>OZ026617.1:37763142-38963142 GCA_964020975.1 Hermodice carunculata
ATGGAAGCCAATGTCATTAGGCAAAAAAAAGCTACTACTTCAATGGAAACCAATGTCACTCAACCAAAGAAAGCAGATGTCAGTAAGAACACCCACAAACGAAAGTGCAGTGATCCTAATGACAAAACCCATACTAGTACCAAGAAAAACAGTAACTGGAAGCGAGTGAAGATGCAAAATGCGGTCATTGTGGCAAAAGCTTTGGCAACAAAAAGACCTGAAGATCAATGAGGACTCTATTGAGTGCATGATTTGTAAATCATGGCTTCATGGATCATGTGCCAAAGAGAGTGGCATTCTTGACGATGACACTTTTACCTGCAAAACGTGTTTAGACACCATGTCTATGTGGGACTTGTTTCTGCAAAAATAGGACAAAGGTAAACATACTAATCAGTGTTTAATGTCAATATTGGTTTGGACACCATCAAAAGACAAATTAACATATTATTATGAGATTGTGGCCATTTTGTTTCTTTCGATTAAAAAAAAACAAAACAGGCCAAACAGTACAATGACATTAATTACATAAATGATTCTGCATGAGACTATTAGACTGTGTTATGTTATTTTGCATGTTGAAAAACTGTTGATGTCCATGAGAGGCTTCCAGCATGTGTTTATGCGCCATGTAAGACTTGTAACGATAACATTATTTTGAACGTGTTAATTTGCATATTGAAAAAACCTTTGATGTCCATTGAAGACTTTTATTGAACACTACTGGTAGGATCATTATACTTCTTGTTCTTTCGTTAGATGGCAAACAGCCAAAACATATATCTTACGCCATAGTACGGAGCCCCAGAAGGGACATGAAGAAAAAAATAATTTTTTTCGTAGTTTCATTTCGTTCCCATGAAATAAATAATTCCTTCCCCCGAAATAATATTTCGTTCCCACGAAATATTTATTTTATGGGAACGAAATATATTTCGTGGGAACGAAATAAAATTATTTTTTTCTTCATGTCCCTTCTGGGGCTCCGTACCATAGGACATACACTTGGTAATACGGGCATAGTATCTGGAAATATGAGCATAGGAAAATATGAGCACCAGTGTTCATATTTACTGGCCCATTGGGTAATATGAGCACCTTGTTTTTGAAATTCCCTTTATATGAGCACCTTGTATTTTGAAATTCCCTTTATATGAGCACCTTGTTTTTGAAATTTCCCTTTTCTTACTTTTTTTGTAAAAATAAACTCAAACTCATGAATTTTATTTTATTTTTCAGTTGCTATTGCCGAAAAGAATTTTAAAATCGTTGTTTGATCCAATTTAGTTGAGTGGATCTCATGATTTATGCTGGTGAAAGAAACGTGCTCATATTACCCGACTTTACCGATAATTCAGTTGGAGTGCGTGTGATGGTTATGGTTTGAAAAATCCTGATAAAATACAAGACAGTGTAGCAAACTTTATGTTAAGATAAGATGAGATAACTTTATTTATCCAGGGTAACACATGATTAGCTTAGAGCTAGTTTCCATCATGGCCCTGCAATTAAAAAAATGGTACAATATACAATACATACATTATGGTAACATACATGAACATAGTTTTTATGTACACAATGGTTCTTGTACATGACTAAAAGGGAGCATTTTGGTAGAAAATTAGGTGACTATAGATCTGTTTACATGGTCCCAATATCTGGTTTTGAAGAGAGCTAATGAAGGTGCTAGCCGTACACTTTCGGGAAAACAATTCCACAAATGTGGGCCTGAGTGTGAGAAACTGTTTCGGTAAGCGGCGATTTTTGGTTTTGGTATATAAAGGTGGCATTTTGATGTGGAATGGGCAGGTCAGCTGGTGATTTCACTGGTATATACAAACTTATCATAAATGTAGGGTGAAGCTAAGTGATCTATTGCTTTGAAAACTATGACACATTTATGGAACTCTATGTTTTTGGCGAGGGAATTCCAACGAAGTTGCTTGAAAAGTGGTTCAGATGGTGCATAATACGGTGCGCCAGTTAGAATGCGACTTGCCCGTTTTTGCATCCTGAAGATCTTTCAAACGTGCCTTTATTGCAATTTCCCGAGACAATGTCGCAGTATTCAAAATATGGTTTAACTATGGCATTGAACAACATGGTAACATTTTATTGGGATGGAAGACCTCAGATATTTCAACAGACCAGGTTCTCGGGCTATCTTTTAACATAACTGGTTTACATGAGGTTGGAAGCTTAGAGTTGAATCAAGGGTGATATCTAGTAGCTTGGTCTCTGTTACTTGGGCAATGGCCTGTTCATTTATCTCTATTCTAAAACCAGTTTTGTCTATTTTGGATGAGCGTTGAGCGGTGCCAAATATTATACAGCAACATTTTGGAATATTCAGAGACAGTTTGTTTTTACAGAGCCAGCCATATAGGTTGGACATATCAGTGTTCAATTTCAGTGCTAAGCTCCGAACGCAGTTGTCAGAAGCAGTAACACTAGTATCATCGGCATATAGATGGGCAGGTGAATGAGTTAAGACATCTGGCAAGTCATTGATAAAAATTAGAAAATAGAAGGGGGCCTATTATTGACCCTTGGGGGATACCTATGGTAATCGGAAGAGAGTCTGACAAGGTACGGCCAACTGAAACACATTGCCTCCGGTTACGCAGATATGATTCAAACCACTTGAGCGCCAAGCCCTTGACGCCATAGGTATAATAGTAAGCATGTTTTGGCCATGCAGATGTCAACGGGTGAAAGTGTAAAATAGTGTTTTGAAGTGTAGGTGTACGTAAAAATCAGTGATCTGATGTTGAGCGAATAGTTTCATTAGAAAAAAAAGAGCTGCACTATTACAATGCATTTGCTTTGAGTCGAATTTGTGTGCAAATACTCTGTGATGTGGGATTTTTGTGCTTGGGCACCAGCTTAAATTCACTGAGTATGTCCGGCATAAAACCAATATTTAAAAAAACACAACATATCTTCCTCCATTTAATCTAACAGTATAGGTGGAAACAGGGCCCAATTGTAAAGTATCTATCTATCTATCTATCTATCTATCTATCTATCTATCTATCTATCTATCTATCTATCTATCTATCTATCTATCTATCTAGATAGATAGATAGATAGATAGATAGATAGATAGATAGATGTTTATTTCAGTAGGCTCTGTTGGCTTCGTATGTCTGTGTGTATAAATTGGTTACTGTGCCATAGCATGGGGGATGAGGACTCCCCACATTTGGGCATACAAATCATTGCAATTTAACCCGAAACAATGTTGATTGTAAACATTTGTCCTATGCGTGCTTTAAAAATACTTGCTTGTTTTGCCAACTAGGCCACAAAGCTACGAAACGCAAGATACTAGATAGTTGGTTAAATATTCGTAAAGGCTTACTTTTACCTTAATATTTTCGCTTCAATTTATGGCCAATAAAATTGGTACTGTGCAAACTTTCTGCCAATTTAGAATGCAGGTGGACACGTACACTGATATAAAATCTCACGGCATAGGCCTACATCCCAAGCCTCCACGATGGCCCTTCCGATACACCGGCTACATTGAAAAATGGTACGTAAGCCTAATACTCCACACAAACAGTTCCAGCCGTGCTAACTCTATAACGAATTACTCGAAACCAAAGTGTCAAATTTTTGACATTATTTTAAATGTAGTCCTAGGTAGGTCTATCAGTTGCAATTTATATTTAATCGCCAGGCCCAGTAACAGTGTTTATGAAATCTTATGCAGATAATCTAAGCTTAGCAACACTGCTTAAACGTCTATTAACTTTAAGGATGCGTCCTTGATAATCTTCACAAATCGTTTAAAATACTTTACCGGCAATCAGACGAAACACTAGTACCCATCCATCCTAAATGCTGAAAAGAATCAAAAGAAACGAAGGACATGTGTACAGCCGTGTGTATGAAGGTATTAACGGGTACCTTGCCGCATGTATCAGCTGTTCCAAGTTGACTCTTTTAAACACAAAATGTTTCATGTTATATTTGACAAGGTGGATATTTTATTTATAGTGACGACACAAATGTCAGGTTGTACTACCCCTGGAACAGAGTACCTCATTCATTTTTGCTGCAACAAATCCGTTAATTTCTGCAATTATGACACGAGTTGTAGGTTTCTTGTTCCAGTCTAAACAGTGTTTCACTGGTAGCTGGAAGTGTCTACAATTTGGGCTAGTGCAATACCTTTCAAAACGTAATTGCAATTAGCGTTGCAACTAAAAGAGATACAGCACCTGGAAGTTTTCTGTACGCTTAAAATGGTTCTGGTTCCTTCATAATTTGAATGACGACTTAGTGCCTTGGCCCCCTTTGCTTGTTATGACCGGTCTTATACATGTACCTCATTGACTATTCGCCATGTGACACGCATTTCATCATGGCCATCATAAATAACCATACTTGGCATATTTTATGGAATTTTTTGACTGATGAAAGTCCAATCAAACGCGTTTACTGTGATTGACAGATACATGATTTATGAATGGGAAAAGTACTGGGCATCACATTTTATTATTGACAAAAGTGCCGTCGCGTCAGCTGTAATTGCAATTGAAAATTGTGTCATGTGTGTTGGCTTTGCAGGGACAGATCTAGGCCTTTAAATCGTGTTGCCAAATCGGTAAATGAAAAGAGTAACCTGCATATATCGACCTAACTCTTATATAATTCATGCTAAATTATATTTGCCATTTGCAAATTTCTTTAGCTGAACGATTGAAACATTAGCATTTGGCTGATGGCACCAACAGTTCCCGCCTTGTCAACCGATGCACTCTTTGACAGAGACACTGTGGTTACGTTACAAATCCATAGAAGATGGCCCGGACAGGTTGGCCTACTAAACGAAAGGAAATAGGTATTCCAGCTTTGATGATGCAAAAAAATGTTTGTTTTGATAATATCCCAACTATATATAATTGTTTTAATCAGCACATTTCTAAGTAGGTTCATTGGTAGTAAATTTGGTGTTTTGTGATCAAAACTCTGCTGAATAAAAGGATAAAACTTTGACTTTCAAACATTTATAATCAATATTCCATTACAAAAATCTGTATGTCTGAATTTTACCTGACTAAAAGAAGGGTAAGTTTTCAAGGGAAATTTGCACGCTGGAATTCCATTTTTTTATCCGAAGAGTCGACGATATGACCATGGATAATATTTCCTTTATATTTTGACGTTTTGGATCCAAAATATTTCAAAATATCTATTCTTGTGAACTAACAAATTTAAAAGACCGGTTTAGGGAGCCACCCGCCATTCACCTAAAACCTGTGCCCATTGTACGAATATTTCAAAATGAATAATATATTTGGATAGCAAGAGTTAAATTTGCGCTTCATGAGATTTTGCTGAATGACAAAAGTGTAACCCGAACACTCGCTAGATATTTTGTTTGTAACTTTTGAAAAAGCTCTTACCTCGGAAGCGGCACTTAGTGGCAAAACGCTCCCTCGGAGTGCCATTATATTAAAAACCCAACCATTCCTCCAGGTAAAGCAGGTGAGGTGTAATGGGTCCCTACGTGACTAAATCACGTGTGCATCTGTAGGGGTGCCAAAATACGGTTGTTATACCTGTGGTATTTTTCGTTGATCAATAGTCATGCATTCTTGTATTTGTGGTGTAGTTTCCGGTGATAAATGCTGCCGGATTAAAACATTATACGAGGTAGTATTTATCTACTATTGTTAATTGTTTTGTAGTCACCTAAGGATATATGGACAAAAGCTAAAGGCCAGCTTTTGAATCTGCTTCCTTGGAAAGGGATTTTTAAGTTTATGTCTCGATCAGCATGCATTTAAGGTGGTATGGTACACCAACCAAGTCTCAAATTAATAAACTGTTAAACTTTGTGAGTAAAACTGCGAGAACCCTATGATGAATAATAGTGACTTCAGTTTCAAGATATGACGCTCTGTACTTTATCATTTGACAAATACTCACCAGTATGTCTTGTGAAATTTTCAACTGTGCAACTAAACATAAATTTAAAAATAAAAGGATCATTTGAGGTCTATAGCTCATGACATAGGATTTAGCATTTCAATAGATTGCGAGAAGTGCTAGGTGGCACGTCAATGCATCATGAGCACTGAAATCAAGATTCATTCTGAGTAAATCGAATTATCTTGCAGAAAGTTACTTTTTGCGTGAGGTTACCTCTGTGGTAATAATACGTTTGCAATACCGTTGTTTCTGTTTTGTTTTGTTGTTTTTTGTGTGTTTGTTTCTCTCTGTTGCTTTTTGTGTGTTTTGTCTTCATTTACTGTTTTTCTCATTAGTTTCTTGTTTCTTTTAATTCCAAATCACCAGGGTATATTTGTGAAATGTACAAAAATTCTCGAAAATATTTATTATTGAGGCCTAAGAGGTCATCAGTATATATACATGTTAACTAAAAACATTTATCACGAAATTTCTTCTCTTTGAACAGTTTTGTGGTAGGCCTTCTCTGCATAGAGCATGGGGCTGTTCGCCTTCCACGCAAGCTTGGTTGCTTGCATTTTAGATTTAAAAGACCCAACAAAATGGAAGTAAATGACACGCAATATATGGCATTTTACTGACACGCAGTATTCTCTCCTGTAATATCCTAGAAAAACCTTGGTACGGTGCATGCTCCCAGAATATTGGTCAGAAAGTCACCTCCATTCAGAGGAATACTGAAAATATATGTACGATTTGTGGCTTTTCAATAGTTGTTTACATGCTTCTCATGAAAATGGTCCTACAGTTAAGAAACATGGGGCTCTGGAGTGATGGGCTGGGACCCTGGGCTAGGGCAGATCAAAGGTGCCCTGAGAGTTAGGAAGGCGGGCATGTCACTCAGTGGCAAAGTCAACAATTCATCGAAGCTTAACTACAGCTGGTAGAAGCGCTTCAGAAAGACTTTGACCTCTGCATTTCGGTGGAGCGGTTTCCGGTATCCATTATACTATAGTGGAGACCACAGCATGTTGAGCAATTTGCCACACCCTTTACTGATCAATAAACTGACTAGGCACTTTGATCCACTCACTTTGCACCACCAGCAAATCGGTCAAAGATTACCTTTTCAGTCGTAACTTAGAAGTATTAAAATATGTAAATCAATTAAACTATAAAATTTTCGAAAGGGTGTGATCCATAAATGTTGAATATATTAAGATAGTAAAACTTCAAATTGATGTATAATAACCGTTTTCTGGCTCGTTATTTTAGCTGTGACATGTGCACACAATTGCATAAAACGTTTTTTTATAAGCCAATCAAATTCTTGAAAAACAGAACAACTAACCACGTATGTGGCTAAGATCGGGTCTTATAGATGTTCTGCAGTTGCAGACTTTCAAACTTGAAACAATGGCACAAAGTATTTAGGCCTTTGAAACTGCAAAACCAATAATTATCATAGAATTTGTAAGACACAATTTTAACAACATATCTGACAACAAAAACTGTGTAAACATATGGAGATTTGGCTGCAAGTTAATTAGTAATTTCAAGGCTGGTGTGCAAAAGTAACCATCGCTCAAATGACGGGTTGTTTATACGTGCTCGAGTTACAACCAGAAAGGTGACTCGGTTCATCATTAATTTGAGGTGTGCAATCACCTTTCTCCCTGGAAATAGCGACAAAAAATAAGAGAAGTTACTTTATGCGTGACTATTTGATGTAAATTTCCGTCTGGGGGTAGATTTAAATAGATTTATGAGGAAACACGACCCTGGAAAGCTGGACAGACAGTTGCGTGATAGCACCCGCCGAGCTCCAGATACATGAAAGTCGTTTGGCGAAAGCGGAATGACAGGAGAAGACTATGGCTGCTCAGATCCATTGCATAAAATGGATACCTGCTACTATTTTTTGATGTTGTTAGGTTCACATGTATGCCCTTGACAGTGCCGTTTACTGAAGAACATAAGTTATCATAATCTCTGAAGCTACTTCTTTTTGTAAATTATTCTCGAAAAAAAAAACACACAAACAAACAAACTTTTAAAAGCTGTGTCACATCACTTTGCACACATGTTGACAATATACTATTTTACACATTTGTACCTGCATAGCAGGCCTACAATTTTTAAAGTTAAAAAACAAATACATATGGGAAATACACCATTAATCCTAATATGCATACTAACTTGTCGTGACAGAATTGGCTGCATCGTGGGTCTGTGTGTGACACCAGAATCTCCAGTCATTATGAAAAGTTAACCTATTTCACCGTTTTGTATAAATACATTTTATATGTATACGTGTTCCAAAAACAATAGGATGGCCATCCTGTGCTTGAATAGAATAAAACGTTTATGTCTACTAGAACACAGTATCCCAGTTTTCCTTACAATCTTGTGGCATCCTTTTCTTGTACAAATTTCGATAGGTTCTACTCGAGGCATCAAATATTAGATAAACATAGGGTGCCACTTTTATTTGTTTATTCAGTTGTTTAATCTATTTACCCATTGTCTATGTATGTATGTATGTATGTATGTATGTATGTATGTATGTATGTATGTACAGTTACGCTCGCGTTCAAGTTAACAAACGCCAAACGCACCAACGTTTCCTAAACGTTTCCCAAACACTTTCAGTGAAAGTCAAACGTTTTGCAAACGCATAGCAAACACTTTCCAAACGCTTTACAAACACTTTGCCAAACGCTTTCAAACACTTTTCCAAACGCTTTCAAACACTTTGCCGAACGCGTTTGGTGAAAGCCGAACGTTTTCAAACACTTTTCCAAACGCTTTCAAACACTTAACACTTTGCGCCAAACGTATGTGATACATGTACATGTACTTTTGGTAATCTAATTCTAATGACATGTATTTGTCACCTTTACCTGCAAATATTTATATTGTTACCGGTAATCAACAATTTTATGACATGGCCATACCTAATTAAGGAAGAAAATAAGTATAGGTAGAAGAAAACAAATAGTATTCCTACATTAACAGGTTTAACACTTCATTTATCATAAAGCTACAGATCTTTCAGCAGCAAGTATACCCAGTCACTATCATACTTTTTCTCAAAGTGAAGTTCTTGAAAAAAGGCTAACTTTGAAAGTTTCGAATGGAAATACAGAAGCAGCTCAATTTAAGTATTGTTTGGCTTACTAAGCCAAGCAATAGAATTAGCTCCAGTGGAGTAAGCCAGGCGATACTCCATTGGTCCTTGGAGTAATTATATATATTTTAATTGAAAATTAGGAACTATTTCGGAGTAAATTTATAGGCAATATCATGATCAGATCATTATATTGCCTATGGATTTACTCAGAAACAGTTTTTGAAAGATGAAGTATTCGTGACATCTTAAATGAAGAATGAAGTCTTTAATTAATTTTAGTTGAATTAGACACTTGGGTAAACGTATTTGGATCGTGTTTTATATAAATATATACAACCTATAATGCTGGATAAGAGCAAATTACATGTAGGTACATCATATATTGCTGGACCTGCTGAAAATACGTTTGGAGATTCTTCATCATTTAAATGGAAGTGTTTGAAATGCATAGTGTTTGAATGCGTTTGTAAAAGTGTTTGAAATCGTTCGGGTAATTGTTCAACGCGTTTGGAAAGTGTTTGAACGCGTGTGGAGAAGTGTTCGGTAGCTTTGTGAAAGCGTTCAAACGTTTTGTAAAAGTGTTTGAGATTGTTCCCAAACGCTTTCCAAACGCTTTCCAAACACATTCCAAACACTTTCCAAGCACATTCCAAACGTTTTCAAACGTTTCCAAACACAAGCCAAACACCAGCAAAACGCGAAAAAAGCGTTTGGCTGTTAACTTTTAGCCAGGCGTAAATGTATGTATGTATGTATGTATGTATGTATGTATGTATGTATGTATGTATGTATGTATGCATGTATGTATGTTGTATGTATGTATGCCTTCATTCTTTCATTTAGCTATTTGACTATCTATTATACATTCATTTAATCTGTCATATGTTTGATTTTATTTTGATTTCTAAAAATTCACTCTTGCTTGTGTGCATCGTGTCTAACACTTAACCGCGCACCGAAGACAGCCGCATGCTAAAGATTCATGACATTGTATGAGAGTAAGCCTCACGATAGGATTCTAGGTCAATTTAGTATAAGACAGAGTAGCCGCCAACGTCGATCTGGTGTCCTGAATGGCGACCAGTTTGAATCAAGAACCAATCACGTGGCTCAAAATAGCTGTATTGTCAGCATGTAAACAACCCCTTTACCACAGTTTGGGGCAATATTTCCCATGGTTTATATGCATAAATTGATTCGAAATTGTGTCAATTGCTAAAATTAGTTGTTTTTTTTCAGATCAAAATCGTAATCTAACTATGAATATTACCCTGATACTTAGGAAGAAGCGTTGTATCCATGGCCCCAGTTCAAAGCAGACCCGGGTTTCTATGTATAGTAGATATTGATGGTTCATTCAAGTCTGAAGATTTCAAGCACACATGGTAACTGTATCTATATTGTGCAGAAGTCCTAGTTCCCATGACCAATCCATGCGTGGGGACATGTGATACGACCTTATAGATTGGGCCTGCTTAGACGACCACTAGTGGGAGTGGCCAAATTGTCAATCTTCATTTTAGTTTTCCACTGCCATGCTGTGGTCATCGCCTTTGATGACAGCCTACAGTAACCATCTACCATTTGACACCACATTTATGGGTTTTGTGTGGACCTATCATTTGATAAGATATAAGATAATGTTTGATAGGCCTGGTCAAATTCCTTGTGAAATAGGAGGGGTGCTTGGCCGAGATGCAAGTTATTTTATTACAGAAGTCCTGTTACCCATATTACTACCAAATGGGCTGTCTGGGCAAGGTATAAATGTGAAATTGGGCAGGTTCTATTGAGTGAATAGGGCGTGATGCTGGTTTCAAATGATGGCATCTGTCACATTTTCAAGGTGCAAAACAGGATAGTCATACAAATACCCCATGTATTATCCATAGATGACACAACACATGACTATGTGGAAAGTTTCACCACTGGGTTCATTTCGTATAAATTACCTTCCAGCATATGGACTTACAACCTGTCGATAGCTCAGAAAGGTAAACTTTGACCTGTTTTCGGAAATTACCCTATTATCGTGCGGGTATTATTTTATAGGGGATACTTTATATTTTGATATCAATGCTCATATGCAATGTAGAGCTGTACTTTTGTATTCAAACTTACCAGCAGGTTTTGTAGATCGAAAACAAGATCAGAATGGACCAGGTTTTATTAATGCAATTTGTTATGGCCTTTTAAATATGTAATGGAAAAAAATTAAAATGCCCTCATGCTGCCATGTTGGATCATGTCATCACATATACGTGCTCTCTGATTAGCTATTGGTAACTCCCTCCGAGGTCCTCAACTTAAGGTGGAAAGTCAAGTAAGTATCGTGTGGCAGACTGTGATAGATCTTTGCTGTTTCTTCAACATTTATCCAACTTGAAAGGCATGGGACAGCGATAAAGCAAATTTGTATCATGTGGGTTTATTATCAAACATTAATAGGCGAGTGTGAAGACATATGCCATTATTCACTTCATTTGATTTTTTTTTCTACATATAGAATTTAGAGGGTGAGGCAGACAATTAAATAGGAGAGTATGCACAATCGATAACTTTCAAATAGTTACAGTCACAAACATCATGAAAAGGCATGCCAACACTAACCCGAAAGAGTAGTCCATAACCAAATCCCAACATTATTCACAGCTCCATCCAGGAAAATTGAAAATTTTCCATACATGAGGAATGTAGTGGTAGACGCTACCCGTATCGACCATCACTGGGAAGCAAACTAAGATTTGACACCTGTTGGGCCCATAGTGGCTACTAGCCAGCGAGCAAAAGTACAAAGGTAGAAAAAATTATTAGAAGGCCGTTTTTTTTTTTTTTTACAGGAAAGGTGTAGAAACCAATCCTGAAGCCAACACTAGTAAAACTATTCGGCGGCCGATGGCACATTTCGGCGGCAGCCAGCAGCATTCGCCGGCGGCCAGCGGCACTCGGCAGCCGCCAGTGGAACTGCCGCTATGTGTCGCTGAGGGTCAATTGGTGCTTTTGGGGGTTGGCAGACAGTGGCAGACTGGGCAGGTCAGCTTCTGCCGCCCTGTGCCACTCTCTACCGCCATGTACCACTCTCTGCCGGTTTCTGCTGCACTATATCTATGGCTGCTTACTAAAGCATGTAAAATAAGAAATCATATGGAACAGACCATCATATAAATATATCCATACATACACCAGCTGTATAGAAAAGTTCTTGCCTATCAATGTCCCATTTTTACTAAGTGTGTGAAGTAGTTTGTACAAGGTGCACGCACTACTTTCGACAATTTTTTTCTAACAAAGATTAAGATAGGCAGCTAAGGGACAGTCTGCCGCTGACCGCCACAGTCTGCCACCGATCCCCAAAAGCCCCAATTGACCCTCAGCAGCACAGTGCAGTAGAGAGCGGTAGTGCCGCCGGCCGCCGCTGAGTGCCGCTGGCCGCCGCCGAATGCCGCTGGCTGCCGCCGAATATATGCCATCTGCCGCCGAATGGTTTTACTAGTGCAACCATGCAACGTGTACCAAGTTCACTCTTAAGGCAATTCAGAATTCAAAATGGCCACCACACCAATAGGAAAAAAAGCGAAAACCCCAAACCACCAAAAATGTGTAGCAAAAACCTGTAAACAGTCGCTGTTTCCACACAAGTTTATTTTTTAGATATTCTTGTCCATAAAATGTGAAAGACTTATTAATCTTTTGAAATTACTTCTGCTTTGGAGCTTTTGATTATATAAACATTGTTCCATAGTGAGTGGTCTTTTCTTGTGTCTTAGGCCATATTGAAAATGGTGTATCGCACCTGCCCATCAATGGATTAATAATAATTTGGATTTCATACATGATATATACTGAGAAATTATTAGGGTTACAACTAATTAACATTAATTCAAGATAGCTACTAGGACCTTTCACTGCATGTAGAGACCATAAATGCAAGTACAAGCATGCAATCAGAAGTAACATGAAGATATATGTGAACACTAGTTTCTATGCTATGGAAATTGTATTGAATCTGGTGAAAACAACATATTTCATTATAGAAGCTGTGCTATTGACAACTTAAATAATGGAGGAAGATATCCCAATCTGCATAAAAAAGTGCATAAGTGTTACTTTGGATACTTTCAAAGACTGGCCACTATTCATCATAATCAGGGTGGTTCAGGGTCCCTTTCATGCATGTCAAACATGTAAGATGTTAAAAATTACAACACCACGTGGCACAGGGTCTATGGGCTGAAAATACACCAACAATAAACTATAAAATACAAAATGTTGCCAACATCTGCAAAGTTTATTTTTAGATATTCGGCATTCGGCGGCGGCTAGCGGCACTCGGCGGCGGCCGGCGGTACTGCCGCTCTCTACTGCACTTTGCCGCTGTGGGTCAATTGGGGCTTTTGGGGATCGACGGCAGATTGCGGTGGTAGGCGGCAGACTGTCCCTTAGCTGCTTAATTCAGTCATTATGTACATCAATGTAAGATGTGTTTTTGCAATTATGTCTATATCAAACAGTGCACAACAAATAACATTCTAAACTAGCCTTTAAGCACCCACGTGCTCTCTCACATCCTATGTTGCAGTCACAGGACAGTATTCAGGACTTTATGTGGTGCCACTGGCTTGTCACTTTCAACTGGAACCAGAAGTCTGTCCTTATATTGCCAACCCCAGTCATTTATTGGCAGTCCATTCTCATGCCGCTGTCGCTATGAGACCAAATGACCAATTTTTGTTTACTTCAGAATACATTTGGCATTATCTTCTGAAGCTAAAGGTCAATCTTCATGAAACTTGACAGATAGTGAGATATGTCATAGATATATAAAGCTTGAACTTCATCTGATTTTGAAAATCCAAAATGTAAAGTTTAACAGATTTCTATGTCACTTGTCACCCAGATATTGATATACATACGCAAAATGGTCAGTTTATTTGAAAACAATGAAACCTGAGGATTATCATGAAAAAAAAATTGTCTGGCGTATAACCACAAATTAACTGATCTAGAAAATTTTGGGTGGAAAATGTACTTTTCCTAAATATAAGAAAAGTTTCGAATTGCCTAATTAAAATATGTCCACCATCGAATGCAGCTTAAAGAGTGAATAATTTTGAAAGAAAAATTGTTTAGTTTTAGTACAATTATATCAATTTGAAATCAGAGCCTCGTTTCCAATTTCTTAATCTATATTGGCCGTCAACAATGGGTGAATTGGCTTAAATTTCATATGGATGTTATTTCTTTAAAATGTAAGTTTTTGAATGATTTAAAAATTAGTAAATAAGCGTAATCTTTGTGTTTCACCTATTTTATAGGCAGATGTTTGCCTGTTATGATAAAATGGATAAACTATTACAAAATACCCCTTGTGCATTTTTTTTATTTTTGGGCTAATTTCGAAAATATCTTTTTCAATATGTTCTAAGCAAAATCTACACAACTTGCTCTCTTCGCTTTTTTGCGATTTCCTGTTACAAATATGTGAAAACGACAAAAAAAAGCCCAAAAGACCAATCCTTATCACTAAAATGAGGGCCAACGTCTCTAAAATGCCATCTCAAGGTCACTGAACTTTTCCATTTTTTTCTACTGGTATTATCTATGTACATGCAAAGTTTCATTAAATATAGATTTCTCTACCATAGGTATCCAGCATATCCCCAAATATGGCTATTCTAATACCCATTTTTTTAGCCTCATTGGCCCAGTGTGGTATGTTCTAAAGCTGTGGAACGTCACAGCTGTAGATGTATGTAGAAGTGAATCTAACTTAAAACTAGACGATATGGATGCTCGATGGACAGAACAAAAATACCTTGAATAACGGTGGCTGTCAAGAGACTTTGATATCCCAGTTCCATACAGTTTAAGAAGAAACTGTTCACCTGCCTGTGGTACTTGGTCATGTGTACAGTATGCTTCAGAGAATACCTTTAAGAACACCAAGCTGTTACAGCCTTTAAAAGCTGTTACAGCCTTTACAAGAGCAAAAGCTTTCTAGAGAGCGGGCACAGTGTCACACCCGGTAACTGCATGTAAAAAGCGCAAATGTTGTTTTAGACTATCAAACGCTTTTTGAATGTCACCAATGCAGTATATCTGTAAAGAATTCCACCCATATATGTCCATGTCTGGACTTGCATGGTAAACCAATATAACAGGCAGGTGTGTATCAGTGCCAACATCATCAACAACAACAACAACAACAACAACAACAACAACAACAACAACAACAATAGGTTTTACGTGTGTCTTAGCACATCCATACCAGTTGACACTATCAACCAATCATCATAGGCAATGCCGTGCTTGACTTGAAGACACCTGCACTCAAATGCATCTCTCACTTTTTGTATGATACGGGCCATGTTTTTTGCATTGGTCAAAAATGGGGTACATGGACTTTAATATCCAGCTCAAACCAAATTTCTGGGGATTCTTTTTGTTCAGCACATCGTTGCTGGTCAGCAGCTTTTGTGGAGTAGGAAGAGCCATATCATCAAACACTCCTGTAGCACGAGTTCCATAATGATTATGTACGTATGGTACATAATTATTAAAAACTGGACTGTATGTGGCATCATTAGGCCAGGGAATACTTTGTAGTAGATGTCCACCATCAAGAACAAAATGAGGATCACAAGGGATTTGTACATGTACATTTACTTTCGACCCAAAGATGGGTGCTGGGGTACTCTCCGTGCTCTGCTCATTACACCTTTTGTAAATAAAGAGGGTAGTTGCTTCGCAAACTCATAAAGGAGATATGCTTCATCTCAAACCTTTTCACATATATGACCATCATAAATAATAATATTCTGTTCACCTTCACTTGTACCCCATACTTATATTGATCACCCGTTCTTTCGCTTCACTTTTAAGGCTGAGTATGTCTTCCCAGTCATATTGGTTGCCACTTTGGTACCCAGAGGAAAGGCATTATCTGCATTTACACCTTATTAGCTACGACACCATTTGTGACACATGTATATGAGTGAGTTATGATCTGTGTATGGAAATGGTGAGTTTACTGTTGCAACGTGCTTGCCATAGTTGTGAATATTACACAGATCTGTTATTGTACCAGCACTCATGAACGCCGGCAAAGGGAAAGGTATCAAATTGACAGTTCACGCAACAGTATTTTGCACAGATATCACAGAATGAAGCAGCTGTAACACAAGATCCAAGCATATATAAGAAATGCTGTCAGAGCCAATCTGAGGCCAAAGTGTATTCAGATGTTAAACTATATAAAATGGATATTATCTTTGTATCTGTAAAAGCTGAAACCAACCAGGGACGTGCTTTGTAGAGTTAGAATCGCGGGTCCCTGAAGCAGCCAAAGTTGCTACCAAAAAAAAAAAATCAGTAAAGATTCAAATCCCAATACGCATCCAGATATAAGATAATAATCATGGATATAAAAGGTGTATTCCTGTGGAAACTTTCTGCAAATCTCACTGGTCCCAAATGAGACACGCTTCTGGAAAAAAGTAGTTTCACACTTAAACAACAGGCGAAAAGTTTCAGAGTGTGCTCATGTCTCGACAGACATCCCACAGAATGAATCCAGCCAACACTTTTGCAGATGTGGTCAGATTATCTGATTACATGCATGCGTGAATGATCATTAACAATTTGTAGTGACACATTTTCTATACATACATGTCGTGCAATCAAGGAGGGTGTGGACACTCATTGCTCCAATATTGTATTCCAAATGCTTGCCTTGCATTAGATAATGAGAATATCCACTCCATCCAGTGGCTTTGTGCATGAGTGAACACCAACTTATTTTGCAAAGTTCACAGTCAGCGTGGTGAAAGGGTAGATTTCGGTGGTACATTTAAACTTGGGACCTTTAGTAAAATGCTTTTTTTATATTTTTATTATACTAACTGCTGGTTTAAATTTTAAATTATGCCAATTAGCCAATCTTAATCCGCATTATTTTGATTAAGTAAGGAGGAAAACACTCTTGTATCAAATTGCATTTAAAAGTCATAATCTTGAAAGTTTCTGTTTTTCGGAAATATTACAACACGTTTTGAAATAGGTGTACATGGTGATAGCTGTCACTACCATCTTGAATTGAGAAGTTGCCACAAGGGTGAACGTGGCGACCTTTATGTGAGGTATGTACTCTTATACATGTTCCCAGACCTCTCCTGAACAATTCAGCTTGCATGAACTTTTCCATACTTTGCCTATTTATTCACTAATGCTCCTCGACTATACGGCATTGCAGGGGCCCTAAAAACTTTTAATTTTGCTGTCAATACATGCCTGTAGGTTTGGTTCAGGAATTAACAATAGCAGAGAATGTGTGCTACTCTACGATACTCTTGATATGCCTGGGCATCACTACATGCCATGCTTGCTTTACTGTTTTAAATCAGGTCTGAATATAATAATAAATCAATACGCCATGAGCCACGAAACACATGGGCTCACCCTCTTTGCTGCCCCAAAACCTGGTCATCTGACTTTTATCTTGCAGTTCCTTCTTTACTTAAGAGTTTATTCCAACAACGAGTGCAACCCCCTTATACAGAAGACAAAAGTGACGATCTAATTGGCCCTTTTCAATTATTGAACAAATTAAATCCAAAAAAGCTTTCAAATCTTGTGCTTCAAGTATGGGTATTCCCACTCCAAGGCGCCATAGATTGAAGCTCTGTCTTCTCCATCATACCCAGGACTCAGTTCTGTCTTGAATTGGTACCCCTGGGACTAAATCCTTCCTAGACTCATCAAAATGTTTCTTCAGTTAAAACATTGTTATGAACATGATGCATTGATTTCCGCGAAGTATCATTTTGAAAACTGTTCGCCAAAAAACACATCGCCTTTGTTTACTTGAAGACTAAACTGTTTTGGAAAGGTGTGTCAATAGAACATGTCAAGCATTAATCACTGTTCTCAAAGAAACTATGATTCCAAGGCACCAAATCTTGAATTTGGTTACATAATCTCTATTCATATTATTCTATTAGCCTCCCCCTCCACTTTGCAACTATTATCTGCCGTTGCTATGCTGACTTACTGAGCCAGCAATAATACAGTTTTGTCCACATACATGTAGTCATAATTTATCATGCTACAGGTGCTTCGTGATTCAGTAATAAACCCATCCGAGTCTGTATTCCTGGTCACCTTACCGACCCGATTTGCGACCATATTATCCAATCTGGAGGTGCAGGCGATGTGAATAGGATGCAGAAGCGTTTGGTCAATTGGACTGACCACCCGTAAGGTTTAATTTTTATTCCGTACTGAAGAATCACAAGAAGAACGTTTTTTAGTATTATGCTCACATAAAAACCAACTTTTATTCATGACAATGGGTTTTACTGAAGAGGAAAATGCAGACTTCCTATGTTGGGCGTATGAATTCATTGACAACAACAAAGTAAACAGATAAAAACAAACAGAAACAAAATGCAGGTCACCGTTGGGCTACGGGAACAGCATCGTGAAGTCTGCGGCAAAATCTAAGGTAACGCATGCAACCACACTAACACGACAGCTGATATTTGTATCTCATTGATTAAATGACATAAAAAAGATTCAGAACTGATGGAGCTTGTAGTTGTTGTAGCGACTTGGATTGGAAAAGTAGTACAAATTTACCTAACACTCGATCAAAATATCGAGCAGTGAATATAGATCATCTAACGCCGGAGTATGTATTTTGGTCATTTTCATGGTACTAGAAGCGTAAATACAAATACAAAAAACTAAAAGAAAGAACTAAATTTAAAACATAATAGTGTGCTAATTTTGGTACTCTGTAAAGCTTTGTGACAATATGGGGTGCAAAATGCCCTTAGAATATATGGATCTCTGTAAACATAGTATGTGCCTGTGAATAACTGAGTGGATCACCAGATAATTGGCAAAGTTTAAACTGAGAACAGATTAATTTCTCTAGCGATACGATAGAGGGCAGCGATGAATAATTGAATACATTTTCACCCTGATAAATACGCGTTGCTGCTCGTTAAATTAAATTATAGGTATCATATTTTGATAACAATGAGACTGATGCTTGAAATGGTAGCAAGCGTAGTCTTGGCATGCCACTTCCCGTACACTTGACTTCCGAAACCCACAATGATTGGGAACAACCTATATGAGAGGCGCATGCGCACTGATGTTATGGATTGCATATAAGCCCAATCGATTGAGGTCCTGACAAGCCAATAAATCTGGGGTGCGCACAACCTACTGGTATTGCGGTCTTTGCGGTTATAACAATAGACGGACTTGCATGCTTCAACTCTCTTTGCTTAGTTCCTCCCGTATGCGGTGGGATCACTCATTACATCTTGATGGAGCTATTTAGTGGTTTCTGTGAATGCTCCCCCACGCTCTGACTGCTTGAAAGTGCCGACTCACATATTTACGTCACTTCTACATTCCTCGGAGAAAAGACTCTCTTCCGCCTTACGACATCCTATTCTGGTTCGGCACTGTTTCTTATTTTCTTGGAATGGTTGCTACAAATCGTGTCATCCTTCCCACATTGGCACGTAACATGTAAGTTGCCCATGGCACAGAGATAATGACAGTGTGACTCTCATGGGGCTGGTATCTCTCCACGCACAACCCTGACAGTGATACAGCACCCTTGTTTACTTCTCTACCAGTTACTCTCTCGCTCGTCCAACTTTTTATCAGAAACTATGAAGACCTTCCGAATTGTTGTGCTGGGCTCTGGAGGAGTAGGAAAGACATCTCTTGTCGGCAGATTCGTACACGGAATCTTTTCTTACAACTATCAACCAACTCTAGAGGACAGTTACAGGCATTTGGTTCAACTGCCAGGTAAGCTTGTCAAACTTTCTACCTTAACTTGACTTGTTTTGCTATGTTCTTTTTGGTAACTTTTGAAAAATATCACAAGCCATTTAATTTATATTAATGGGTGAAAATCAAATTACAGTGATTTAGTCTGAACGGTAAGTCCTCGTCCAGAGCACTGGACTCACGTGTTCATAAATTACTTTATTGACATGTTTATTCATAGACTTCTTTGTCATGTTTGTAAACATGATATATACGCACGAATTATTTTCATTCTCAAATATCAAGGAGGCTTTAAAGCGGTGCTGCATGGGAGGAATTTGAAGGCAACAGAGCCTCTTTAAATGACTGGTTGGTGAGTGCAACCAGAAAAACTACATGGGTGTGGAAATAGCAATGGGGATTTATTTTTCCTTAGTGCATTCTCTATTTCAACTGCAACAGAGACTGCGTTATGGTAGAATTTGCTTTTGGTAATGAGGACTCTAACATCAAAATATGAAATGTGCATGTGCAACAACAAAAATATAACTTGGGTTTAAATACGGACGCCAAATCCTGGCCGTTTTATATGTCTCTTCGTTTTCTTTGCGCTAACTTTTTTTTTGCATAGAAATGTAAAATCAAATCTACATATCAGAACAGTTGAAATCATAGCAACACTGTGTGTGCGTCTGCAAGGGTAGCTGGTGTACATGTTTGTAGCCGCAGCAACTCGTCTCCTTTGCTGTGTCTGATATACCTAGTTATTGATCGACAAAAAGGTTGACATACAGACAGGCAGGTAAATTGCCAAGTAGGCTGGTTGAATGGTTTGGTATGCTGGTTGGTCAGTTGGAAGGTAGGTAGCTAGGTAGGCAGCCAGGTACGTGAGTAGGTCGGTAGAAAAGTGGATATATGGATTGATCGATTGAGACAGGCAGCCAGACACTGCAATGTATCAAAATCTCTCTCTCTCTCTCTCTCTCTCTCTCTCTCTCTCTCTCTCTCTCTCTCTCCCTCTCTCTCTCTCTCTCCCTCTCTCCCTCTCTCTCTCTCTCTCCCTCTCTCTCTCTCTCTCTCTGTATATATACATATATAGGTGTGTGTGTGTTTATGTGTGTATGTGTGTAGTGGCCCTTGCATTTGCATTTGCATTTCAAATAGATCAGAAAAGGAAAAATCATACATTTACACTTTGTTCGTCGCAAACAAATAAAAATATCCATAGCTAACATGAATACAGACATTAATTGCCAAAACGCAGTAAATCCATTGCTACTTGGCACATAAAAAAGTGAATGCCATTTTCCAGGATAAATTTTATTTGACGTCAAAGCTAATCTCAGATAAACGTGATGGTTTCAGCATACTTATACATTGTACAAGTCTTATTGCGAGTACTTTAAAGCTTGCTCGTGAGAAGGTCAATTCTTAATCTGTTCCTTGTGTTTATTTTCGCTGACCAGCCTGTCAAGGCGAGTCATTCATCTAGTTGGAAGCCACTTGGTTCGAGTCCAGTGACTCATTTGGTGCACCGTTGCATGCATTCTTCCTTGGAACCCTGATTACCAAATATCTCACAAGTTTAACTTGTTACCTGTCATATGAGGTCCAAGAGGGAATTATATGCTGCATATCAAATACACACTTCCTGTTCTCAAGGGATTTCATCATTCTGAATGAAATCAGTGTCCTTTTTCATGACGTCTTTGTAGAATGTACATTCATACCCTCTGTCGTTATATATATATATATATATATATATATATATATATATATATATATATATATATATATATATATATATATATATATATATATATATATATATATATATATATGTTCCTTTTATCATGCTTTTGAGATTGACTGATAGATACATTACACTTTGAGGCAAAATGGACAAGGGCTTACTGGTGGAAATGTGATGATATATATAGCACTTTTGGACCAGCAAATACTGCGATCAAAGACATGAGACTAAGAGAAGTGCGTTTCATTTTTAGAAAAGCAGTGACAAGGCGCATATTGTCGATTCGGAACAAAACAACTAATATGTGTGTATATATATATATATATATATATATATATATATATATATATATATATATATATATATATATATATATATATATATATCCGTGTGCTCCATACTATGCATTGATACGAAAATGATAATTATGGAATTTATCGGCCGATACAAATGCAGATAGCCTGACCTAGTAAGACATACTGAAACAAATCTGTAATAGTGCACAAGTCGCACATATGCACTTTTATGGAATCCAAATGCTTATGACCTATGCAGTGAAAAAGTAAAGATAAAGAACGTGGGCAATAAGAAGGGAAGGAAGCATTCCTAGGGCATAATCATATTAAGTTATCCATTAGACAGATCACATTGATTTTTCTTCTGTGACTTTCCTTGATATAATGAATAGCAGTGCTAGGTGTATTTAATGCAGACCACAGAAGGGTCTGCAACCACCAGGCACCCACACAGCAAGCGGTCATATGGCGTGATAAGAGGTTAAAAGACTTCTGCAGGATTTGCAGAACCATTTCGGTTTGCACAGTAAAATAACTAAGAGAACAGTTCGAATTTCCCTGGAGACCCAAACCATTGCTACAGCAAGTGCATCAATGTATATCTCCCAATGCAAAAAGCCATTTCCTTCAGCTGTGCTTAATAAAAATAACGGTATAGAAATGTTTTATCGATGTAGGTGAATTACGACACAATTAGCTGATGCTTATAACTATATATGTCTCAGGCTTGTAGAATTAAAAGCATATGTACTGGTGGAGTTCGATTGATCAGTCTGCGGTAAACGGATAGCAAAATACAAACAAAATTGATGCTTCATATTATTTAAGCTGCTCAAGATGTACCTGTCATGCATCTCCTGGAGTATGTTCCTAATTTTAGCATTTATTTCAGGCTCTCATTTTACCTTTCAGACGGAATATTCTATACGGTAGAGATTCTTGATACAGCCGGCATGCACCAGTTCCCTGCTATGCGTGAACTGAGTATTCAGTCAGGGCAGGCCTTCGTTATTGTGTATTCTGTTGAGAGCGAGGAGTCCTTTAAGGAAGCATTGCAATTAAAGGATCTTGTCATCAAGACGAAAGGTGAGATATTTTCTGTTTTCATTACACCGCCTGCAATAAAAAGTCAGACGATGCCAAGTACTTTATCTGCACTGCCGTCGACGACAAAGAGCAATCCTCCTTATCCAACCCGACTTTAAGGGCAAGCGTCTAATCATATTATGGTCATAGGAACTTATTACTGCTCCGAGTGACGTTCTTAAGAAAAAAAAAAGACTTTGACATAAAGCGTTTTCCTATATTGCTTGTAGTCCCTATGGTACAGAACAGGTTTTGCTTATTCCAAGTGCTGGCGGAGCCCTTGGCATGCCGTGTAATGATAAATTACTATGCCATTAACTAACAATTATATTGATTTACGGCATGGGCAAAAGATAAAAAGGACGCTATATTCTTATGAACGGGGAGATCTGTCAAGGCTCGTGTTGCGTTATGAATTATATTCTTTCGAGCATTTACTTCAAATACACATGGTGTATAGGTACATCCAGGTGTCACATTTGTCTACTTTGGCTTGGGTTGGAAGTCGGGATACATGCCAGTGCAAGTTGTTTGCCGGGTTGACGCATATCAATGCTGTAATCTTCATTTGGAGGGACGCCTGCCTGAAAAATAAGCTCTACTTTTGTAGTTGTTGAGTTTTAATGCGTGTGGTACACAAAGCTGCTTTGCAAGCGGAGAGAGAACCCTATCTTTGACTAAAGGTGCCGTGTCTTGGCCGTGAGCAAATCAGCACATCTTGCTGGGAAACAGTCAACTATGTTTTCATTTTCATGAAATGATTCAGGAGCAAGAACCGGCAGGGCAGCATATAAGACAATAAACGATTTCAATGTACCATGTCTAAGGGCCATATCATTACTTAGGATCATATTTACATCAAAATATTGTATGAAATTAATAAAGTATAAACATCTGTGCTGGAATAGTGGCTGGCAGTTGGTTCAATTATCAGATAAATGGTTGTTTTATATGCTTTTCTATATATTTTATCAAATCATTCGCCTGCAGCCATTATATTTTTTCCTTGCTGGGAACCAGGACTGCAATAGACTTTTACAACATGGACAAAAAGGGTTGATCAATTCGTTATTCTTGCTGTATTATAGACAACATACACATAAAAATTATGGGAGACGAACACAACGCAAATTAGCCCTCAAAGTGCATAACTATATGAATAATGGAACCACAGAACAAAGAAACGATAGGGCTATGTGACCAGCCCGTCCTTAGCTGACCTGGACATTCCACGCGTTTTAAATCCCACCCTGGTCTAAGGGTACTCAGATGCGTTCCTATCTAATTTTGAAGTGATTGATCAAGTGGTTTTATAGAAGGTTTTACCAAAACATTGACAAAGAAATTCAAATAAATCCAAAAACCATTTATAGGCGTAACCATTTGCAGAAACTCAATGGAGACCCAGCCAAGATTCGCCCTCACAAAGTTTGAAGTGAATCTGGCAAATAACTTTAGAGAAGAAGTCGAAAGTGTGAATTACTGTTGCAATTCCCTTCGAGTGGCACCGTAGCCATTGAGAATGTATGGATTTACATACAACTGCCAAACAAGAAAATTCGTCACAAAATAGGGACACGGAGCGTCACCCCTAGTGACCAACTTTGTTTTACCCGTTGACAAGGCACTTTTCCATCACGTTTTCGCACAATCCGAATGACAGATTTTGAAAAAAAAGGTGGACAAGTTGTAAAAGCAAAAACGCACACAAATTGTACAAAAGAAAATAGAAAAATCACAGTGCCTCTGTTGCATAAATTGGGGTCCAAAGGTCCCAGTGTTCCTATACAGTTTCGAAGTAATTGGCCAAGCGGCATTGGACAAGTTTTTTTTTCAAGATTTTGCCATTAAAATGGAGGAAAACAAAAGAGATATCCAAAAATTAATGGAGCATGACCTTTTTGAGCAAGCTGAGTAGATACATTCCCAACGTACATCCCTTGCAAGTTTGAAAATAATCTTTTTGGTGATTTTGTGGTTGAAATTTTGAAATTGTTGACGGGCAGACAATGGACGACGACGAACAGAGCATCACCTTACAACCTCAGCTGACTGACAAGTCAGCTGAGGTAATAAATCCATACATAAATAGATAAAAAAAATACTTTCTGTACTCTGTGCCCATAAATTTGTATGAAAAAGCTTTGTAATATTGATGATGATGATACAGATGGCGATTCTTTGTTACATGGGATATGCTGGATGATTTGTCCAGTGTTAAACATTGATCTGATGCAGACGGATGCTGCCCAAGGACCAAAATCTTATAATTCTGACTCAAATTAGGGTTCCTAAATGGCCAAAGGTTTCACAATTATACAGTCTGCATTTTTTCAAGTGTCAAAGCCATATAAGGGAAAGGCCAACGGTTGTCCGTTTACAACTGTTTACGAGAAAAAAAAATTAGTGCTGGTACCCGTTGTATCGACTCTAAGTCATAGAAATTATTCTCTTCATAAAATTAGTCTTTGCTCGTAAAAATCTTCTTTCTGTACGAGCATCACGATTTTGCTGTCTTTGTGCACCGCCAAACACATAATCTTTTTAGACTCAGGAACAACCCAAAGATAGTAACACAAAGGGCTTCCTAAACATGGTCACGCAGGAACAGTGTCTTTTGTCATCTCATTTATTCCCCAGTACCTTTGCCATTGACCACATAACTGACTTTGTCAAATTAAGCAGTTTTAACATAACTGTATTACGTTTATGACGCACTTTACCATCGGTGACTATGCATTTTAAAGCCAATGATTTTGATCATATCATGCTTTGCTGTCGTAAATATGGACTTTCCAAGAAAGCCCACAAGCTAGCTTCACGTGAGCATTATATCTATTAGCGATAGACTATTGGCGACAGTATAGTATCAATGCTATACATAGAAAGATTTTTCTTATGCCTCATGTATTCAAATGTTGCCAGTTTTTATAAGTCAAATGAAGGGTTTCATTCTTCGAATCGCCAGAAGTGCTTGTGTTTATGAAAGAATATAAGTAGTTCCGTGTATTTTTACTGATTTCCTTCTGCATGTTGCATGTATCTGGCAAAACTGTTTTTGTTTATTACAGGTTGCGAGAACATTCCTATGGTCATTGTGGGTAACAAAATGGATCTCGCGGAGAGAAAGCGGGAGATAGAGTCCGAGAAGGCAGAGTCTGAGGTGCGAACAGACAATTGTTCTCACATTGAAACTAGCGCACGTTACGACATGAACGTGCAGGATGTATTTATGGACATTATGGTTAAGGCATATGGAATAAGAGACAAAATGGAAGAGCAAGAGAGGCGGAGATCTAGGCGCTTGAGCAGACGACTCAGTGCCAGTTTGATTCCAAAAGTGAGGCGCATGTCTTCATCGTCACGAGGAGATTCCATGGACGATGATGAAGCGCCAACAAGTCCACAGCCAGCTGTCGACGCGCCTAAGTGCGTCATATTATGAGCATCGTTGCGTCATAATTGATTGGCCTTTTAAGTGGATAAAATGAAATTCCTTGTCAGTTTTGCCCCAGTCACCGGGCTTGACAGGTGCCAGAATGTGAATGCCAAAGGCTACTGGTGGCAGTTCAGTGTATTCACGAGGTGTTGCACGAGGAACTGGAGAAAAATGTTACTTTAGCGCACAAAAGTTCAACCTGGTGATGGACACCAGACAGCATAACAACTTACTTTGCAAATTGTTTGCGCGCATAGCAAAGCTTTTCGTGTGCCATATACACGTCAGTGGACACGGCAGAAGCACCTTTTGGTCTCCCTAGAACAAATTAAGGGGTTACTGGTTAGTTTCATCCAGGCTACTTGCAAAGGGGCCGGACGAAAGAACTAGTGCATTGATGTTACTTGTCATACGCAGGATATACGGCAAGATTTGCAACAGCAAAGCCAGATTGATTGCGTCAATTGACGCTGTATATATTTTGTAGACTAACTTTGGAACCTTGGCAAGCTATTGTACAAAGTGTTAATGACAATGCCATGATGTTCTAAGGCATGTATCACTCACAAGCTTGATGGTATTGACTTATTTCACCGAGGCTGTTCAGTTTGTTATTTGTATAGAATTGTACAGAAGTAACAATACTTGGTATTATTTTCAAAATAAATCACATTCGACTTCAAGGTGTTAGCTGCAAGAAAAACATGTATTCAGTTGTGGGTACCTTTGAGTCGACGTTGTCCTCGCGTTGTATAGATGAGGCCTTAGTGCAAGACACGCAGCTGGTTGGACAATGTTACACCCGAGCTAACTCATTTGCTTCATCGCTCCAATATTGTGAACTTGTATAATTCTGCATGTAGCTTATACTCGCGGCGGTGAGCAGCGCTCCCGTAGAATTCTAATGGTGAATGCAACTTGTGATATCACATTATTTGTATGTAATACTATCATTTCGAGTAGTGTACCTTGCCTCGAAAAAAAATATGAACATATCTCGATTTTATGGGACGTACCAAATGGACATTTAATCCACATTAACGGATATATCCTCACCGGTAAAAGAAATGGAGCATTATTGTAAATAGTTGTGTGCCAATTGCTCCAATGTCCAACTGCAGAAGACATTAGGCTATATTTATTTCTGAAGAAACTACTGTTTCGATGCGTGCTGTTGTGATGTAATGGTACGTAATGTGATGTTAAATGAAATACCGTATTTGTTCTGTGTCACCAAAGATGTCTGTATTGTTTAACGTTCACCAACGTTTAAATGTTTATGATTTAATCATGCTTAGATATGTGTGTACCAAAGTTGTCAATACATATTCATCGTATACTTTGAAGTATAATTGTAATTTCGAAAGTGATATAATTTTATCATTAGTATGTAGTAGTTTCTGTATGGAGGACCTGTGGTGCGAGTTTGAATGTTGCCAAGACTTTGTACATTGGGTTGAATAAAGTACCAGACTAGGCTGCTTAGACCTGTCTTGTGTGGGTCTGTGCATGGCGGCAGGCAGGCGCACCTGTCTATGCATACATATATGAGCTATAGGTTTGCTGGGAAACCACACTTCGCACAGTCGTCCCCACATAACCAAGGGTCGCTCGATACCTCTGGGCTGTGATGAAGTGCACCTTATTCAATTTCTACTCCATTAGCTTCAACGAGGTAAAATGAATTCATTGAAAATTAAAGCTTAATTCTAATAGAACTATTTCAGAGGGTCAATATTCTTGGCAGACACTTACTTGCCCAAAGGACCCTGACTGGATCGATGGAGCACCGGCTGCGCCTGTGTGTGTGACTTTGAAGCATGTAATGTACAGTGTGGACGACTTGATTTCCATGCTTGCATCCTGTAGCCCTGAAAACTAGTTTAGTCTTTTATTCATTACACCTGAATGCTTTTTAGACCGTCTGGCATAACTCTACAATCCACCCATAATTCACCAGGAGACACTATGGATGGAAAGCATAACACATGTACCATTCAACTCGTCGATCCCCCCAAAATCTTCTCAGACTATTCTGAAGAATTGACCTTAATTTAGCGATATTCTTACGTGCTGACACCATGTGCTCAAAGTCACACAGTGTATTCAAAGATAATATGAATTCTTTATCCCAACATTACAGGTATGGATTTTGCCACGATGTGATGTCCGCCAAACGTCAACGCTCAATGCTGATGGGGCGTCGTCAAATTACTTTTTTGTCTGCCGTAAGCTTATTACCAGTTTTCTTCGGCATGAATGTCGAAAGCAAGCAGAAAATCTTTAAACTCATTTGAAAACATAAATGAAGCACATATCACGCAGCATGTAGTCGATAGACAGGAAGATTAGCATTCAGCTCACAAGTTGTGCATCAGAACTTTGTTCGCACAGATCTGTTTTATTGCCGTATCACACACAATTTAAGTATTAAGTTTCCTGATAAATCAATTTTTCATGTTGTTTCCTTATTTTCTTCACCAAATCTTAAATGTTCATAATACAAGTAACTGTCGTCTAAAAGTTTCAGAAAATATCTACTAGTATATTATTCTCGTTCTTAACAACTTTTGTGGGCGTTGGACCGCTTTTAATATGCGGTGGAATCTGTCGACTCGCTTTTAGGCTAACGGCAAAGTTTACAAACATAGACACGGCATAGATTAAATTGAGACCCCGCCCATAATACCCCGGAAATGGTATAACGGTATGTAACATGCAATATCACATTAACGGCATTTAAATATCAAAGTGTTAGCTTTATAAAATATTTTTCAACACTCTTCTTCCCTGTACTAATTCCAGATCGCCAAATTTCCTCATCTGTTCATCAAAACGTACTGGTACTAACTACTGCATATATCAACCTATCTGCTTCATGTGAACAGTGTTATTATTCATATGGTTAGGATATCCACTTTACTGCTCTTTTCATACCGTAAAATTTTGCACCTTTAAGTAAAATCTTCAGTAGAATATTTGTTCTAATGCTGTATAGGCACGAATGCAACAGCACTAATATACATTTGAACAATATGTCACTATTTTGAAGGGGCTGTGTCGACCAAACTGCTCATACGACAGTGAGCATATTTGGTGACCATGTCAAGAACATAGAAACTTTATCAAGGATTCCATTTGGATGATTCAAATGATGGGAACAATCATCCAAACAGATGCACAGAACGTCTTTTCAAATTCATCGATACTAGTGGCATCATTTTCTTGGCGACTGATGGCTCAAGCACTTCAAAAGACAGGTGCCGCCAAAATATTTTGTATAAACGTTTCCACTAACAACCAAATTATAATGTCAAATATTCAAAGCTCATGTTGTAATCCCTTTCAAGCCCAAGTAAATCTAAGAGAATTGAATGTTATGAAGCTCATTAAATAAAAATATTATCATGAAAACATGGTACAGGTTTTGGACCAATCCTAATAAAGTTACATATTAAATTGGCTATATTCGCCGGCTTGTCCCTGGCATTTAAAAGTTTCGTTGACACCGTACCTGTCATTTTGCTCAAAGTTTACCTCAGTGACAGTAATATTTACAATAGAAAGTGGGGTCAAAACCAATTAACATTTTGCTACTCGTGCATGTTTTTATTCTTACCTCCACAGTTACAGTTCCGAAGCAAACCTTAGTGAAATAATAGGCCAACCAGAATTTCTGGTTAAAGGGTTAAATGTTGACGTGACACCCTTCCCAAACCCACAGATAATCAGGCATATTTACTCCTTTTATATGACATGAAATGGATTAGAGTTTCCCGGCTCCCTTATTTTTAATAGCCTTTCACCTGAGGCCCTGTATTCACTGAGTGCCTTAAAGTGACCCGAGGCTAAAAAACACACCTACAGCATATTTACTGGTCCAAGACCTGCATATCAGAGCGGTGGAACATATGATCAAATAAAATACAACGTTCTTACATTTTTGCCTCACAACTGTAGTCAGCCATGTAGGCCAAATATCAATCCCATAATGCATCAGTGTTGACAATGTGCTCACAGGAAAATTATCAGTATTTCAATTGACAACCATAATTGCAATATTTAAAATTGTTTTATTGATTATATGTGACCTTAATCGTTTTGTATTACAATTGTGATTTGTTATTATTTTAAATACAGTTCACAGAAGTTTATTTGTCAAAATTGTAAATTGCTAATAATACATTACATCACAGATGGCAGCCTCGAGCTCCATGCCACAATATATGTGGTACTTTAAACTGACTGAACTTTCCTTCTACTGAGCTGAGCTGATCTGTAAAATCCCTACATCAAAATACTTTCCTTCTTCACAAGTTTTATATAAGAACATCTGAGTAGGGTTTATTTGGCTTTAAACACATATTCCCAGACTACTAAGTATAAAAGGGGTTTCAGATTCAAAGCAAAAATATAGAAATATTGAGGTATCAAAGCATTTCCTGTTAATTACTCCAAATAGTATATCACAAAAAGTAATGTTGCGTGGCATTCAGGTTTCTTCGGTTGAAACATATTTAAAATATAGAGTTAGACAGCCACCAGTCTGTTCAAAATTAAACAGAAGCTAAGCTGACGTACACCACGTGAACTGTAATAGAAAAAAAAATACCGCATATTTCAGAGGAAGTTGATCTGATAAAGTAAGTAAAGAACGTTTTTGATTTTTGTATCAGTCCACATTTGCAAGCAAGAAAAACACATTTCACGTTTCATTCATCTTATTTATAATGTGTTTAGGTGCATAAAACAAAGTTATCGGAAGTGACAATAGAGGGTCGGTGCTTTATTTTAACCTTTTACATTACAATTGACTAAGCACGTGCGGTTCCAGGCTATAATCGCCGATGTGGCGTAAGCGATCATGATTCACACCACTAGCTGTACGACTTAAGAAACCCAGGACCCAGTGAATATAAATATTTTATAATGCATGGTAACCGTCTTCTGAAAGTTGGTGATGTCAACCAGGTCCACAATTTTTGAGTACCGAGCAAACATTGAACTGTGAACAACAGAAAAATGTACATAACATCCACGACATAATGTTTCCGGAGTTTTTATGAACACAAAAGCAAACATTTTAAGAAATGGGCGCTGTATAACGTTAGCCGCAGATATGTGGCCTTCGAGGGGGCAGCAGGGTATGGGCGCAGTGAGTTGGAGGGCGAAGCGACTGGAGGGCCTCGGACTGTTGGCTGTGATTTTTTCCATCTCAACCAAATATACTTTGAATTGTATGTGTTTTTGTGCTGTCTCTTTGTGAAATTTGTCGTAGCAGAGACTTCAGCAGAAGACTGATGTAAAATGACTAAGGCACAACAACACAAGTTAAAGAATTTGGTTTCTACAACAACAGGTTTTTGCCTACATATAAATGCGAGGATCAAATTTCGTGAACAGTCACACGCCCCTTCGGCCCAATATTTAAACCACACATGTACGTGGATTCTTCATGATAAAAAACTGTGCTTATTTTCTTGGATGCTTGCCTATTTTTGGCATTCTTAAAAGCCAATCAGCAAAAGATACTAAATATTACATTTTCTTGACTACGTGGTAGATGATTTAGGCGTACACAGCGTTTGAGGTAATAGATGAACAACAATAAAGGCATTTCGGAGAAAATTCCTGATTCATTTTTAAACTATTCCATTACATTGACTTTCGACGTTTGGCGCTACACTGTAATTTGCCAAATTTTCTTATAGCTACATTTAGTTATCCAATAAAGTTAGTCATTGGAACATATTGCTTTGTATGGAGGGTTGGATGGCATTTGAACTTAGTTTTTATACGCTTCTCATCTAATAAATATCAAGCGACATGTGTAACAATTTAAATTAAGCAAACTAGGTTAATTTCAAATTTTAAGTCTTAAATGAATACAAAATCACAATAGATCGAGACGCCATTTCAGTTTCTACGCGCGTGTGGTTGATCATTTTGTATCTGTTCTATATTATGGAAAAGGAGTATTTCAAAATTTAAATCTTGAACATCCTCAAAACTAAAGTATATGGCGATGTCAGTCTACATTTTATACAAATGTCATTGACCATTGTACATATAATGAGCATGTAATTTAAGTCGTAGCCGTGAGTTTACACTAAGCTCATGACAGAATTTTTTTTAAAATGTTTAATACCATACAACTTGTAAAAGAAATGTCATTGCTACTTCTACCCAGATACATAGCTGGCCAGGAACCATCACTAAAAATGAGTGAAAGGCTCAGCTTTTTAAATCGTGCTAATTCGGATCAAATCAAGCTTGAAATATTCAATATCTTCAAGCCTAAGACAGACAGAGATGTCATGACAAGTTGTACCTGTAGTCCCATTTCGTTGGCACAAATTGGCTGCAATTTCGCCCTGGTTTTCTCTGAAATTCTTGTTTTGCGACTTACAAGAATGCGTGCCAATTGGTGACTCTAACTTTTATTAATGGTCTTAGACCAAGGTATACTAAGATAAAATAAGTGATTTGCATCAACCTAAATTTTAAACGTAACTAGAGTTGGAAAGTTCACTTCGTAAAAGACAAAAGTTGTTAAAGTTTCCAGAACTTGAAAAACGAGTTTGATCCAGAATTGAACATAGCTGTAGACAATTAAGTAAATGCAACATACTTTCTATACCGGACAATCTCAACATGTTATGCAACAAGTTGGTTTTGAAAATTAAGTTATGGTTATTTGCCTCATACCTATCAAGGTCATCTCGGGCTAACAGCAAACATAACTCCTCTGTTCTGTTCCTTCTCTAACGTGTGGTACATGTTTAATTTGGGTCCTGTGTTGGATTTCCCTTGACAGAAATGCTGGAACCGAAATAACGCTACTGTAGGATGTTTATCTGCAACATCCGTACTTGGTTTGGGACGCCAGAGGTAAATTTTTGGAACAAAGTTTAAATAAGGACAACACCTACACCAGAATGTCGGGAAAAAAAAAACAAATGGCCACTGCAAAAATAGTATGATGGTTAGGACAGACATGTTCGTATCCAGTTCAATTTGCTTTGTGATACATGTATCGTTGAAAACAAATCGGCTTACTTCGTTGCAGGGTTTGCATCAGAGATTTATAAAGACACGATCCACTCCTATGAGACTTGTATGGTTTATTTATTGTCATCAGGTCTCGCGCTTTTCATACCGTATTCCGTATTGAAATGATTCAGCACATGACAAGATACAACCAGGACGATGCATTACAATAGTGATACCACGTTTGCCTGGTCGTCTTTTCCCACGAATTTAACGAAGGTGTTTTATGATTTCAGTCAAGATTTACATGATGCACTCTGGTTGTCAGGAACATGCAGTGCCAATGCGCGTTGTTTTACTAAAGCGTCAAATTTTCATCTCTTTAGCAGCATAGTCAGGCAGGAGAGCAGTCAAAGTGGTGCGTATTCTTTATCTGCGTAACCTTCTAGCTTCGGTTTGTGGTGCTTCCGACCAACGATTGAATGTTTTAAGGTGTCTGGGCATTCAGGAGACCTTAAAATCGGTGAAATTGAGCCTTTGTTACTTTTGGGATGGTGAAATGACCAATCTTTATCCATGCCAAATAGTTTCACTGTAGCATGTTTACTTCTATGCAAAACTTTAAGATGAAAAATATCCCTCTGTCAGTACAAGCTTTATGGAGTCAATCAGTTGATTGGCCGTTAAATGTGGCCAATAATGGTGATGTTTAGATCACCATTCACAGTCAAAGCTTCACTGGATGTGTTTTTACAGCTGAGCGGATTATTTCACAGGTGACTGATTAGAAACACCATATTGTTTTTAAGTGTATAAATCAAAGTTTTGACAGAGTTTAAGAGATTAGCATTTAGTCATCCTTCTTAGTGGCCTGAGCAGATGTCATTTGTGAGTAATTAAAGTCAGTATTTTTCCTTGGTTATCTTTGGTATTGAATATCTCAGAAACAATTTTTACAAGACTTGATAATTTTGCGACAGCCTCACTCAAAACTGGATCGATGAATCTTCGTGAAATTGACGGCTATGTAAAGACAAGAGTATAACTTAGGTAACCATTGTTGGGCAATATTCCAATTTTAAATGGTGCTTTTTGAGCTGCCAAGTGGCAAAAATAATGTTAATTGTAGATTCTTCAAACTTCAATGACATAAAAACCATTCCTTTTAACGGAAAAAAATGCTTACCTAAGTTATACTATTGTCTTTACATGCCCGTTGATTTCAAGCTTTTCATGCGAATAGTTTTGTGTGATCCTTTCTCAAAATGTAAATCGGACGCCTTAATAAAATGCCCCCTAAATTTTACAAATTAATCTTAGAATGTTTATTGTTACCTTTCAAAGAATCCACACATATTGGCAAAACTAAAAATGTATACATCGATGGGTTTGTATACAAAACAGAGACACAGTGGCAATTTTTGTACCGCTCTGTTATATGTAACCTAAGTAAGAGCAGACACCTTAAGGAATGTAAAGCCCAAAATGAAAAAAAAAATGGTCATTTTAAATTCCCTGGTGTTATCAGTAAGATTTCTTATCTCTTGAATGCCATAACATGAAAGTTCTCATCCCTGAACGTGGAGTTTCCTTATTGGTGACCCATCAAGCTATTGGGTAATTCACATGGATATTTAGGGGTACAAAGTGTTTACTATATCAATTGTCATGAATGCTCGGAAAACATTCTATTTTTTCCTCGTGTTGTGCATGAAACATCATTCTCATTACTCTGTATATTTTATTTTGGTATTGTCTTCATCTTTTCTTCACGAGAGGGATTTCGATATGGTTTATTCCTTATTCCCAATCATTTTAATACAGATGTACGATAATTTAGTGAAGTGTTGTTAAGTAAAATAAGTTTGACCCAATATATGATCTAATTTACAAATACAAACACAATTCAAAATTGTGGTCAATGGACCATACTGACGTATGCACCATAATAACTGACAATAAAATGTCAGAAGATTACCAATTTGACAGGAGATATCTCCAGCGCTAATTCATGTCCCTTGTGAAAAGCCCAGTCATTCAAGCAAAAGCATGACAAACGTTCCTGAAAACATAATAGTCTGTGTCAACAGATTTCCTGGGCGCGCTTTTGGCACCCAAAGCGCGCTCAGGAAAGCTGTTCACTCGCTCCAAAATGTGGCACTGAAAGAGATCAGGTACAAAAACATAAATTACAATAGTCTCTGATGCCTATTTTCCCAATGCTATACACAGATTAAGAAACATAATAGCTTTTTTGTAGCTTTCCTTTTTTGATATACCCCATACCCAATTTTCCATATTTGGTCATGTTTGTGGTAGAATTTTAGAATTTGGCAAGATAAAGTTATTTTGGTAAAATTAATGGACCCTCCAGACTCTTGTTGGCATGGGAATATATAGGTTCTTTATGTTTATGACAAACATAATAGAGCTAAATGGCTTTGAGTAAGAAAATCACTTTCACCTCGTTTACATTAACTTAAAGACCAATTACAGCACTTTCTCCAATTGTTTATGACGAAGTAAAATAATAATCATATGTATTTTAAACAATTTATGTGCTGTTACATGGGCGGTCCGTCACAATTGAAGACGATATTATTTGTTGTTAGAAAATATTATCGTGAAAAAAATCATTTGCTTCCCAAATAATTAACTCAGGAAGATTTTTTTCAGACGCTTTTCCAGAGGGGAATCTTTATTTCCAACGTCTTAGATGGTGCGGCATTATATTGATCATCGGTTCACACATATGCAAATGTACTTATATGTGCTTCATCCGCATCAATACCTTGCTTCATCACTATAATATAGCGGTGCGGGTAATCGATAAGCTCTGGTTGATAACTGCAAGTATGCCACCTCCTTGTGAAGATGTGGGCAATGCAAGACAGATGATGGTGTGTCGAGAGGACATTACCTGTACAACATGTGAGCTGTACAGGATTCTCTGTAAATATGATGTGCATATACATATTTAATCACAAACATTGTGCACTGTGCACTGCTACAAAATTTTATTGCTAGGTTGTGCACACGTCAATTATAAACAAGCTTCTGCGCTGTCAAATAACCCTGAATGAGGGAGGGAGACTGATCTAGAATTGTGACGTGACCTGGAAACACACAGGATATTGGTTGAAAGGAAGACATTTTGTACCCATCATATCCTGTTGAGGGGTTTCGTTGCATCCGCTGCGTAATGTCAGCGTACCTAAAAGTGATGCTAGGAAGAAATCAATGTATTCTTGGTTGTTAGGTCTGGTATAGTTTAATAAATTTATGAGGCAATTATTGTTGGCATCGGTGCCCCCTCTCACGCCTTGTATACTTTGTTACTTAGCTTAGTATGATGGGATAAATGACTACATATGAGCCAACGTGTACGCTTATAGCTTTGATGACCCACACTGCTAAAAGGAGTTAAAGGAACCATACATATATACATATGTGTTTGTTTGTGTATGTTTGTGTCTGTATGTCTATGTGTGTGTCTGTGTGTGCGTCTGTGTGTACAAAAATTATATTGAAGAATGGAAAGTGGGTCGAATGGGGATATTTGGAATTGACTCCTTTCACAGAACCAGCAAAGCATATAATTTTCTCACCTCCAGCTGACTGGAGACGTCATCGCAGGGATAGACACTTGCAGGCATAGGGTAATGCATGTTAAAACTACTAATTTCCAGAGTAAATTTGAACTCTATTATAGCAACATTAGCATAAATTGTAAAACTTTCTGATTAGTATGTCTGTGAATATTGGTAATGTGCCAGGCATTTTCAATTTGAAGATGTTTAAAACTTTTTACAGGCAAAATCAATGAGACCCTCATACAGTGTCTGTGTACTGATAACAACACATACACAGGTGTCAATCGGTTTCTGACACCTGTAGGGTTAATCACCAGAGTAGCTTGTGAAACCTTTTAAACTGAGTACATTTTGGCAGCATGTGCCCATGATGCCATAGCATATGGCTTTGTGGAATATATCCATTCATACAAGTGTGATGTTTGAAGGGCAAAACGCTATTGTTTCAGTTATGGCAGACACTTCACCGATTAGGCAAGCTTCATTGCCCTAAAATAGTCTTTACCTATTGTTACAAGTTGAACATGTTACGAAAGGTTTTATTAATAGATTATAAGCCATTTTCTTTCCTTACTTAAACTTGTTCAGCTGAGATATTTGTGTTATTTGACCATGTAAACCTTGCTCTGTGGAAAGTGCCTATGTTAAAACTATACAATCCAGCAGTCTCACCCCAGCAGAGGGGCTCTTTCTAGGCATTGGAGGTGAGAAAAGCACTGGGCGCAGTGGTCCATCGGGGGGGGGGGGGTCCTAAATGTATTCAAATTAAATGTACATGTAAAATTATACTACGTTCTGTTCCCAAGGCGGGTCCGTTTAACAAACTTTGTCGCGATATTTAGACCTACATAAATGCTACCTGTGAAATTAGTGTACTCACATGAACGGAATTTATATTCAGCCCCTGTCACTAAGATACAGGCTCATATAAGCATTAATAAACAACGGTGAACCTACCGTTTTGCAACGAGGATTTGCTGCACTGGTCTGAGTCGCCCGAATTTGTAGTCGTGTGCTTACAGCAGGTGTCATCATAGGCTGCGTCTACGTCTTTTCAAACGTTTACAAAAATGATTGTATTAATATGAAACTAAGCACAACCTGAAAATTAGATATATAAATGTTCGGACTACAGTGAAACTTGCTTTGAGCGTTTCACCCTTACCAGTAGTTATTATGTTACAAACATGTACGTAGGATATGAAATATTGTCGACGTTTTGTGGTTCATTAAGAGTCGATACTAATGGTAACTAAACGTGTGTCCTTCTCATTCATGATAATTCAAATTCGAATTCGTCTTAAAAGTTCTTCATTCAACAGAAGATTAAAAAATATTCAAGGTCCCAGATTTCCATGGCAAGCAGCGCCCAACGCCTACCGAGGAAGTTGGTGACTCAGTTTTCAACTGAATGGATTAATATGGGATGATTTCAATTCAAGAGCCTGTTGTTGAGGAGGCATTTGTATTCTACTTATGCGCAAAAAGCAAATCGTCAAGCCAAAGTCTACTACTACTACTTGGCAGGTGATTAGCAAAACATAGCATGGTATGATGTATCATTATGGTTGTCACTCAAATAATTGGAACCGTCAATTCAGGTTACAACAGCAGCTGTGTGCAAAATACCCGGGGGTGTCTCTGTGTCATTCAGATTAGTATGTAAACATGTAGAGTGAAGAAATAAAGATGGACGTCGTTGAGCCTGCGTATATTTTTCTAATTGATGCACCATTTACAGTTTATGTATTAAAAATCAATGCTGCTAGATCTCAGCAAGTTTACATTAATTTGTAGTGAGAATATGTTGGTTGAGCCAATGGAAGAAAACCGGAAAACATATTTTTCTTCTTTAATTTGCTCCACTCTGCAAGTAAACCCCTCTGTATATTTTGGAAACCGAAACTGAAACACTTGCAGGGAGACATCATTAAGATAAGTAGTGTCAAAGAATAAATAAGGACGGGAAGGAGCACTCCATGTCCTTACATAAACAAAATGCACCTCTAATGATTAAAATAGGTTCGTTCACTTCAAACGCTAGATTTTTCACATTCTAAGTGTCTTATTGATAATATTATTTTCAAGAATCATTGATCTTAAACAGTTTAGGTACCCTCAGAGAAATATTTTTAAAACGGATATTTTGAACTGTGGTTATGGACATTGGAGACACATTTCACAAAAGATATACTTTGGACGAATTTTTAAAAAAATCTTTTGCCCGATGGCTTCCAACATTGTTTGTCAAGCGAGAAATTGTTAACGAGCTTGTTTCTTTTTAAAACGCTTCGATATGTCTTTGTTTTGTTTTGTTTCTGCCTTACCTAAATTTCTGACCAGCGTATATTCCTTTTTAAGTTTTGTCTAATCACATGAGAATTATGTATACGTGCATAAAATTTCAGATAAACCGACACGAAACCGTATGTCGTGCCCAATATCGGAGGAAACCAGTAAGGGAAACAGAAGAATATAATTATCTAACAATTTAATTGACATATTACTATTGCATAAAGACACAACGTTTTTTTTTTTCTGTGGTGGCACCGTCTCATGGCAAGGCAACAAGATTTACATTAGCTACTCATAAATGTGTATCTGATATTACATTTCTGATGCTGGAATATTTCAGTACCTGAGATCTTGGTTGGTTTTCATTACGAGAGACCATTGCCCCCGTCTCACACAAGTAATACACTGAACCGAAATTTAATAACAGCGTCAGGTTTGGAATGACCTGGAGATGGTTCCTTTCTGTTCTGACTGTTCTAAGCAAGGTTCATGTACATCAAGGGATGTTGCTGACAGGGTAGCGATGTCTTGTTTTTCTGATTACGTTTACAAAGAATTAAATATCAACTTCAGCAACAGAGGACCGGAAACCTGCAGTTTCAAACCTGGTTGCGGTGTGGCATGACCACGCCCAGGGGGAGACTGCCATTAGTGCCTGCGGGTCGCATGGCCGCTTTACTTAGTCGTGATCCATCCGAGGCTTGCTTCCGTGGCGATCGCTCCGCCTGGCAACGATGTCCATTGATCATAATGCCACACACAATAAATCATGCAATTTTGTGTTTCCTACATCACATTTTGCATGTGCAAATGGATATGAAGCTACAAATTACCCCTACATTGATTTATTTTGCTCAGAAAAGAGGAACAAAATGGAACTATGCATTTGAATTTTTTTCATGGCTGCGCTAAATTCTGTGGTGTTGACCTAATAGGAGTTAAGAAAAAGCCTGGTGTGTACGCCAGCATCCTGGCTCTACCATGACTCTACCGGTGTATACGGTGTGTGCACAGGTAAAACCGTCCTCCCATTTCAAAGCTTTTGCTGTTATGGTTGACACAATTCTGCCCAAACGACTTTCCAGTTGACAACCTTCAGGCTTGGTGAAAGCTGCTAATGGAATCCGAATGGATGAAATGCGGCCAATAAGAAGAGACAGAATATTCATGGATGGCATGTTTTAAATTGCCTTTGTGCCGGACGTTATCTTATTTCAGGTCCATGCCAAATTCTAATTTGCATGGTAGCCACTCCTATGGTCGATATGAGTATGCAAACAGGGCACCACAGCGAAAAGCTGTAAGTACAGTAAAGACAAAGATAGATATGTACACCGACATGATAGAATCACATAATAAGACATTGTATAATATTGTTGAAACTTTTGGACAATGTTATACTATCAGTTATTCTGTGTTTGAGCCTGTGTTATGGCATGATAGTTCATCCTGATGAAAGTGTTGACCCTGAAGCCGAACAATCCATTGAAAATGTGGGCCCTTCAGCTTTCGGATTCTGGGCCTACATTTTTTCTTGGATGCTTTGGCCTCAGGGCGTACGCTGTCAGGGCGATCCATCTTGCCGTAGCACCGGCGCAACTCCAACATGACGATCTTACCTTTTCGAAGGGAGGGGGGAGATAAAGGGATTTTATAAGGTGTCTGAAGGTTTGTCGTCAAATATTTAACTTTTTGCTGAGACTCACAATTGTGACTGTTTTGACAAAGACAGTAAATAATTCAGACATTGATAGTTATAGAGCATCTTATATCATCCTGAGAGTCAATAAACGCAAAACGAGGTTCTCAAATGACGCCACGTGCAAGGCTTCGGAGGAGCGGGGAGTGCCTGGTGCTACAGACCCTGGTAAAGCTGGCCCTTCGGATACATATGCAAGGGCCAATTGACCAATAAAATTCCTGCTTTTCATCATCCTGAGATAAAATGTGGTATTGCTGAGATGACATCATTTGAATTTTGCACCGCATTTGTTCCTGAAGGAAAAAAAATTCGGTTGTACACACAAGAAAGGTGTTGCAAATGACAGTGTTTTACTGCATTTCACCACATAATATATACTTGCATTGTATGGGACAATGGTTGGACATCTATACTTGGGAATAATAGGAAATTTCAGAATTTCCAATTTTATGTGCATTTGGCTGAATACACAACCAAATACACAAAACTCTTGCGGGGCAGAGGTGTGTATTCCCATAAGATCCCATGTTTAAGTAATTTTCAATACATTGAAAAGTTTTTCAGCAAAATGTATCAAATCTTCATGAGTATTTCACGAATATACAAGCATTTGCCATAACAAATTTGGTGTTTCTTGGCAGATTGGCTTTAAATTACACAGGTTCAAACTGCAATGGAAACTAATGGAAATACATATACTTAGCCCACCTGCATACAGAGCTCTCTGCTGAGAACCCACATACACCAGTTGATCTTGACATTGCCCATTCATGATGATGCCAAGTTCTAATTTTCTGCTTCTTACGGAATATATCTATTTATTTTCTCGTCATCATATTTGCAGCATTCTCTGTTGTTCCCTGTTTACGTATTGATATAGACAATACGAGTTACTGCAATAGCTCACACGTACGTGTCTCTGATAAAGTATTGATTGGTTGGTTGATTGCTTAGTTGGTTGGCTGACAGACTGACTGATTGATTATTTGATTGATTGATTTGATATGTTTGCTATGATAGGATGTATTGACACATTTATTGCTACAGAGAATATAATTTTTCTTTCAGGGTGTCAGTTTTGTATTCCTATGAGCATTTCCCGATATCTACTCAAATATTCATTAGAGGAATTCGACCATATTTTAAACAACATTTTTGTCATTTTCCCCGACATATTTAACGAAGGGTCATATCTGACTAAAGGAAACAGTGGGGACATGGGTGTTTATCTTCAGGGACCAAGGGAAAATAATATAGTTGCTTACTATGAAACATCAAAAGGGGGACATTATATTATGCAGGCTTCTGTACTATTTCAAAAATGGAACCATTTTTGGCATTTTCAGGGAGTAAGGGCACTAGAAACGTTCATCAGAATCAAATACAGACGAATATGAACTGACTTTAAATGTACGGTCCGAATTAGTGAAATTCAAATAGATTATTACAGGAAGGATGTAATTCGGATGACCCTTTCTCCCATAGATATTAAAATGGAGACGACGGTTTGTGTAAATGTGTCAAGAAATAATGCCACAGGAGGCCATATCTTAGTTCTCATTTTGATTTTAAGCTGCGAACAGCAGGGATGCGAGATGGTGGTAAGGAAAGACATCATTCTGACGTCATTATGTCCTTCTTCTGTGTTGTGTTTGTCCATGCAATCCCTCATCCTAACGGTATCTTTTATTTCGTGTTTTCTAAAAAGTCTCTAAACGCGAACTGAAACACGTTGCACATACAGTGTCAACTGCCAGGGTCCAAGATCAAATCTGTCAACGAAACCGCAGGTTGCGGTTGTTCCTACAAGAGCATGGAATTGCACTTTCAGTACCCCTTATTCAAAGCGACAAGTGTTGAGAACTGGTCGAGCGAAGGCAAAATCGGCAGGGATTCCTGAATGTTGGCTGTCACGAGACTCAACCCACGGCACCGCTTGTTGGCCGTGGTGTTAATGGGATATAATGTATATGGAATGTGTTAAACAAGTGTGGCCAGCGTACGTTATGGATCTCTATATATGGCTTCATTATGCCAGCCATTCGACTCATTTGATACCCGATGTGATTAGGACAATTGGGCTCATTCCATGCAATGCCACAGGCTTCACTGTGTTAGGTGTAAATTACCAAAAGTTGCAGATAATCAACGAATTGGGGCCTGTAGGTTTTGGTTACCCCAAACTCCAAGGGGGGAGATCTTATTTAGAATATAAACAGGACTTGTATCCTATTGAAGCGTCAATCCACGTGCCAGACTTGATTGATAAACTCTCATATCACAATAACGTATGCATGCAACGACCCACGAGAGAAACCTGTCAAATTCTAAATTAATGGTTTAATTACCCAGGGGCCATTGCTTTTGCACCCCTTCTACGAAGACTAAGCATTTTCATGCGCTATTGTGGCCAGCATTTTGTTCTCAGTGCCTGTATTTACGTAATTAAAAAAAAAACCTTTACGAAAAATGTAAATCAAAACACAAGCTTGTATAATGCGGTGATTTGTCTTTGACACAAATGTTAACGCCAATGTCATATACGACACTGGGAATGAAAACGAATCCAAGAAGCAGCATATTAACTATGACGTCATTTTGGGGGGGGGAGTGGGGTTAAGTGTCCTGTATCAATTTATGTGATAGAATTGCGGCAAACATTCATTCCCCTACTTCTTGTTTCAGTCATTGGTGATTTTGAATCAATGCCATTTGCTAAATGCTTATAGTTTGTTTAAGGACTCTGTGTGCCCGCTGAGCCAGTGTCCCAGGATATATTTTTCATTTGCTTGCTGACCGATCATCGAGCTGTGTTATCTCGGCAAAAGCCCAACATGTTTCCGGTGCACGGTGTACGCATTTTATTTTCAAGAAAAATAAAGTAGCTCTAAATATTACTACAGACACTACTTTTAGCGATCTGCACATTGTCAATGTTGTCTAGAAACCCACCGTGACATTTGCAAGTTTTTAAATATCACAAGTTACATCAATTCATGCATAAGTACGTAATACATACATCCAGACAGACATATCTGCTAATCATCGGACATCGTTGTCCAATAATTTCGTCGTGAGCAAAATGATAGTGCATTTTATTTGAGGGAAACAATGATTTTGTCGTGCCAGTTTGTGTATATATATAGTCACAGACGATATTTATATACTTAAACATGTCTGTTTTGCTATTGAAACTATCGTCACATATCATGGGCTGACATAATCGTTCAAAAGGTTTCTTTACCAAGAAAATGACGCTTCTTTGTGATATAAATCTGGCCATATCTGATGCAGTGCTAAACATAACTGACGGAGACCCCTCATTCCTTGGCTGCATGTAAAGGTGGTGATCCAATGACGACACAATACTTTAAATGGCAATAGGAAGTCACTCTTATCCTTTTTTATCCTTATTTTAAGACTGAATCGGAATCGTTAACCAAGGGAAGCTGTTGACTGTGCCATGTTGTCCTGGTAAGTCTCAATTCGAGTTTCATTCAGCTTGCAACCTTTCAGCAGAAACGTCAAAGAAACACTCGGGAAGAAACTCTTGCCCCTTTTTCCTTGGATTCCAAACTGTACCCTACGTCCCCGTCAAAGCTTGAGTACTTGTATGCGGTACAGCTCGTCTTTGTACCCTTGCACGAACGCACCATAATCGATCTGCAACGACGCAAAGTTGAGAAGCTAAATATGTCGCCGTACCAGTGACTGAATCAAATGAAACAAATAAAGAAGTATGTAAATAGTTCATCTGTTTTCCCACTATGCTCTTGGATCAACCGTTTGTTTGACAAAGTGTTAATTGCACTGGTACTAAATTGCAACGGTTCTTTATATTTCTATCACACTTGTTTCGGTGGTCCAATGGTTAAGCAAAGATGAGCTGGTGGTGAAGGGTTCGAATCTCATCCGGAAATTCCTGTTTTGTTGTCCTTTTGTTGTCCATAGGGAGAACAGGACGGAAACAAAGTCACGTGTATCAGCAGATTAGACACCAGGAATGACAAGAGAAGCGTGGCCGGAGCAAACTGCGTAACAAGAGCTCCGATAATCTATAGATTAGCGTATAAGTATATAAAGTGAATTTTATCAACTTCGCTGCCACTAAAACATGTTCACAAGATAATCCCCCAAAAAAACAAAAACAAAAAACAAAAACAAAAAAACAAAAACAAAAAAAACAAAAAAAAAAAAACAAAAAAACAAACAAACAAAAAAAAACAGAGAAGAAAAAGAAAGCAACCGCACATATGTAACTTACATAGCTTTACCAACGGAAAAAAGAAGAGACTGCGCATATACGTAACACGTGGGTAAGTGTTACAAGATCATTTTAGCTCACAAACAATAAACTGTCCATGATTGCATAGGCCTATCTAATACAAAAGCAAGAAGGAACAAAATCAAGCAATATATTTAGCTCCTCTTCAGAGTATTTGAAAAAGTATGTTTGTTTTCATAATTATGTCTGTGTGCCAACACAGACATATTGTTTTTCTAAGAATTCTTTCTTTCTTCATTTCTTTCTTTCTTTACAGGCAAATTTGTCCGACATTTAATTTGAAAAGTATTACACTTAGAAACTCCAAACTGGGCACAATTATACTTCTATAGATAAAGTCTGGCCTTTTTATAATGAGATGTCATGCTTTTCAAAATTATGCAAATGAGGGCTAAGTAGTGTACAGGTGTCCGATCATAACAAGGTAAAGGTCATCTCAAATGTCAAGGTCATGTCAAGATCAAAGGTCAGTTTTAGGCCAAAATATCATTTTTAGGTCAAGGTTCACTTCAGATAGAGGTCATTTCAAGATCAAAGGCCACTTTCGATGGTGGCTTTCTTCTAGGCATAACTTCGTCAATTTTTATCCAATTTTGATCATGTTGGGCTCAAGCTGTAGCTATTGAAACACTGTAAATTTTTGAAACTTACATGTGACCTCTCAAGATAAAAGGTCAAGGGCATTTGGACCTTTAAAAGTTTCATCCAGTCATAACGTGGCCAATTAACATCCAATTCGAATCATGTTGGACTCAAATTGTAGGTATTGCAATACTGCACATTTTTATCAGAACATGTAACCTCAAAAGGGCAAAGGTGAAGGTCATTTGGCCCTTTGAAAGTTTCGTCTTGCCAATACTTGGTCAATGTTTATCCGATTTGGTTCATGTTAGGCTTAAATTGTGGGTATTGTAACACTGTGCGATTTACATGCGACCTGTAAAGGTTAAAGGTCAAGGTGATTTGGACTTTGAAATTTGCTTGCAGCCATAAGCTTAATGTAATATGAAGTACCAAAGGATAAAAGTTGTAGCATTTAATATTTACAACTTTTGAAGGCACAGACAGATTTGCTTTGAAACAAATCTTCTTTTCTAGTTTTTTCTGTTTTTAGACGTAATGATATGTATATACGCACTTTGCGGGGTTTTTTTACCTCCGAAAAAAATGCATTGAAATAGGGCTGTATCCTACCCAAATTAATGACAATAACCATTATGCCGTTAAACTGCAAAACATTGCAAGTATACATTGTGCACTGTGCTCTGATAAAATTTCAGTTCTATCAGGCAATACTGTGTTACTGCGATGAAACAAGAACAGGATGTTTTGCTTTAAAGTGTCATAGATTTATGGGAAAGCCTGTTAGTCAAATTGTACGAAGCAAATAACAAGACTGATGCAACGTCTGTTCAGTTATTTTTACAAAGATTTCCGTGTGGTGCTACATGCAGGAACTATTTTATTTGATACATTCATTGAATTAATAGCTAAACACACTATGCAAAAATAGTGTAAAATATAAAACAGGCAAGACATTGATTGCATGTTTACAACACAACATTAAAGGGCACGGAATACAGCAAGGTTTTGTCTTTACAAAGTTTAGTAAATATAGAAGCGCTCTCCGGGACGTCCAAGATATTGACCTGCCTCATTAAAGTTAGAAACTTACAATTTTGTGCCTGCAAATACAGTACAAAATTGCATGCACTATTTTTGAGCATCCAATGGATATATTTTTCAGTTATGTGCGCGTGTGTAAAAAGAAGCTGCCTTATATCGACCACTTGCCTAATGTCATTACATGGATAAAATTACATATATATGCATTAAAATTATGTTACTGTCTCCAAAATAACCTTCCTAACTTATACCTTCAAAGGTCACAACTAATTCTGAATCGTTACAAATTATACAAGAGCACTGTATACTAATTTGAATTAGTTGGACCCTAGTGAAGAAATATTTCCAAACTTTTAAGACAATTCAGCTTATGGTTTTTAAAGAAGAAAATGAATATTACAAAAAAAACACAAAAGAGTTACAGAAAATAAAAACAATAAACGGTCAACTATTTAAGAAGTCAAACCGCAGGCTTACCAAGAAGTGTGCCTGTGCAATATTGAAATAATTGGCTCAGAACTTGCAGAGCAGAATATAAATGAAGAGATCTCTTCCATAAAAAGACCTAAAACAGATATCAATCATTGAAGCATAATTCAATGCATGTATTTGGTCGAGATCTGCACTGAACTAACAAGAGGAATGTGACAGTCATCTTCTTATCTGACCTTGCATCAACAAAATCAAATGGCATTGTGACCTTTAGAATAAAGTAAAGTTCATCTTGCTTGACGACTGTCATGTACAAAATAGAGCGGACACAAAAATTCACTGAAGTGACCATGTGACCTTGAGAATGAGGCCAAGGTGCCTCATGTACTGTGTAACTTTGGCCCAGAAAGAGGACCACCAGCATCAGTACTAGGTCAAATGGTTCTCAAGTTATTTAGTCCACAGTAAAATTCAGCAAATGGCCCTGTATCCTTGAGAATTGGGTCAAATGTACTGTGTAAGTCTTGCCTCATTCCAAGAAGTGTTCCTTTGCAAGTAAAAAGCACATGACCAAGGTTTTAATAATTTTAAGATTTTGCCAACAAAGTAGCAAAAAAAAACTATTTTAAAACATTTTAAATCACAGGCGCATGACATTTAAACCAATCTAGTAAATACCTAACCACTGTACATCTCCACCAGGTTAGAGGTGGAAATTGTTAATGGTTTTGGAGGGGATCAAAAAGGTGAAGTACCATCGAAGGAATTATAGCGTAATCAATAGCAAAGTATTCATCAACCCTGTTAACCGATAGTATCTAAATTGAACATTAAGTTAAAACCAGAAAACCATAGTACACCATCGATTGCATGCATTTTTGCACCCTTTCACAAGGTACATACCCACCAAAATTCAGCATAATTTAAGGGGAAGGGGCTGATGGAGTTAAAAACAGCTTTCAGACACAAAACAAAATATTTTTAAAAGTCACTACGCTACCTATTGGATAAATTAAAGTCTTTGGGGTCTCCCAGGTTATTTTTTTTTTCCAATTTCAAAGCAGCTCGCCCAGCGATTTGGGAGCTTTTTTTAGAATTCGCCCAAATATGAAGCAAAAAAAAAATAGAAATTTAAAAAGCACCGGAGCGAACCGTTCGAACAAGGCAGATGCTTTTCCAAGGCATATCTCCATCAAGTTTGCAGTTCTTGCAGACAGTTTTGGAAGTCAAAACTGTGAATTACCATGACAATGCCTTTTGAATTACATAGAAATGAAAATGAATGTATGCAATAAACAATGAGTGCCCGAATTAAAACGAATCATTGAAAACCCAGGATCCACAGGAACACATTTTAGTGAACACCTCTCTTACACCCTTAATAAAGGTACATTTTCACCAATTTCCAGCCTAATCTTATGAAAGGCTTTGGAGAAGAAGTCAAATATAACAAAAAGATTTCCCAACAAAATTAACGAAAAAATCTTTAAAATCTTACAGCAAGACTATTTGAAAGTAATTAGTAGAGAACCACTTGAGGAACATCTCTAAGTTTTAAAGTGACTCTAGCTTATGGTTTTGAAGATGTTAAACATGTGAAATACCATTGTGATCCCCGTTGATCTACGTAGTAATCAATAGTTATACATTTAACTGACAAGTACCCAAATTGAATATTTTGTTACACGTCGGGGATTCAAAGAATCTTCTAGCAAACAACCCTGTTTGAGCCTTTCATTAGGTACATTTTTTCCGCCAAGTTTCAACACAATCTGAATGGTTCTTATAGCTGAATGTAGCGTCACCCGTGGAAGCAATTAAGGTATAGGGGTACCCAGAAATGTCTCTATACAATTTGAAACCAGTTGGTTCAGCAGTTTTTTGACGATTTTTTAAGATCTTGTCAAAACATGAAAAAATAAAATCATTAAAATCCAAGGTCGAAGTCAAATATTTTATTCACCATTGACTTACATAGTACTCAATAGAAATGTGTGCATTACCAAAATTGAAAAAAAAAATATATCGATAAAAGCAGATTTCCCCAGCATCACCACATAGTGAACAAATTTAGCCATTCCACAAGGTGCATTTCCATCAGGTTTTAGCAAAATCTGAGAGACGACTTTGGAGAAGTCGAAAATTATCAAAATACTAAGTAAAAATTGCAACGCCACCTGTTTAACAAGCTTAAGCCACAATCCAGTTTGTAAGCATTTAGCCAAGCTCTTTAGAAGAAATTCTTTTAATATTTTTTTTTTAAAAATCAATAATTAAAAAATTACAAAAAATTAACAGAGCAGGACTATTTGAACAAATGTGGTGGAGATCTACCCCACATGCATTAACACCATGTTTGAAGTGAATCTGGCTAAGGGTTTTAGAAAAGTCAAAAATTCAAACATGAGGACGACGCACGGGTGGACGGACGGACGACGGACAAAAACCTACCACCCAACATCATCTGACTCACAGTTTAGCCCAGGTAAAACACTTTTTTTAAATAGATCAAAATCAAATGGTTACCATATTATTCAAATTAAGGTCTAGGGTTACCCAGAAGTGTCCTGATGCAATTCAAAAAAAATAGTCAAAGGATTTTTACGGAGAAGACTTCTGTTTTTAAGATTTAGCGAAAGGTGAACAAAAATTGCATGGAAAGTAAATGGAGCATGACCATTTAAACAAGCGTTTTAGACAGCCGCCTACGATTCATCTCCACCAAGTATGAAACGAATCTGGCTAACGGTTTCGGAGAAGTCGAAAATGAGAAATGTGGAGACATACGGACGGACTGTAGACAAACGGACGACTATCGACTGATCATCTTATAAGGTCAACTGAGTCAGCTAAGCAAATAAAATAAAATCATACAAATCTTCTAGTATTTCCGCATTCACTTAATGGGCTATACTAATGTTACGTACAGACTGTGTCCTACTTATCGCAGAATACCGCGAACTAACGCTGAGCGATAGCCCTTGAAAATCTTCAAGCACCTGTTGCAACACGACTCGGCCCAGCAGATTTTCCAAAGAAATGAACAAATTCATTAAAAAAAGCGAAAATTATTAGTATGTGGTCGTTTATTCTGGATCTGGAAATCCGTTTTTGAGAAAAAGTTAAAGATGTGAAACGCACGAAGGCGACTATAACGATAAAGATAACGTTTAGAATGACGGATAATGGAGGAAGAGTAGATCGGTATCCTAGAAGCTCAAAGCAAAACAAAAGCAAAAAACAACAGCAACAAACAACAAAAGCAAAAAGTAAACAAACAAAAAGCGAACAAAACAAAATATAAAAACGAAAAACACATTAGATAAGATGCGAATGCTTCGCCATTAGTTGATAAAAAAATACTCAACAAATCACTGTTAAGGCGTGGTATAATAAGAAACTGTAATTGCGCTTATTTGCAATCCCAATAGTTTGCATGGGCAACAGTTCAATCAAGTATGAGTAAGCCGGGCCCATTTAAACAGGTGATATTTACACCCAGGTCTTTTGGTCCGATGCAGGTTGCAAGGACGATCTTACCTTGGTGTGGATGCAACAATTGGTATGTACATTACAAATGGCTAATACCACCAAAGGATTTGTACCGGGTGATATCATTGCTACTGACCCAAATCTCTACGACATAACAACAATAATGTTTAAACTACATGAAAAGAGGTCAAACATTTGCACATACTTTCTTGCCGCCAAAAGGAACATTTATGATGCTGTTTTATCGCTACCTACACTGAGTGGAATGTCACTAACACAACCTTCTCATAAATGTTAATATAGTTTCATACACATTAAAATTTACTGAGTGCCAGGTTAAACATCCGCAGTTGGGCGGGGTTCTAACTTTTTTACGCCATATATTGGACAATGAAACAATAGTAGGTGTGGTAAAGTGCGGCGGTGGGAAGAACGGTGAGCGGAAACAGGTTTCTTGCTGTAACTGTTTATTTTTAGTCACTGGGATTGAATACATAGCCCCAGTGGATTGACTTATCTGTCCTATCCAGATGGAAAGGGTACATATTAGTTCAGGGGTAAGTCAAATTATGCTTGTCTGAACTTGTATACAATTTAGAAATTATGATTGGTTTGATAGATATTTTTTATTCATATTGAAGCTTTGCATTTATAAGCAGGACGTCATTTATTTAGCTAATTCATCATCTGGGACGTTCACATATATTCATTATTATAATGTGGGTTGTCTTTACTGAATAATAAGCTTTGACCAGGAAACGCTACTCAGAAAGATATGTTCGGGTACAGGCTCTGAAACATGTTCTGAGTAGTTACCCGCCGAAGACCCTTAAATTTATTTAGGCTGATACAGCCTATGTCAAGGTTTTACAAAGGAACGTGACAAAAGTACTTCCATGTGAATAAAGGTTAGACAATGACAGGTTGGCTTATGAAGTGTAGAGAGTTCGGACTATGGAATAGGGTAATGACTACCAGGAAGTGGTTCTGGACGAAAAGACACAAATACAAAACAATAAATACTGCCAGGCATAAACTCTGGGACAGTAAATTAATGCCCGAATATAGCCAATGAAAATTAGCAGCAACATCAGCAGACCTTGCCAAGCATTCCTCCTTTGGGGAACCAATTGAAACAGAGCTAATGCTGGTTTTTCAGTATTTTTTCACGCATCTTTTCCGGAATCGTTGGATGATGTACGGACATTTGCCTGAACCAAATTCACCACCAAGCCTATTTAACCTGAAGACTAACCTTATCAAACTCGTATGGGATTAAGTTTCAAACAATAGTGGAAAGGAGCATTAGGATCAACTTCTATCAAACTATGATGAGGCTATCACAGAATCTCAGGTGCAATTGGTATACTGTCAATCACGTTTTGGAATATACTTCAAGTTAAATCTCAATATGAATATATAAAACTTATAGTCATAACAACTGGAACCAAAGCTGAACTTTAACTTACCGGCAACAGAATAAACAGGACATGATGAAATACACGTTCTGTCCATGATCGGTCAGGCACGCTAGATATAGCGGACAGCCAAGGACTACGATACGTTATGCACGAGAGACTGTTCGCTGGCGCAGAAAAGTGAATCATGAATTCATATAAATAAAGAGTGTGTCGAATGATATTATCCTTACTTGTTGCAACTAGAGGCTGTCATGTAATCCAGTCACCACAACAACTTCAGTCAATGTTTTCACTAGCACACACATGAATTGGATCATAATATAAATTCATGGGAGTTTTTGTTTGTGGGGGGGGGGGGTTGTGGTTTTTTTTTGTGTGTGTGTGTGTGTGGTTTTTTTTTTTGTTTGTTTTGTTTTGTTTTGTTTTGTTTTGTTTTTGTTTTTTTTTGGGGGGGGGCTGTTTTTGTTTTTGTTTTTTTTTTTATTTTTTTTTTTGTTTGTTTTTTTTTGTAAAATCTGAAACAAGTCATTATGTTGCGATGCCATCTTTTCATGCAATAACATGACAACAAAAGATGAAAACTGCCTATATTGCATGCTATGAGCAGTGGGTTGATGGTATACAGGGTGCAATCAATGAAAACATATGTGAAAACTTCTGTATAGCTATGCCCATTTCACTGGCTCAGTGGGTGCTGTGTTTGTGCTGAGGTCTGTCAAACAACGAACACCTGACACACTGAGCAAACAAATCAGATGCAATAGAAATTAATCTAGAATGTGCGTTGAATCAAGAGATATAATGGCAGCATCAGACAATGCTTTTCATGAGGTCTGCAATACCTAGAAATTGCAATACTGGAAAACCTATTTAGCATATTACCACCAGCCTCCCTTTATAATCCTACTAATCCTCATTTGGGACCTAATTACCATAAGACAGTATATCACCATCACGCAGTAGGCGTTTTGTTGGTGGCTACCTATTTATACATCAAAGCACCCTGCACACTGTGGCCCGGTTGCCCACTGAGACAGAACCAGATACTTATCAAAATAAAAACTGAAGGGAATAGCTGGGGTTGGAGGGACACACCGCTGTTGGGATGGCGAAAGGAGGTCCGTCGTTTGCAGGCTGCAAAACGTAATGTTGATTTTTAACAAAAATTTGGTATAAGAGTATCGTGTATGATTTTGACAAAACGTTTTTACAATAGTGTGGTATGTAGTACTGTAAATAGGTTTTGCGGTGGTTGAAGATACAAAGATATTTTGAAAATAATTTGAAACTAATCCACACCCCATTCTACAAACGTTTTAATCCAACTAAGAATCTGCGGCATTAGATTATTAATAAAAACTGTCTGAAATTGAAATCCATTTTCTCATTGAGAGCCCTCGACTGAGTAAAGAGAAAAACCAACAATTCAAAAGATTACAAAAGTATGTACAAATTTTTAATGCTTACCGATTAACAGAAGTGTCTTTACCTGATTACTGACGAGGGAGAAAAAAGCAACAACAAACTTTTGCACTCGGCATTCAAAAACTATAATTGTCATAGGTAATTTGTAACAGGAAAGGCATATTCTATTTAATTTTATCATTGCTCGACTGTTCCTTTTTTCAACATATCATTTGTACCATGTATATTATCGGTACATTAGCTCTATGACAAGTGCATACCGTTTTCATATATAATAAATCGTTTTCTAATAGTTAATCAAAGAAGTTAATATTTTACTTGTAAACATTTTAAAATATTTGCATCTTTTATTACGAACAATTGACGACACGTGTACGAATATTATGTTTAATGTAAGGGAGTACACTAAGCAGATTAACAAGGGCCAAATGTAAACTCAAAAACAACATAGAATAGGAACGCTGAACATTGAAATTGACAGATTGTGCTTATTTGTTTGCTTGTATATTTATTTGTTGTTTTGTTTGGTTCTGTGGTTATCTATCTATTCATTTATTTGTATGCTTGCTTGTTTATTTATTTTTCCTGACAGTTGCTAATCTACATTTCTCTTCAAAACCGCATTTACGAATGTAATAAAGAGATACAGCTGATAGAATTGTACATCCGCACACTTTGGGGAGATTTCAACTTGCAACTTGGTTTAGTAAAGGAAGTGTGTGATCCACTCTTATTACCATATAAAGCACGGGAACTTGGTATATTTTACAACGTGGCCAAAGTGCTCCTTTTTGCCAAGATTGGGGTTGTAGAATCAATGACGTACATTCAACTTCCACAGTTATTGCGAAACAACCGATATTTGTTTTGAATACCAGGGACAGTGATAACCTTGCTTTACAACCTTGCAAGGTAATTACGACAAAGATGGATGTAACTTCGCGCATCTGAAAGTATCAAAAGTTTTTGATGTTGTAGATTAAAATTTTCGGCAATGACAATTTGGGTCATTTAGAATGTTGTGGGTGTATATATCATTGCTTACATTGTATTTTGGCTTGTACTAATAAGAGCACAATCTTGCATCAAACTGGTAAGCTCTTAGTGCATTGCCATCGCAAGATATAAAAGCATGCTTACGCTTTCGGGGAATGTTCCATTATTTGCTGAATAAAGGCAGTGATCATTTATAGATATCACGAAGTAAATAAAGTCTTCATGTGGAATCATATTTCTTATCCAAACTGTGAAACACAATTGATATTTATGTGAGGTTTACAATTTATATTTCAGCAGTGGTGCCCCCATGTTGCTAATCTGGCCAATGTCTTTTGGCTCTATGTATGTTTGGCTGGCAGGTAAACCTCACATAAATAGCAATTGTCTTTCACAGTTTGGATAAGAAATATGATTCCACATGAAGACTTTATTTACTTCGTGATATCTATAAATGATCACTGGCTTTATTCAGCAAATAATGGAACATTAACAAAGAAAGAGAGAGAGAGAGAGTGAGAGAGAGAGAGAGAGAGAGAGAGAGAGAGAGAGAGAGAGAGACTTTCTGGTACAAAGAAGAAGTTTAAATGATATTGACACTGGTCCATGTGACGTCTTTCATCCGTGGATACCATTTATGTCTTTTTATTTTATGTTTCTTGTCCTGTTATCTGAGTGTTAATTATTTGAAAAATCATCTTGTGTAATCACCGAAATAGCCACGTGTTTTACTTTTTGCTTCACAAATGGGACAAATGATTTGCGAAAAACGAAATTTTCATTTAAAATTGAAATGCCAGCCTGAAAACTAGCTGATATTTAAAGGTCGCTATTGAAATTAAGCAGAGTTCAATATACCTTTCTAAATTTACCGCAAATTGAATCAGCGTTTAACTCTTGTGTTACTGGAGGTCTCATTAATAAACAGGGGTCTTCACAAACTTTTTGCTGTATTCTACTAACCAGTAATCACTCTCACTATGTGATTGTACGAGGCTCACCTCGACAGAACAAACGGTATTGGCATTAAATTGGTGTTTTGTTCGTGCCAGTATAGTACTTGCTTTGGCTAGTAAATAGCAATTTGACAATATGGTATTGTCAGTGAGTTACAAACTGTGACTGCATCACGGTAACATGCAGCATCCCCCAGCCGACACCAGCCAGACGCCAAAGCCATGTTGCTCGTAGAAGACTCTAATACCTGTGAAAAAGGTTTACAGTGGTATCTGTGGGTACATATGAGAAGTCATATTCAGTTTGGTTTCTTAACTTAAATTGTCTTTGAATTACTAGTGCAAAATTAGGTAACTTTAGACAAAATATCCTTTCCCATTTTCTCTAGACAGATAGTTAATCATTCATTTTACCTGGATAAACGTGCGGGAGTTGAACTCAATGTGATATTGTTTGAATTTTGGGCCAGTTGCTAATTTTGATAATCAATGGTAAATAGTTCGATAAAATCGATTTAAGATAAATGATCATATAAGAAAGATTTTGTCATCGCAAGGGAAAATGAGCAAAAGATTTTTTCTTTCAATACATATTTGCTTAAGTTAATAAACTCCATAATATGTATTTGTACGTCATATGTTTTTTAGCATTTTGTGTCGCAGTGCCCTTAATGGGTATAAGAAATAGCCCATTGCATTGACAGTGTGATGACGTATGGTGGCTGACGGTGGATTTCCTTATGATACTAATTTTTCTCATCAAGGCATGTAATGTGGCATGCTCAGTGCCCCTCTCTCCTGGTGCTCTGTTTCCTCTCATTGATTCGTTCGGACCACAAACAAATGAATACTTCATTGCGTCTTGCTCTTAATTAATGTATTATACTGCACCTAGGAATTGTACTGGCATTCACAATAGAAGACTAAACCAGCAGATTTTCTTGTTATATTTTGGGCGTAAAGATCGGTAGCCGCATGGGCTTCTTATAATATGCACCCTCATTTATTTCCTCCGTAAGAGAGCAATGTTAAAAAAGGCATGATGGAAATCAGCAGGCATAGTCTACTTGTTGCACTGACAACACTCAAAGATATAAATGCATAACGTTTTCTTCTGCTACCGTCCTAATTGTAAGCATGTAGTTCATATTCCAGTTTCTTATTTCAATGTTTTACTAAGAGTAATGGGATTCATAATGATCCGGATATCCAAGTCATTTTATTAGCTTCAGACGTATTTAAGGCTGTCTATTATCTGTGAAATTGAAGCCATGATGAAAGCATTTGCGCACATGGTGATCCTTGATTGGCTGCAGTAATGGAAAACGACATGTGAGGCTGTTATAAGCTTAGCTTCAAATCTGAAACCAAAGTCAAAGCAGAGATCTCAAGGTCATATAAACACAACATCCACTATATTTGGTCTGGCGCGACAGGTTAATCGCGAAGGATCACGTCATTCTGTCATTCAGTCTCTCGGAGAGGATTTGGCGCCGTGGGCACAAGGGCCGTTAATTTTTCTAGGAACAAGGAACAGATGCGTTTATCTTGATCTGTCAAGGAAGTGGGAATATTTATTTATTTATTTATTTATTTATTTATTTATTTATTTATTTATTTATTTATTATTTTTTATTATTATTATTATTATTATTATCATTATTATCATTATTATCATTATTATTATTATTATTATTATTATTATTATTATTATTATTATTATTGAAGCAAGAGGAAAAGACGTGTATATAAAAATTTGAATGAAAGTTCCTTCAAAAGCGAGACCAATGGGATTGTAAATTTCTGGGAGCAAAGAATCTCTCTCTCTCTCTCTCTCTCTCTCTCTCTCTCTCTCTCTCTCTCTCTCTCTCTCTCTCTCTCTCTCTCTCTCTCTCTCTCACACACACACACACACACACACACAAGGCATTCCTTTTTGTCGGCGACAGTGCATCTGGTGATAAAAACCAATATATTTCCAATCACATTAAATTTAAGCAAAACTTTAACACCTGAAGCACAAGGAATCTTGTGCATGTAAACTGTGCAAAAAAAATTCTTAGAGAAAATCTGTCATACTATCTTTTTTTATTGTCTTCTTTTATTGATCAACATTTATTACTATACCGGTAAACTGCGGCCTTCTTTACATTAAAAATTAATGCAGATTAGTAAGGTTGAATATTGATACAAAACAAGGCCTTAATACTATTAACCTTTAGGTAGACACACATCCATTTTTATTGGAGCGTTATAAATGCACATTGTGCCAATCAAACAGTCATTTGGCTCCAAAGGCATCTTCCTTACTTCAGTCTAGGTATGTGGCATAAGTACAAGTTTTACGGGGTAAAGCAGGCGAAATTAAATGCTGAGAAAACCTGTCGATTGGTTTGACTGGGAACATTGTGATACAGTTGTAATTCACATTTTAAAGACAATGCATGTGGTCAGCTTGCTTAAATAATCAGTCTATGTTTTCTTCCAGCTTCAAAAAAACAAACAAACAAACAAACAAACAAAAAACACCCCCCCCCCCCCAAAAAAAACATCATGGGCTTCCTCACATGTCGTGAGACAGCTCTTTCTCATCAATTATGTTGTTCAGCTCCGTCTTATAAGATATCACACAAGCCTGTCATTGAACCAGTACACCTGTGCGCTACTTGTGTGTTACTTAAAGTGAAAGATATTTGTTCAAGGTGTGCTTCGTGATAACATACAGTGGATTCACCGCATGGAGCTTTCCAATCGATAAAGTACCCGCTGGATAGCCCTCATTATAATTTTCGATCGCAAATATCCGCCCTACATAGAGCACACAGTCTGTAAATTATACAGTGAAATAGACCCTGGTATGTGACTTGAAAGCCTACATAGCTACATGCCTAGATATGAGAAAATGAGAATTACATTTTTTTTATTGTGCAAAGAACATGTCACAATATGTTTATTAGGACCAGTCGATGGACATTTGACTTTTATTCTAAATGCATCGATCATAATCGAGCTTAATAGGAAAGGTCACTAGCCATCGTGTTTTGCGTATGCAAGAAAGAACAGAGGTTGTAAATCTCCAGTAGAATTTATGTTAATAAATGGCCAATAAATTGCATTAAGACCTTTCTTTTAGGCGGTGTTCCAGAAGGTCCTAATTGAGAATTTGCCAATTTGGTTGGAGCTTTGTGACCGGCGCGCCCTTTCTTCTTGCCAAGCGGTTGACTTCTTACGCCAAAGCTGGCGCCCATCGCCTTCAGTTTGAAAACGGTGGTGTAAGACTTTGGCATTCATTATAAAGGCAAAGATAGAACACATTGAACGACCACATTGCAAGAAAGCCAATTATTAAGTTATCCACATCCCATTTCAATCACAATCAATTCGCCGACTGTCTTGTTTTCTGTCACCATATATTCAAGCACACCATCGGATGTAGTGTCTACATTAGTGTCTCCATCGGGAATCAAACCTCAGTCCAGGAACTAGAACGTCAATTGTAAATGTTTATCGAATCCAAAACCGTGAAAAGGTGTATTCAATGAGATATGGTTATGTTAGCGTAATAATGAGTGCCAGGCACGTCTTGTTGGTGAACCAATAGGACGATCACCTATTCATCTGCATTGTAATTTCTTGTCAAGTCAAAGCTCACAACTGTTGGAAACAACTTTGTGTTATGTAAGCATACACAAATCTTCTTGCCTAGAATTTTCTTGTCTGCAGAAACGCCGGAATATTAAACGCTAGATCCCCAAAAAGCTAGACCCAAATAAGTAAATGTATGAACCAAACTCCTACTACCACTACCACCCACCCACCCAAAAAGTGATGTTACTGTGGCATAGTATATGGAAAATGTCTCCACTTGGTATTTGCGGAATTTAAAATATGCAATGAATGACTGTTGGTTTTGGTAGTTAGTCTTTTGTAACGGGCACATAAAGCACATGTAATGTTGCAAGGCAAAATCTACAGATCCTGCAACTGGAAATTAGAAAGAGCCGAGCAAGAATTTGTTAAATTACTATGGAGCGGAACACCTAAAGAGGTAATGATTATCATCATCATCATCATCATCATCATCATCATCATCATCATCATCATCATCATCATCATCATCATCATCATCACATCATGGTCATCATCATCACCATTAGTTATAATAGCAAACAACAGCACGACTGCCAGTGTCACCAGTAATATTACTATTATGATCATACGAGAGTACTTGGAAAATATCGCTGGTGTTGTAACTGGCCTTTTGCAAGGCCTCGTTTCAAAAGCACAGTGGGTTAGCCAATAGATTGCATACATTATACTGGTCTATATTTATATAAGCGCGTTTGTTCATCTGTCCAATATACATGGACTGTCCACAGTTTAATAGATATGTTGGCCCACTCCTTCATACTGAGAAAAACATGGATTCAATCTTGATAGTAAAGTGCGTGATTTATCAGAACCGTTGCCGATTTAGAACCATGGCCCATTGTTTTCTGAACAGATTTGTCAATTCTATACAAATGCGAAACCACATTGTTGTAAGGACCAACAGAAACATGATATCAAGATTCCAAATGAATAAAAACATAGCATAACACATACACGGCGTAACATGGCGTTTAACGTCTTCACTGCAAAACTTTTATCATTACTCGTTACATCATTACGTACGCATGACAAACTCCAGAACTTTGCCCAACTAGATGCAACAGCAAACAAAACATTCTGTTTGAATGCTTCCACAGAAAACCAAGTCAACGAATATAATCATATGTCAGATGTTTCATATTGAAAATACGCGACAAGATCTAATTCTAAGGATACGAGACGGCTAACGGTGCAGCAATCATGTCCGTTTTGTCTTCCTTCTGACAAAAGAAAAATGAAACACAGTTATTAAATACCTGTAGAAAGAACACGTTACACACAAACAGGCATGATTTCCTAAACAGGCATAAGTTAAGCAACTGCGCCTGAAACATGTGCTGCGTGAAACTGCCATTCACCTTACGGCATCAATGTATTAGTGTCATACTATATTTGATCCCCACCACCGTGCCACATCACAAAGAGTCAGTGAAATGTCAGAGTCACTGCTGATTATTTACAGGGTGGGTGATCGTTTTTATCATTTTTAGTCATAACTACCACGGACTCTATACGATTAGAAGCGGCTTGTAATGCAATATACATAACATAGCGTCAACTAATTTGACGACGTCGTCTACGTAAACTTGCATCAGTAGATTAACAAAACCCAAAATGCATGAACAGATGTCTTTGTTTCCGCTGAGATGCTTCTTTCAAATCTGCTAGGTTATGTAACGATCGGGCTGCGTCCCGGAGCAACCGTTTCTGGAGTTAAATTATTGTAGTCACATTATTCGGGTGATACACACCATGATCCATTGCTACAAACCCTATAACATAAAACATAATTTTCCGCCTGCACAATGGTTGCTCTACTTTTCATATGAGTTGAATCCTACGACAACGGGGTACTATTGACAGGCGTGCTGTTTTTATCAGAACTATACAGTGAAGGAGGCTTACCCCACAAAAGGGGAATCCCATAGAAAACGGGAGTTGGAAAACAGCCACACACAATGGTACCACGTGTGAGCTGAAATGAAAGTTACAAGTTGTATTATCCTGGACAAAATGATTGTAAACATTAGGTCGCATCTGAGACATGAAATTTAAATAAGTCACTTTCCAAGGACCCAACTAATCTGGATTAGAAAAGCATCTCTTTGATAGAACACTGAATTTATGAAAGGCCCTGTCACAGCGGGAAGGGCATAAATTTAACCTTTGGTTGAAACAAAATTGTGAGAATCTAATAACATGAAAAACGCCAGTTAGGTATGCTAAAGGAATGTTTTGTTATGTATGTAATGGTTTCAAAGCAATATTACAGTCATGTAAAATCTCTCTTAAAACGTTGTAGATAGAAATATTCAATTCCTACAAAACTATAGAACAACATTCCAATAGTGCTGAGCTTGCCGGCCAGATACTGCGTTGTTTGTTCGTGTCAACGTTGTTCTTTCACGCCTGACAAACTTTCAGCCCTAGTGTTTTTGACTGAGGCATTTAGTAATACAAAGTCACGTTGAATTGGCAATGATAGTTTAGCAGTAGCTGACCTTCATGCCGAAGGAGTAGACCTGATGCATGGCCCGAAGCTAACAAATATGTAAGGAATAAAATACTTGCATGATTCATGGCATCACCAAAATTAAGCATGTTGTATTGAGATCACTAGTAGATGAAGACTCTCTATTTCAAAAAATGCACTGAACTCATTATCTCGTGAATGCTGTTCACACATGTGACAGTTATACGAGAAAAACTGCCGTATATCAAATTGGCGAATTTCTTTGATACGTACCGCCATGGGAACAGTGTGTGCGAGGCACGCGCACCTCCGAGGTTTTTGCCACATCTGCTGGCCTTGACATGTTTACTAATAGAAGGCTGTATTTTCCCTGTAATTCGTCACGCACTGTACTTAGTAACCAGACTAATGTAACTATACATATAGATCATGTAGTCTACATATATTCTGGATCAAATTTTGCTACTTGACGATATTAGAGCTGAAAACTGGAGACCCATAAACACATATTATTTATTACATTGGAATCTGGAAGGACGGGGGGGGGGGGGTTACGAAGCAAAACACCACCTCACACCGCAATGACACGTGATGTTTTGCTTCAGGTGGTGGATACAGTCATGAGATATAAGTGTGGACTTCCAGGCAAATTGACAGGTTACTGAAGTCACGTCAAATATGCAGACGAGACAACAGACGGTCCATCGAGTTGAGAACAGATTGTTTTGTCGATTCTTGCTTAACTAGCAATCAATACGGCTTAATGTGCAGTGCAGAAGAGGGTCAAGATCGTTTTTCTTGTTGCCATAGAAATGTTCAATACCTGCACGAAAAGCAGAGACAACTGCATTACCGGGGGTGCGAACAGAAGGCCCGCATGTGCAACTACAGACACTGGCGTTGTTTTACCTTACAGGGGCATATTTTCTCTTGTTGTCCTTAACGCAATTCATTGTGCAGTACACAAGCACATAGATTTAGTAATGAGCTAAATACCTCACTCCCTTCTACAGATACCCTATTTTAGCGAAGGCAACCACATATTGAAAGTGACCATCAATACAACTAGCATACTTCAGTGTAATCATATACCATAAATTTATCAAACAATTTGATGCTTCAGGAAGATTTCCGCTTGCAACGGGAATTGGTTTGAAGCCGTTCTCGTGTGGGATAGCATTTCGCAATTTTGTGTCAAGACACTCGATTGGTAATGCATTTTACTGATTAATTTCCATCATTGCTTTTCTTGGGACTAGTTATGTTGTATACAGGATCTACCTGAATGAACCAACACCACACATCGCACAAGGTTGAATCGGCGTGTCCCCATGCAGATATGTAGCCATACAATTGTTAAATGGACAACCTTTAACAAGTAGGACAATATTTAACCGTATCTGTCCAGAACAGTGCCCAAAGATACCAACCATAGCAAATACTGTCTGCATAGCAATTTGGATTGTTAAATGATAAATGGTTTGTATGGTAGCCGGAGACGATCCATGTCAACATAATAGCCACTGTGATCAACGCAGTCCCTATCAGGTTCTTGTTAAACGGGTCGCGATTGATCGGTTTTCACCAAATATTTTCATTAGAAGTTAGTTCAGAGGGATGACATGCTAAGAATGGCGAAATGATCATAGTCTACAGTCAGCCAAGGAAAGACACTGACTTGGTCTCTTAAAATGATTGGTTGTGTTTTTGACAGTGTTGAGAAATATTTGAACAGATTTCTCTGAACAGGAAAGAAGAAAGCTAAACATTGCAAAACTAAACAGCACGGAAGTAAAATTTTGTTGAATGAAACCTAGCCGTGATTTAAACAGGAATATCAATTTGCCTAAGACTACACGTGTCGTCAGTCCTCCCGCTCGGGAATCGTCGACACATGCAAACCGAAGGCACAATTCCCCAACGACGCAACGTTACGCTTGACTTCTCTTACTACAGAAACCAGGGTCAAGGTATTTCAATAAGATAACATCGTAGCAGCTTGGATGCATGAACAAATGTCCATTCGTTTACATATTACTATAATTCCTTGCGGCAAAAACGCTTCGACGTTCGGTGCTAGCAAACGTCGGACATTTTGGATATCGGGTCTCCCTGGCTACTGATATCTGATTGACAGTCTTATCATGCACTCAAAAATAACACAAGCAACACCAGGAGACAACTGTGAATGTGAGTATGTCTCATGAGTACTGCACGTGGGATAATAAACAAATTAAAGGATTGGATACAGTCCGGTGGCTGATTTATCAAGGCGTGGTTCACGTCAAATGGTCTCGCCTGAAGGCTCGACTATTGCACGTGAACCTTACCCTGATAATCCGCCATCGGACTGGTGCCAATCCTATAACCTATACATAGAGTTCACTTTCAATGCTGAGACACAAAGACACGGAAAATTAATCGTCGATAAAAGTGTGCATCTTCAATTCTCTCCATCCCAAGTGTCCGTCATTATTGATATCGATGTATCCTTTTCACAAGGCAGCAAATAGCAGAACCCAAGCTAATCTGTTCGTTGACACTTATTTATGCAGTAAATTTTATTGTGCTGGAGTGACTTGCAGGTCATGAAAAATTTATACAAACCCTAATCTTTTTCATTGGGGACATTTTTTTTCAGAGAACGAAAAGAACACAACAAAATTGCATAGACATATATGCAAGGTCGATTATTTCATAGTGAAAGTATAATATGAATAGGGTTTTCTTTTCTTTTTTACACAATACCCATGTTCTGACACTCTCTAAGTCAATATAGACTGGAAACTAGAATTGCGCAGTAAAAGCGTGACCCTCAGCCATCTCATGTCAAGTATATGCTGGGAACGTCAATTACCATTATGCCATTTGAGTCACAGTGACTGCGCTTTCCGCTTATAACACCTTATGCCGTTATGATGGGGAAACTTGAGAATACTTGAACCTTGGGATGTGTCTGAAGCGTATCTTATATCTGACTGAGGTTAAAAAATAACGTTACTTTGTACCAAAGCCCTGAAAATATGAAATAGGAGCTTCCAACGTTCATTCAGTGTATGTATATTGCTCACAAGAGAGAAAATAACAAGCATTTGTGAATATGTGCCGTTCTGTATTACTTAGGTACATTGGGAATTGGGTTTAACGGTAGTTCGTATCGATTGCCATGCTGAAAGGGTAATGTGATTAGTTGGCGGCCACGCCCATCCATAGATACCGAAACTCGCACCCCGTTCGACTCGTTACCCTTTCGCCAATACGAGATTTCGTGCCCTTGTGTGATTCATTACTATTGTCAAGAAAAAAGATCAATCACGAATGGTGCATTATCAATAAAATGTATAACATGCTCATTTGATCTACCGCTGACCTAGAGGCGCACCACGATTACTCTAATTTTCCTAACAACCTGTGAAATTGCAGACTGAGGGCTGATGAATTCTTTATGCTATTTACCTGCTCCCGAAGGTTGGCTTACCATGTTGATTCATCTCCTGCATGTTTGAGCAATTCTCTGCGGTCTGACTTCACACTAAGCAATCGCAAACGCGCGATGTTCAATGATATGCCAATAATATGTTGTGAAGACAATTTAATGAGTAGACGAATAAGCAGACCTTAAAATTTATGAATTACACACAAGACAATACCGTTTTGTTTTATATCTCCATGGCCTATGTAAGAGTCTTATCCTTTCCCAAAACATTGACATGTCTCCCATTGTATATCTCTGCATCAGCGGGATGAACAGTCTGAGTTTTTACCGTTCAAATTAGTCGGAAGCGAACATTGTAATTTAAAATGCTTCACGTCATCTTATTATTTTTAATTGCTGCTTTGGTATTATATTCAGGCAATTTTAAAGGAAAAAGATCTTTGACGTCCCTAGACAGCCTTCCATGACACGGGTGCTTTTTGCCCAGAGCGTGGCAGTATCAGTTCCTCGTATTTCACAATTGTACGTTACCCTGGCAACTACATTTCAAGGCCTTCATACTTCAGATTCCGCAACCTTTGCATGACGACAGTTGTAGAATTGCAATTATGGATTGCCTAGGGTGCCTCTGCTTCAGCGATGCCTTCGCTTCGCTTGGGTATTACTTAACGCGAACGCACCCCAGCCAACCATGAATTCGTCATTTCATGACTCCCTATGAGTAAGGCAAATAATAATACAAATCAGAAAAATGCTTGTATAATATCGAAAAGCTCAGGCAAAAACTGCTTTTCAATTTTACGAACAAAGCCATTTGCATACGTTAGATTTTGTCATCGTGACGCCCTGAGGAGATGCATTTTACAGGTCACTGTGGTCATGCCACAAAGAAATGTAAGTTGATAGACTATTCAACATTAAATGGATAACTTTCTTTTTTACACAAAACAATATGTAGGCCTAATAACATTGCAAATGATACACTGCGGTATCGAAAGTATCAGTTTCATTCTTGTAAACTCAGACCCGAAGCGGTTGCGTTATCTTTGAATGTTACATTGTATCTGCAAGCATCGGCATAGTCAACCAATCGCAAGAACTGATGATGGGTGAAAAATTGAATAATATTATTGTGTAACCTGCATGTCTGTCTGGAAGTAAGTTTAACACACGTATCCCACAGAGTCGTCGCTACCGCTCCGTAATCCCGTCCGTAACTCACATCGACGTCTTCATCAACTTTATGACTGAGGTTCAAGGCCGTTTCCAGAAATTTGGCAAGTGCCAAATATTTTGTACCGGTAGCGTTCAAAACTTCGGGGAAAGCGGGCATAGCGGACTGCTTAACTTCGGCACCTTGACATACACTTGGTAATAAACTTGCGCTATTCATTTCTCAAAGTTACTAGATTCATAGATCATCTTTGAAAAATACTGATTGAGGTTGCAAAATTGTATCCATTTCAGATTTAAGAGGATGAATAATTTCTTTTGGGATGGACCATTTTGCCTCATCACCTGGAGCAAAAAGGTACACACCCTAGGGGAACTTTGGAATCTCTGTACCATTTTATATCCATGAATGAGGCACAATGAATTGATTGCCCACCACCAAACACTCGCATTATGAAGCTATTAGTTAGTGTCATGGCCTGTGCGTAAGCCTAGATGTACCAAAACATTGAGTAAATCACACAAAAGACTAAATATGTAGACTTTATCACTGTGTATTTGCTATTAGTACCATTCTATGAGAATAGGCTTTTGTCTAGGCATGTGCAATACTATATCCATATTTGTTACCATAAAGATGAGAAAATCTTAAGATGGCTTTTAAAATGTAGAACAATTACTCAAAGCAAATGTGAATTAAAACAAATAAATTTCATGCATGTAAAACAATAATCGCAAAAGGATTTACTCATCTAAGGTAACAAATGACACCAACAAGTTCTTGCAAGCAATGCTATGAACTTTGTTTAGCTTTGATAGTCATTTAGAGCGTAAAAACAAAAGACGAAAGAAAAGCCATAAGAAAAGACCCTAAAAATAAAAATAAATAACAACAAAAACATCACTATATTAACAGTAAATACAACAGACTAAAGAAGAGCCATAAGAAAAGACCTTAAAAAAAAAATTTTAAAAAAAAATAAAATAAAATAAAACTCTATTAACAGAAACCCATCATGTAGCAGCATGTGACAGTTTCAAATATTTCTAAAGTTTCAGCAGTTTACATTTAGTAAACAAAATACAAATTCCAACTTATGACACACCAGGTCAACCTCAAGACACAAATATACTTCTTATGAGTACTGTCCTGAAGAATTAATTTCCAAGTAGGCATATTCAATTAATATTTAAACAATGTGTCTTTGAAATCATGGAGTTGAAATGTACAGTATTCATATTACAATACATCCACACCAGTAAAAAAAATAATAATAGAGCAGGTTACAACCATGACCAATACAGCCTATATTTTAATGCTTCACCAACATATACATGTATACATTCTAAGTCACTTGTACTGGTAAAGCACTTGCACGTATTTGAACTTGCTACATCCTTGAACAGGTATGATTCCATAAAACATCGTCAAAATAATATTATATACATGGCATTGCACACGATAGAAAGAAGGATAGATAAATTTTATGTTTCTTCGTACATTACAAACAAAGAACATTGGTCCAGCAAGGACAAATATAGTCGACGTGAATAAGGGGTAAAATATATGTATAAAAAGTAAAACTTAACACATAAGAGCAAAATATACACAATATACTCAATGCACATTAGTCCAACTACATGAGCGTGGTGACAAAGCTGACTTCTATCTGTATAAGTAACAATATAAGTAAGGATGACAGTAAACTGCTATGTTATTTATGTGTATCAATAAAGCTCATAAAAATTTGATATGTTTTCTTCCCAATGTGCCTAACATCAGGTTAGCAAAAGCATGCCACAGCAGTGTTATGCACTCTACAACATGTCCTTGCAATGCGAATCAAAAGCGTACATCTAATATTAATGCAGTTCATTCATTGTTTCATTCATATGTCATTATTGATAGATACATATATCTTTCTAGTCCCTATTAGCTGGGAGATTTAACCCTTTCCTGCCCACCAATGCCTCAACTTTTAATCAGAGCTGGCTACATTGGACCTTTTGGTCTTCAACCATGAAATATGGGGAATCTAAATCAACAGACTTCCATAAATGAGATAAAAATAAAAACTTGGTGCAAAAGGGTACTAAACTGCTCCTTCTTGAGAAATATTCAAATGTTAATCTCTATGTATTTGCAGTTCTGTTAATCAGTTACTCATAAAGAAACAGTGGCTTTCTTGTGTGAAATGATCTCAAAATCTCCAACATTCTATTCTTTTATGTTGCTACAGTATACTTAACGATTTCCAATGGAGCTACCATTCAAGATTTAGTGTCAAGGTAATATTTGCATGATTTATATATAAATATAGCAAGCCCATTTAACACTAAATCATTTTTATGGATATCAATAAAGATTATGCTCGATATCAATAAACAATTCTTGTAATTAAGACTTATTTATGGATATATAAAGTAATTTTCGATACCACAAAAAAATTATTGATATCAAACATTCATTTGTCGACACCAATAGGTGGTTATTGGATCTAAATGTATAATTCCTGTATATCAAAACATTATTCATTGATATCTGAATACATATTTATATATCCAAAATTAATTTATTAATATAAAATATCCATTTTAATATCCAAAAACCAATAACATCAATTTTTTTTAAATTGATATCCGAATTTAAATTTTTATATTTAAAACTGATTTATTAATTTCAAAATCCATTTTGATGTCCAAAAAAACGATAACCACTGTTGTTGCAATTCTGGAAGCTGGCATGAAACTGATGAAACATGTGCATTTCTCAATATTTGAAACGTTTGCAAAAGATGTGGGCTAACATTGGATTTTTTCCCTTCAGTTCTTGTTCGGCACTTTGAACCAGGAGAATCGGGAACAGTTGCACCTAAAATATAGCCTCATCACAAATATGTTTCAATTTCGAGTTGCAATGATGTTGGTATATGTAAGTTCAAACCCATTTCAGCCTTCACATGCCTTACCCTCGGTAGACACCCGACATTAGGCCTGTACTTACATGACCCACTAAGGGGCACAAAGATGTATTCCGGACTTAACCCTTGGCGGCCTAAAATCTTGCGAAGGCAAAGGTATCTGGGAAACCCAGATTTAAGCATAGAATACTGGAACACTGCAAGGTACATTAAAATGAAAGTATCATTTGGTAAATTTCACCATCTCACAAACATAACTTAAAAAGCTAATGTAATTTGCCAGACGTTGTTTTCGACAATTTACTTTAGCTAAGGCTATAATTATAAATTACAAAATATGTCATTTGAAGAAAGTTCTTCACTACTTTTGAAGAAGAGTTCAGACTGCAAACATAAATAAAATATTGTCATTACACAGAAAGCCTTTTCTTCCCAGTAATTTAAGTCTATAGGCATCCACCATGCATATATCAACACAACGTTGTGTGGCAGAAGCTATATGTAGAACTAATGAGGAGTTCAATGACACAAAGAAGGAAATACTGGGCGTTCTGTTATAAAATACCATAAATCCAGTGATGCTTATACCAATCAAACCTGAAAACAGAGATGACTGAAACTAATATGAATTTAGACGAATTGGTATTATGAACCTTCTTACATGAAGGAACACCAGATAATAACAGTGATCACAAGCTTTGAAGCTAAGTTTGCTGCAAGCATAAACAAAATAATACTGTCATGTGTAGAAAGAATTTGTCCAACACCCAGAAAAGCTTAATTTGCATTACACAAATGATTGTGTGCCTTTAAACTTAATCACAGTCATAAGCATCAACATCAATGTGTACACCAGCACAGATTGGGTGGGTCCACTGTTGGCACCCCATGCAACTGATCATAACATCCTGCTTTGTGTCATTCCACATCTCTCCACAGAACAGAGAGGGTGCTTCCTCTTCATATCTGTCTTCTGACAATTCCGAGACATCCTCGTGGTCACTTATTTAAAGGATCTCTTTGAGCCTCTTGGCCTTGGTTGATCCTTTGGAGTCACTCTTTGTGTGCGTTTAAGGTTTTATCTCCCCACCCTGAAAGAATTTTTCCTTTTGAGTTTATATATATATATATATATATATATATATATATATATATATATATATATATATATATATATATATATATATATATATATATATATATATATATATATATATATACATGTATATATATATATATATATATATATATTTGTCACTTTGTCATCTTTCTTTTGTCAAGCAGTCAACTCCTTATCAGATTTCCCTTTTGCAGCCAGTTCCTCTTTTTCAGCCTTCCAGTTTTCTAACCAGTTCCTCTTTTCAGGCCTGTGGTTGTATAGCCAGCTCCTCCTTTTCAGCCTTCTTTTGTCTAACCAGTTCTTTTCAGCCTTCTTCTGTCTGGCTGCTTGCTCTGGCCCATTCTCCTTGTCCCTAGCTGCGTGTTTGGTTCCAATTTTTGCTCTTTTTGCATCCCCTAGAGAAATTTTAGAGGGACTGCTGGTCAGAGTCACAGTCTTAGCACAGCATGCGTTCAAGCGTTTGTTCTTCTGAGCGTTTGCCTTCGGTTGAGGCGAACTTTCAAAGGCAGATTACCTAGACTGAGATGAAGATACACGCAAGTGAAAAATACGATAAATTTATGTCGACCTGTATGGGATTCGAACCCTTCGGCACTCTCGCCTAGCCAAATGTAAAGTCGAAAACGCTGACCTCTAGGCCATCGGGGACAACCCCAAAAAGGTTGACCGAGGACCCAGGGTGATGTTATAGCAAGTGTGGCTTGTACATTGACAACATTGTTGTATGGTCTGGTGTGTCTGACATCTCTGGTTGATCAGACGTGACTGACAGTGCTGGTTGATCTGGCATGTGTGATGTTGTAGGCTAATCAGAGACGTCACACACTGTCCACTGACCTGGTTGACCATGTTGATTGTGGATTTCAGGTCTGGCAGGTTTGTCTAGGCTTACAGATGATATTCAAGCACATGGTGCTGATGCCGATTCTGAAGAGCTAGGCTGGTGTCACTCCATTGGGATTCCAATGTGAGTGGTTTCAGAAGCAGCAAACTCGTGTAGTTCATAGAGCGCTCTATTTACTGAATAGATTCCTGTCTTTCGGAACCCATTCTTTGCTGTCATGACATTTGCTGCTCTCACTTATGCATTTTCAGACAACTCAGCAACCTGAAATGTTGAAACTAATCAACCAGGGTGGTTATACAGCCATTTGTGGTTATACAGCCATTTGGCTAACAGCTGATCATAATATGTTGACACTGGCTTCATAAAGCTGACATTTAACGATTGCATTTTATCAGAACAAAGTGGAGGTAGACAGAGTAGCTCTACACCATGATCTCTGGCAAGATAGTTCACCCCAAGCTTCATAGTGTGTGTCGAGTCGCCAACTAAGATCAGCAAAACCATATATTCCTTGCTTATCCCTGAAAAATGAATGGATTGCTGGAACCAGTCTCAGAATATTGACAGCTGCATCCAGCTAATCTTACGGCATGTGTGTATAGATCGATGGGGTAACCTTTCATACGTCCCTTCTTCCATCTTGCCTGAGGGAAGACAAAGAGTGGCGGCATGACTATTCCCATCATATTGGTGCAAGCTCACCTGTGACAAGTTGCCCAAGTTCAGCAAACACAGGGGCTCCTATTTGTTGCCTACCCACCTTTGCCAGTACTTTGGAGAGCTTGCCTTGCACGGTTGCGACTCCAGTCTCATCACCATTGTAACTGTTGATCAAAAATGGTATTTGTCCATCAAAATTCTAACAAAAAATACTTATATTTATTCACTGAATTAAAAGCACTGGCTCTTGCTGTCAGGTAGCTTTTGATTGTTTCAATGTCAGCTGAGGATGTTGCACTATAAAGTGAAAGAGCCAATCTTTACCACCTTTTGCCTTCTATTTGTTGAAAGAATGTGACAGTGTATTTTTGACAGCAAGATGGTAAGCTAAACTGCGGACATCCCTCTTCTTCAATCCAAACAACCTGCTGTCTATCAGCAGAATGTAATCGACATGATCTGCCTCCCTATGGTGGAAATGTAGTCTGAGAGGATACATGTTTTTATTTCAGTTAGAGCCCATTAAGTCTTGAAGCGCTTAATTTGTGCATTCTTCAATCAAAATTAGTTAGCATTAATTAGATTAATGATACAATACTGTTGAATATATTCACCATTTAAATGTCTTCAAAAATCATAAAATTGAAATTTCACTTTTTTAAGTTTCTGATGGGATAATCCATGTATAAAAGTAGCTGCTCATAATAAAATAGGTTTGAAAACATTTGGGTAGTTGAAAGTTTAAAAGCCCTTTATCTGCAACATTGACCGAGTAAACAATTTATTTTGCCAACAGGTCTTTCCAATGTCAGCATTTGGGATTCTGGTAATCAAGAATTGTTCAGACAGAATGGTTCTGTTGGCGGAGAGAAAATTATTCTAAAGTTAGGCTTGTTCTCTTTGAGATTTTGGCACAAATTACCATCTACCTGTAAGCCCCATACCTTGAAATGCTCCATTATCTTTGTGTGACCTCTATGCATACTTGTTAAAATCGTTTAACCGATTTTAGACAGTTATCTTTGGCACTTGAAACTGGGCACATGCTTTCCGTAGGGAAGTAACTTTGTGCATGGTATTAATGGCATTTTTATTGCATCTTCGCTTCATTACTATCTGTCTGGTTTTGTTGTTTTTTGTTTCTTATATACAATCGGACCTTGATGAAAGTTGAAAGAAAATTTTTAGGGTTCAAGACATGCTTGAGTATCTATGAGCAGTGTCAATCTCAAAACAACTTAAGCAGAAACACTGTAGAGCCAATATAATAGACCTATGGTGAATTTTCAAGGTAAACTTACTCGGGCTTATTAGAAAACTGAAGAACTACAGGCCTAACTGAATGGATCCTACTCTGATGGTGGGGACAAAATACAACACAATACGTGCAAAATACAACACTGGTCCATTTTGCATCTTCTCACATTGGTCCAATGTGTCCCGACTGCTATTTTTTCACTGAGATGCCTTGGCTTAAAATGGGCAAGTACCTTGTCTTTTATTTTCATTTCATAGCTTAACCAAGGTCTGATCTGCACATAGGAGGTTTTACTTCTTCAGGCTCTCCGAACACAACAGAATCTACATACGTCCAAAGACACACCTACATAAGATCATAAGATCCAAGAATCTTCCTTCAGTTGCAGAATATGCGGTAAGCACCATCCGCCGTAAACATTTACCATTGTTGTCAAGAATAGTACACTCTTTAATTTTTCTAAACAAGCTTCAAGAGGCAACACCTTCCTTGCTGTTTTTTTTTTTTTCTTTTTTTTTTTTTTTGAGGGAACACCTTTTTACCTCGTTGGGATCGTTTTGCCCTGCCTTCCCCTGAGGATAATCATTGGTCTTGAGACTTTACACACAAAAATGTTAATTTTTACTAACATTTTACATACCTTGCATTTTAATCATGAGGTTCACGGGAGGAATTTCTAAATTAAGTCATTTTGTATTTATTTGGGCCTTTCCTTTGGATTGACCAATGTGCATTTGTGAATACAGTCTTCTTCGATCCGTTCGGGTTTGACTCACACCAATCTATGTTTTTTGTTTTAGGATGCCCAGGATTTTTTCAACTGGAAGAAAATTTGCGCTGAAGTAACACTGTAGTTCTCGTGAAATCTGAGCTGAGCCAGCACAATTTTGTTACATAATGAAACCGATCTCAGATGCGGGTTGCTTTGTGTGGCACAAATTATACTCTCAGATCCTTTTGATCTGCCCCAAGTCAATCATGTTATTATTAATTTGTTACCTGTATTGGAGTACAATGATTGGTACTCAGCTTTAACCCTTTCCCGCTCAAATTGTCCAAAAGGACCCGGATGGAAACTACCGCATGCATGAATGTTTTACCTTTTTGTGCCACATTTTGGACTTGGTCAACAGCTTTCCTTGTGGCGCTTAATGCGCCCCAAACTCCCCGATGAAAGCTGTTGCTGCTACTTGAATAAAAGGGCTTCTTACAAGGAACTTGAATATTTTTTTTGTAAATCAGAGCATTCCATTTAAACTAGTTCGACTTAGGTTGCAGTTGGCATTGAAAGAGTTAAGGTACATACCTGGTCACTGGGATTTCTATCTAAGACTATTCATGATAGTACCCTCTACGTCGAAAGCTTTCCTTGGCGCAGTGGGTGCAATGCACCCAGCCTGCACCGAGGAACACAATTTAAGTCATAACCTGACAAGGAATGGGTTAAGAAGCAAAGTATGCTTCCGAATATTCCTTTTCCACGAAATGTTATGTTAAATGCACAGTATTATGTATCTTTGCTGTTGTCTTTCATCCACATTTCTTTATCCATTTCCTGGTTGCTGAGATGAGTATGGTAATTACGCAGCAGGCATTGGGAAATTTGCATCACGCTCAGACACCTGCTGAGCTATGGCCCGTCATTGGCCTATTGTGTAATCATTTGATTTGTTGACTTGCTGTTCCATCTTGCAAACCAAAATCAACATTGGATATACATTGGTTCAGCATAATACTCCACCATAAATAGTAATGCTGCCTATCGAGCTGGTAGACTTGCTCAAGTCTCACTGGACTGTCTTCCTTATTTTCTTAAAATTTAAATTTATCACAAATTAAAACTTTAAGTGAAACCCGTCACACACATTGTAGCCTTGTAATGTTATAATAAAGGTAACATCTTAGACTCCTAAGCCTAGCTAACTGGCTTGGAACGGGTCTATAACCACATAACAGATTAGCGCCGGGCGGTCTGCACTGTGTTTTTTATCACACTGGCAAGTGAGTGGTCATAACACACCCCTCTTCCGAAGCTGTTAATTGAGCTACTGTGTAATGAAGGATTAATTGGATTAAGGGGGAGGGTGTCCCCTGGTGTCGGCAGCCGCAGGGAGACGGTCAGCTTTGTCTTGCAAGAGTGGTCAGTGACTAAAAGAACCACGCATTCATCAAAGACAACTTATCACTCAGCTTTATCACAATGATAATGGGATTAGAACTGACTAGGACTCAATAGTTGCTACTGTTGAAATCGGCATGGCGGCAGTGTCGACCAGCTAAAAAAAGTGCGGGTAGGGCCTACTTATAAATAACAGTATACTGTGTTGTTGGCATAATATTATACAGTTAACTTTGTGGAGGGGAAAATGCATCGCACTTCTGGCCATGGTGGGACCGCGGGATGGGAAAATAGGGACATGCACCAGGGACTTGTGCAAGTCTACCGAGCTGGCTTAATGAAGGTACAATGGGTTGGTATGGGGTAAACAAAATGGCATCAGAGGGTAAAACTTGGGCTTGGGTCCAATATTGTAGCAATGAGTTCTGTATTTTAGCAGCACCCGAACGACCGTTACTTGGCACACTTGTTCCAAACGCATTTTGATGAAAGTTAAGATGCTTGAATCCTGTAGACGCCATTCTTAATGCCTTGTTCCTTTACTTTTTTTATGACAAAACCAATGAATGATTAACGTTACTGGGTACATGCAAGTGTCACTTTAAATTTTTTGAAAATTTATTTCATAGGTATGTTGAGATTATTTTAGACTGGATAGGAAATAGTTTGACCCCCAGTGGTCTACACCAGCAACATATTTTAACGTTCAGGTACATAGGAAACAAAGAGTTAACCAATTACTCTCATATATGTATTAAGAGAAACCTTGCATTTGCAGACCACAGGCATACCTGCACATGTATGTTCCAATGAAGTATATCAGAGCGCACATTGGGCATCAAGCTCCGACTATCCAAAGGAGAACATTCAGTTTAGCAATATTACAATTTTAATATCTGACAATATTCATGAAATAGATGTTGCTAAGACATAAGACTTACCAAACTGAAATTTCTCCAAGCAGTCGGGGACCGAGCCCCCAATCCCTTTCCCCGCCCCGACTCGTTCGAAAGTAGAAATTTTATACCCCAGGGAAGTCATTGACTACGTACAGCTAATCACGTCATTAGGCTAATAAAAAAAGTCCACATATTTGTTCTATAAAGGAGGGCACAGTAAGTTGCGGCGACACGTGAGCTGATTTCTGGGGGTCGTTTGGAACCAAGGAAAGATACACAGTATTGTCTTAGTCATATATGAGACCTTATATGCCCGCAATGACTTAAGCAGCTATTGGCCGAAATTGCAATGCATCGCACCACAAGTTTCATGATCATGCTTACGAACGCATCCCAAATTTCACAGAATTCAATATTATTTTCATCAAAATTTGGTAACGGACACATTTACCCGGTAACACAATGACATCGTATATCTAAACGATGAAAACTGAATTATTATATGCTGGAAGAAGGCACTCGCCACTAGCAGCCTTTGTCGTCCAGAAGGCTGTCCGAAATGATGCATATTGCTGATGATAATATATGCTTTTTAATGATCTTTGTGCAAACCAAGTTTAACATTTGACCCATTGGAACGAACTGTAAATCTGAAAAAGAAACCACATAGAAGTCACTCAAAGCTCAGTTCTCTTAGGGTATAGAATACCTGAATGCAGGCGGCACTAAGGTAAACCTAGCAAAAAACAAACAAAAACCCAAACACAACAAAGGATACTCACAAATCCTTGCAAGTGACATGAAGGTTAATAAATGTCAAGATATGGCCTCATTGTGCAAAATATAAAGAGAATTAAAGCTTATGTCCGTGACATATCGTGGGCACGATACACGAACTGTAATAGAGAAGTTGAACCTAGTATAATAGGACAGTCTGGCCTTCTGTTTGTGCAAAGTGTTCTTTTTTTTGTAATTCCGTCAACCATTTCAACTTTAAGTGACAGCCACGCAAAAACCTTTACTTCATTTGACATTTTGAGTGCTGTTGTCACTTGATACGCTAGCAAGATCAGTAGGCATATTTTACTGATTCCCTTGTAAATATGTAAATCTATAGTCCAGCGCCAAGGATCCCCAGCACATGTGCGCAGTTTGCATTGGTGAGCCATTGTTTCTTCTTTGGACTACAAAGTAGGAACATATCCTGCATTGACTATTTTATGCGCAAAGACAACATGCATATATATCGAATAGAATAAAGTATTTTCTTTCGGTCTGAAATTACGAATTTGATTGTTTGTCCTGTTAAAAATGTTAATTTAACAGTCGTATTGTATGTTTGCATTCGTCTGAATTCAGATGAAGGTAGACAGGACAATGCAATTATATCGGATCGTTTGACCAAAATAACATATAAACCAATGGCTACAATTTCAATTTCCTTGATTTTCCATTCATGTTTCGAAACGGTTTTACTCTCACATTTCTATGCATGTTAAAATAGTATATCATAAAGGTTTTCTTTGAAACATATAAACATATTACAAAGTTATTTTTAAACAATTTGAGATGCCTTTGCTTGTTTAACCTGTAGTATTATCTATATATTTATATAAAGCCACCATTGTGTGTAATGTTGCTATGTTGCTTCAATCTTAATACTTGTTAAGAGTTATTTAAAGACTTTAGACCCAAGCTAGACTGTGTCGAAAAATGCCGGACTGAAATAATACACGGATATATCAGAAATGTATTAAACAGAGAGAGAGAGAGAGAGAGAGAGAGAGAGAGAGAGAGAGAGAGAGAGAGAGAGAGAGAGAGAGAGAGAGAGAGAGAGAGAGAGAGAGAGAGAGAGAGAGAGAGAGAGAGAGAGAGAGAGAGAGAGAGAGAGAGAGAGACAATTTACAATCTTTGGGAAAACCATCAATTGCTCGTTCGAATTACACCGTCGTAATGGAACAGGTTCAATAATCCAAAATGTAATTATCGCTGTCACTTGTAAATGTAAATGCAGTCTTGACATTGCCCATGTCCCGTTTTCCAACATTTGCGAGTATCAACATACGTGCCGCTACAACATTGATTTAAACAAAAATAATGCACTTAAAAATGAAACCTCACACTTTGTGTCGATAGCTATGCATGTGCATAACAGACAGTGGTTTAACCCTTTGAACTCTTCAAAATAGTTGTGATATTTATGACTCAGGGGAGTAATCTAATGTAGCAATGCTTTTCTATTCCCAACACACCAAAGCTGCGCAATAACTGATTGATATAAGATAAGCCCTACAGAAATCCTGTTTTCTGGCAAACTTTCTGACACTAATTTGTTGTTGTATACACATGTGTATATTTTCGTTTGTTTCAACTCCATATAGTGTTAGTGTTCTATTATCGAGGTAATTAGAGAAACCACAATGAAAAGACAAATGTGGGTAACATACATTGCAAAACAGACTATATACACAATACAACCAAATTGTCCAAAACATGCAAATGCAACAGATCAGATACTGCAGGTGATACTTGGTAGAAACTACTTTTTATTGCCAAAATGTAAGACACAATGTTGCCGTATTCAGAGTAGCAATGAAAATCTATGCTTTTGATAAAAAAAATTTCACGTTCAAGAAATGATGATATGACATCATGACCATCGGTTGAGATATGTGAACTTTGAACGTGGGTCTAATTAAAGCTATGTCCGTCAGTTATGAGGTAATTAGTACTTGTGTATTGAAGGCAATAAAGTGCTTGACTCAATGATACACCTCACGGAAGGTTTTATTTCTATCCTTTGAACTATGGGGCAGTTGTAATATATTATTATGGGTAACATATAGTATTGCCTCAGAAGAACATATATACCAGAAGCGTTGATATACCAGATATTAGCTTCAGGTGTCAATGATTTTTTGACTGCATGAGGCAAAACGTTGCACTGTGTAAGTTATGCCAATTTTATGCACCCACCGCAAATATCATAAGAACAATCAAATTGAAAAGTGAAATCAATGATTAAACCACCACAAAAAAACTTATACCATACTAATGTAACTGATTTGACCACGCTTTTGTGCTTGCCAGGGTCCATAAGGGTATTTGTGTCAAAAATCTTTGAAGTGAGTGTTAATTTTTTCGAATACATTCGACACTAAGTTGGCCTTCTTCTATGCTGTGTATGCCACTGATGCACCTTTATATCAGAATTCTAAAATGGCAGAAAAATATATGTTTCGAACTGTCTTAGTAGAAATGATGTACACATGTGTCCAAAGCATGCATTTAACTTTCCTATCATTGTTGGGTTTGAATTTATGAATGTGGGTAATGTTTTTCTGAACTATTTGCTCAAACATATATAGTCATGACAACTGAAGCCGGAATATGAATGATGATCGTGCATGCAACGTTTTATTTTTTTTTTTTTTTTTTTTTTTTACAATTGGACGTTTTCAGACGTATCCTGATTTAAAATAAAGAGGGATCTCATCATTTCAATTAATTTTGCAAAATTCAATATGGATGCTTAGATGGCTACGAAAATTGCATTTGGTGTGACCTTGGTTTGGAAAAAGTTCAAGCAATAACCAAAAGGTTTTATGTGATTATTATAATTCTTTGATATCAAAAGTAAATATATCATGTTATGTTTCAATATTGCTCGAAATGGCACTCATAATTGTTGCTTGGTTGTGATGTAGTTTGGTAACCACTTGTACAATGCCTTATTACACTGTGCTAGAAAATAAAATACTTGGACAGACACAAATCTGAAGAACAGTTATGTGCCTGTGCTATCAAAGCATTGTTCTATTACTAAAGAGAATCTATAGTTATAGACTAAAACGGCTGCACCTTTGTGACCAGATACATGTTAGTTCTGTTTAGAGGGATGAGGTACATGGTGATACAGATCGTGAATATTACTGCACCGCTAAAATAAGGGAGCTTTACTTGTATTTCATGGAATTTTCAACTTTTAGGAAGGGTAGGGAATATTGTCCTAGAAGTATGCCATGATCAGGCCATAGTATAAGATATCTTTAATCGGAGACCAGTAGTTTTGATATTTAGGTCCCAAACACGTTTTATAGTATGTCTATTACTGCCTGAACAGACAGTTTATTTTTTGGAACATGGCTCTTATTGAACCAACCATCATGCTGCTTCTTTGGTGACGTTTACCGTATTTGACACAGGTGCTCCAGATCATGTTCCTGTTTAAATATCGTATGCTTCAAGGGTTTGACAAATTTCAACAGTAATGAACGCAATTTAAAAGAGAATTGTATGTGAGACTTATCAAGATAAGTGCCTAATCCATGCTAAGAACAGCTGTTGACAAAGGAAGGGTTACCTGTAGGCAACAGTGCTGAGTTGTCTCTTCGGTTTGTTCAACGTAAAAAGTATGTCTTCTTTTATGAGACAGAACAAATTTTCCAAATGATGAAAACGTCAAAGTTAAGACAGGCTCACATTTCATCTGTTGGATTATGGGGCGTCTCTTGCTCCCAAGTACAGCATAGGTACTTTATGTACTCACCCATGTCAAATATTTTGCCTTTTACCCATTTCAAGCATTGGAATCACGTGGGATCCATATCCTACGGCCTATCTACTGATAAAGTGTGCAACGTGTGAAAAAAATTACAGCATTGTTTGAACATGGCTATCATGATTCATCTGAATAAGACATATTCCATCATGGACCTATAAGGATAATACCAGTTATACATTTATGACCCTTTGCCTCAAAGACATTCGGGGTAAACAAAGTTGAAGTAATATTTTAAATTAGTGGCGTTATTTTCTGGACGTGTCTTGTAGACTCGAAGTTTCAGAATTCAAACTATGAAACGCAGTTCTTTCCCAGTGGTGAAACTGCAAAAATGGACAAATAAAATTCCAAGTATATGACCTCTCAAATCGGGTAAGTGTTTTGTGGAAATTTTTTCTACAAAGACAAAAACAAATCAACATGTATTAGATTTTTTTTTCAAAAAATAAATCTTGAATGCCCATTTGCGTGTAATGGAGACAGCCTTCAAGGTATGCAAAGATTCAATGTAAAGAATGAAAATAAAATCGCAGCTGTTTCAAGGCAAAAATTAAAAAGCTGGGAAATTTAAATTATGGTGGGTTGAAAACGATACGAATAATCCAGTATGATAAATTGTACGTTGTCTGCTTTCGTTGTGTTCCGCTATCTGGGTAACTTTTCTTTATAACTGATGTTACAACAACCCTACAGCACAAATGTATATGACAGCACAACAATTTAAATTATACTTTTCTTATCAATATCTTTGCCTCATTTTCATATTTGTTTTGTCTGTATGGAGTGCCAAAACAGCAAACATCCAAAACATGGAAAAATCCGAGTTTCTGACTCAAAACAAAATACAAAAGTTTACAGTTGTGAAATATTTTATATTTTTACCGCTTCCACAAATAAATTTAAAAATCAGAATGGCAGCTGAACGTGCTAGCGCCTAACTGTCCAGCTACAGCAGGGGAAAAAGGGATAGACAATGTATATTCAGATGTCACCATAATTGTCACTTCTTCCAAAGTTCGGAGCAGAAAACTCGCATGTATATACCATTGATGTCTCAGCGACACCCTCCCTGCACCCGCTAACTATTTGCGGGAAATAACCGGAGGCGCCCTCTTTCGGTAATTTATGATCTATCCCTGAGCATGGATAATAACCCAGATATCGATTAACAGAACACACCGACTTCCTGCAGAGCTTTCCATCAGTTTTGTATTGTCGACGATAATATCTTCCCGTATGGCATTGCTTGGCCTAAAATGATTCCTTTCAGTTTCAATAAATTCAAGTAGATAAAGACGGGTATCCGGATCAGGTAAGTATATTGAATAATTCACAATAATACATTCAGCTAAATAAATTAGATTGCTACTTTGCGATGGGCCAGACCACAATATCACTGCTTGTGAATAATGCTGGGGAAACGTTTACTCGTGGCCCCTGAGTTGTACCTAAATAAACGTAACGTTAAGTATCTTGGCACATACATCAATGTACACATTTTTTTTTTTTTGAAAGACAATGGGTACACATTAAGCTTTTATTGTTTTTTGGATTTACGTCAGAATGGGAAACACGCGCCGCTTCGCAGACAACCAGAATCCGGTTTGTTAAGATATTTTGGTCGGTATATACATATGGCACTAGGTTAAACATATGCTTGCCAGTCAGACTGCTCCATCCTTCAAGACCGCGCCAACGTTCTTAAAAATAGAGCTTTCAGATGTGTTGGGTGCGGCTTGAAAGAGGTATATGGAAGACGTCCAGCATTTTCTAAAATAATCCATTGCAAAAACTGTTTGGTCTGTCCACTGATGCCATTGTCTCACGTGAATAGTTAAAGTAGTTATTAGTTGGTTTTAGGGTCCAGTGCTGAGTGCACTTAGAAAGCTGTCAATTAGGGACATGTTATCTAGCCTCCATGTCTCACAAAGCAAAAGAGAGCTTGTGGAATTGATCATTTACAGTACATCTTTGCGCGCCATGCACATGCGCCATACATCCGTGAGACAGGCAGATACAAAGCTTTAACACAAGAAAGCTGCAAATTAACTTACTCCTCCATAAACAAAACATTTTGAAAATTTTCACAAATAACTGTATACTTTAAATAATAAAACTGCATATTGCACTGAGGATGCTATGACACTCATAGGTTTATTAACGTATGTTAGGTTCCTTCCATTGTAATAAGTTATGAATAATAACAAAAGCAGACATTCAAATGTAACTTACTTGAGCCACAGTGTCCAAAATAATCGACATTTGTACAAATGCATGTTTGCAGACTCATATGTGTACTGCAAAATTCTTTGTTTCACATTCCCCGTTGCTTATTATTTTCATCGAGCACAATCAACATATTTTGGGCCCGAAATCCAGGTTTAAACCTTTGGAATAATATCGATTTTAAACGATTTGATTATAGTGCTAAATATGCGAACCACTGACAGGCAAAAAGTAATATGAGGTGACAGTCCTTTTGTTTTTCTTTGTTTCTGTGAACTGTTTGTGTGTTTAGGTCTACGTTTGCTGTCTAAACCAACTTTATTCTAAAAGTTTACACTGAACTTTAAAGATTATAAGCCTCAGGCATATTAATTGTTTGTTGTCTCTTGTCACAAAGGTGATCATGTTATATTATGGCGTCCCACGTTTGCGTCTCTAGTGTAATATGTATTCTTATAATAATAAATTATGTCACAAGCATCCATGATAATAATATTATACTAACCAGTGTTGATAAGTCATCCACATTAACATTGAGCAATGTCAATAGTACAGTGACATATTGCCTATCAGCACGGATCTAAATCTTTAAGCTACCATACGGTTCATCGTCCGATAAATAGTGCAACATCATGCCCTAATATTTTCAATTATGTTGTGGCTGCTGACACCAGTATTACGCTGAGTCTTTAGTTACACGTCCGAATGTTACAAGATATGCGCTATTCCACTAATAGAGAAATGTCAATTCAGAGGACTTGAATCAACTTTGTATAGTTTTTTGTCTGAACTTGTAAACTTTAGACGTTCGTATTGGAGACCAAGACAATTCAATTTGCAATGGTTTGTTTACACTGCCACAGCTAAAAATCCAAAATATCGAGTAGTACATCCAATCTTTATAGAATACACATACAAATCTGTTGCTTGAAAGTTTGGCAGGACATTTCATACTCCTGGGAAAAGTAGCAGTTGAGACATTTTCCTCCTCCTACCATTTATCCCGCGTGCAATGATAAAACTTTTGCTCGTAGGTGGTCCAATCCTCCTCCAAACGGAGCATATTTACGAAAACATATACACGGAGTCTCAAAACTATTGTTAAACATTTCAGAGGAATCCTTTATCGGTTAGAGAATGAGCAAAATGAAAAATATCAGGTTATCTACTGGCACATGATCAGTTGTAGAAAAAACGTTTGGTTTTCACTATGATAAGGTGTTGCTGAAATGTTCATTGATACCATTATTAACAGTTGTTTTAGTTCATAAATTTTGATAGAGTGATGATTTGCCAGCATTTGTTACCATTTGAATTTAAACTGTATGCATCATTCGTCTTGCAACTCAGATAGATATTGAATTCATTTCTTTTGTATCTGATTTATTACTGTGCATTATTCGTTGGCTATAAAATACATAGGGATGTACTGTAATCCCACTACATAGTGTTAACGTGTGATTGTTATTATCATTGAGGGTAGCGGCACACAACACAAAAACACGAGCTTAATTTACGGGTAAAATTAAACAATCCTACAAAAGAAAATATGCATAAGTGTTAAGTCATTTGTACAAAATAGGTGAAAAGTAAATATCAATAGAGTATTTTAAAAGAAAAGAGTCCTCCCACGCCAATTTTTTATTCAACAACAGGAAATTGTATATGTACGCAGACACTCAGACACAGACACACACACAGACACAGAGACAGATACAGACACACACACACACACACACACACACACACACATATATATATATATATATATATATATATATATATATATATATATATATCATTTGCCACAAAATACAACGGGTTGTTCTACCGTAAATAAAGTCCCAATTGATCAAGAATTAGCGCAAGAACAAGTACGAATAAGAGATTTTGAAATATTCAAAACTGCCAGATCTCAACTTGGTCAAACGGTGTCAGCTCGATTTCCGGCTGGTGAGCAGACCTGCGGACCCTTATAAGTGAGCGGCCTAAATACGAAATTGTTTACTCAACTGTTTAACAATGGACCACACAGTAAAACTCGGATGATCCCGTCCTCTAACTTTGGGATCCATTATAAACCTGAATGATTAATCACGAACAGACACTATTCAAATAAATATCAATGTCTTTTTTTTCTGTTATCGTAAAAACATGTATTTCTCTGTAACCTTTGTTCATTTTGGTGTTTCCTTAATTTTCTACGATAATAGAATATTGCGGCAGGAGGTGACGGAAAACAAAGGGAAATCAGTATTTCCTCCAGCTCTGTTAATTGAACGTAGAAGGAAGCTGCGTTGTAGTGAATTACCTTCACTTGTTATATAATCGTGGCATGATCCTATGTTCAGGCTCACTTATAACCTGCCTATATGAGTGTAATCCATGTTTCTACTTGACATCCATCCATTCAATTATTTTCCAAATTCACTTTGCCGATTGTATAATAATGTGTACTACGCTGTGGTTCTGACATGTATAACTGCGGGGTAAAGACAAACTGTAGATGTACCTCCCACTCTCAGGGACAAGGACATTTTAGTATTATAAACTTTCGCAAACTCTATCAAGAAGGGATAGATGAGAGGTAGCCACTTATTTCCCCCAAAAGGTCAGCCCGACTTTTGCCACTTAAGAGCACACTTTTTTAATGGTAATTAGCAACATAACACCTAAAAATGTAATACGAGCTGAGGCACCAAAATGTTGATGGTAAATTAACATCAGATTTGCTTGCATGTTGGTACTTACAAGATAAAACCAGTTTGGAAATCCATTGCAATTTGCAACGTACTTTCTTAAACAAAGCATAGCACATGCAGAGGCACTAAAATACTCATGGTAAGTAATGTCCTATTGGTTTTGCATCTTCTCACGTAGGAATGGGGATTTGGTCGAGTGGATGTGCGTTTCTCATTTCAGCTAGGCGACTGGTGCCAAAGGTTGCAGGTTCGAGTCCCGCTCGTTCCGAACATGAAATATAAGTTTACGCATCAACATTTTCGTTGCTATTTGGCACTCACTTTCTAAAAGACGTATTACGCGTGTGTGAAGAAGCATGTCAATTCTCATGGTATTGCGATGCATCATTCGCTAGCATTTAAACATAAAAAGTTAAAGCATTAGCCCTGAGTGTAATCGCATCTTCTGTGCGGTACAAACAATATGTATAAGCCGTGACCCTCACCAAATATCTGTGTATTAAGTCACTTGCATACAGACGTTGTGTGGTTGCAACAAGTGTTACTGGCTGTCACCTTTAATGCCAATGGACCTTTATGATAAAGTGCAAGGAAATAAGAGAGCACCAGAGAATCATAGCTGAAGTGAAATGAAAGATGTCGAATTATGAATTTGATATGCACACAGAAGAGCTTCAGATCAGACGACATTTTAGGAGATCTTTAGAAAGTAATTCTTTTAAACAGTCATATCAACGTCCTATTCTTTTGAAAGCTGAAGAACGGCTAAGATAAACAACAAATACATAAAAAAAGGATCAAATTCCATTAAACTTAGATTGTCGGCTGCGCTCTTATTTGAAAAGTGGAATTGGTCTAAATCAAACACTTTAACACTTTCCTGCTGAGGGCTGTGACTGAGCTAACAGCAATCCTTGGCGTGGATTTCGCGCATGCGTTCAACTCGCCAAAAGAACGTTGTCGAGCTGGAGCATATCATCTTGATGGATCAAAATATAATTATCACCAGAAATGTTTTTCCTAACAACGAGACATTCAAATAAAAATCATGAAATCTTGGAGCTTTGAAGTGATTTAAGAAGCAAACATTGTAGTGATGAAGTCCTTGGTGCAAATGTTCATATTTACAAAGGTTTGCAAAAAGGGAAAGTGCCAGAGTATTTCCTAATACCATCATAGTCAAAGTACAACTTATCATTCCGTGAATAAATCTTCCCAGGATAGCCATGATACACCAGCCAACCTTCACCAAGAATCACAGTTTCTGCGTACAAAGCTTGAGAGTAGCAAACTGATCGTAATGTCATATTTAAAAAAATATCTTTCCAATTCCTCAAAGAAAATGTATTGTGCGATTTTCTTCAGATATTAATTGAAATATAACGATGCATATAAATGATGCAAAAGAAGGCTTGGGTACGTTCAGGTATCAAACAAAGAATCATTTATGTACATTCATTGTCTTGTACAAATTTGCATTATAAATCTTTCCCTCGTGGAATTTGTATTTTTCTTTACATCAATACAGGAGCTATTTTTTTTACCACTATTGGCGCGCACAGTTTTTTATTTCAGAAATATGCACAGACCCCCTACACACACTTGTATGATGGTTAATTGCTTGTTATTACAAAATGTACCTACACAAAATTGACGCAAAAAATGTATTTTACAGGAAGACAAGGGGTCACAAAATTCATTTTCAAACATTGGTCTATCGGTAAGATTGACATATGTGGTGTACGATCCTTGAGCGATCGGTATCTTTAGCTCAGCAAATCCTTAGACATGTTGGACTTGACTACAGTAGCCGTAAGTCATCTCACACGGAGCCGTACATTACCAGCGCACAAATCATAAGTGTTTGGCCCCTACAAAATATGTCGCTGAGAAAACATTGACCCTACGCTGGCCGTCAAACATAAACATATGAAAATTCTATCCCAGACACACACACCCTAATGTAATATGGAGAGTCATGCATTTCATTTTGTTGCAACTTAAAATTGTGATTATATTTTCATGACCGAAATTCAATGTAATCATTGTAGGCTTTGAGTGTTCCAGAGAACACCAGACCTTATTCGTCCCATGCTTTAAATTGCACATGCGTCAGTCAATTATATTAATAATGGGTAGGCAATACAAGTTTACTGTACAAATATTTAGACGGATCACATGGACCCTGGATCTGGGACTTAGTCGATGCCATGCCTATTTTACACGTTTAGGTACAGCAGTCGCAGACTACAATGCTGTTCCACTTGATTGTGTCCAAAGCGTCAAAACTGCGCACTAAGGTCGCTTTGCCCTGAAAATAGTCTATTGATCATGGCTTGCCTCAGGTACCACCGGCCCGATCTATATGATTCACGAATAATTAAAACAGAGTATTGAGGACAGAGTTTCAATAGCTCAAAATAGATACATCATAGGAGTATGCCGGCTGTTTAACAAATTGATGCAAAACGTGCTTCGTTTTTAATTATTTCTCATTGCTGTCATAGAGACATAAAACTACCAAATTGAAGCTTGTATTCTGTAGGCGAGGCCTGTATGATATACCAGACGCTGATGTTTTCATTCCAAAAATAAAATTGTGTGACATGTATGTTCACTGAGGCTTCACATGTATTGTTTTGCATGGACCCTTAAAATGAGATGTTGCCTTTATAGCATAGGTCACAAATTTCCGTATTCACCAGGTTAAATGTTATAAATCCCTCACTTACATGAAGACGTTCAAAGGAACGAATTACTGAACGTTTATACTGATATATATGTATATATATACAAATATATACATATATATATACATATATATATATACATATATATATGTGTGTGTGTGTGTGTCTATTCGCGCATTACGTTTCTCTTTCATTTAAAGATCGCTGCTTGTTTGTTCGCCCACAGTACATCAAAGGATTACCTAATGGTTTGGTGTGTTATGAACGCGTGAGGATTTTTAACTTGCAATACTGACCTTTAAAGAAACTGGTAAGAGTTAATGTGATTCTTAACTCGTAGTCAGATAATTGTAATGTGTGTAGATGGTTGCACATGAGCCACCAACAAACAATGTGTTAAATATGCAACATATTATAAAACAATTTCACTTTGGCGATCGTTATAATTACAAAGCCATGTGTGTGTTTACTGTGCATGTTCAAAAAACTTAGTGTTTAGTGTTGAGATGCGCATTTGACCAGAATATCCTCGTCCCCATGGATGGCTTGAAAGTTTAAGATGAACCATTTATTTCAACGATAAAGTACCAATAATAGAAATACGTCTAACAATTCATTGGATTTCAAAGTTTGCTGACAATACATGTCGTGGTTCGCAAAAAGTATTTTTTAGCAAAATCTATTTATGTTGTAAAGAAACTGCTGAGTGATAATTAGATTCCCTTCACACAAACAAGAAGTCCGCTGCACTGCTCTGGTTTTCAGTTCTGATCGCTGTGTATCGCTGGAATGCAACTAATTATATATAGTGACCGGCAGGGGGCAGCAGCCACTAGCACAGTGCGCACTCGAAGGCCACCAGGCAAATGGGGACGTCGATTCCAGAAAACCAAGTTCGTTGGGCATGGGTGGGTGGGTGGTGGGGGGGGGGGCAGGAATTGGAAGCTGCAACTCACAGCTCTAAGCTTTAATGTTTTGAAATGGAATAGGCCTGGTTCTGTTTTGGACATCCCCATCCCCACCGCCCCCCCCCCCCCAAAGGGAACATTTAGTGGGCAAGTGGACAAAGAACATATTTCATTTCCGCTGGCTATGTATGTTTATAATCATAACAAAACGCCTTATTTACCGCCTTATATCTTGTTCCTATCTGTGATAGCGGAGGCTGAAAGTTACGTGACTCAGAAGTGTGTCGGTGTGGAATTCTTCGAGACGCATCCGCAATGACGTATGTAGAGTTCTTGACGCATGCGTACCGTAAAAGCGTAAACCACCACCATGCACCAAGAAGAACCGCTTGCGTTATTGAGCAGTTCAGAAGATGGAGAAGCAAGGAATCTGAACAAAGTTAGGACAGAAATAAAGAGAAAAAAAGAAAAGAATATTATGTTTCTGTCTCAACGCTACTGGTTTTTTCTTTCTTTCTTTGAGTCTGTTTTCATTCCTCAACTACCCACAAATATATTTTTCTTCTCTCTCTCTCTCTAACTCTCTCTCTCTCTTTCTCTCTCTCTCTCTCTCTCTCTCTCTATATATATATATATATATATTTCTTCTCTCTCTCTCTCTCTCTCTCTCTCTCTCTCTCTCTCTCTCTCTCTCTCTCTCTCTCTCTCTCTCTCTCTCTCTCATGAACCCTTAAACTGGTCCTGCGTCCAATTAATACATTGACAGGTGATGTCTATTCTTTGTAAGTGCGTGGTCAGCTAATATTAATGGCCTTGGTCAACACGGCCAGTTTCTAGCGGAAGTCCTTAATAGTATTGGCTGCAAATAAAGGATGTTTTTCGCTCAAGGTAAATTTTGCATGCATGCAGTACCAGCGCGGTCGCACTTCGTTGAGCTTCGTTGTTCTTTCCAACAATAAGAAAGAAAAAAGAAAGATCTCCCTTGCCTCGTTTCTTCTTTTCCTTTTTCCTCCACAAGCAGTCTGTGCTTGTCCTCCTGTTCCTGTCGCCTAATTGTTTCTCTCATTCTCTCTCTCTCTCTCTCTCTCTCTCTCTCTATATATATATATATATATATATATATATATATATATATATTTCTGTTTTTCTTTTGATAAGTGTCGTATGATGTCTGGTGGTGTGCCATGCGTTGTCTAAATGTATATGGATACTGTGCATCTCTCCCTCCCTCTCTCTCTCTCTCTCTCTCCCTCTCTCTCTCTCAATCTATCTATCTATCTCTGTTTTTCTCTTGATACGTGTCGTCCGATATCTGGTGGTGTGCCATGCGTTGTCTGAATGTCATGGATACTGTGCATCTCTCTCTCCCTCCCACCCTCCCTCCCTCTCTCCCTCTCTATTTCTCTCAATCTATCTATCTATCTCTGTTTTTCTCTTGATAAGTGTCGTCTGATATCTGGTGGTGTGCCATGCGTTGTCTGAATGTATTAGATACTGTGCATTCCCTGCCGGTGCTCTGCGTTGAATAGGCAGAACAAATACCTGTATCGGCTGAAAAATTCACTGGAGAATTTTTTGTGTTTTGAATTTCCGCTTGATTTTATACCCGGTCCGATTTCAAAAGCATGATTTCCGACGTGAGCACACACATTTATTTTTAAACACGTACTTGTAGTGCTACGAGTAAGCACAATGGCATGGAAGGGTTACCCTTAAAAATTTTTTTTTTTCTTGTTATGTTCAACACTAAATCTATATGATAAGAAAAAAATTCAACTAATTCCATGACATGACACATTGTTGCGCTCACCAATGCTGCCCGGCCATAGTCACTACGAATGACTTTGTTGTTCTGTATGTATATATATATATATATATATATATATATATATATATATATATATATATATATATATATATATATATATATATATATATATATATATATATATATATATATAATTTATTTATTTATGCTGCGAAGAACCTGGGCCTTCTCAGAAAATATGGACCAAACAGTGAACAGACCATGTACACTTCAATCATGCAAATTTTCATGTTTACTCCTTCTTGAATTAATACTGCATTGTTTGATAATTTAAAGTCAGACAGGTGCATATGATAGTAAGTGCATACTTAAGATAGTACATGCGGAAGTACATTGTTGTGACAGGGACTCAAAACCCAGATGGGCTACTGTGCCCCTTCAGAAATAATGCAATAAATTATTAGTAATGGATTGACCGTTTTGGGCACTTTGCATATAAAGAGCTACACTATTACATCTCTATGTATAAATATAATATATAAAACAATAATATAAAAATAGATTAGAGCACAATTTTCTTATAAACCACTATCTTATTGAGACTATGTGTGATGGATGTGTGGTTTGAGCAACCCTCTAATTGTTTTAGGTTGTTTGAAAAAAGTTTTCCTGAGGAAACATGGTCCAGATTTTGCTATCCTGAAAACATGTAGAAAGCTGATCCACATTTGACCTGTACAGTTGCAGGTGATATAATAGCTTATTCCTCATTTGTGTCCAATGAAAGTTACATTGAAGCAGTCAGAAAAGATTGCTAAAAGCATCTCCATTTTAGATGTGCACACGAAAATATCTATCAGATAGTGTTGTAAGTTTTCCAATTGCAGAATATTACGAGAGTTGAACAAGGGAGCAGTTGCGAGTTTGGCACTGAAAAAGTTATGATTATCATTTTCTTTTGCACAATTTTCACCCAAAGGAGGATTGTTACATAGTACGACGCCCAGAGTATATTACAGTATATTATGATATAGTAGACGGTGAAAACGAGGCTACTGTGATATAATGCTTTGTTTGCCGTGATATCACATCGTATATATCACGATGATCCTTCTATTTGTGGTACTTACCCCAACTGAATTACAACCCCATATGAGTTCCTGGGTTTCTATTTCATCATCATTAATAAAGTACGTAGAAATGTATGGTTGTTTAGTTTATTTAACAAAGCAATTGCAACAAATATTCACAAAACATCTTTCACGAAAATGCAGTTTTATTTACTTTGGTTCTGCGCTCCTATGGTAGGTACCATGGGCGATAACAGATGGCCCGGTAATTCAAGTGCCTGCTCCCTATCCGCACATGCCACCAATGCTGCGACAACCAAATGTAGCAAAGTTACAAACCGTATCATGCCAGTGCTCCACAATTATTATCCCAATGATCCTCACACATGAAATGACAAGTCGATGCAAGTGCATTCATAGACACACTTGATGAATAATTCTCAAGATGACCACAACCACTGAACCAGTGTCAGTGAGTAGTACGACTAGGCCTACAATTTTAAGTAGGCCTACTGTACCCATGACATGGCATCCAATCCCTCTGTCTCCACACCCAAAATGAACTCTGCTAAGTACTGCCATAATTTGTATAGACATTGCACTTGAAAAACCTTTGTCCCGTAAAAATATTCCAAACAGAAAGCAAACTTACAGCACAGGGTGATTTTGCCTGCTTGGCATCGTCGTTCACTTTCATCAGTGATATATTGATTTGTCACATGAACTGATTCAGCCAGTCACATTTGATGGACATCGTTCGTCTAGGGGTGCCCTATGAGGTTTTTCACCTTCCAAAAAACTTCCAAAAACTATATGTGCATAATAGCCAAATGTAGACCTAAGACACAATTTATGATATACTTCGGTCTCTGTTTTTTTATGGTGAATATTTTGAGCTTAGGCCTATTTGGAAGGTTGTGACTTACAGCTGTACAATCTTCACACATACCCCCTACCCCCGAATAGCCCCCTCATCTCTGAAACAGTAAATTCTGCAGTGGGTGGAATACGCAAGCAAACGGGAACGGCATAAACAAAGGCGATGATAACGGGTGAAAATTGGCAAGTTGATCACTTTTTTGCGTCAGATTTGGGGATTTTCAACTTGAAACCATATTACAATAGGAATTAAGTATGGCGTAGCATTCATTTTTGTCAATATATCACTCAAGAGGCGGTGAGACTCCGTCAGATCGCTCGCTGATAGGCGAGCTATCTTACTTCGATCTCACCGCCTCCTTCGTGATGTATTGGCAACAATGATAGCCACGCCATACTTAATTCCTTAATCAGATGAGGACATACAAATGAGCAATACATGTTTGTTAACTTTGACAAGAGTGGTCGAACGTTTATAGACATGCCTAAAATTTCCACAATTTTGGTGGTGTCTTACCGATACGACCTGTCCTGTTTAGTTTCTAATCCACCCTCCCCCCTCCCCCCAAGAATTTGGCATATATATTAATAATATTTTATTATGACCATCACTTGTCATTGAAACAAATTCTTTACATCTTCTCTAGTTTTTCTGATGAAATACAATGAAATTAGTTTTCTTGTAATTTGATGATAATATGTGAACCTTAAATCGTGTGTGTGTGTGTGTGTGTGTGTGTGTGTGTTTATTTTCTCCAGTTCACCGTTAGCACTGTGATTCCACATTGTGAGGGAAGAACATCAAATGAGCATCACCAGCAAATGAGGTGCACGAATCGTGTCTGAAACATGTGATGAATCCTATATATTAAAATAATAAACGTCTCAGACTTAGACCTTGGACCACAGCACATTTTGCCCCTGTCTTATCTGACATGATAACATTAAACTGAACAAATTATTGTATCTCACCATCGATTTAAAATTGTACCACGTATTCCATAATATTCTAGGATTTTAATTGTATTTCATGATCAATTGTGTCAAATCGTGAGACAGGTCTAAAAATATATCAGTGCAAAGATTGCCTTTATCAAGTGAAGTAGAAAGATATTCAACGAATTATGCTAGTGTCATATCAGTCCAGTGTTGCCTTCTAAGTCTAAATTGTATTTCGTAAAAGATTTTGCGTTTATTCAAGAAGGCAGTAATTCTATTGTACAAGATTTTCTCACATTTATTTGCAAATACTGTCATCAAAACATATGAAAATATGGCATATAATTAGTAAAATAAGTGGAATCGCCCGGTTTGTAAGTAGGTGTTGCTGTTGAAGTTTGTTGTTCCATAGGTAATGGTCCTGTCCTCAATGAAGTGTTTATTGAGGCACTAAGAGGCGTTTTCCTCATTTGCTGACATTTTCAATAACGTCAGCTTGTATTTTGTCATATCCAACACTCGAGTTTTCTTTTAAGGTCTCTAGATTTTTGTTTAATTATTTTCTTATCAGTTACGGGCAGCAAAATACAGGAATCAGACAAAAATCCATCCGAGCAATACAATATAATAGTTATTCATGTTGATGTGGATTTTTTTGCTAGAAAGGGTATCATTCCAAGAACAAAAATAATTGTATTCATGTGCTATGGATTTTGAATCTTGTATCATTCGTCCATCATATACAGATTTGTCTGTTTGAGCTGACGTCCGTTTGTATTGATCAACTGATTTACAACTTTCTATGACTGTTAGTTGTTATGTTAGTTTATTTCTATATGATATGTAGGCTATACTTTCTTGGAGGCTATATATCTGTTTCTTATTCTGAGAAGCTCATATTTCCTTTTGCTTGAAGTTCCCAGTACTTCTGTTATCCGTGGTTAAATTCTATCGGCAGATAGGCGGTAGGTAACTTTAGGAAAACAAGTATCGTATGCTTTTATGACTTTGTCATGAAAAGGCGAATATGCCTTTTGAGTATCCTCATCCCAATTGATATTTGATAAAACTTTACTTCAGTTGCTCCTTCCAGTGTTTGTTTACTAGTCTTGTAGGGATATTTTGTTTACATCTGTCGGGTTGATTTATTACACATGTTAAACAATAGTAAATGCTCAGATACGTAGGTATAAAATATAAACGTTTTAGAAATCTATGTTATCCCCGTATACATTTGTTAATATGTTATAAATCAAAGCAGCGGTGTGTTGAGAAACTCAAGTTGGTTGTTTTCTGACTGGTTGACAGCTAAAATAAATCATGTCCAAGAATTCTGAAGTGGCAGGATCATCATCATGATCCATCAGGTTCAGGTTATAACCTCACGTTATATAGCATATCTTATTTTCCTAGTCAGTTATGTGCAGACTGGCTTTAAAAGATGCAAGAAATCAGTGTATATTGGTGTAAGGACTCGTTCGCCAATGATAATATTTTTGTCAAAATTTATCATTTGCTTTTCAATTTCGACACAAATAGTTTGACATCAGTTCTCATTAATACACATATCATTTCGTTCCATAAAATTGATATTATCTTTGATTGAAATTGATACGCCTCCAGCCAAACCATCGAACCTGTTTTACTTGATTATATCCCTCTAGGTAGGTTTTACAGGTCGCAAGTGTAAGAGCCAATTTTCACATAGATCAATTATTAAAGTTATATATTAATGTTTCATAGTATGCCGTATTGGCGGGGAACTTCTGACATTTATAAATATGCGATAGTTAGAAGGTTGTTGCTAGTTCGCATCTTTCAGCTAATCTTATCAAAAGAATCTTCAATGTAGTATGAGCTGTCCGAAAGATGATATCTTTCTTCAACTTTTTTGTTTCCTAAAAGACTTTCAACACGAAGAGGGTCATCAGTTTAATCAAAAATCATTTGGAAGCGAAATAACACTTTTCTTGAGTTGCTCAAAGTCACAACTTTGAGGGAGCCCTGATTCGGAAAGATACGTTATTGTGGTTTTCCCAAAGCGATGGATTCTGGACGTGTCAATACAAACAATGGCAGAAAGATTGACAAAATGTGCAGAGAATGTGTGTGTAGTTTTTGTTGCATGCCTTGCAGTAGTTTGTGTGCATGATTTTATGTTGAAGATACTTCATGTTTCCTCAGACGATGTTGCCAGTACTAGGTCAGAGGGAGTTTCCAAATAGCTGAATTGTCCAGTGATCCTACCATTAGTTTGTCAAAGTTGAGGTTTTCTTTCTGCCGTTCCCCCTGTAGTTTAGGTCAGAGGTCCTTCCCAATTTGTACAACGTCTGGAAAAAATTTTAGCAGTTTTGCTTTACCTGGTTGAGGAATGTTTCCCCGTTATTTATTGTGACTTTCCACACATGATGAGTTTATCATTTTGTATACTTGTAGCATCGAGTTTGTGTTTAGTGGCTTTTAAATCTTTTAAATTTTGCTTCAGTATGTTTCCACTTTTACCATGGCTTTCTGGCAGACCAGCAATTTTCAAGTTAGTCAATCTGGTTTTTATTGTCAAGCTAGTCCACCTCCTTGCAAATCCAATGATAATCCTTCTCAAACTTCCTCAGTGTTTTTTTTTTTCATTTGACTTTATTGTCAATGTCAATTCAGCTAATTGCTAGAGTGACCTCTATGTCCCTTTGGCTGTATTGGAGGCGTATCTTGGGGTCATTAATGTCTATGGTAATTTTAATCATGAAAGAGTCCATTCTTTTCTTCATGGCTTCGACAAACGAGCCAACACACGTCTTCAGGTCTTGCTGTTAAATTTCCATAACCTGTTTGTCCAAGTCTGCTTGCTTCTCTCATGCCTTATGTAGTCTGGATTCTATATCATAGTTCATTGGGTTTGGCATTGCTGACTCAGGTAAGTGCACAGTATAATCCTCGTTACTAACAAATCAGCCTCTTTTGTAATAATGCTGACTCATTAGGCTGATGGCGCAGACCTTCATCTGTTGGTCCTGTATGTACACTAAGCCAGTATGTTTTGGAATGGAACTTATTGTTAATGTTCTTCAGCAGACGATAATATCCTTGTAAAATAGTCCACAGGATGCCCTTTGGCCGTGTAAAAGACTCTGAAAAGTTTTGGTTGATGTAATGTCGTTCTTCCTGTTGAAAAATGTGAAAAACCAGGTGGTTGTGATGCACGTCTGATCAGCTGTCCATTGCCATTGATAAGAATGACACGGGCAATCGAATGCTGTCACAAGAGCAACATCAGTGTAGAAACTTGAATTGAGGATGTAAGGTTTCTAAAGTTTAAGGCCTGGTATCATTTCCAGGCAGATGATTATGGCACATGCAGGTAAGAATTTGGTGATCCGATGAAACTTGCATCCAGAGTGGCATTACACGCCTCATCCAGTGAAGAATGTCATTTTTATCCCTGCACGTTCATTGATAAAAAGTACACAAGATATGAATATTAGTGTAGACAGGATTTTCAGGATCGTGAGACATATTTACAGCTCAATTTATCTTTTACATGGAGTATCTATGTTGAACTTTAGGAGGCCTTTGATGCCTTAACTTAATTTTAACATCTTCAACTTGGGTTGTGCAGTGTAATTACTGATGTAATCATCTGCATAGCAAGCAAATGGATCTTTTTTCAGAATAAGTTACTTTGGATTCAACAGTTGTTGACGTAACCAATTTTGCATTTGAGTTCAGTTCTTTTAAAGTACAGAAAACAAGCCTACTATACTGCCTCAAGCAAAGCACCTGTCAAAATATATAGTACCTCAAATTGTGATGTAGGTCCATAGAAATCTGGAAACTAATAACAATAGCACCAGCAACCAGTCTAAGGTTTTCTCCAGCGTGAGTGCACTCCATGAAAAATCTATTTCATGTAGTGCGCTTCATATATTATTATATCTGTGGAAGGAGAAGCAACAGACATTCAAATGATATTTTTCATTGGAAAAGATAAAGTATATTCAAACACCTGAATTCAGATCACTATTTACTTGAAAAATGGAGCACCCTTCACTGTCATATTTCTCTTTATATGACCTGTAAAAAGCATGATCTTGCTCTACTTTCTTATTTTGCGTACAAAACTGGGCTACATGAACATTACGCTTAAATTCTGAAAACATTTTAACAATCAAAATAACACATTTACAAATAGATAATCCCTCAAAGAGTGCAGCTTTCATTGCTGCCACTGATGCTAAATAGATTCTTGCATCCTAACTACACCCATGTATTAATTTGTACAATAACCCTCTATGGAGTGGATCAACAGCTTGCTACACCCATGTGTCAGTTACTACTATAACCATCTATGGAGTGAGTCAGCAGCTTACTACACCCATTCATCAATTTCATACTTCGAAGTGAATCAACAGCTTTTTCTGAGTGCAATGCACCCGAATCACACAGAGGGTGCTGCAGAAAGCTGTTGACTTATGACATATTGTGTTTGATGACGAGCATATGACGTTCACAACACCAGACACTTTCTGGTATTTGTAATTGGAAAGGTTGCATGCCGGGGTACCAGAACATTAGTGTTAGATCTCTTGCATTTAGTCATCATCACAATATCCCAGCTGTGAGCCTGTGTTTCTGATACCATAAGCAGGTAATATACTAATATTTGACAAAGGACAAATAAGCCATTGTCACCAAAAAAACCGTTGTATCATTTCCACTATGTTGTGCTAAGAGTGATCAAGGAAACACACAAATATTTTATACTGGACCTGCATGATTTTTAACATGGTATAAACCATTGCCATTTAGAAGTAGTCATCTCATTTCCCGAATGCTGTACAAAAGCCAATCAAAGGAAATACATCATCATTGTTTTTAAGAATGCAAATCATGAAACTCACAATATCCAGATAGACCAATACTATAATGTAACTGGCTACTGATACAGAATGACAGAAAAAACAAAAGGTTTATCATGTAGGGATAGCGGAATGAGGATGGTACGGTTTTTTTTTAATTTACCTGTGGGGAATATGATAAGACAACTGATCAATAAAAAATCCAAATTAAACAGCAAGCCATATCTGTTTGAAACACAACCTTCAAACGACGAGGTCCAAGAGATGCAAAATATCACACTGAAGTTAAGGATTGGGAACCTGTCATTCCTCTTTAAAAGGGCAGAGAACATCAATTGCTACTGAATATGAGGAGACTCAATCAGCAAGCTGTTACTGGGAGATGAGATCCAATTCAGGCTCCAATATTCACATCAGTAAGACATCTGACGAACCAGCATAACATCTACTGTGAACGCTGGAGCATTTATCCTTCCAGACTTGGAACAGGGTAACCATTACCCCTGAAACCAGCCATAACTGGCTTCAATATTTTTATTAATCTAAGTGTCAGTGCAAAAAAACTGAATGAGCCTTACAAACGAGCCCCACGAAAATAGCATGCACCTCGAAGAGCAGTTACTCAGTATTAACCCTTTCTCCCTTAAACCGGCCAAAATCCCTGGTAGTCAAATGTCTGCTTCAGTGGTTTCAACTAGTTTCAACAGTAATAAAAACGATTTTGACTGAGAATTGTTGATGAGCCCTATCAAGATCACATGCCCTAGGTTAACAACTTTCTTTGGCATGAGTTGGGCAGTTAGTGCCCAAATCATGCCAATGAAAGTTGTTGACTCAAGTGTCAATACAAGGGGGAAAGGGTTAATTCAAGAAGAAAGGATACAGTTGGTTGGTAAAAATTTGAACTTTACGCATAGGAATCCACAGCATTATACTTTGGAAGACTGACAATTTTATTCAATTAGGCCTATATATACGTATTACGTACGTATTACTGCACTATATGTTACACCGCCTGGAAAGAACTATTGTACAAAATAAGTCTTACTTGCTGCATTAGACCAGCTAAAATATTTGTTTCAAGTGAGCTTAAATACTGCACATACCTCATAATAGTGGCAGTGACCATCTGTATTAGACAAAGTTGTGTAGATATGCTCAGCAAAAATTGACGTGTAAGTTCATCATAACATCTTTATTGCTTCCCTGCAATGCACATTTTAGATGCAAACATATTCATAAACAAACAACGATGTAGCCACAATGAAGCACACTTCATGACAATACCTTAAAACCATTTTACCATTAAAATGTGTCGTGTCTTGGCATGCGTGGGTACCAAATGTAATATAGTACCTATTCTTGGTAAGATACGGTAGGCCTTTCTTGCTAGTAAGGAGAAGAGAAATATATTTCCTAGGATCTGTTAGGTTAAGGGAAAGTTGGAAAGACGGGATAGGCCAAACTAAAAGCCTTACCTCTCAGTGAGGGAAACGGCAAACTGTTCCAAACCCAAAGTAAGACAAAGTATGGCATTCCGTGTCACTGGAAAGGAAATGCTTTTCACAACATATAGATCCTGCAAGATGTATCTTCTTAGTCAAACTATATATACACATATAATGATCCACATTATATAAGATTTTAATACAACGTTATACCAGATTAATTCTATGAAGGTTCATGTCTTCACTGGACATGACAAAGGAGTGTGAAAAAAAGTAAAGATTTAAAATGTTGTAACATGGAACGCTACAAGTTTGATTTAGGGATCATAACACGAACATATTGGCTTTTTAAACATGAGTGTATATTTTAAATTCCCAGTAAAAGGCAGTATAGTGGATTTTAAACTCAACAGCCATGCACAGCAAAATAGACAGTCAACATGAATAGGGTATCTGTCTGTACATGTGCTACAACCCAGTCAAAACATAACATAGGCAGTCACATCCAAACATTAATTTAAAAAAGAAATTGGTAATTTGTGATGGAAGGAAGAGGACTATGAAGAAGGGAGGGAGGGATGATGGGAGAAAGAAAGAAAGAAAGACAGACTGACAGACAGACAGAAAGAAAGAAAGAAAGAAAGAAAGAAAGAAAGAAAGAAAGAAAGAAAGAAAGAAAGAAAGAAAGAAAGAAAGAAAGAAAGAAAGAAACTGACTTGTAGCTATATAAGTATGTGTCATGTCAGTTGGTCAGTGCAAAAACAAATCCCCTGGGTATGATTAGTGAAGCACATGAAGCCATCAGCCTGAGGTACCAAGTTTGTCAGGGCCAGAGTAATCCACCGCCACCCCTTACCCCCCACAAACAACCAAAAAAAAACAAAACAAAACAAAAAAACACAACCCTAGCACCCTATCCCATCTCTAAGACTCAAGCTTCCCCTTCATAAACATGCAGTGGTTCTAATACAAACGGACACCTTATTTTTGTGATGAACATGTGTTATTCTAAACATTTATTTACATGTATTGGTGGTCATGTGTCTCGGAAGCTTAAGTTGTCTATTTTGAACGTTTGGCCGACTTAGAATTTAAAGCTTACCTGTCTGGACTTGCACTCATACTGAGTTTTAAATATACAAGGATTTTAAATTTACATTTGCCACATCTCTTGTTCACCTCCAGTGGTTATATAAAATTTCTACAATCATTGAGGTATTACCACATGTTATCATTATCCTTTGCATATTTGAATTAAAAGCTATACTATTTGGACCATAATGTATGTATGTATGTATGTATGTATGTATGTATGTATGTATGTATGTATGTATGTATGTATGTATGTATGTATGTATGCATGCACGATGTATGTATGTATGTTTTTAAAGTTTCACCAAGAAAAAACATCCGATAGGATCTTACTGGTATAAAATCATTTTCTATGAAGTTACACGGAGTACCTTATGTTGAGCTTATACCCGCTCGCTGTTTCTTTTACTCAATAGCAGGTGTTACATTTTGCCTGAACCTGTATTACCAACTGTCCACTAACGGCTCAGCAAACATGCTTCACCCTGCCTAATCACCTCCCTTTTTCATACCCAGCATGGGGAAGTGGCTTGCTTTATTTTACAGAGAATGGGTATGACATACTGTAAGGGAGAAAGTGGTTTCAAAAGATTTTTTGGCCGTGTGGTGTTGCTATGTCGATATTGTATTGTCGTAGTCAACACATCTCTCACAGATTTTAGCAGTGACAAAGTTCCATTAGTACATCAAAATTGACAATATTCGCACGGATCATTTCTTGAACAATGTCCCACAGATTTCCATTCAAGAGCGCATTTTCTTAAATACCCGAATATTTTACCAAGTGTGGTACCCACCACGTTAAATATTGGTGCTATCCAATGAAGCTGACCACCTAGTAATATATAGCAACCAATGTGGTAAGATATTCTACCACAGGAACCCTGTACTAGCATTGGATATTCCTATAAGCAAAAAAAAATACAAAAAGCATATGAATCCATAGAAAAATCCAACACCATAAAAGGGTATACTGAGCAAAAGCTGGAATTCTGGAAAATGTGGTTCACGCCGCAGCTCTGGATTAAGTGGCAGTCATGTTTATCATGACATTCATGCGTGACTGTTTTATCATGACATTCATGCCTGACTGTTTTCGTTGAACAATCATTTCTCGAAAAACAAATGGGTTGGATGCAGTGCAGTGTGAAGTGTTACATCAATTATGTGTTTGCTTTACTACATCTTGTGGATGAAATTCCTTAGTTAAACAGTATTGTATATAACCATTACGTATGTTGATTCTTTCCACAGAATTAGATTACCAATTTTTGTCAATGAAATTGAAACAGAGTACCACTTTAGTCCACGGTATTACATAAAACTATAAATTTGGATCAGGAAATTAAATGAATTATTACTTTCGTCACCGTAATTGCAAGTCATGTCACGTGCATTGTCATTGGTTAAGGGGAGCAAGCTGCAAGAATTCATGAGTTTCATGATTGAGAAATTGTAAATAATTGGGATACAGTTTATAAAACCAAAGGGCGTGTCTAATATTGATGTTAAAAGGTTGAAAAAATAGTGCAAAGTTGCATATATTCATAAAACAAAGTCGTACAGTCATATATGGTCACAAAATTGACAAAAATTATTCAACTTCGTGACTGGCCAGCTGGACCAGCAGGAGATTTAGAGTGTTCAGGTCTCATATAGATGTTTCGTTATGCTAGAACACAGCAGCAATCATCCTTTTTATCTAAGTTAATTAAAAAAGCATGATTTTACAGTTCAGGTATCAGTATCTGCCATGACATGTATGCTTATCTCTTATACAGTGAGCACATAACAATGCATTGAACATCTAGCATTGCAGACGATGCATAATGTTGGTATGGTAGTTGCACATTCAGGCGCCATTAGTATTCTTAAGTCATTGACACACGATGGTCCCAATGTTATTGATTTTCTTTATATACATACATACATACATATATATATATATATATATATATATATATATATATATATATATATATATATATATATATATATATATATATATATATATATATATATATATATATATATATATTTATTTATGTCCAGCCGTTGAGTGATACCAGTTGGGCAACGTGACACTTTACTGGCTACTTTTTTTAGATTAGAGAGACGCAGGGTATTACAGTTGGCAATTTTAACATACAAAGCCATTAATATTAGAGCTGTATTTCGTAGCTTTTTGAATGACGAAATATTGTCCACTTTGCATACATTTGCGAGATTTCCTAGTTACTGATTAAATCGTCATGGGTCTTGCATGCCACAAACTCCAAGGTACCGAACACTTGGCAGCGTGGGTACCAAATGTCACATAGTGCTAGTTTTGTAGACCAAAAAAAACGTCTTTTTTATTCTTAAGCAAGGAACACCTTGTCAATTTGACTTTTGCGAAGGAAATTGAAAAACCTGTAGGATTCTGTAGACGAAAACTGGATACTTTACATCGTTTTTTGATAACGTCACACAGAGTACATAATACTCTGTCATGCAGGTAACCATATTTATCATAACATTCATCAATAGCTATAGTGAGAGTCAGCTTTGGCTCAACGGTATGTGCAATATTTCGTGATTGTGAACAATGGGTAAATCACAGTTGAACTACATCTTTGATATAAGGTAGAGATACCTTTGCCAAGGCCTCAGCATTATAATTTTACACAGGAGAATAGCTCAGAGCTATGTTACAAACAGATTTGAAGCAGAAAATTTGGTTAAGGTCACATACGAAATATTTCGCATGAAAAAAAGAAAAAAAACACATACTTAATCCCTAATTATGTAAAATCATAAAAGGAAAATCGGCTGTATCAATTCGGTGAGAGCTAGACAAAAATAAAATCAAAATAAACAGTGCATAAATATATACCCGCGTGGCATCATGGTCAAGATATATTACGCGGTAAAAAAAAAACACGTGGTCCCTCCTTCCATGCAAAAAATCTGCCCAGTATTGAAATAGCAGACCCATAGAGCTGGGTTTCATATATTTCAATGATGTGAAAATTACCATATGGCAGATATCATTCACATTTCGGAAGCTCAAAACTACCACTCACTATGCGAAATCTTGATCAGATTTGAACCTTCGTTTTACCGATAATAATGGCCGTACCAGAAACCATCGTTTATTTATCGTAGTGAGTACGGGCAAAAAAATGAATTATTATGTGAACTTTAAAACTGATGGGAAACTGTTGACAATGCCGGACTCAATTCAAAGAAATGATTGGCAAATGGAAACAGAGTACAAATAGAGATAGGGTTAAAGTACATACATACATACATATATATATATATATATATATATATATATATATATATATATATATATATATATATATATATATATATATATATATACATACATACATACATAAATGCAAACGTACAATTTTACCAATGTCATATTATATATATTGTCTTATTTCGTGGTGGCTGCTATTGGTCAGGTGGTACGTTTTCAGCTTTGGATTGGAATGCTGAATTTCGTTTGGCTTGAACCTTTTGGACTGATAAAAGAATATCTTATTCCCAGACATAACATGATGAGCTCTTTATCTTGATGCTGTAGATACCAGTGGCATGGCTGCCGATGCGCTGAAAACATGGACTATATTTCCAGTCAGAATACTTCCTTCATAACATGAGCTTGCCACAAAGAGTATGTTGGCATTTTACAGGTTGACCATGTAGGCACTGCCACAGGAACATATGCACATCGTAAAAAGGACTAAAGGATATCAGATTTTAAATATGAATGAATGCCTAAATGATTAGCCAAAGTAACGAGGCTCCTGCTGCTTTGGTTGATATTCAGATTTTCCATTTATAACAGTATGCGGCTTTGCTATCATGTGAGACAGACCAGTGGGAGTATGCATGTGTTAGCGACATTCTTTATCAAACATGCGACTCATATTAACAATTGTCCCAAATCACCTCATTGTTCCGTTTTTTAATTGAATTACATGAATTGTCAATGCATCTCTCTACAAGCACAAAAAACACGATAAATCTTTTCGTCTTGTACAGTTCACAAGGGCTCTCAATCCTCCTACTATGTATATATATATATATATATATATATATATATATATATATATATATATATATATATATATATATATATATATATGTAATGTGGAGCCCGATAGCTTGTATCATCAGTAACATTGGAAATTTTAGCTGGTCCATATTCTGAAAAAGAGAGAGAGAGAGAGAGAGAGAGAGAGTGAGAGAGAGAGAGAGAGAGAGAGAGAGAGAGAGAGAGAGAGAGAGAGCTTTTTATTGTACATGCACTTTAGATGCATTTATGAGCAAGTGAATTCTGCCTGTAAAAATTTTAACCCGAGACAAGGACCAGCTGTCAGAGATACACGCCCGAATGGTTCAGGCGTCGACATATGTTGTGGCAATTACCTTCTGTAGACCCGTTATTTTCTCTTAGGCTGATAAAGTCTTAACAAATTATCTGTTGAATGTATTATGGTCAAACGTCATACCAAAGCAAAGACTAAATTCTTCATTTTTTCTGTATTTCCATATGAAGGAAGTGCAAGAAATCCAGATGGACAGTGCAGGACTGGTAACTGGATATCGGGTATTGAACTTGTGCAGAGCACTTACCTTTTTGAGGTGACTGAATAAATTTTTGATAGATTTTGATAGATATTAGAAGGTGATAATACCCTTAAAATATCCCACTTAAATTGTTCGACGAAAGCTAGCCTTATATAATCCGCATGTGGCTACTTTTTCGGTCTACTATAAAGAAATAAAGTGTATCTTATATTTATGTATATATATATATATATATATATATATATATATATATATATATATATATATATATATATATATATATATATATATATTTATGTATATATATATATATATATGTATATATATATATATATATATATATATATATATATATATATATATATATATATATATATACATAACATTACTGAAATATTCAGCTATTTGGGGTAATTTGTTCTGGGTATGAAAAAGTAAAATTACAAAGCCTTTGGTGTCAATAAATCTTGGCGTTTTACAACCTTGTATTTTGAAGACTGAGAATTGTATCTGTGGTATCTGTGATGGACAGGAGACGAAAAATTGATACTTTGATAGTTTGGCGATGCGTTCACATGAAAAACTCACGAAAGAATGGCGTAGCTTAAGTGTGTTTGCAACAGCTAGTTCCAATAAACATGACTGTGTTAAAATCAATTTATGCAGTCGGTTTTAAAAGCTCTTTATTTTTGGTAGCTTGTTGCCTTTTTTATTATTGTGTGGCTATCATAGGGTTACGTGCACGTGACCCTAGAAAATCAAACTCGCATATTAGTAGAATAGGAGTACATCTGATTTGTATATCTGAGCCCCCATTTACTTTTATTTTGTTGTTACTTTTCCTATGTTTAAAGGCAATTTGTGAACTTCTAGGCAGTTATAAATTGTACTTGAAGGTAAACATTAATTTCTGTCGTAAATTACGGTGAACTTAATAATGTACTGTAGGCATGTAAACCTTACTCAGCACACACACATACACATACACACACACACACACACACATATATATATATATATATATACATATATATATATATATATATATATATATATATATATATATAATATTATTATTTATCATTAATATTCGTGCAAAATTGTAAGTACAGGAGTAGCAAAAATGGGACACGTCTTTGTTGTAGCTAGTGGTTCAGTTCACACCAGAGCAACCAATATATAGATGATCACTCTGTTCCAAGAGTCACTATCTTGTGTTCCTGGATGGAGGAAAAGGTAAACTTCGACCTCTTGCATCAGTAAGGTTGCGAAGAATGTGGCCATAGATAATATGTTTTTCTTACACGGAATCGCACGTAACACTTTCGATTGGGCTGCCAATATAAACAACATCTATTGATTTTACAAGTTCTTTTGGAATTCCGTTTACAGACATAATTGAGAGAATTACAGAAAATACCAACCATATATATATATATATATATATATATATATATATATATATACATATATATATATATATATATATATATATATATATATATATATATATATATACCACTTAATGCATGATTGAAAAACATTTATTGGATTATGAAAACTCCTTCAAAACATTTTGAAATCTTGAATGAAAATGACGTCCCAGCGTCAGGTCTTCGCATATTTAACTGATATATCCATAGTGGCCATTACAAGGAGGCATTAAACGTTCGTCTGATACACTTTTACCACACAATGAAAACTTTGTTACATGTGGATACGAAAAATCCAAGAGAACACAGACAAAAATTGACATACAATATGATTTGAAACGTATGCACTTCACATATGATGACGCACGTCCAAATTGAGCTATCGGTAAATTACATTTAGTATAAAAAATCTCCAATGGCTTGGTCAACTTGCCTTTTCGAAATATCATCAGCAAACGGCGATCCTAGATGAGGCCTTTATGTATATGGTCCATAAAACCGTCAGACGAATAAAGTCATCATCATAGCTGAGATTCCAAGAAATTGTTTCTTGATATGAAATCCAAGACCAATTTGCTGTAACCTCATCAGCAACTCATCACAATTGACCACAATCAGAATGGGCGACAGGACCCCCACCTTGACTTACTCTATTATTTACAGAGAAACCATCTCTGAAAAAAAAAATGAAAATCGAACTCGGACCCTCTGTGACGTATATAGTATTGACAGAAATCGTGCAGTCAAAGGACACAGCCTTTTCCGACGTAATAGTTCAAAGAGTGTAAGGTATTCTACATGCACAAATGGCTTTGTGACACCAAGCAGTAATTCATAGGTGCAACCTGCCTGATAACAATAATATTGAACAACCTCATTCACAAGAAATGTTCATTAGACGCTTGAATTATTAGCATTATAATTTTAGTTTACGATGACCGAGTTTAATATCTTACCGATTACTCTGCTGAGTGTGATTCGTCTGTAATTTTCAGAATGTTGCAAAGATGTCGTATATTTAAGCTCCAGTTAAAAGCCCCCCCCCCCCAAAAAAATCATATGGGTTAACAGTGTGGGTAGGCTCTTTATACATATAAAGTAATTGGCACATAACTCTTAAGCATTGCAATTTTAAGAGTTGATTGCTTTCGCTGACATCAGCTCACAAAAGTTATTCATGTTAATGATAATATCTGTATACAGGTTGGTATTTTCTCCGCTCTTTTAGTTTCGAAATATAAAATGCTTTTGACCACATTTCAGATCCATAAAATAACATAATTGGATATTTATTACGTGTATGTCATTAGTCGCCCAGAAGTTTAGAGTGGGCTGCAGCAAATATGCTGAGCAAAGAAAGCAGTGTTCCAAGAGACTCAGAGAACTGTTCCGTGAGGCTAGTGCCTTGTGGAACAAAGCTTCAATGGGGCACTTTTTGCTTCCAATGATATACCCTTCAATAAGTGAAGACAAGCCCAACCAAAAACTTTCCTCGCGGAAAATCGCGCCTATCATAACAAAATATGTATTTTTTTCCCGGAAATGGACCACAATGCAGCAATTTGCACGGGTTTTGTTTAATTTGACCGGAAGGGGAAGGGGAACCCTCTCTCCCGACCACTACAGAATTTGTCGTTCTCTGGCATAAAGCAAATCTAACCTCAGTGTCCCTATCGGCCAAAAACCTAATTACATACCTATGCCAAAGGTCCACATCCACAGACAGAAGCACAGATGCATTTGCACACTCACTATCGACACCGTTCCCGTTGTTGTTTTATAGCATTGTATACACTTTTTTCCAGAGCCAATGAACGTTTAGACAGGTTTCACTTTAATGACTGAGGTTCTGAGCTTCCAATCTGTTCGACACCGTTCCAGTTGTTGTTTTATAGCTTTGAAATCTCTCGTCTGCTTTGTTTGGTCAATGACACATTTTGCTGTTTTTCATTATTATTTGTGATAAAGGTTGGACATTCGATCGGATGATTTCAAGCGAAACGTGCAATTCTGTCATGCTGCTTACATAAGTTTGGAGTTAGTTGGCTGTACAAAGAAGGCCACCACAAGACTCCTTTGTTTTATATTTTTTTTTCACCACAACCTCTGCAGCTTTTCAACTGGTGATGAGTACACTCAACTCAGGGGTAATTCATGGTTTATCATGAGCGTATCATCAGTTGCTGTCATTATGGAATGTATTCAGCGGTAGTTCCAAAACGTCCTATTTAAAATCTTGTAGTTGTTTCTCGTGGATAGGTTGGTTGTATATGTCATTCCTTTTTCTCTTGAGACCCAGCCAGGTCACACTTTTTTTTATTATGACAAAAACTGCAACTCACAAGTTGAGATTAGTTGAGAAAATTGTCAGGCCAGAATGTACAGTCTGATAGGTAATGATGCTTAGTCAGTTAAACGGTGTGACCTTCTAGAGTTGATATCAAAATGTTCGGAGCTAAATGAAGAATTAGTCTGGTTTAAAACTCTCTTATCCAGGTGTCCATATTGACAGATTTCGATATATATATGTATACATATATATATATATATATATATATATATATATATATATATATATATATATAATATGTGGTTTAAGCGGAAGTCTAGTGTGTGTATATATATATACATATATATATATATATATATATATATATATATATTCCGCTTAAACCACATATATTATATATATATATATATATATATATATATATATATATATATATATATATATATATATATATATATATACAGTTACGCTCGCGTTCAAGTTAACAAACGCCAAACGCACCAACGTTTCCCAAACGTTTCCCAAACACTTTCAGTGAAAGTCAAACGTTTTGTAAACGCGTAGCAAACACTTTGCAAACACTTTCCAAACGCTTTACAAACACTTTTCCAGATGCTTTCAAACACTTTTCCAAACGCTTTCAAACACTTTGCCGAACGCGTTTGGTGAAAGCCGAACGTTTTCAAGCACTTTTTCAAACGCTTTCAAACACTTTACACTTTGCGCCAAACGTATGTGATACAAGTCCATGTACATTTGGTAATCTAATTCTACTGACAGGAATATTTTTTCACAAGTGTCTAAAAAGCTTATCCGCACCTAAAAATTCCAACAACATGTGCATGCCTTCATTTATGGATAAGCCAAAAAGCTCTACTATGTATATTTCACAATAAAGTTGAAATTATGCTTTTTTTAAAAAAATCAGTTCTATCTACATGTAACAGTTTGTACATGTATCACTTACAATCAGTCAATGCATGTGTATATATTGTAGGCTATGTCATTGTTTTCTTGTTTGCGTGACAAATTGCAACTGGTTTATGCCTGTGATACTCCCAAACAGTTTTTGAAAGATGAAGTATTCATGACATCTTAAATGAACAATTAAGTCTTTAATTTTAGTTGAATTAGACACTTGGGTAAACGTATTTGGATCGTGTTTTATATATATATATATATATATATATATATATATATATATATACAACCTATAATGCTGGATAAGTGCACATTTACATGTAGGAACATCAACGCGTTTGGAGAAGTGTTCGGTGGCTTAGGGAAAGTGTTCGAACGTTTTTTAAAAGTGTTTGAGATTTTTCCCAAACGCTTTCCAAACATTTTCCAAACACATTCCAAACGTTTTCAAACGTTTCCAAACACAAGCCAAACACCAGCAAAACGCGAAAAAAGCGTTTGGCTGTTAACTTTTAGCCGGGCGTAACTGTATATATATATACACACTAGACTTCCGCTTAAACCACACTGGGACAATAGGGACACCTCTCAAGGAGGGACACTTTTTTCCAGAGCCAATGAACATTTAGACAGGTTTCACTTTAATGACTGACGTTCTGAGCTTCCAATCTCTTTTGTAGGTGTCAGGAGGTGTCATAATCCTATATCTGATGTTTAATTTTAATCTCAAACAGCAGGTCAAGGGTACAGACAAAGTCTACCAGTCCCGGTGCTCCCTAGCCATTTTGGGTTGATGTGGATCAAAGTTAACACGTTCCCATTAAACCAATTTTAAGCGACCAGTGAACTTTAAGGCCGTCTGCTTCAGCAAGTTGAATGGATAGTGGTGTCTTTTCTCACAAGATACGATATTTTCAGTAAACCTTTGAAGAAAGACTTACCATGAAATCATTTCATTATATTAGCGTCATTCAAAATCCTGACATTACTTTATGGCTCCATAAATTGCTCTTTTGCCGAAAATTAAATCACTTTTCAGGCCGTCCAACAGTGTATAAATGACACAGTTAGAGTTGCGGAAGAGACATGAAAGTTGGTGTAACAGTATATCTCTATACTTAAACACAAAGCAGTTATTATATGTAATATGCGAGTCAAGATATGGTGTGAAGATTTACACCCAACCTTTTTGCTGTCTGTGGTGTCTTGTCCTGGTTCACTTCTAGCTGTGTAGCAGTGCCATTCTATCTCTCTTGTCAGGTATTGTTATATCTCTTACAAGTGTGTCGAGCAAGTGTATTGTCTTTCTTGTTGTGCAATGTCCAACTCCTTTTTGTGCAAGAGGGATTATTATAAGGTAATGCGCTGATTCCCGATTGTTTTTTTTTTCATAAAATAGCTTGAAACCAAAGTTTCCCAAGTTCATTTTGAACATGTTCCAGAGGCATAACACTGGATTTAAGAGATACGTTACACAGGATGGTGTCGGTGTGCCTGGTAGTTCCTATAAGAGACACTTATTAGTTCTGAATAGTCAGTTGGCCACCTTCCACTTGCGGGATTACTATGGGGTATCAACAGAAATGACCCATGTCGTCCATTAAAAGTGATCAAGAGTATTCTGTAGAAGGTAAAGCTGTGACACAGTATGTGTAAAACTATGAGATCTGCATCAGCTACTTGGTAAATCGATGTCAACATGTACGTGTATGTGTATGCCCAGCAAAGGTGTTCCCGATTAGGCAGGTGTGTCAATGGTTGTACTAGTTATTGTTCTTCTTGGCTAATTGACAACCTCAATCCCTATGGCTCTGTCAATTCGACATAGGGTATACTTTTGAGATGTGCACATGATAGGGTTTATTAACGGCTGAGAATAAGATATCTTCAACAACAACAAAAAAGGACAAGATAATGGTACCAAATATTGTCGTTAGTTATGTGCGAGTGCTCTTGTGAATAAAAAACCGAATCGAGGTTAATAAATTGTTATAGTACTTTGATAGCAGGGCTCAAAATGGATCCAGGGATGGAGCTTGTACTACGCCCTTTGGAAGGACCATCCAAGCTGTTATTGTTGCAGGAAAAGAATGAGTTCTCATGGTAGATTGGTCCTGCTTCAGGTACTATACACTTATAGGAATGAGATTTATCAGTTTGAATTTGATGTGCAATCTCTATCAAACACTTATTCTTATCTACTGCAACCAGTATGTTGTGTATTTTATAGAACATAGCCAGTCTCTGCTGTCTTCTACCCTCCTCCAGAGCAGGCCAACCCAATTCTTTTAGCATATCTCTAACACTAGATGTATTATGATGTATGTTAAGAGTATAGCAAGCAGCTCTGCACTGCATCATTTCAACAGTTTGTATGTTTTCCTTGTATGTGGATTCCAAACAATGGGTGCATATTCCACCAATGGACATACGAATGCTTTATAAGCTATGCTCCTTAGATCAGGTGAGTTAATATGTAGGTTGCCCTTAAGGAAATCTAGGCTACTATTTGCTCAATTATAAATACTGCCGATAAGCTCCTTCCAGCTATGTCCTTTGTGTCCCTCCAAGGTTCTTAGCAGAGGTAACATGTACAAGGACAAGTCCATGTGGGTATAGTAATGGTAAATTACCTTATGGTTGCTCTTCCTGTGAGCACTTGGCATTTTTCTGAATGAAAGGACATTTGCCATTTTAATTCATATTCGCCCAGTTTGTCTAAGTCATCTTGGAGTGTGTCTGCACTGGATGGGATTCCGAGATATGCTACTGTATCATCCGCAAATAATCTAATGGTGGCATTGAGTGTGTCTTGTAGGTCATTAATATAAAAAAGAAATAAGCTCGGGCCTAACAGGGACCCCCGGGGTATGCATATGACTCCTCACCTTCCAGTATCATTCTTTGTTTTCTGTTGGATAAGAAATCTTTAATCCAATTGTTGGTTTTACCACAGATGGCATAGAATTTAATTTTTTCAAATAGTTTTTATGTCCAACTTTATCAAATGTTTTTGAGAAGTCCATTATAAGGGTATCTGTTTGCTTTCTCACTCTTTCATGTAACGGACTATATCTGTGTGGAACTCAAGTAGTTGTGTTATATTTTCACGGAAACCATGCTAGAGCTCAAATAACATGTTACAAGTCTCAGCATGTTTCATAATGTGTGAAGTAATTGTGTGCTCTAGGAGTTTGCAGCATATGCATGCTAGTGATGTTGATCGGTAGCTACTAGCTAGGCTGCGTTTATGCTTTTTATAGATAGGGACAACATTTGCCTTTTTCCAATCATTAGGGATTTGACCACTTTGACCAGATTTTCTAAAGATAACTGACAAGATAGCTGCAATGTATGGAGCCATCTCTCTGATTATTATTGGGTTGATATCATCGGGACCAAGGACTTTGAAGGCTTTTAATTTTTCTAGTAGTTTCTTTACACCTTTGTAAAAAATAATGATATCAGAGATAACTGGATAACTAGACATGTTGGGTTGAATGTCTTTAGGTAGTGGACCTTCCCTTGTAAAGACAGCTTTAAAGTGTTTATTTAGTACATTAGCCTTTTCTTTTGGTTGCATAACAGTCTTTCAATTATTTTTCAGTGTTGCCACCCGAGAATAGTCTTTCCTCATGCTCTTTATGAATATCAAGAAACGTTCAAGGCTATGATGTTCCACATCCTCTTGGAGTGGTGTTATGATGGATTCAATATGTCACCATTAAGCTTTCCTTGGTTTTTGCAGGGTCTCTTTTCTTGGGTCCCTATGTCTCTTATCAATATGTCTGCACTTATATGAGTGGTTAACAGCATCCCTCAGGTTGACTTTTGTCCCTTTATAAAGCCTGTCTCTTCTCTTGATGAGCTTTTCCATAATCTGGTGTAATATATGGTAGTTTATCCTTTGTTTTTTAGTTTGATTAGATGGTACATAGTCTTCTATGATCTTAAGAAAATTGGACTGAAACTTAAGCCACAGTGGGTCCACAGTATTGCTGGGAGCCAGTTCTTTTATTTCAGTCTCAATATCCTTGAGTTTTTTAGGCATAGCATCCCATCTTGCTATCTTATACAGATAGATTGTTCTCGATTTTTGCTGCTGTCACACTGGTTTAAGGTCCATCTCTAACATAGATACGCAATGGTCAGATATACCTTGAATTATATCAATACAAATGACTTGAGATGGGTTGTTTGTTGCTATTAAGTTTAGTGTGTTCTTGCTTCTAATGGGTTCTATGATGGTCTAGCTGGACCAATCCATGATCATCAAGGTTTTCACCAAATTCAATATGTAGATCCTTATATCGGGAGTTGGTTTTAAGTTCAGCTGTCTCGCAGATCTATTCATGTAGTTTAAAGTCACCGACCAGTATAATACTATCATCCTTATATCCAACGCAGTTAAGTGATTTTCCTAATTCTAGAATGCCTTGCTCATCATTTTCTTTTGGTCTCTAGAAGTCCTCAATATGTAGAGTCTTATTACCCCGGATGTTGAATTTTGCCCAGAGTAATTTACAATCTGATTCTAGTTTGTGTTCTCTATCCATTACTAGCTCTTTTCTGGTTGAAATGAATACTCCTCTATAATGGTCTTTCTATTTGTTTCTGTCTCTTCTTGGTACATCATACTCCTTTAAAGGGAATGTGGCATTGGTGTCTGTATCTTGTAACGAGGATTCGGCCCCGCTAATTATATCAGGTGCAGTCTTGTTAGCCATGTTGGTAAAGGCTTCTCTTTTGGCATGAATACTTTGACAATTCACGTTGATGAAATTTAATTTCTCTCTCTTGTTTACTTTGAAGCAGCTCGACTTATGCGGGGAAGATGTATGCATAGGGAGAAGGACCTGGAGATGTACATCTAATATAAAGAGAGACTTAACGAACCCAAACCTGTAAGCCCAAGTACCGTTTGAACACTATCAAGTCTGATAATCCGAGAGCAAAGTCCTATTCCATACCATTCACTGATAAACTGTATAGTTCTAAATCATGATAGTATGACCTGACTCCACAGCAAGCACCACTTCATGGTACTTGTACCAACCATGAATTTAGCAGAACCAATTTTACATGCTGATCCCTTCCAAGAAGGATCTTCCCGTGAATTTCTCTCTCGTGACCTGCTGCCATGTTGGAGCTGAGGGCCTGGTGACCGCCCAGACCTGGATTTAATGGAGAAAAGTGGCAAAGAGGTGTATATTCTTGAATGTCTTAGTTATAGCGACAGTAGTAACTACCAAGGTCCTGAATATAGTTTCAGATATAACGAAAAGCGGTCAAATAACAGTGAACAGGTGTCCTGTTGATCCGTGTGTAAGTTGAGCACATGCTAGCATCATCCAGCCCAACGTTTTCATGGAACCGAACTTTGGTGCTAGCTCAGTTCTGCGTTACAAATTGGGCCCCATATTTTGATTCCCATGTACACTGATCATTGGTTCTGACCAACACCCTAGCAGCATCTATTTATTTGAAACCAACCCTTGGATTTAGGCCTGTAGCATCACTTGAAAGCCACCAATCTCCAGTGTTGTGTTTTGTTGAGGGCAATGCAGGTGGAGGAGAGGAGGAGGCGAGGCGGGTTGAATTTATTTAGGCTTTTGTTTTCAATAACAAATGGACTGAGTCATGTGACAAATAGAAGACTCCTTGAGGAGTATAAGTCACTGAATTCGTCAGAGGTAATGTGTCTGAGATTACTTGAGACAAAAACAAATGAATGAGAAATAACAATGATAAAAAAAATCAAGAAAGAAAAAAGTAGATAAAGTACAAAAGTGGAAAAAGTTACTTTATTCTATGTTTGGTGATCAATTATCAATTTCTATTTCACTGTTGGCCATATGACATTTCTTATTGTCACCCCTATATTGCACATCAGTGTATATGACATCACGTACCGACTTTGCAACATTTTAACAAAGTGAATGATGATTTTGACCGTGTATGTCACAATTTTTTTTTAAATACAAAAATGAAGAAAGTTACTTTATTCTATGTTTGGTGATGCATTATCAATTTCTAGAGAAAAAAAATAGAAGTCTTATTTCACTGTTGGCTAGATTACATTTCTTATTGTCACACATATATTGCACATCAGTCTATATGACATCACGTACCGACTCTGCAATATTTTAAGAAAGCAAATGATGATTTTGACTGTGTATGTTAGGGTACAATATTCGCTAAGAAAACCAAATGGTAATGAAAACATACCAGGCGAACTGCACAAAATGTGCCAGTAAAACGTGATAAATAAATTGTTACATGTAGAATTTCACCAGGAAGGGCGACCTTTTCTTAGAATTTTTAAAGCATTAATATGATTCTGTTGGATATAATTTTTCAGTACTACCATTCAACTAATCAAATTTTAATTGAAAATAAGAATTTTTTATCAAATTGAAGCCAGCACTGTGAAAAAGGCAAATAAATTCTGGTTCACATGCATTGGGGTTGACATTAAGCTTTTGGGACCACTGGCACAGGAGGCTATTAAATTTATAAATATAATGGCCTGAAGGCAACATACATTTATTGTATTAAGTGTGCAGTATATACAAGGGCTTCTTTTCATAAGTGGAGAAGGTTACAGCTGGCTTTTTATGCAACAATCAAGTTTTTAAGTGGCCTGATAGTCAAATGGTTGATGGCTTTGCTTAAAAAATATATACAAGACAATGGCGAGATTGTCAAAATATTACTGGCCCTACCCCCCCCCCCACCTAAAAAGGCCTGGGGGCTAATAGGCCAACAGGTGTTAATATCAACCCCTGTAATGCTAAAAGTATTGATACATAAGAATATATATTAAAAAAACTTTGATTTAAGGTTTTTTCAAAAGGCCTTCATTCAATTTTTTATACATTTGAGTAAACTTTCAAAGAAAAAATTATATCATATTTGATTTCACTTGCGTATATCGTAACTTAACAGTGTATCAATATTTAAATGCTGCTTTATCCCAATAAGTGTGCTTTTTAGCTCAGATGACATACCAGTGAGTTGATCTTAGCTCGTGGTCCTGAGTGCTTAACCTTCTATCTGTCAGGCCATTCTCTTGATCATTTCATACAGTATTCCATCCGCATAGACTGAGACATTAGGCCAGTGTATTTATATGCATTTTATTGGTGTGTAACATGGAAACGTCTATCATCAGTAATTACATTTTCAACTTCGTCCCCAACTGTTGACCAAATTCACTTCAAAGCTAGTGGTCATGTCCCTCTAGAGGCGCTATACCAACTCTGTGACATTTGCCCTGCTCCACTGATTTTTAGCTAAGCTGAAAAAACATTGTCATTCATCTTATCTTTAGCCATCCCGTCCGTCTATTGGTGTGTCCACAATTCACATTTTGGACTTCTCCAAAACCGTAAGCCAGATTCACCTTAAACTTGGTGCGGATGTACCCTGGTAAGGTCTGCACCAGGTTTGTCCAAATGGCAACACTCCGGTGATTTTTTTTATGTTTTGTGAATGTTTTTGTTCATTTTTTGGCCAAATCGTAAAAAAATCTTTCCCTCCAAAACCGCTTTTCCAATTGATTTGAAATTGCATAGGAACATTTTGGTGCCATCTGGACCTTAATTTCTTCAACAGGTGGAATTGATATTTTTCAAATATTTTTTTATACAAAAAAGTATGTTTTCACTATTTTTTATTTCTTTTATCAAATTACCTCTCATATCATGCTGAAACTTTGTGAAAATATTCCCTGCTGAAGTGCCAGATAAAAAGAAGAGTAGAAGAGCCTGAGATAAATTCGGGGATGGGGGTGTTTTTCTAACAGGGCAAAATCTAGAATTCTGTGACTTCGATTTCTCTGGACCTGTTAGCCAGACTGACTGAAATTTTGTAGCAATATGCCTCCAGTAAGGTTCTACAGGCAATGTCCAATTGCTCATGCTTCATTGGTTTGGGGGTATTTTTAATGCCGTTCATTACCATGTAAACCAAACAATAGACGGTTTCAAGATGTTAGAGTTTTAAACCAGAGACTTTAATATTACACAGCATTATGACAATGTCTATGGACAACGTTAAGGTGAAGGATGGGTGAAAATATCTAATTCTCAAGAACCCAGGGCAATTTAATGGTCAGTTTGGTTTCTAGATTATAAATCAAAAGAAAATAATTTTGACCAAGGACTGGACATACATATTTCACTCGGTTATAACATTCTAAAAGGGCAAGTTAAAGTTTGAAAGTAGGCGTCCATGACTAAATACCCAAGGTCACAGAGCCATTTTCACTGTGAATTTTGCTCTTGGATTGTAATCCAGAAGTTATCGATCTATGACTTCTACGTTGTGCAGGGGTATGAAGATCTATAAAAGCAAAATTGACTCACAAATTGGACACCTTGAGCTAATTTTCAAGCTTAAATAGCCATTTTTGTGGATTATGTTTCTGCATCACATATATGTTGGCAGTTTTTGTGTTAGTCCTTTCGTGTTGCACAGGATAATTACACTGTGCGCGAAAAATGTTAACTTCGAAGATGAGTGAACTTAACTTAATATATACGGTCATGTTGACATGTCATTTTGCCTGATAACTTACGTTTTTGACCTAGGATTGGCATGTTAAACCTTAAAGCGCTGATTTAAGACTGAGTCAACAGCATTCCGTGGGATACTGGGCGCACAAAGTGTCCCCAGGAATGCTGGTGACTAAGACTACTTTCTGCTTAGACTAGGCTTGCTGGTATTTGAATGAAAGGTATCTTCATGAAGATTTTGAATCTTTTAACCATTATATGTTTAACAGTCAAGAGAAAACAACGATAGCTGTGATTACCACTTTAAGGGTTAAAATATATAAAACTGAATTCCAAAAAGATTCTTGTTTTAGGCCTGTGCTCATCAATTGCTGGTTTGCTGTGCTTGGTTTATTGATCATTAGTATTGCTCCACAGGGATGATATATATATATATATATATATATATATGTGGGGGGTTGATTTCTGATGCCTCATAGTGAAAGTTATGTATCAAGCAATCTACAACTATATTTTGATTCACTCCTTTATTTTTTGCGTCTATTTGAAACTGCTTGCCCCAGTTCAATTGTAAACCTTACATAACTCAGTCTGGAAATAGTTTTGGTGAGAAAACTTAAATCAGTTGAACACAGGCTGTTCACACAGCCTTATATTCAGGAACATGTATATTTTCCATGTATAATTGGCAAATTCTAGTCTATTTGTGTTCTTTCAGCCTTCCCGGAAATTAAGATCTTCTGTTCTTTTACCAGCACCACTGAATGTCAAGACAAAGCCAGCCGGATAGCAACGGTATCTTCAAAAAGATTTTGCAGACAGGCAAATCCACCTTATATTAGAGTTTGTGAATACACCACGCTAAAAAGGAGTAATTAAATTTAAAACCACAACATTTTGACCTGGAAAGCTGGAAAGGTGTGACAAAGTGTACATTCTTTTACCGTGACACTAAAGGTGATGAGTGCCCTGACAAATGTAAAGCGTATGATAGTGTGCAATTTATAATTTTATGCATTCCCAGACATATTAAGATGTAGCAGTTAGTCATCCTCAAATGTTCATGTATTTAATGATTACATGTACATAGCTGTGTGCACTAAAGATTATTTGATGTGTAAATCTATAAAAATTCGAACCATAAAGCTATAATTGATCATTTAACAGCATGCAGTGCTCTGAAATGCTGTTTTATGGTTGTGTGAAAAAATACCATCCTGCCATCAAGGATAAAGGTGCTTTAAGTAGGCATAAAGCTCTGTTTAATTACAACTAATAGGTAAAAGGTGGTATAGGTACTATGTTTCAGTTTTGATTTTTTTGGAATGGTTTATGTCCAGCAGAAGGTAAAACAACCAAATTAGTGCAGCTGTCAAGGTTCCATTTTATTTTAAGGTATAGCTATTATGTTTGCATATTCTACAGTGTAAAACTACTGTTGGGTGAACAGTGATTATTGCTTATGTATGCACTTAAATAATATTTGAGGACTATATGTTGGCTCAAAAGTACGGAGGTTTTTGTTGGATTATATGCCACATACATATGAAGATGGAGCAGCCTAGGCTGTTGATAGGCATATGCAATATAGGATTTTCATGTTAAGTGTCTGAATGTCTTAAGCAATATCTACTAAATCGTTTTCATTCTACTTGTATAACTGAAGTAGTGTGCTTTTTGCTGAAAGAATTGCAATGTGACATGTTTATATAAGGTCTATGATATTTAATTTTTATCATACTTTTGGGGTGTTGTAATGAATTATATGATTGAGTTTTCTGTCTGCCAAATATGGAACATATTAGAGTAATTTTTATAGTTTAGTCTCTTTTTCACTCAGGTTGTATATATTCAGGGCAGTTATTTTTTTATTAATGTACTTGACATTTTGTCATAGGTAACCTGGTGCAAATGTTGATAGTTTGATATCCATTCCACATTGAGGCCTTTTAACTCATGTATGAACTTTTTTGATCGTCTCATATTTATTCCATAATGAGGCCTTAAATTCATCAGGTATGAACACAAAACTACCTCGGGGTACTTATAATTATAATAATCTGCATCTCTGTTTAAAATGTCCATTGCAACACCAGTGGTGCTATGTGTTGGTTGAAGCAATGCAATTGCTACTCTTGAAAATGTTCAGATGTTTGCCTATGTGTCAATAAAAACATAAGGAACGATTACGTGACCTTTTTTTAAATTTTTGTGAAAGGAACGGTTCTGGTTCTATTAAAAAAATGTAATCCATTGAACGGTGTCAGTAGTTGGTCAGAACTTAATATGAGTGCCAGATGATAATCAAATATGCAGTTCCTGCAAATTGTAACCGTTATATTTAGAACCTATTAAAAGTACTCATGTAATCTATGGTGCCCTTCCAATATAAATTTCTTTGCCACAAATGGAACCACAAACTGGTGTCGCAACAGTTCTATGATTTGGTTACACACCAATACAGAAGCAGCTACTGATGCGGAACCAAATTTTGGTTACAGCAGGGTTATAACCAATTTTTGGAGCTACGTTGTAAAATGTTCTAGCAGAGTACTTGGCCCCTTAAATAATGAAGTGCTAATGTTCATCTGACCGCAATCACAACGAATCCATACTGATGTACAACCTGCTATCTATCATATTCTTGAAAATGCATGTTCAAACAATGTCTGTAAATCCAATGATTGCAGTTTTCACATTGTAGGGCGCCAGACAACCAGTCCACCTCGGATTCACATACTACACAATTGAATTCAGCCGAGCCTATGAACGTAAAGTCGTTTGGGTTTAAACTAGGACTGGGGTTAACTTCCAAGTCGCCCGCTAGCAATAGGGTTTGTGTGTTTGAGTTTGATGCTTCTTTCTTTGCTATATTTAGGAGCAGACATTGAGTTACTGCGATAGGCTTTCACAAAACAAAGTGTATTATATAAAATACTGTCGGTTTCCATGGATATTGGTGATCGGCATCTTGTAATTGGTTTTGCCTTTGGTTAAATTTTGTGATGACTACTAGCAGAAAGATAAGACGTAATGTACCTGTTGACTTAACCATGATGCAGCTGATGGCGAGCTTGAGAGGTGGTAGGCCTACAATGCAGGTTAGTCTGATCGTACCTAGTACCTTCTATTCCTGACATCTAGTCTGTGAAAGATGGTATGCAATGAGATGAGCTCTCCCTGTGCAACTAAGTACCTACATGTGCAACCCTCTGCAGACCTGGACAAGATGAATGAATATCCTGGTTGTCTACGCTATTATGATTAACAAGGATACATATGCTTAACTTTTGTTTTGAATTCTTTGAGTTTATACTAGTCGGCTGATTATGTCTTTTCATTTCGGATATATCGTTATCAATTCAGCAACCACCAGATAATTTGCTATCAACGCTGAGGTCAGAAGAATTTTACGTTACCTACTTCACCATTTACAACTTGTATTTGCTGTGTAGGATAAGCATGCCTGAGGCATGTCACCTGTAGGTGGCACTACAGTTAACCTTCACCTGACATCCCACTTTTACCTGTGCAGACACCCCGAGCATAGAAATGCGTTGCGTATTGTACAGAAAATGCCACGTGATACATGAATTATGGACATGGAACTTCGCGGCCACTCTGCAGGTCAGTACATCTGACATGCCTCAGCCTTTTAAGCGCACAGTGGGACTCAACAGCAGCAACAAAAGTAAAAGCTAGTGAAATTAAATCTGTAGACATGAAGTACAACGGAAGTGGACACACACACAATTTTTAAGCACTTTTGACTTGTGTCTGAAATTTGGTATACATGTACGAACAAGCTGGCAATTACTACCTTCATTCAGCACTCTTTTGTATCTGCTCGTTAATTTTTGGCAGTTGGGGATATTGTCTTCCTTTCTGCCCCCCCCCCCTCCCCGAAAATATGCATTTAGCCTTTAACATGTGGGCCCTGAGAACCTTGCGGCTTGGTAGTTGGCACTTATCAGTTAGATCTCTACCTGCTCTTGTCCACATTGATACATGCAACGACGGCTGCGTGTTTGATTCAGCCTCTGTCGGCCCAAAATAACAATTTGTTGTGACCGAGCATTTTATCCCCGCATGACACCAATCCAGGGACTTGTTTCTCGAAAGCATCACTGCAGCTTGCGACCAAAATACCTGTCGCTGGCAATGAAAAAAAAAAAAAACAGCGACACACGTCTGTTGCAAATTACGGCGACGCTTTTGACAAACGAGTCATAGCTGGGCTGTTGGCTAACACACGAACTTCGGAGACACAAAAATCCAAACAATAAATACCCTTTAACAAGAGTGTGCAGGGTCATCCTAGCCACACACCAAACCATGCATCCATAAAATATGTTTGTGAAAAGGTATTAGTGTAATCGTACCTGAACTTACGTGTACACACATTCGAGCACAAGTCCCCCCTGGCAACGCACCGAACATGTATCCATAAAATATTATGTTTAAAGGTCAGTATAATTTTACCTGAAAAGCACGAATGTATTTATTGCAAATTTATACTTTCTTAATTTTCAAAAACTAAATCGTGAAATATATGTCTTTATATTGTCTGCAAGAGTAGAGATCCAAAGACTTCTCTTAGATGCAGGGATATAAATACCACACTTTGAAACCACCACCCATAGGAAATGCGTCATAGAAATACCTGATGCAAACAACTGAGACGGCAAATACCTCATGCCTATATTATCCCTATTCTGCCTCTAGCATTTTAGACATACATACATACATACATACATACATACATACATACATACATACATACATACATACATACATAGAGAGAGAGAGAGAGACATGCAGACAGATAGATAGACAGATAGTATGGCCTGCCGTTTTGACATTTAGTCCTATTTGGCGATATCGTTGAATTCATAGGAATATCGCAAAACGTTTAGAGATATCTAGATATTTAGCGATATCGCTGAATCACTTAGTGATGCCACTTAATGATTGGCGATATCGCTGAATGATTCAGACATATCCCCATATCATTTAGTGATATCCATAAATATGTTTGATTTAGCGATGATTTACAGGTATCGCTAAATGATTTAGGGATATCGATAAGATTATTCAGTGATATCGCTAAAGGAAAATGTATTTCCGGTTCCTGTCTTATTTGTATCCAATATGGCTCCAATTTGGAAGAAATCGCGAGGGCTTCATTCCCCTAAAGTGTTGGAACGAGAATTGATCGTTTTCTCTGGCATTGTCAATGGGTGTGTTATCATGCTGCAAAGACAGCGTATGCTAACTATTAATTTTGCCAAACTTATGTCATGGTTGTAATGTTGTAGGTATGTGCTTGTGAGCACTCTACTTTATAATTCACAGATAATAGTTTATGTTCCTGCGAGTACACCTTTTTGTTTGACATGGATCAGCATCCACTTCTTTCATGTCAATAAAATTGTCACTTGCTATGTATACATTCATTGATAAAAATCAGGGTTAAACAGATGAAAATGCCATAGTCAGAATACTGCACACCTTAAACATAGAATCAGCAATTATATTTCAGGAGTGCAAAGACAGTAGACCCTGCCAACTTTGACTTTGACATAACTGTCAACTTTCCCGTTCCCATAGGAAGCCTCCCGTTTTGGAGAGCTCAAAACTGATTTATAATGACAGCATTTTGTGGCAAAATTAGCTGTTTTCTATGCTTGCACGCACGAACTTTTTAAAGATTAAAGTCCCTCAGTGGTAGAGACTCGGGGTTGACACCTATGCTGACATGTGTACAAAATCTACAACTTGATAAGCAGTGTCAGTCATGCTGTAATAAATTATTTTAAGCTTATTAGTTATTTGGCAACAAAATGCAAAGGTGAAAGAATTATGTGTTAAATATCACAAGTTCGAGAGCCTGTAAAGTGCAAAGTATAGTTGAAAAGTCACTCATTACCAAACTCCGTGGCACTGTTTGACATCAACACACGAAGGATAAAATAAACTTTTGTTCAATGCCTAGTAACCAGGTATGAAGTATATTCGTTTCTAATTAGAACGTAGGACCAATCGGTCGGGTTTAAATCGTGACAGCGGGGAAACATGGAACAGAGGGATATTGGAATGTTACTTTGTCTCCTTAAAGGTCACGTTATTATTTTTTTCTTCCATTATGATGTATATTGAAATTACGGAACACACTCTGCCTGTTACCGAAATAGGCTGGCAACCAGCAGAGGTCCTTCGGTTTCAGGTGAAGGAAGTCGCTCTGTCCATCGCGGAATGGAAAGGGGAAATAGAACAGCAGCTGTTTGAGGTTATATAAACTCAGTGAGTCAATTTTGTTTATCTCCGTGGGAACTGAGTCAACAGTGTTTTTCCAGCCGACTGCGGATTCAGCTTCTCTGTCACTCTTAAGTTTAAGGTAGAAACTATTCGGAAAGTGTCTGGCAATTGGAAGTTAATTTTCTTAACAGCCGAATATGTGGCATTGTATGAAGCAGTTTATTACTGCAAGTAATATGTGTGGGTATATTTATTGTATGTACGAACAGGGGCCCATAGGGAAGAAACCATGCTTGATGCTTAATGGGAGACCCTGTGTTAAAAAATTATACAAATGTATAAGTGGGTGACCGTCGCCACCTTTCAGTAATTTCAAAGTGGCAAAGTTGCCTGGGGAACCTATCGATCCTCCGTTTCTGAGGGTAATAGAATGGACCACCTTTATAACTATTATCCTTGCCCTAGTCGTCTGTTAAATGTATTTTGAAGCATGTTCATGTTACATATACACTGAAAAGGGACAATTCAAAACACAAAAGAAGGTTCTGAAGCAAGAACGTTAAAAAAACAATGTCAGCACTGCACACCACCGCAGATTTGGTGTAAGAAATTGTTGCTGGGGCACTTTGAGCCAGTTTGGAGAAAACGGGATACAGTTAATTTCCTTCGTCATTCATGTAGTCTTTGACGTAAAGCAACAAGCAGTAGAAATCACACATAGGAGGAAGACAAAGTGTAAGCATCAATATGGTAGAATTGTCATTTTCATATAACGCAGGCAACCATGTCGAAGGTGAAAAATCAGGGACGCGACTCGCGCATAATTGTAATGGCTCCTAAATATCGATCGCTTCTGCCTAATACTTCTTGTCACACCCAGTTGCACAGTGGAACACTGAAAAATACACATATACATTTGCTAGCCAACAGCTGGGTGCAGTCAACAGGGGCAACCATCAGAATGGTTGTCATAATATTTTGGTCGGTACGAACCCATTCATACTGACCGCCAAAGTCACTGTCAACCGAAATACCGATTAGAAAGGAACAAACAAAAATTAGTGCCCCCACCCACTCCCACGCTGTTTTCCTGTTTTAAACACCTTCTGCTGCCCCGATGCACATAATTTATATACCCCAGGGATCCTCTCAATCCACTCTCTCGATCCCTATCTAATAATTTAGTTGTCCGATGTATTTTAGCCCACTTGGGCCACTTTATTCCTCGAAAAGCCTCCCGATTTCAAATTAGCCAGTCTTCGTTGAATGGAAGTGAACCACGCGTGGAGGCTGACCCCCGCGTAAGGACACAAATTTCTTCTTCGCTCTGATTGGCCGCCAGGGAATAAATTTGTATTTTCGCTTACTTTATTATTTCATTACGGACGTATACACAATCTAGTGATTGAAGTAAAGCTGGTAGGTAAAAGAAAATACAAATCAATGGTGGCCAATCAGAACGAAGGAGAAATTCGAAGCCGTACGCAAGGGTCACTTCCGTTCAACAAGAACGGGCTCATTTGGAATCTAGAGGCTTTGCGAGGAAAAAAGTGGCCCAAGTGGGCTTAAATACGTCCGACAACTCAATTATTAGGCAGGAATCGAGGGAGTGGATTGTGAGGATCCTTTTGGTATATAGATTATGTGCGTCGGGGCAGCAGAAGGTGTTTAAAACAGGAAAACAGCGTGGGGGGAGGGACCGATTTCTGTTTGTTCCCCTCTAATCCTAATCAGTATTGTCGGTGGACAGTGACTTTGGCAGTCAGTATGAATGAGTTCGTATCGACCAGTGTATTATTATGACCATTCTGCTGGTTGCCCCCGTGGTGCAGGCAGTGCACTCCAAGGAAAGCTGTTGATTCAATCTTATAACCCGGTTAACTACTGAATTTGTCCGCATATTTATATGTATACAGTTAAATACATACACACATACATACATACATACATACATACATACATACATACATACATACATACATACATACATACATACATACATGGGTGTGTGTGTGTGTGTGTGTGTGTGTGTGTGTGTGTGTGTGTGTGTGTGTGTGTGTGTGTAGCCACAAACGTGCACTATTGTCACTTGAACTGTGCCAAAATACAAGATAGTGCATGTCATCATTTAAATGTAACTTGAGAATCAGAACAGAGAAAGGTTTTGCAAAATGATTGTGTCTTTGAATGGAACAGGACCCGGTTTCTCAAACACGTACTTTACTCACTGATAATTTGTTCGGAGTAACACAACTTGCGACCTTGACTCCCTTGAGCAATCTCTCACACCAAGACCTTTTCTCAAACAGAAAACACTTTGCGCTCATGCGAGTAAAGAGCTCTTTCATTCATAAAGGTTAAAATGACTGAATTATAACTCCCGAGTACTTGTTTTGTTTGGTCCTCATCCTACCGACACGGCTAAATAATTGAATGCATCGATTGCGTATTCATCAGGAACCAGACAATATTTCGTAATTCAGGTGACACACATATCATCTGGTCGAAGGTCAGACGGAATGCAGACTAGAGAATAACTTTTGCTCAATTCACACATATCGAACATAACAATATAGCACAAGGTAATGATAAAGACGTTGCATATAATAGAGGATAAATTAATAAACTGTGTGCACGTGCACGTATTTTTGCGTATGAATATACTCGGAGGGTTTGAGAGCACGAACAGTTTAAGACGTGAAAGGCCAGTGACCATAGCTGCATGTAGTAGCGACGTCTAGTGGCGTACCTTGAAACGAAACTTAGACAAGTATGGGGAAACAGCCTTTCAGTAAAGTGGACTGAGCCAGCTTTATTTTCGAGAAACATTTCAACAAATCAGTTGCTAATATTGCGATTTCTGAGTCCCCGTCGTTATATGACATTGACAATTTTAACTTGTGAAGGAAGTCCAAAGTGTGGAATAGGGTTTACAAAAGTTTGCATATAGTAGTTCCCTTTCAGGATTGTAGAAGAGGCGGTCAAGTACCAGATGCAAGTCATCTGCTATAGCACAGAAAGAGCAGCTTCTGCATAATGTTATTCTTAAGGTTGATTGGTATTTTTGGAACATTGTGCCTGTCATGCTCAGTATGTAAATTGTGAGCGCTGGTGCGTTGTGTGCAGAAGATCTTGCGCTCAGTGAAGATTTTGGTTGATAACAGACAGGTTTCTACGCCAAAGTTTCCTTAAACAATTTATAGCTACGCAAGCTAGAGCTTTGGTCAGTAGTTTGAACATAGGTGATTCAACCTACAATAAATTTATATTTAAGGCAGCCTGACAAGTTAGAGTTGAATTTTGTTCAGGTTAGAAGCAGCCTGGTTGTGCCAAAGATGGTTAAAACCTGAATTTATTCTATGTTTGAGGGGGAATATTCATTTTCCAGAGTGAAATTCAAAAGTAATAACTCACTGCAGATCATATTAGCTTAACATTGTTGCAACCAAATTGTCACGCGTCTGCGTTAGTGACGTAGTGTATTACCACATAGATAAAATCACATGTACGAAGGATGTTTGATAAAATGTCACACGTGCCGTTGAATAACTACGACAAACGTACACAAACGGAACAGCAGGTCTCATTCAAGAACAAAAATTTTTAGGTATATCGTCATAAGTTTGTTTCGGTGACTTTACAAAAGCCTTTGACTATGTCAACCGTGATGCCCTTTATTACAAGCTAAAGCAACGTGGAGTGTGTGGGCAATGTTTGGATGTTATAAAAACATGTTCAAGAAAGCCACAACAAAGGTTAGATGGCAGGGCCATTTAAAGGAGTCGTTTGCAAGTGTATATGGTGTACTCCAAGGTGGGGTAATCAGTGCCAAGTTTTTCACTGGATGTCGACCTGACACGGGTGAACATTTACATGATGAATATAGCATATTTCTAGGGGATGTGCTCGATCTTGCACTGTTTTCAGAGTCACCTAGCGTATAACAGAAACAACTAGACTGTCTCTCTTCCTATTGTAAAAAATGGCACTTACTTGTGAACTTGCCAAAGACTAAGATAATGCCTTTTAACAAACATTTTGGTCTAAACCTCCCTATATTTGATTGCAAACCTTTAGAATTAGTTTAAAGTTTTAAATACCTAGGTTTTATTTTAGACTTCTCAAAGCGACACCCACTTAGTAATACACCCACTCACCTGGCAGAGGGGCCAAGCGTCCATGTCCAAAAGTTCACAGACGTGCTCTAGTGCCATGGATAAGCCATGGCCCGCGATTGCTCTTAAAATGTGTGATTAAAAATCCTATCTATTTCAGAGTATGCATGTGAAGTTTGGACATGTAATTAGGAATCTTGGTAAGTGCGCAGATACCAGAGGTTTCCCTCTGCACTTACGTCAAAAATTTAGAATGATCAAATATTGGCTGCAAATTTTAAAATTACAGGAAACCAATGTGGTTAAATGTGCCTACAGCACATTACTAGATTTGCATGATTATGGGCAAAACAACTGGTGCGCTGTAGTAGCTGAAATATTGAGGAATGTTGGTGGTATGTATACTCACTGGGAACATCAATGTCTTTTGAATGATTTGGTGTTCCATCCGAATCTCAAAAATTAAGCTATTCAATTAGTATGTTCAAGTGGAGAATACTGAATAATCCGCACTTAGCACTGATTCGAAACAAAGAACGTATGAATTATTTAAATCAGAATTCTGTATGTAATCATACATTTTCTCACTCCTAAGTATAACATACATGCAGGCAATTGAAAAATTTCGACTTAGTTCACATAACCTCAGAATCGAAACAAGTCGACATATGCGACCTGCTATCCCAGTTGACCACAGGAAATGCCTGAATTGTAATTGAGATAACGATGAAGACGAAATTCATTCATTTTCTCTTATATTGTGAAAAATATGAGAATGAAAGACGTATTTTAATATAGCTGGAAAATACTTCCCTGGATTTTGATTCCTTGGCAGATGAAGACGAATTTGCTATATTAATGTCCACAAAGTGTCGTAATGTTCTACGTGCACTAGGACAGTACCTGCATAAGTGTTTTAAGAAGCCAGGACACACGTAATTTAAGATTCCGTGTTCGCTTTTCGCCCTATTGTATGCATATCTACGTATTTATGCACCGTAGGTAGATATTCTGTTACAGACCGTGATCATGATATTTTGTGGTGCACATATTGTATATAGTTGTCTCTGTATTTGTTTATATATTATGTATGACAAATACGTCTAGCAAGACTCTTCATGTCAATGAAATTCTACCACTATTACTACTACTGCGGCAGGGTTACTCCCGTTTGCATAACAGTAAAATAAAGTCTTAAGTGGCCACCCTGCTTCAAGCCTATAGAGGAGCTTAAAGTTTCGCTGGCAATGGAGTTTACTTTAATTGCATATTTGATATCTACATACATTGATTTCAACACTGTTAAAATGTTATTTCCTATGCCTCCTTGGATAAGTTTGTAGAGCATTGCCGGTCTATTAACGGAATCATCGGCTGCCTCCAAGTCTACGAAACAGCAAAGTAAATATTTATGGGGCAATTTGCTGACATATTTATCAACAATAGTTTTTGCGTCAATACATGGTCCGAAGTTATTGCTGCCCATTTATAACCAATTTGCAGCTTGGTACCAAGTCGTAATCATCAGTGAAACTGTTCAGTCTGTTTTGCAAGATGTTACAGGACAGTTTGCCCAGGTTTCTGGCTATTGCAATACCTCTGTATTTTCAGGACAGAAACCGGCTTCTGTTTTGTGGATCGGAGATACGCAATTTAGCCGCCAATGGCAGGGTTTGCACGTCCAATGAGGATGCAGTTAAACACCTTATGCAGAGCAGCAAGATAGATATCCGGCCTGCTTTAAGCATCCCATTTAAAATCAAGTTTGGCCCAGATACTTTGCCTTTTTAGCCTTTCTGACAGCCGCATCAATTTCGGATCTTGATATTGAAAAGTTTATTCATTAAATGCTTTGTCTCTATTGTCATTAATGTAATCCTCTATCATACGGTTGTTTTGCTCAGAACAAACGACAGGTGAATTGACAAGTACATTCAAATAATTTATATAGTTACCCATTTGAATGAGGGATATGGTTAGACTCTTCCTGTTTATCCATGCTTTTAAGTTCATATAAATCTTTAAGTTTGAAGGGCCACCTTCTTGAACAAACCCAAGCTTATTCAAAATTTAAGATTTCCAACTTTTCTTTTTCTTGGCCAGTAAGCTCTTGTAAGTTTTTTGCAGTACATAAAAATCTGTCTTCAGAGACACATGAAAGGGATCACTAAATAGGACTCTGTCCGCCTACCTAAGCAGAGTGCAGATTTGATTATAGTCATGGTAATACCATTTTTTTTTTTTTTTTTTTTTTTTTTTTTTTTTTTTTTGCTGAAGGATCCCCTTTTTGCCTGTTTCGTTTGAAAACACGTTTCCATCGTGCCCAATTTGCTGCATTTAACCGAATATTCTGTAGTTTCATTACATCTCTATTGACTCTACATGTACCTTCAGAAACAGTATTTGTAAAATCAGTCAGCTCTGCCACGATGCTTAGGTGTTTCATACCCAGAAAATCTGGTAAAGTCGCCCTCCGTCCAGCAAAATTTGGACAACTGTTCGCCTTGGGGTGCGTCTGGGTGTGATTAAACGATAAACCACCAATTACACATGAGAGTATGCAATCGTATTTGTGCTTTTGTCCACAACCACTTCCTAGTAGTCATTACCCTACTCCGCAGTCCACACTCTTTACTCTCCATAAGCTAACGTGTCACTGTGTAACCTATACACATATGTATGCACTAATATCCACATTGCAATGTGTATACAGTTCATTTAGTTCGTGCATCAAAAAAAGAAAAACATTCTCATTTGTTCATGAAATTTGTTAATGCTGAAAATGAGTCGATTACACTAGGTTGCCCCGTGTGGCTGTAGCATGTGCAGTTGCCACAAAAGTCACCAAGAGTTCTACCATTCACTATTCTCTGTCCTGTAGATTTCCACAATGAGAGCAGGCAGTTGCCCTGATAGTGCAAAGGTTTGCAATCTGTGTTGTTTCTAGCAAGTGCACTATCACAAATATAATTATGCAAATCATTGGTGACAAAAGTCTGATTCATTGCCAGTGCCAGCGTTAAAGTCACACACAACAAGGTGTTGTCCGTTGACACTAAATCACGCGAAATCGGCTTGTAGCAAATCAAAAACGTAAGTATGGCTAAAAAGAGGGAGGGAGCTAACGGGACTAACATAGGTGATGGATAAGTATAAGCTCTGGCTCAAGCCTAAGAGTGTTTTAAATAGTTTAACCCACATAATTTCTCTGATGACACCAACCCCACTGATGACCCCATCAATATTCCTATAGTCCACAGTCAGGTTGCAGCTATAACGAGTTTTCATGTAGGAAGATACCTAAGGAAGAATAGAATAAAGAGCAAAGATCTGGATTTAGTTACAACATATGTACAGTAAATACAAACATCTAAATACATGTACATGATGTAATTGATCATACCATGACAAGCTGTAACACAAATTGGCACCATGTAAAATAGGTCTAGCACCGTGACAAATGGAGGTTAAGTATCCTGAGAGTGATTTTTTTTGGGGGGAGGATGTTTTTGATAAACGTTTTTTCACTCTATCATGAGTGTCTTTAGAATAATACCAAGATAGCACTGAAGTAAGTCTCCCAGGTTAGAAAGAGTGGGTTCTCTAACTTTGTACCCTGTTTTTGGTGTGGATGGACAAGTCCTTGACCCTTTTGGAACTTATAGTTCTTGATAGTATCAATGGGAGGTATATTGAAGTTTCGTGAGCCGGTATTCTGGGTTGAAGGAATGTATCTCTGAGTTATGCTCCGCTGGTCGGGCACTTGCATAAATGGGGGGGAGGGGACGGTGGTGTTGACCTGGGAGCTAATACATTTTGTGCTGAGTCCATTGCGAGGTAAACACGTTTTAACCATTTGGAGCTCGTTGCTACAAGCTGCCGGTTATTCAGACCGACTGCTGGATTAACGGCACACTTAAGACTTGACCAGATGAATGAGAACAGAATCAAAATGGATCCCATCTGCTTAGGAAGTCTCTTGGAGATTGAATTCAGCTTTCTGCATGGATAATCCAAACTGGCATGTCCGGTAGCAGACTGTTGCAGGCTCAAACCTTTTAATTATAAAACTGGGTTATGTGTCACGAGCTCGTCGGCAGGAGAGTGCTTGGAGCACGCTAGTATCAGCCCCCACTGAATTGGGGCTAATAACTGGGTCAGAATAGTTTTGTGAAGTCTCTCATTTCCTGCATGCATGATTCTGCTGAGGTGTTGTTTCTATCCAGAGTGTTGTCGGAGACCCTGAGCACAAGCTTAATGGCATATTACAGCTAGAGACAAAATCATGGGCTCCCTTGACAGATTTGTCATTAACAACCTTAATGTGTTTATTTTTGTTCATTTCATGGAAATCCAAATGTTTCACTTGGGAGTTCCCAACGACGAGAACATCAAACTTCGGAGTGGTATTCTTTTGAGACACATGTGGCTCAACGCAGTCGTGGGTCTCCTGTGGTAAATCCAGCTTGTGATCCGTCACCGGGAATGACAACGACGCAGATAGAGTATCACTTGTAGCACCTACAATGGTCATGTTCCAGTGATTTTTTTATTTGTAGTGTAATTTTGTTTGTTCAATTCTTGACTAAGCCTTAAATGATCTTTTTATCCAGAACCACCATACCAATTGCTTAAAATGAATTTCTTTTTTTTTTTCAGCTGACGCCCCACTTTCTGTCTTGTCCATGTTTGTCCTTCCGTCTGTTTGTTCTGGTTTGTTCTGTCTGTCCTGTATATTTTGTCTCACTTTCTGCAAGAGGGATTTGCATAGGGCCATGCCCTTTTTCCCAATTGCTCTATTGATTGAGTAAGTATGTAATTTTTTGGCAAGAATAAAAAATATGTTTTTAAAAAAAAAAAATTGCTTAAAAACTGTATACGGACACTTCTGAGGCCCCGTAGACTTTAATTTGCTCCACAGGTGGTATTGCGATTTTTAACGGATTTTTGTGTCTTTCTGCAAACTATTCTGGTAAATGTAGCTCGAGGGAGGGTTAAACAAAAATTTCATTAGATGGTGCACGATACTTTGGATACCTGATTTTATAGATTTTTTTCTATTTGGGTATCTGGCGGTAAATACATGCATTCCTGTTGATAACCATTTAGGTCAATGGGGATTGCAAAGGAAACTCACATTTTTTACTTCTCCAAAACCGTCAACCACCATTACTTCAAACTTGGTGGGGATGCACCATGAGCGGGTCTCTACCAAGTTTGTTTAAATGGTCATACTCAATATTTCCCGATTCTTTTACCAATATTCTTGTTTTTCAGACAAATCTATGAAAATCCTCTTCTCCACAACCGCCAAATCAATTTTTTTGAAACTGCATTGGGTAACTTTTGGGGACCCCTAGACCTTAATTTGTTCAACGTGTTATGCTGCAATTATTTTTCACGTTTGAGATTTTTTGCGTTTTTACTTTTCCTGACTTTTTCTCCCAAACCAAAAGTTTGATCCTCTTCAGACTTTTTGGTGTTGTAAGTGCTCTTGATCTCCGCCAAATTTGTTCAGCACATAGTGGTGCTCTCATTTTCTTATTTTTAGCAAATTGTCAAAATTCGGAACAATAGGTAAGGGGATATATTCAAATTAGCAAGGCTGATGATGGACTTAAGCGAAGGCAGTGGCCTTGACATCACTTTGACGTTCACAAGACCACTTCATTCTAAGCATGTAAGGTCAGCTGAGCACGGGACTGCCACAGTCCTTTTGTTCCTATTCATGCCCGGCCTGACACCCTCCTCCATCAGGGAGTAAGGGCATGTAAGTCATGCATTTTTCAATGCATGTATCTGGATATTTTTGTGTTTAGTTTATAACGTATTCTCCTTTGACTTAGATCTATGCCACTCGACCCATATGTGTATCCTAACACAAGGCTGTGTCAGGCAAGTTAAAATTAGGTCACCAAGTCAAGTGCCTGGGTCATATATATATTTAGGTAAAACCACCGTACATCGTGTGCGGGGCATAATTATCTCCCGCCCACGGAGTGGGGGGAGATATAGTAATGATGACCGTCCGTCCGTCCGTCCCACATTTCTTGCGCGCGATATCTCAAGAACAGATTAAGCTAGGATCATGAATTTTTTACAGTTGGTCACCCTTATAAGTGTTCACGTCGAGTTCGAAGGAGAGTGACCTTGACCCCATTTCAAGGTCACCAGGGTCATTTATCTCTAAACTTCTTCCGCGCGATATCTTAAGAACCGGATATGACAGGATGATGAAATTTTCACAGTTGATCACTCTTGTTAGGGTCTACATCGAGTTCGAAGGTGTGTGACCTTGACCTAATTCCAAGGTCACCAGCGGCAATTCAATTTTCTTTGAATTTGTTGTATGCAATATCTGAAGAAACAAGTGAGCTAGGATCACTTAACTTTTAGAGTTAATCAACCTTGTAAGGTTCTATGTCATGCTTGAAGGACCTTGACCTTGACCTAATTTCAAGGTCACCAGAGGCAGTTCATCCATCCCACATTTCTTGCGTGCGATATCACAGACGACAATAACAACAGAGTCCTATCTGCTGATGCATTCCCAGTGCCATACACAGACCATCACATGACATGGATCACACTGCAGAACTTAACAGAGAATCACAACTAGTAACCTTTGTAAGAAACAGTTATTTTTCTGTTTCATTGACACTATACATTTTTCTTGTTTTCAGATGACTACAAATCACATGTAAAATTCCAGCATTCTGCTCATGCCATAATTTTTAGGTTATTTTTTATTTACTTGAGTATATGTTTACCATGACACCCAGGGTAGAGGTACATTTAACGTATCTTCCCCATTTAAGCACAATATCAGAAACATGCCAGTATGTACCTGCCAAATATACAGTTATCTTTGTTTTAAAATTATGTGGGCGGGAGATATGGACAGCGTCAGCGTCAACTTGTTATTTTAATATCAGATCTGTTTTCATGAGACTTTGCATGCATTTGTGCCTTTACACAAAGGGGTGTCATGTATCAAAACTAGGCCAGGTATCTACATCACACTGATAGATCCTTGTAAACTCGTATCCAAGCTATAATTTTATTTATCGTTCATTTACTTTCATGAACGCACACAAATATATATTTTGACCTTATGAAGTGATGAAATTGCATTTGAGTGATTTTGACCTTGTTTCAAGGACACATGTACAACGGTAAACTTCGTCAATTTCATGTGGACACGATAGCTTTACAACTTCATGAACTGATCAAGTGTTCGAAAATTTCTGTTGACTTTGATATTGGTGGTTCCACATAAACTGTTACGTAATATACAGGTCAGAATGTGAAAACCCTGCAAACACTGATTATTTTTAATTATTGGCAGTTCTTCACGATCACATTGTTGTATTGTAAGAGAGATCCAAATCTCAAACAAGTTCACCACTAGTGGCATTTACTGAGGTTTGATGAAAAATATGAGGCAAAATGTGTATAAACTAACATTCATTTTTTGGAATTTAAAAAGGTTGCAATGACCCTGAATTTCTTCGTCAAAAGAAAAAATCATCGCTAACGTTTCAATAGTTGTGATTATCATTTCAATGAGTGAGGAGCAAGTCAAAACAATAAAATTTAGAATATCCATATGACATACATTTATATATGTGTGTGTGTGTGTGTCTTGGGTGTTTAATGGGCAATTATACACCGCCCACAAAAAAATATACAATGGAAAAGGTCCTACAGCCGGTTTGCGGGTCATGCCCATTGTCTGCGGGTCAATTATAATCCTCAAACCGGACCGTGGGCAGTATATACCGAGTATAGCTTACCACAATTTCTGGGCATTTATGGCTTCCCATAATATCTGGGCAAATTTGCTAATTTGTACGTTTCTGAAACCCCCAAGGCAGCGCATTGAATTTAAGGCAGACATGGTTTATGGGCATTTTCAACTGCCGATAAACCGAACAACTGCCCACAAGACGGTCTGAGGATTACAATTCTGTCCATAAACCACCCAAGACATATATATACATACATATATATATATATATATATATATATATATATATATATATATATATATACACATATATATATATATATATATATATATATATATATATATATATCTTTATGATATAAAAAAACTTACTAAAAATATAATCATTTTGTGGTTGCTACCAAACAATGTGTGTATCAATGGTTAAACATAAATATTTATTCATGAATACTTGTGCCCTTCGCCGGAAGGTGTGTGTGTGGGGGGGGGGGGTCTTACAGCTTTGTCCACCCATGCTTCATTTCATCCACAAGCATTCCACTTAATGGCTTGGCATGTTTTGGAGATAGGACTTTAATACTGTGCACAGTAAGAGTCCTGCATAAGGGCCAGGTCAAGTTCAAAGATAGATGAACTTGATCCAGTTTCCAATGCCACAGAGTCACTTCAGTGAAATTGCTTTTTGCATGAGTAGCTACATAAGTTTCAAGGTAAGACTTTCATGTTGCACGGACATAATCCTATAGAAGAGGTACATCAAGTTCCAACATGTGTGACCTTAACCACATCCGCAAGGTCGGTGAGCAACTTTAATAAATTTTGTTTCTGCATGACAGCTCAAGAAGTTTCGGGGCTGGGAACATTCATATTGCACGAGTTTATATAATTATATAAAGGGTACCTACCTGTAGTTTAAATTTCGAGATTAGTGACCTGGACTCAGTACCAAAGGCCACTGAAGTGTTTTAGTTTTTCCTTTCATTTATTTTTTAAGTTAAGTTAAGTTCGAAGGTAGAGAGAGGTGCAATAAGGTATATGGCATCATTGTTTGAAATGCGTAGACACAAATGTTCATGACATACTGTTCACATTAGACTCAGTCCGATATGGAGCAGCAAGCCACTCAGGAGGTTCCTAACTCCTTGGAAAATGTATATGCAAGCGGTACCAACAGGAAACCGACAAAGAAAAATTAAAAAAAATAGAACCATTATGGAGTACAAACTACAACAAACAATCACATGCCCTAGAGATTGACCTTGAAAGATCGAAACTGCGGAGAGATTACTACCAGGCACGGATGGCAAAAATAGTGAAGAAAAACTTAAAAAGTAGAATCCTTAAATTGCAAAAACAAAAATTTATGGTGGATTTGGCCATTTTACAACACTACTTGTTCAAAAATAATTGCAAACATTTATGTTTTAATACTTTTGTCCAGTTATTCCAGTGGTGCGATGGAGGGACATAATAGGTGTCTACAATATATACTCGATAACTGCACTTATTTTCATAAAATGAAGAAAGAAAATTAAAATAGACTAGATATAGCGCCCACATAAGAAAGCAATACCGAGTCTGGGGGATGCTTAGGAGGCAAGAAACCATCCATTCAGCATACTTTGCCTTGCACATTTCATGTTATTTGTTTGCAATGTTGGCTTTTGTTTATTTGTTGTTGCATTGTGTCCCAGGCCATAGTTTTGCTATCTTCGAAAGTAAAGAATGGTGTTCTGATGAGATGTACATTGCACATGACTCTTACCCTTTTTGTGTTCAGGCATTTCTGCAACGTATAAAAACAGTCCCATACCTTTAGTGGTGTTGATTCCTCGACAGTTCTAAACAAAGTGCAATTTGTGGATAGCTGATCTCCCTGTTACACTAGGGTTCCAGGAAATCATGATCATCACAATCATGAAAACTTAATGTAAACATTGTTTAATAAAACGGTCAACCATACCAGCTTGATAACCATTGTAGTTCCATAAAATGCACTAACATGTAGCGACTATGCATGTCTCTGCAGTATGTTGGCAGATGATATTTCATATTTTTATACTGAAAATTAACTCGTATTATAATTCATCAAGAAACCCTTATATGTTCAACACATGTAACTGACCATTTATAAATTGTGTCTTTTCTACAGCAGGTAGATACATCACTTACAGACAAGTTGTGAGGTGGTGCAGGGGTAGATCAGGCAGAAAAAAACAGGCACCTTCTACCAGCGTGCATAATGAAGGCAGTGATGGACACAAATGGGTCAACTGATGGACACTATGTTAGATTTCAACATGTATTGCCATATATGTAAGCATCTGACTGTAATACTTACAGTGGTCCTCAGCTTGCAAGGTTTGTCTGCAGAGGGGCCATTCCCCATGTGAGGACTGTCTGTCCGTGCAGCAAGTATGTCATTTTATATCATATTTTACCTTTCAAGACAGGCCACCCCTTTGAGAAAGCTACACCATAGAATTGTATTAGTACATGTACAATACATGGCCCGACAACCAGGATCGTCTTAATATCCGGCTGGACCACAACATGTTAAACACAGTTACGCATTCCAATGTGTCAAAGTGTCAGTGCTCATTGTTAAGACGTAAGCCACATGTGCATGTAGTAGAGCAGCTCTACTGGCGGTAGGGAGTGAACCTGGACAGGAAGCCCTCAATGGCCTGCTCTTTGTCTGGTCTGTCCATAGTTGCTGCAAGAGGTTCGGGACCCCTGGCCTTGATGGGATCCATACAAGCAGACAACTCTTTTGGGCCTTTTTGGCACTCTTCAAATAAGTGTCGCATTATGTTGAATGCATGACCTAAAATAGTAACCATGTCGCATGTTTGTACCACAGATACCCATAATAAAACACGATGAATATACTGTAGTTCTTGAAATTTTCGCGCGTGTTTAATTTCGCGCAAACTCTTTTTTTTCTGAAATTACAGAATTTTAGCGCATTTTAGTTTCGCGCAATCCAATGCCAAACAATTTAGTGAAATACAATGCAACTTCTTTTTGCGCATTTTAATTCGGCGCTTTAGGTGGTAGCGCGAAAAGCGCGAAATTAAATCGAGCGCGAAAATTTCTAGAACTACAGTATCTTCTGTATGGTAAAATATTATTGTATATTGTATGTCAAAGCAAATCTGTTGTGTCACTCTACATTTGAATCCCGAAGTGCCAATTAGTAGGAAGCATGTAATGAACTCATTGATTATTACTATGTTGCATTCATAGAATTGGTTTAGGCATGCATCATATTAATGGTGTAAAACCTTATACATTATAGTGAAACCTCTCAATTGCGGGCACATCACCAACTGACAAAATTTTGGCTACAATTTATTATGGTTGATTAGAAGTTCATAACATAGGAAATGTAAAGACAAATTTTTAGAACTCATAGGTAATTTATGCAAATTTGTCTCGAAAGCTGAAATTTCTAGAGGAAGCCCAGAACCGGTTCACGCGGGTTTTCAGTAAAGGGCTCTATGGGCAGGCTAGCTAGGTATGTGTATTTCCATTAATTTGATTCCCTGGTAATTTGCACCTAAATAACTTTAAAACTGCTGCGCATCCAGTTAGAAACACCATATTTCATGCACAGGTAAACTTTAGTGTATAGATTTGATACCCGTCAAAACTTTATAACCTCAGCTACAAAACTAACCAACTTATTGAATGTTATTTAAACATACATTGTACATCGGGATTCTATTGGGAATGCACATCTCTAGCCTGCAAGAATTTTGTGTTTTGGTTGTGCATTCAGCCACATTTCCATAAAACTGTTAATTGTGACCTCCCCTATTCGTACCGTATGTGGGCTTGGCCTTTTCTTGCCGGACACTAAAGTCACACTTTTTACACTTTGGGAATCTTATGGCATGTCTAGGCCTCCAATCTTTGTTGACAACATGCAATCGGTCTGAATTTTCATTAAAATGAACTGCAGCAAGTTGAAGTCTGCAAACTAAACGTGAAGATGATTTTCGACAGAGGTTGCAAATGTGTCATTTGGGTTATTGAAAAATTTGGAAGGTGAATATGAAAAAGCCCTTGCTTATCATTACAGATTGTGACAGGTAACATGGGTGCACATATACATATATCACTGTATAATGTGGTTCTACAAAGTAGAAACCAATTTGCATTTGGATAAAAAGTACAACATCAAATGACAAGGTGATGCGTAAATTAAAGTATCCGATTTGAGCCATGGAAAATCCAATGCTTTACCGTGAAATGCCATATCAAAATGAGGTAGAATACTGAATCTCATCAATCAGAATGCAGAGAAATTGTTACCCAATTCAATCATAGGCACCGGGCAACAGCCAATCAGATGCCTGCATTTCAATCTATGACAGTGTTAGTTTCAGCACTAACCACGGTTCCATCATGCAATTTACAGCGCACTTTTTTGTTTAATGAATATGAATATCATTTATCCATCTATAACAAACTATAATTTTGTGTTTCCATGCTTTAGATTTGAGGCATTTGGGGTGTTAATTTATTTTCAAAGCAGTCCGGAACGTTTTATTTACATACATGCAGCGCCATCTGCTGACAGAATTGCAAACTTCCATTTGAAACAGTTGACCCACTGTTTCCACTATTTGGAATTCCTAATCGATTCCAAATGGGATGCTTATGTTGAACACAGTGTTTACTCATAGTTCACCAGTGTTTGTGTGCATGTGTGATGCTCTGAGGTTGGTAGAATCAATGGAACTCTTTGCTTGCATTAACTTACAAACACTTAAATTCAGAGCGGTAATTTGGCACTTCGCGTAGTGATTGCAAAATGAAGTGCCACTTTACTCGGGGATCAACTAGTAGGGGACTGGTAGACCTGTGTAGGCCTACTATACTATGCGAAAAGTGCTGCATTGGGGGTAATTATTAGTCATAGACTCCACACAATCACTAGATGGGGAGTATTAAAGTCTATAGCATCATTCAGTATGTCCCAAGGGAGGATACTGGATGGGCATTGAAACAGCATGACAAATCAATATGTCCCTCATTTTCGCGTCCTAGTGGAAACAATGACTCTTAGATGATGTTGCGCGCCATGACGCCATCTACGTTTCAATGGCGCGTGCCGCACTAAAGTGGAAGAAGAGTAGACATTTCTTTCTGAAGGGGATGTGGACTATTGTCACACCAAGTTATTAATTAAAAGCAGGCTTTGGCTACTGATTTGCCATGGTGTTTAGAGACTCTCCAAAAGAGCGATGTTAGTCTTATTGGTCTATTATTTAGGTCCTTATTTGGGATACAAAGCACACCCCAGGGTTAGATCAGCATCCTCCCTGGACACCTCCCCCCCCCCGTCCCCCACCCCCAGGTCGCGGGAGAATACAGGCATTAGGGGGAACTGCACTGGGCAGAATACTGATCTAGCTCTGGGATAAACTATAATTATACAGGAACAAACAGTGGTGTGGAAGGGTGAGGTGTTGAAAAAAGAGTCCTCGATGCAAGTGGTTAGTTTGGAAGAACCAACATACTCCTCTTGTAACATCAGCACAATGACCGTGTGAGTTGTATACAGGATGTGTATAGAGGTTAGAACAAGCCATTGTGGGGCATATGAGGATGGCATGGTGGGGGCATGGATCCTAAGCTTGGATCTGCCTGGCTTGTAATATTTGACTTTTAGGAGTCTGAGAGAAAAAGAAATATCTGTATGATTGTTTAATCGCATTGGCAATACTGCATGTTGAACTTAAGCCTTAAAGGGAGAGCACAGAAAAAATGGAGGTGTGCTGTGCAGTGCATATTTAGAGCTGTTTGTGATGCATATATGATACCATCATGCAGGAAAATGGAGTCTAATAAACAGTGATATTTGCTTATGGAAGATTCTGCAGTGCTCTAAATTGGGAATTTGTTCCTATTCTCTGTAAATGAAAACCTAGTAGAGTCTTATTCCAGTCAAGTCATGCGTAAATTTTGAACATGTGCATTGGCAACTTTACTAGTCCGTCACAAGTTCACTTACTACGGACAAACAGACAAGTCCTGCAGTGTCCTGTAAAAGAGCCCTCGGCTGGTTCTGACAATACATGTACATTACTCCCAAACACATAGGCCTACCTACCTGCTATGCATTCCAATTGAAGAAAAGTGTGTGTGTTTGGGCGCAACGTCGATAATTAAGCTGTGGAAAGCTTCAAGTGAGGACGTCTGAAATTGTGGTGAGAGCCGCCGTACGTCTCTCGTGAACAATCTGTTTGTAACAAGCTCCTCCAGCTTATAGCCTCTTTTAAGTCAGGAAGAAAATGTACATTTTTACACCAAACATTACAACTGAGGCCACTATCCCATGTATATTAACATGTCTGTCGTAGACCCGTGAATTAAACAGGAAAATAATTGCACCCACCATGGAGCCAGGGTCTTTTGCAGAACATGACTAAACCCATAGACATTTCACGGTTCTCCGTATAGATGTTCGTTTTGCAAAATATTTCCCTGATCACACACATAAAAAAAGAAGTTTTTATGTTGACCTCAGCAAGCAAAGGGAAGAAAGAAAAATGTGATAGCCAATAGGGACCATAACCCTAGTGTACTTGTATCACTTTTCTGTCCATCTCTTTAAGGACACGTAAGACACCAAAAACCTTTGCATGGGCAATTTTGAGATTGTATCGGTTTTTACAAGATGAATGTTCTTTCTATAAGTTGGCAAAATTTCAAGGTCCTAACTAAAGTAGATATATGAGAAAAATTCGAAAAAAAAAAAACACCGAGGCATGTAGACATGGGAAGGTCCATGTGTCATTCTTTCGGTTTTCAGCCGCCTTGCGGAGCAATGCCACCCGTCAATCATACTTAACAGGTGGTCACGTGGCTACAGGCAGCAACGGCCCATGGTAAAACAAGAGTAGTATCAAGCCGGCGCCGTGAAATCAGGGTGCATGCGGAAAGTATGTTTATGGACAGGGAAATAATGCGAACATGTAAATATATCACAGCCTTAGTGGTTTACTTAAGTTTGTAGTTATCTTGCTTGTCTTGCGTTCAAATGAAGGAAGACTTTAAATGTTCACGAGCAGCGGGAATCACCGGATGATGCCCCATCAAATGCCATGCAGCGATTGATTACCCTAGTAGCCGTACACACCAAAGACAGGTGTAAAAAACTGGAACTGTAATCAACAATACCCATGTACATAATATTTTATTGAACCCCCAAGGATGAAGAAATACGTTATTAATACAGGAAAAGAGGAAATACAAGTGTAAATAAATACATCGAAATAAGCATAAATGTGACTACAAGAGGAAACATACAAAAAATCGATACAAAACTCAGGAAGGAAAGAGAAATGAAAATCTTTGAAAAAATAATTAAAAAATACAAAATAAAGCTAAGTGAAAGTATAGGCCTACAGACAAGTCTAACACGCTTACTAAAAAAAAAAAACAGATAGGAGTACCAATAAAACACTATCCTTAAAACTGGATGAAGGGGTTGGGAGGACCAAACCCGCCACCCGTCCAGCGGCCATAGGCCGCCCCACCGAAGCAAGGCAATACAACTTTCATTGCCAGGCTCGAAGTCACGCCTCCATGACGTCACGCTTTGAAACCAGATTATTATACCTCAAATAGTAATGAAGGATTCTGAATGGCTGTTAACGCTTAGACAACTATGACTGTCTCCTGAGATCCACGTGAATCGTAAGCGGAGGGAAACAATACTCAATAGCACTGTCCCGTGTTTGGTGCAGGGAGACATCACTATATTGTCACTCTCTCTATTCCAAAAGAGGGCGCTTTAATGTCGTCATGCCTGGTGGTGTGCACGGGAACCAGGCTTGCGCGTTAAGCAAGCAAACAAGGAACTCTACGGTGTGAGTGGGAACAATACTATTAAACTTTGTTTTTGTGTTATGTATTATGATTTTCGGTATAGTAAAACGATCATTGCCTTCTCAAGAGGCGAACAGCCAGATTGTCACCCCTCAGGAGGTTGTCTTCCCTCGGGGTGACAATTCTGGCTGTTCCCCTCATGAGAAAGCAAAAATTGTTTATTGTCGCTGTCGCCGTTTGACAGATTGCTGAAGAATGTTTTCCTTGCTTCAAAGGCTCTTTTATTCATGTGATTGGCCAATAGTTGATTGACAACCCCTACAAATGATAAGGGACGACGTTTACTCCGTTTTGTACAAATATCAGTTCAACTTGCACCAACGGTATTGTTTCAGAGGCAAATGAGCAACATCAAAGGCCTTTGAACTTCGTTTTCTCAGAAAGGATAATGGGATGAGAACCCGAGATGAATTCCAAGAAAACGCCTGCGATTTTCAAAATTTTGCTTCGATCTTTTTCTTTGAAACCAAGAAAATGAACATCCTGGAAATCAAAGGTAAAATTAAAATGTCAAACTTTGAGACTACTTATAGGATTTGTATTGAAAAAGGATGACAATAACAGTATAGCAGCATGTTAGATTAATTGTTATATTCTTATTGACAGACTGGTGAGGCCTTTTTTTTTATTTAAGAAACAATCCATCACCAAACATCACACTAGAATATTCATGTGTCACATTGGAGGCTCAGATCTGCATATGTAATCCCAAACATACTTAAAGTAGCAGTATGATTGATGAAATTGCTCAACCCCTCAATGTGCATTTACTTTTTGGTTCAGCTGCCTTGTCAGTCAGCTAAGTTTTTAGGAGACTCAGTTGTCTGTCTTCCGTTCCCTTTTCACATTTTCACCTTCTTCTCCAAAACTGTCAATCATGTTCAAAAAAATCTTTTATACTTTACTTGTCCCTAATCCTGTAAATATAAACATATCTGGGTCAGCTGAGCACAGAATCGTCACTGTCCTCCTGTTTTCATAAAATTATCAATTTTTAAAATATTTTGTAGTAAACTGTGAGAGATAAAAACATTTACCTCACCTGGCCTTATCCATAACTTATGGCGCTCCTCCCTTTCCAAAGGGCCATGATGACAGTCAGTGTTTATGTCCTGTACACGGTCAGTCACTTCCACTTTGCGGTGATAACATCATTATCCCTACTGGCAGTTGATCCAGCTGACCAATACAAATGATTGACGATTGATGGGCGCCATGGGCTATCATCTTCGCAATTCTTTTGGTTTGCTAAGGCGCTTACTTTCCAGCCAATAGCTTAAATTTAAAAGCAACTTTCAATAAATAATGATATTACGTGGGTATGATCCAACCTGTTAATGCTGTATTTGTCATATTTGGAAATATTCGGAGTTTAAATGACCCATTGCACAAAGGGAGAGAGCTACGTCAGACTCAGAGCTATGACAGTATGTATATATTGTGTAATTCATGGTCAATCTTGGATGGTTTCATGTGTAATTGGTTCAAATTATCAGTGACAAAAGTAGGTGGATTCTGAGGATCCAGACTGTGTTAACCAGAATGTGTGTCCACACAATTTATTATCATTTATGTAAATGCGTGATGTCAAGATTGTGGTATGGTATAGACAGTGTGAAGATAAATTCTTGGCACCACATGCACGTGACATATTGCCCTGTTGAATAAAATTATCCTATCAAACTTTATTTGTGAAATATTCCTTTACATTATTTAGTAGTATTTGATTCATATTGAAGCAAATTTGTGATTTTGTGAATTTTTGTAGCATTCATAACTGTGGTGTTCCTTTGACCAGGGACCACTTTATAGTAATAAATGTGCTATGCATAAACACAATCAAATTCATTAACCCATTGACAAAATTCTACCTTTTGCAACATGCCATATGTCAAAAAAGTTAGCAATTCCTGGCAGTCTCCCGGATCCATCGACGTCTCTGTCAGTGCCTGTCCTTGATAATTGTTGCAATATTAGAACATAAAAAGTTGCATCATTTCATGACACATGGTAATGTGACCACTTGGTTACCACAATTGTGTTTTATTTAAGAAATGAGGGTCGATTTTGTGTGTGTTATGGCAGAATGACGCGGGTGATTGATGCTGGCATCGTGGGCGTAAAAATTGATAATTTTATCGTGATTGATAAACTTCCGCGATTTCGTGGACGCAATTGATAAACTTATGGATTTCGTGGACGCAATTGATAAACTTAAGGACACTGTGGACAAAATTGACATACAGTGAAACCTGTCTATTGTGGACACCTCTAGTCTCGCAAAATGTGTCCACCAGGTGTCCACAAGGAGATGTTTTACTGTATTTAACAATTCTGTGGACGAAATTGTTAGAGTTTACCGATTTCGTCCACGAAATGAATAAGATGACCACAAAATTGGTGTTATACACCCCCCGAACACTAGGTGCACGTCAAAGGGGAGATTTCTATTGCGGGAGTTTTGTTTGAGTTCGCCTGATGGAAAAATTCTAGATTAAAAATCAAACTAGCCTATTGCAGGTACCTGTGGCTACTGATCAATAAAACTGACGGGCTTCCACGACAGCCGTAGGCCTAAATAAGTGCACACTGCAGTTAACGTTAGGGTCGGCTCTAGCACAGTATTGTGTATTCGTCTGTGCAGTCATTCATTCGTCCTAATAAGATGGGGGAAGGGGGTAGGGACTAGAACCACTACGTCGTCAGACGGAGCTCCTACACAGAAAGGGTTGAAGTTGAAACGAAGCTCACAATCTGGACCACCATCCCACTTCACGTTTGACATGATTTCTCCGCTTCTCAGCCTTCTGTACATACCAAGAAGCTGCACTCACCTGTTAAATACCAAAACTATTTTTCACAGGTATATCATACTCCCGGGATCACACTGGTAACCCATTGACATCTCTATAGGCCTATATCCATGACAACACGCCGGTAATTGTCGCAAATGCCCTGAAAACACCATTTCGGGCAACAAGTCCGACATTCCAGCGCCAAATTTCAACGGATATCCCGTCCTGAATCAAGTTCGTTCCGTAGCATTAGCCGTATGACAACAATTCTCAATTGTCAGTCAAACCGTATTCTATCCACTCACGTAAATTACCCTGTGTCCATTTCCACCAATCGTGAAACCTGGCCATATTATGCGTTTTGTCCGTGAAATGCAAGTGGCATTGGTTTGCACGTTCTCGCCTGGCTCTACTACTACAGTGGCATGCGCGCACGTACATGTACTAGCATGTTTGTTTATTTTATTTTATTTATTATTATTATTATTTATTTATTTTTTTTGCATGCGACCACACATTTTAAACGTGCCAGCATACAGAAAACGTTATAGGCCTATGTGTGAGCTGTACTGTAGTGTAGATCCAGTAATGGCATGCAGTGTGTAAACGAATTGGAGATGTGTGAAAAGCGCAAGTAGCTGTGATCACTTGAACTCCCCACACTGTCTAGCGGCCTTTGGATTTTCCATTTCTGTTTGCATCAAGATTTTCGAGATCTTTGTGTCCCAATGAAGCGAATTTCTCGGGTAAAGTGGGTTCTGGAACAACAACGGGCACACTTACTGTATTCGCTGAAGCACCATGCATTGTCATCATCCATAGCAACAGCTGGGCTATCAGTGTCATCAGTAACCCGTTTGTTGAGTTCATGTATGAAAGTTACAACATTATTCATTACTGTCTGTGTTCAAGTCTAATAAATGGTATTTGTTGAAGCCAAGTCCATTGTTTATGGTGTTCTCTGTAGCGTACGACTTCAGAAATATCATAGTCCAAGGGTCCCATGAGGAATCCAAATGGCCCATGGTACCATAGGCTGCAGTACCTCCTGTTATCATATTGAAAATTGATTGTACAGACGCACTTGGCGGATGGCTCTCTGGCAGTATATATATATATATATATATATATATATATATATATATATATATATATATATATATATATATATATATATATATATATATATATATATATATATATATATATATATATATATATATAGTTAAAAAACACATTTCAGAGTCAGAAACATTCACACAATATTCAATAAAATATTGTTTTTAATTGACAAAGAGTGATTCTACAGCCCGTTGTACTATTTGATCAAGTTCAACTTTTATTGGCTACTCATTGGCTAGGGGGGAAACAGCGTGTTGTAGAATCTGGAGTGCATTGGGACCCTTCAACGCACTGCTATTGAGGCTTGCTATTTGTTACTCGTCAGTTACGGGGTAACATCATAATAGAACTAAAATGCAAACGTAAAATCAATGCGACATAAAACAGTCACGCCATCAATTGCGTTATACTTGCAAACTGGTCACGTCAACAGCCTTGTGTTTTAGTATTAAAAAGAGACCCATTTTTATCTCACTGAATTTCAGAACTCCTTATTGTCCAAATTCAAAACACGTCGCAAATAGCAAAGAAAGTGTTGACTTTATAAGCTATTCACGACGCTGGTTGGGTTATTCCCTTATATTTATATTCTGTCCAAAGTTTAACATTAAAGAGATAGGATTTTCCCTTCGCGTCATTCCCACATGAACGCAAGGTCATGAAATACAACGGCGAATCACTTTACGCAGTGATATATCCAATGATGTGTCACTACTTTTGTCAACAAGACATGACCCCGGAAGAAGATAATGGTAAACAACAACATAATCATGATTTTAAACAAAAAAATTACGACATTTACACGTTACAACTCCCTGCCCAAACATTGAATAAAACGCTTTTCTCAAGAACTATATTATATGTGTTAGTGTCTTTGATTACTGTTAGACGTCATAATATGTTATGGTTGTTCTGTCTAACAAGAAAACTCCCACTACAACGAAGTTGTGAGTGAATTTAGTAAGATTTCAATAGTTTTTTTTCAGATTTAAACTGAGATTTATTCAGATAAATGTAAATTTAAGTATTCAACGCCTACATTTTGATTGACATGGGCGAAATGACTGACGGGCTTATTACGTGGCTCACGCAGTAAAAGCCTCAACAGCCTCTACAGTCATTCATGTCAAAATGTGATGTTAAAGTAACGTGTGCATATGTGTGGATGTTTGTATATATTGTATAATATCATGTTTGTATGTTTGATGCGGCAATAAAGTTTCCAGTTTCGTGTGCCTCGAAATGGGGGAGTTCAATCTTAAATACACTTTGAATCTTTCGTTCAGCAATTGTATTCTAAATATCCAGTGACCAGTTAATCATTCCATTATGCATCCCGAATATAGTCTTTAATAATTGTTGTCCATGGTCCTAATTTTGAGCCATTGAGCATCCAACACTTTTGCAGGAAAAGACGTAAAAAATGAGGCAGAATATGGGATCCGACTGATGAGAATGCAGAAAGTTTGCCACTACATTAACATTCAGGATTTCTAAGGAGAGGATGCTGGCTTTTCATTGAAAAAAGTGGTTTAATTCAGTGTATCCCTCATTTTGCTTTGGGTAATAGCCAATCAAAAGGCTTCTGTTCTGTTACATTGGCCTAGTCACCTGTTTCTGGTATTTCAGATACACAGATCATCCTACACTCAATCAGTGTCGTTAATGTAGTACTAAAATTTTCCTAAGTAACTTTCCTGCATGGATCCCATCGAGCCTGTATCCTCCCGAGAATACAGGCTCGAGGGGGATCCATACAGGCAAGGATACTGAAGTGGGCATAGGGTAACCTCAAAGTACCCTTGCTTGCACAGATTCCCCTCCAGCTATATACTCCCCCGACCCTTAGGGTCTCTGGATTATACAGCTTCAGCATAGGGTATCCATGGATACAAGGATATTGACTGGACATAAGATAACCTCAAATGATCCAAGCTTTTTAATTGTAATGCCTCATGCAGAGTATGAGTGCAAAAAGTTATTAGAGTCATTCTCACAGGTACATCAATAATTTTGTATAAAAATAGGGTAAACAGGTGGTTATTTTGAAAATTTCGTTTCATTAAGAATAGGGTCCACAACTATACCTTTAATCAACTTGCTGTTGCATTAACATTATGTGACTTAACCAATAGGCCTATGCCTTTCGTGTATAGCAGTTTCTGGACCTGTAAGCCTACAATGTGGCTTAGATGTTACCTAAAATTAAAAATAATATGAAAAACTGAGAAAACTCCCCTCGATATGAGTTTTAATGACCCCCCCCCCCCCCCATTCACCAATTTCAAAATGTGGTTTTTAACATTTTGCGCGGAGAGCATCCCCCAACCCCCACGAGGGACGTCGCGCCCTCGACGCTCGTTATCGACACGAAGGCGCCTCCGCACAATTTTGTTTCTACATCCGCGCCTGAAGTATCGTTAAGATGTATTTTGGTCTATTTTTGTATCCTGGGAACTATCATACAACCTATAAATGTTAAAAAATGCCAATTAATTTAACAGATAACGGCAATTTTTGGCCTAATGCCGCTAAGTCTAAAAAAATATATTCAATGACCGCTAAATGTTAAAATTGCAGAAGGGTTCTCTCACGCCTATTAATGCTAATACACTTTTAAGCGTTAGAATACAAGCGACAGCCTAAGCGTTCAGGCATAGGTCCCGTGGAGGGAGGGGAAAGTGCCTGACCCCACTCTCCCACCCCCAACCCACCCCTAAAAATGCGGAGAAAGGAGACACGAAAGGAAAGGACTGTAGAAGAATGAAGCAGCTTGTTGCTCATCATGATTAACAATAGGTCTTCAGATGTGTGTATACATACGCTTATTGGAAAACAAAAACAAAGACAGTTCTGCAGCAAGTACATTGTTGAGGATAAATACAAGCTGCTGAAAACATTAATTTTTTCCAGACTACTACTGACCGTTTAAGATAGAGACATAAGTGAATTATCATAGATATAGCGCAGGTCAATATAGCAGAGACGAAAATATCTGATACATGGTCATAAATGCCATTGATATCTTGGTCATGCCCAACAAAGCGTTAATACCAATATTGCTTCCCATAGAAACTGCAAAAATTAAATTTATAAATGAATTGTAAGCCGATTACCTATTTGCGACCTTAATTTTAACAGCTTCGTACTCACACAAAAAAATCCACGAGAACTAGTTATAGATAAGGTTCTAAGATACCTAGTAGTTGAGCCAGCTTCTACCTCGAGCAAAATGAATTTGAAAACACTCTGTAGACCTTTCCATTGCACATATTGATTACAAGCATGTTAAGCGGATATCTCGTGACCAATATTAAATACATAATTATTTAAATCAGCAGCTGAGAACTCCCTTCAGAATACCCTCAACGATACCCTTAATTTAGGTAGTTTATTAACGTTTCATCCACTGCCATGTACAGATATCGAGATCGATCTACTTGGTGTTCTTGTAAGCGCTGACTAAACAAACAAAAAAGACCTTCTTCTACCTTATGATTGTTTATTTACAACATGGATACATACATCTGTCTGTACGTGTATATGTATATATAAGGCTTCTCATTGTATCGTCATATTGAATTAATATGCCAAGATCATGCAGAATAACATGTAAACTGGGTATATTTACTGAAAGTTTCAGGGCTTTCATGAAATGACTCGTAACAAGTAGTGGTAGGATGATTAAAGCCAATCGCACCATTAGGCATGCTTAAATAACGAGGCTTGCTACAATAAAAAGTTAAAGCGCCTCTAATCAAAGAACTATGGTATATTAAAGATGGGCTAATTGTATTGCTGCGCTTTGCACGGACGGAATGCAATCAAAGCAATGTATACTTGTATACCTCACAAGGTACTTGGGTTTTAACGGAAACCACTACTTTGTGTCACTGTGGCTCTCATATATTTGCATTTCTCTAGTGATAAACACTGGGGGGGGGGGGGGGCAGGGATCCTCACTATTCAGTAGATATCTATAATATCATCATTTCATGTACGATGTTTTTAATGAATACCTTTCAGTTTTCATGTTGTAATATTCTTTTTTTTCTTTTTTTCTTGTAACATCTCGAATAAATAGAGTATGAGTTTATGTCAGAGTCTGAGTCCTAAGTATGATATACAAGTTATATTTACCTATGTTGCAAACAGTAAAATAATAATAATAATAATAGTAATAATAATAATAATAATAATAATAATAATAATAATAATAATAATAATAATAATAATAATAATAATAATAATAATAATAATAATAATTCATGATGAGACTTTCACATTAGAAACTGATAGTAAGACCGATTAAATGTATTATTTTTGACAATGATTTCCGACTCCGCTTTTCAAATACACGGATCCGCCCCTGCAAATTGAAGATGGTAGCAGTTGATGATTGCTTAGCTGGGTGAAATAGATAATCAAAGACTTCTGTGGCGGCTCATTTTAAATGTTGCCAATTTTTCTGCTGACGTATTCTGTGCCAGACCTAATGAAAGAGATCAGTCAATTTTGTCCTCGGAGAAACCGCTGTAACATTCAGATAGTCAAACGCACCTTGGAATTGTTATGTTATCCAGTCTTACTCTGAATGCCTGCATCATTGAAACACAATGTTAACGATAGTTAAGCATGGGTTCCCCCTAGTTTGGAACGCGATTGGGTAATTATGTAGTTTTACGATAACTGCGGTAATGGCCTCTGACTTACCAGAATTTGAAAAATGCGAGAATTGTTTAAGGTATTATTAGCCACATTTTGGGCATTAAACTACTTTCTGGGCAAGGTTGGGATGCAATAGTAGATAGACATAAGTATTTTTGCAAAACACTGTATTATCAAATGCGAACAAAAATGTGCCCTGCTAATCTTTTATATCTTGCTTCAGAAAAAAATCACATTCCAAATATAGCACCCAACTACTCGGGTGCTGACACCGATATATCGGAGATGCTTGTTTTGTATTCTTCCTCGTGTTGAACATCTGAGTGTCGAACAGCATTCCAAAAAAGCTTCGTTTTATTTTTAGATCCCAATATTGTAAACATATACTTAGAATGTGATTTTTTTAACTTGAAATTTTATTTAAAATATATTATATATGGCATGACTCTGTGTATTTTTATTTGCAATTCCTTTATTGCATATTGTCTCTACCATCTTTTGTAGATATTTTCTTTCTGGCTGGACCATGATGGAAACTAGCTATGTTGTTAATGCATGTTACCCAGGTGTTAATAAAGGATCTATTCATCTATGCTTTCCCAGATAACGCTGTCACAAGCGGGAGCGTTTTTGTAGTCAAGCCAAACTAAACGCTACGGTGTTTCCTTTCTGCGATACTGCCATGGAACAATGTACCTAGTGAACTAGGTATGGCGAATCCCTTTAGAAATTCAAAAGCCGGCTCAAAGCAAATTGTGTTGACCGCCAAGAAGGTGCCATGTAACTTTTCGATACTCACCAAAATTTTTATCGTACTTTGCTGCTGACCGTTTAATAGAAATTTACCTGCATGACGCAGGTGCACAAGAAATCTATATTGATTCTAATTTAAGTATTACATATTCTTCATGTAAACACGTTGTATTTGGACAGTTTATTTGGGCCCTGCCTTCATTTATACCTGTTTATGCACTGCTATTATTCGGGTGGTGACACCGATATATCGGAGATGCTTGTTTTGTATTCTCCCTCGTGTCGAACATCTGAGTGTCAAACTGCATTCCAGAAAGCATTTTTTAATTGCTTGAGTGGCCAGCATAACAAAACTTTTACTCATCTGAATTACCGGTATGATTCAAGATCCAAATTTCCACAATAAAAAAAACATTTATTCTAGTGCCAGCAAACATATATTCAACAAGTCCAACAAATTTTATGCCCAAAGTGTGCATACGAACGCTGTTGATTCCGTCTCCAAAATTGCGCCAAAACAGAAAGATGAAGACTCCTTTTTGTATAGATTTGGTCCTCCGTGAAGATAAAAAAAAACACAAAGGCAACAAGAGCCTATATTGGAAATATTCTTTTGAGACTTCTTTATAGTTTCGTCATATATGTTGCAAACGTAAATGTTTAATTTTCCTAGGGACCCCATTTTGTAGCGTTTTTAGCAACACGACTAGCTTGTAGACATAAAAATAAAGCGTTAAAACACAGCACTTCTCATTACTCCATGACTGCATGGGCTGCTGCATCGTATTTCTTACACACACTGAACCAAGAGGCCAATTAAGCTGCAAGATAGATTGTCTGGGTCTATGAAACATTTTGCAATTATTTTGGCAGTTTGTTCGTTAGGCTGTATGAATAAATGTACACTTTAATTTCAGTCTTTGTTATGTACCCGATAGAAAATGGATCCCTTGTGTAGTTGAGACGACAGTCGAGGGCTTTTCTTTCACAGATTATTGAATCGTTGAAAATTAGTATTTTTAACCCTGGGGACCTATCTCTGAAGTATTGGGCCTGCAGTGCACCAAGCAAAGCTGTTGCCCAGAGGCAAAATTAGTATCATACCAAATGATACCCCTTTTCATGCTACAAATGAAATATTGCGTGTTAATTATGTTCAATTGTAACCAAGATGTGACCTGAACTGAAAAGATAAAGTTTATGACAATGGCTTCATCATCATGATAATGACGGATATGTCGTCCTACTGTCGTGAGGATTTGTTCTTTGTAATAGATATCATGTAGCCTAATATCATTCTGTGGCATGACGTATGAAAAAGTAACAAGATCGATTTTAATATATTAATTACTTTGTAACGCATGAGGGTGGACATCAGGGACTGTTTACTGTTCTTGCGCACAAAACACATCAACTACACGTGGTGCTTGAATCATACTATACGCTGTGTTCCCCACAGTGCTTATTTAAGTTTAACGCAGCAGTACATTTTTGCATGGATGTACGCTTTGATGACAAATGACAAGTTCCAAGAGCGCTAGGCATCATTCAAAAGTAATGCAGCGCAGAGTTTGCTACTTTCCCATTCCCCATTAAGGACAATTCCATTTTGTGATTTTCATTTTATCTTTTTTATCTACTGACTAAAAATTCCAATTCCAACTAGCAATTTCTTCATTAGGGGAAAACACTCTTGTGCAAGCCACGTTTTACCCTCTCACGAGGCACTGGCTGTTCAGTCTTTATCACTGCAAAATGCACGAGTTAGGGTATATGAGAGATAAAGCAGTAGATTAAAAGCGACTACTGTTTATCTACAAATGACAACCTAAATAGACCTTTTCACTTTTATAACGACATAAATCATTGATTGTTAGAAAGTTTAGAATCTTGAGAATCATTTTTATGGGAGTGTGGTTATGCTTGTCAGCTGCAGTGTTTACATAGGTATGCTTAAAGCGCACTTTTTGTCACAAAATTGGAGGTTGAAAGATGATCCACTAAGACTTTATCACTGATACACGTTTGTGACAAAACGCTACAAATTTTGGAACGTGCAAGGCTCATTTTACGTTAACAGCATACGCTCGGTTCTGATGCTAATTTAAGTTCTTTCTGTTCAAAATTGAACAATAGACATTAATGTTTTGTTGGGTCATAATTAATTCAGTTATCGCTATGAAAATAGTGCCACCAACTGACTTCAAGACGGGCAAAAGAAATATACCCTCAACTTCTTAGCTTTCATAAAATATATTTCTTGGTGAATTCAGTCTCAATTTTGGAACCAGTACAAGTCTCTGCTAACGTGCCAACTATCGTATACCTAAGAAATATTGTATTTTGATACATCTTTTAAAGGCGTTTAGTGAAAAAAAATCTGTTTCGGTTGACTTTACAGCAAATTTATCTTGACTTTGTGATTTTTGTTTTTCAACATATACTGAGCACGTTCAGTAAATACATCATTTTTGCGTTTCCGTATTTTGAAGACAAAAGAGTGGAATGTGTTTAATGGTTTTTGATACGGGAAGTAGCATAGAAGCAAGACAGTCACGTGGCATCAGAGAGCACTATTATTTTGTGATGAAACAATTCCAGCAACCTGGAGTTGTTCACCATTTGTCTTTTTCTTTTAGCAAGCATTTCTTGTTTCTTATTCATTTTACACGTTTTCTTTCATGCATGACAGGGAAGAACCGTTAAGGAAGACAAGCCACGGAATTTTAACTTATTGATCACAGACCTCCTCTGAGGTAAACAAATATATGCAATTTGAACAGCTAACCTGCACTTACATACAGTGTTTGAATGCATGGAAGTACTCAACAATTAGGCACAAACGACAATAATGGTTTGTTGCTAGGGACAACGTGATTGTACGATGTCGAGCAAGCATAAACGTGTTTGAATAATTCAAAGTGTACATATCTTTATATTTTCATTATTTGTTAACATTAGAGGCACTGGAATACGAATGCGGAACCATAAAAGTGTAAACATTTATCTATACTCCTGATAAGGAAAAGAGAACGCTTCATTGGTTCAACAGCGAGTATGATCAATACGATGTTTTATATGGATTTGCATGTACCCCTGTAATTTATGCAACGTGGGTAAGGAACACTTGTTCCAGCTTGATCCAGTGCCGTGCAAAAGATTGTGCAGGTATTGGGATAAAGATTAGAATTTGGTGATCGTTGTGCCTGGCATTGAGGTTCAGATGGGCTTTAAATTGTCGATGCACTTTGAAGCCAACATGCACCGACGTGGTGAGCAGGCTTCATAGTTAGACACAGGGAGGAACATTGGAATATTAGAAGCCGACCTTTAGCAACATAGGGTAGCCAGAAGGACGTAGCGTTTCATATGCGCTACCAACAGGTGGTGGAGGCACAGTCGGGAGACAAGGCAACGTGAATGGAGAGAGAGCTCCAGGAGACCGCAATTGTCTTACCGCATGGATGACTGCTACTTAGCAAATTGTGCGAAAAGATACTGGGTTCTTCCAGTCGGCAGGTTTTGGCAGCGGTGGCATCACAATCCCCACACTTACCCTCTACATTATGCCTAAATGCTCTATCTAGCATTGTTCTCCTTTGCCGTCCTGGAGGTGCTGTGAAGGCCTAAACATAGTTCACTGGCCTCCGTGGGTACCATCACTTCTGTTCAGCAGTCCTTATTAAATAGGCAAAGGCAAGAACAGAAGATTCAAGAACTGCCTAAAAGAGGGCACTGCAGTCAGTGGCGGGCTAGGGTTGTGTATTCCCATTACTTGACATTGTATCTTACAACTAGATAACTTGAAAACAACTACACATAGAAACACCAAATTTCAGAGAGTAGATCTAGATACATAACTAAATACCTCACAAAAATCATATAACCACAGCAACATAAGTGACAAGTTTATTTAAGGTTGCTTTAACATACAAACTAATGGGAATACACAGCTCTAGCCCTCCAAAGGTTTGTGTATTCAGTTGTGTATTGGGGCGAATACACACCTTAAAGGTAATTCTGACCTTTCCTATTCCACAGTCCAATATGTCACTTGCCAAAGCAGTCAGACTGCTGACAGTGTTGGCTAAGTGGGCTCTGACACATTGCGTTTGGGGGGGTTGCGCAGTATTTAGAAGTAAATGTATTTCTTAAGTTATGAGCAAAAGTCTATTTTGATAAGTCAGGCAGTACAAGCTAACAAAATATCAACCACATACCGTCAGAGCATGTTTACAGTCTAGAATTCTAACAAACATTCATTCTGATGGTCCATGCTGTTTCCCAGATTTGTGTCTATAAATCCGAACACTCCGGAAAGTTGGTTAAAGATAAGAAGAAAAAAATCAGAGGATGAACTTGTGGGTATGGAAACCCATCAAACTATTGACAGTTGCAATTGCATCTTTGTCAAAAATAAGTGGGTATGAGGCATACTCGCTGCTCCAGTTTATAACTTATCCCAAGCAGTCTACTTACACAACAAAATTAAGAACTTTATTGCCAATATTCAGTATAATTCCATACAACTTTCTTTCCCCGCTGGTAACTAATTAAAAAAAATGCTCTCACATTGCCTGCTTAAGAGGAAATGACCATCGCTGCATTGCTTACATTTTGCTGGTTTTGAGTTCACAAGTTATTGGGAGCAGAGCAAGTGCCGACAAAATACTTGGGAAACAAACTATTTTTAATTTACGTTTGAACTAACCATAAACTGTGGAATCTTCTAGGAAAGCTGGCTTGTTCTAATACTTGTTTTAATACTTTCTGTCTAAAACTATCTTCATCCGAAGGTCAAAACAGAAACGTAGGAGGAAGAACATCGAGTTGATACAACTTCTATCAAGAGCTTTACCAGGCGTGATACAAGCACCTGGAACACACTGAAAGGAACTGCCGACTCACAACATAAGTTTAAAGGCATACACGAAAATAGACCCTTTCAGTGATAGACTGGCTCTCGACGTATGTTAGGAATTTGGCAGTGTGAGTTGATATTTCTCTTCTGTTTTTCTGCAAACCTAACCACAGATCGCGCAGACTTCAAACAAAAACACATGCAGCTACGTGGTTCCAAAACGAGTGACAATGTGTAGTAATGACAATATTTTATTTGACTCCCGCGGACGGTGAAATGAATACAAATAAATACATCAAGATGACAAGGCAGAAATTTTTATTACCCACAAGGTAGAAAATGACATTCAAGCGAAAAGTAAAATTACATGAAACTAATAAATAAATAAGACAGTAATTAAAAATGTATAGAGAACACAACAATAGGATAACCGAGAGGGACATTTCATATTTCGTCTGACGAACAAGTTTTTGCTCGTAGGACACTGGAATATTACAGTTGATTGATGATGATGATAGATACCTCAATGTGTCAGTGACACCACCAAGGCCTACTGAAGCATTACGACACGGACCAAGGCGGGCACTCACGTTAGTTGCTGCCACCTCATTGATGTAAGAAAGTAAAATACATATGGGCGACAAACCAGAAGAAAGGAGTCCATCAGCCAGAATTCCCTTGACCTTTGGACGGTACGTATACGTATGTCGAGATTTCACATGTAAAACTGGTTAAATGGCTTTTTTTTTTCTTTTTGTTTTTGTTTTTTTGTTTAAATTTTGTTTTGTTTTGTTTTTTTGTTTGTTTTGTTTGTTTGTTTTTGTTGTTTTTTTTGTTTGTTTGTTTGTTTTTGGGGGGTTTTTTTGTTTTTTGTTTTTTTTGTTTTTGGGTTTTTTTTGTGGGTTTTTTTGAATGATGTGAACGTTTACGTAAACACCATGTGAGTGCTTAATCAAATATCTTTGAATTGTTTCCATTTCCGGAAATTTGGTTTTGAGAGATGAATACAATTAAATCCATAAGTAAAGGAAGGTACATCAGTTGTTCAGGTAAGACTTTACTTCACCAGAAAGACCAGCAAAATTTCAACCAGCTTTATGATATCGGTACATGGATCGCCGCGCACAACTTGATCCATTATCTGCATGCACATCAGACGAACCATTTTCAGTATAAGTTATTCCTAACAACTTAAGTTCCGGTACAGCAGTAATATGATTGGACTCTTCACCAAGACACCAGTTGGGTTTACAGCGACAAACACTCTTACCAACACGTAAAATCTTCGTTTTAAGGACACCAAAGTTAAAGCGCCAACTTTTCGAGTACTCAACACTTATGTCGAATTAGATGTTGCAAACCACTGATAGTGAACGAAAATTATGCTACATCATCCACATTGTATTTATCTTTTCCTGAACATACCCCGTACACCATGAGAATAAGCATCTGAACCAATAAACCATAACTGGATATGTTAAACACTTTGGGTGACGCTGCACTGTCTTCACCAACACTTTGTCCAACTAAGGATATGTCGCCACATACAGAGTTCCATTTCACACAGGCTTTGAGACCCTTTCACCATTTATAGAGAAATAACCAGTGAGGTGGAGAAATAACATCATAAAGTTTATAGAATAATCCACTATGTCAGACTTTCATCAAAGCAGCGCTCAGGACCCAAGCTCCAAATACTTAGCAGATAAAACTGATGTTGGTGTCCTATAATGATGTCATGCAGAAGCGCTCAATCAAATTCCGTGCTCCTTTTTTTTAATATTATTTTTAGGAAAACCCACTGTTATTGGCTTGAAATATCAGGGAGAGTGAGAAAGTGCACAGTGAGCATGGAATACGTAGTAACCAGGATCATTGGGATTACATTCTCTCACAATGCGACTGCAGTTAGTGACAAACGTCAAAGCCTAACCCCACAAGCACTGTCACTCGATCGTGCTAAGTCCAAGAACGAGCAACCGAAGCTGTCAAGTAATCCTGCTGTACTCGGCTACTTTCTCAGTTCTATGTGATTCGCTGCATGTTGCCTCCTTATAATTTTTTCGAGTTGTTGACACCTCTGTCTATTTTTGTATATGAACGGTGGCCTTAGATAGATTCATTTTATTCAGGGACAGCTAAAAATATTTCATTAAACCACCTCTCTATCTTTTGATACAGCGTGTCTTCAGGGAAGAATCAATTACCTACATTAACAGACCCAGATTTTATTCCTTTGCACAGTAATCGTTAACGACATTTTGGTTTAGTATATAGATGCAATGCATGATTTCTATAATAAAGATCCAACACAGGGAATTCAAAAGTGAGTTATTAAAGATCTGTGATAAACGATATACTATGGAAAATTCATAATAAATTTGAATTGTGGACTCTGACAAGATATAATACAGTGCATAAAACCAAAAATCTAATGCAGGACATTATTGATGAAAGAATTTTGAATTTTTGGATATTAATAATAAAATGTCCAATACATGCAATTAACAATAAAACGATGCAATACAGGCCATTACTTATAAAAGAGCAGACACAAGATTTTTTTTTTTAAATCAGACACAATACAGCAATGATAAAACAGCTGATACGGGATATTGATAATGAAAAAGTGTGATAGACAACACTAGTGATAAAAACCAAATACAGGACATTAACAATAAAAGATGTCATACACAACATTGAAAATGAAAAGTTAATCAGGTCATTAATACTAAAAGAGCCGGTACAGAACATAAATGATAAAAGATGTTATACTGAACATTCGTAATGAACGATGTAATACAGGACATCAATAACAAAGATTATAATGCAGGACATTAGGAATTAACTGATGTAATTCAGGATACAAGTAATAATAGATGTAATAAAGGACATTAGGCCTACTGATTATACGATTTAATAGAGGATATTAATAATGATAAACTAAATATAGATCATTAATAAAAAAGTAGCCTATGCAGACCATTAATAGTAAAATATTTAATGCTGAACATTGGTAAAAAAAATCTAACAGAGGACATTAATAATATAAAATCTAATAAACGGCAAAAATTAAAGCAGTCATAAAACATTAAAAGAAAATGAGCAATTACAGGGCATTAATGATAAGATTTAATCTTCACACTTTTTGTGGATATACGCCCAGACGTTTAATGACATGATCCAGAGACTTTTGTGGCCACAGCTTGACTGCAAACCAATAGGAGCCATTCATATTTAACTGCGATCCTGCTCACTTCCTGTGTTGCCATGGCAAAAGACTGATGCGTCCACCATGATCAGGGCAGATTTGTATATTATACTACACAAACATCGATAAATAACACCTTTCAAGCACAAGAGAGCTCTTTTCCAATCAATTTAGGCATCCTTTATGTTTCAAATATGTGTGAAAACATTTTCTTAAGATTATTATGTGTTCTTTTTGTTTATTTTATTGAAAAAGTACTTTTTACCATGCTTAATATATGGATCTGGCCTGATGCAGGTGGCTCCCTCTTTCGCTCAATAGCTGCTAGAGTAGGACTGCATCTGAACATGAATACATCCTATGGGGAAGTTTGACCTCAAGGACGGAGTGTTTTGTTTGAATAGTCCACTATCCACAATATGGCCGACCGAAAAAAAACTGCTGACTATGTCAGTGACAATGCAACCGCACCTTGGGACAGATCAAAGATGTCGTCATCACGTGAGACTTCCCCTTCAAAATCCGTGAATGTTGATCCTATATAAGGGGTACCCGATATACCTAAAACATGTTTCTATTCTTTCTACCAATGCTGTCTTTAATCATTTTTAAACTACTGCTTCTGTTCTTTTGTCTTTGAGAATACGTCTGGTGGCTCGAATAAGATAATTGATATGTTCCCCTCACTTTTTAACCAAAAAAAAAAAAAAAAAGAGTCAATGGTTCCAGCGGGATTTAAACCTAGGTGGTTCGGGACAGGTGTGTCGCTTGAACGACCTGTCCAAGCTGCCACTATGCCTTTTGGTCGATTGGAACTGAAAGATCTTTTGCTTTGTTTTGGCACAATCACAGACGCATGCAAAGAAAAACTATTATGCAAAGGGATTTTAGACCACAGACCTTGATGGCCATGTTTGGAGGGTCTATCTCGAGATGGACACTCCGAACGATTGAGGCTTCTACGTCTACAGTTCAGCCAAGGAGTGCATTCGAAATTAGAAATTATAGGTCAGTGCTGGTGCTAAGATTGTTAAACAACATGAAGTTCAAAGAACTAATAAATTTTAACTGACCTAAAATCACGTGCAAACAGCATGGTTTAAGAAGTCCTTTAATTAATGCAAATTAGGTGAATACACAAAATTTAAATCTTGGATAACTTCAATACTATTGTACTTAGAAGTTCCATTCCAACTTCAATTTGTAGATTTGTGACATAGCACCATCTAACAAACAAAGAACCAAAGTCGTAGAATATTAATTTACGCAAATCAAGTAAATACACAAAATTTATATCTTGAATAGCTTTAAGACTATTAAAAATAGAGGTGCCATTCTAAGTTCAATTTGCATGTTTGTAACATAACTGCATGCAATGAACCAAGAAGGAAAATAGCATTTTAAATTTAGGCAAATTAGGCTGACAGACAAAGTTTACATTATATGTTGAGCAATGGCAAAGTGTTGCATTTTAAACTGTTCTCACTTTGAAGGCACCAAGACAGATTTGCTGTAAGGCAAATTTTTTTCTAGTCTTTCCTTTTATATGCATGAGTGTGTGAATGTACGTACGTATGTGTCCATAAGCGTGAGATCATGTTTCTCTATCATGCCGATTATCACTAACAGCAGAAGTCAACTTTCAAAAGACGAGAGTACCTGTCAGTGATATCAAATCAGAATTAACCTGGCATATTAGGAAATGTCCGTTTGGCGTGTCCAACGTCCCGTAAAATGTCTGGGGTTTTTTGGTTTGTGTGTGTGTGTGTGTGTGTGTGTGTGTGTGTGTGTGTGTGTGTGTGTGTGTGTGTGTGTGTGTGTATGTGTGTGTGTTTGTTTTTGTTTTTTTGTTTTTTTAATCATTTCTTGTTTGACCTGCGTGCGGTGGATTCACCTTATTACCGTCTCAGACTGAAGGACGAACAACATAGAAATGCCGTATTGATTACTGCCTAGAGATGGCCTAACTACCAGTACTTCCCTGTTGTGTCATTTTTTCCAGGGTATGTCCTGTTGCATAGTGACTACTGAGGCACTCCTCAGTTCTGCCTATAGACCAATCTATCAGCGTACATAAAACATGCTCTCAGTCTCTGTCCCCAAAAATATCAATCAAGGTATGGAGCACTGTGCGTGCATAGACACCGGCTGGGGTCAATGAACTGATGTAATAAGCTCGTACAGCACTCCACTTCCCCCATTACAGACTGATTATCTGATAAATACAATTACAACCCCAAATTGTGGCTGATATTATTGACGGACCAGTGGCAATGCGAGCTAGGAGACACACCACAGTGTTATTGAGTACACGGAAGCTACATCATCGATCGCCAGCAGTTCACTGGTTTTTATGCAGCCTAGATATTTGTTCGCTTTGAAAGATATGTATGCATAAAATGCACTTAAATATGCATGTTATCCGACCCCCTAGATAATATCTCTGTTCTCGTCAATATCTGCCTTGCAAAATAGATGCACAGGTGTTTTGATGCTTATGAGGGTTGCATTTTGGAATTGATATAGTCCAAAAATTTATAATGCATTAAAAAGGGTGAAACATTAGGCCAAATACACCCAACTCAGAATATTTATACACTTGTACCAAAGGAAAAATGTTGATGTAAAGATTTCGCAGATCAGATCAGCATGACAATATGGAGATCAGATCACTATAACAAACAAAAGTTTAGGCAATTTTATTACATATATTGTAACAAGGTCTGGTCTGGAGGCTGCCATCATTGAAGCAGAGGTGATATATTAACCACTCAAGGCTGTTTTAAAGTTTGCGACACATAAACCCGTGCAAAATGCGTTTCAAAAAAACGAAACAATAATTAACAGTAAACACCAAAGACCACATACAATAAAAAAAACCCGTAAACATTGAATTGGCATTCTAGCAGTCAACTGAAATATTATTATGAGCCTTTGGGGACCATATGTCGTCAAATTGGTTCTTGAACTTTATGCAGATCTTTTTATGGACACCTCAGCTCTGTGCATGTATCATTATCGGCATGCTTCAACATTACAAGTATATGTAATACAAGAATAATATGAACATGATTGTCGTAGCTTCAATGTTTATTTGTACATCCGCTCATACCAAATTCTTGTCAAAGCTATACACCACTTGCCTATTTGTCCAGAAACGCATCTGGTGCTAAACAACTCGACATTTATAAACAATTGGTCTCATAGCAATGAACGTTTTTGTCATAAGATTGACATCATTATCGTTTGTCTTCTGGTCAGTTTTGTTTAAAATGCTTAACTTGAAACCGCCTTAGATCAGACATAATAATGGAAACAGACAAAATGTACGGATCTCCGTATCTCCGGATTTTACACCGTTAGAGAACAATGATGCGTTCATCGAGAGTATCTGTACAGACAGTCACAACATTGTGTTCCTGATATTTCATTCTACCGAGCACAAAAGTTTGCAGTGGTGTCAAAATGACAAAGGTGCAACACTTTGCTTATTGTACCTTAAACCACGTGATCACGAGAATTGCTGGACCCACATGCATCAGGTAAGGTTCTCTATTTGCACTGTATTTCATATATATGAAGAGGTTTATTACTAGTGGCACCCTTGTACTGTGTTTAATGTATACGAAGGGGGTTATACTGATAGCAAAGTCTGTTGCGGACATTTTTTAATAAGTGTATCCAAAGTTGATTAAAGTGATATCAGTTAATAATATATTTAACAATTTCAGTCTGTTGGCCTGGGAAAATGTAAAGTGCGAGGAGGCATTTTTAAGTAAGTGTCCTTGTAAAATATATTAAATAAGCTTGCTCCCTTCACATTTACGACTAAACTCCGAATTAAGTACTGACACAAACAGGCCATCCTCTCTCAAATTTCATTCAACTTAAATTAAATGCATGGTTGACTGTTACTGAAGTTGTTTCTGCCAAATACAATTTGGTTATGGAATGGCCTATCCAACGACAATAAAGTATCTGTGACACTTTCAATCTTCAAGGCAAAATTAACAAAGTACAACTACTATTCTCGGCCAAGAAACCACAAATTGTTTCACGTGTAGGCAAAAATAACAATAAAATAAAAAGGATATTCCGCGATGCCTCTGTATTTATACTTTAGAAATAGCTAATGACAGGACTGACATGGACAGTATTGAACTTGGCTAACGAATTTATGGTATGAACCATATTGAAGTGCTGCAAGATATATACCTTATCCATATAAATATTGTACAGGAAGCGAAGCTATGTCATGTGACCCCGCTCTTTGGATAATGTGTGAAATTACATTGTTACTGTGAAGTTTTTTGCGATACTGTCAAGTCAGTATTAGGCAGTACAGCTAAAAGTCTGGTCACATATTGTGCCAAAACAATGAGACACTATTTCTAATTTCCCAACCAGACTTAGATGATACATTTAACTATGATAAAACATGACATGCATTTCTCTCAAAGTATCATCGCAGAAAAAACTGTTATTTTTGAATGGTTAAGTAACATAACTGGCACATGTGCCCTCATCATGGTGGAGACATAATTCTGATGCCTAGTAACTGAGGGGCCAGAGTAGGTCTGCAATTAATTTGTTTAAAGTTAATTTATTTCTATGATGTTTGTATGCTTTCAGTTGAGCTGCACTGCATTTCCAAAATAATGCTAGCAACACAGCGTTCAGATAGGCAACTCGACAACTTGCGCCTCTTCGCATCCCAGCACCCTGTGCGGCGGAAGTCACTTTCACACCAAATACACATGTACAAGGATATCCGCGAAAGGGGTTATGAATATTGTGGCTCGCTCTTTGATTCCTTTTTCGAAAAGCTCTGAAGCCAATCTAACAGAAAGGGAGGAAAACGGTCGCAACGAATTTGTGCAACACCAAAGTCAAAGTAAGTAGGACAGGACCAGAGGCAATCCAAAAGCATGTCCACCCCCCCTGAAATGAATGTGGCCCCCACTGACAAATGTTGCATCACTTTTTTGGGTGACGATTTCCAATGAGGCATGCCCTTATGGTAGGTCCTGAGAAAAGCTGCTGGAGTTAGTGTCAGAGAAGTTCGGCAGGTAAATACCACGGTATACCTCACAAAGTGGGCCTCAAGTGTTCACTGACCATAAAACAAACCAATGGAAGGTATTGGTATTCAAGTTAAGCCATATTAATTGCAGACCTACTCTGGCCACTAGTCATCAGAATTATGCCTCCGCCATGACGAGGGCACATGTGCCAGTTATGTTACTTGACCATCCAAAAATAACACTTTTTCAGCGAAGGAAAAGAAATTATCTAAATGTGTTTAGCATCTTGTATCTTGCAAACTTAGTGAATACTTTTTAAGCCTTTTGCTTTCCCTAGTAGCTACTCTTATCATAGGATGTCATTTGACCTTGCTGGGTACATAAATCTGCCCTCTTTCCTGTCAAGTTCCTTGCTGCACCCTAGGTGGCAGCACAGGATCTTAGTTATTGTGAATACCTCCTATTGGATGGAGTATTTGGCGGAGACATAAACTGAGGTTGCGCATCATTGAAGGGACGAACCATCTCCAGATAATGATTTTCATCAGAGGACAATTCGGAGCCGATTCAGGTTATATCAATGAAACAGCATGCAGGATTTAGATTTCTCTTGTACTGTACTGAACATGAAGCATATTACGTCTTTAAAGAATTTCGTCAAACTCTTACCAATTCTACAAATTTTTCGCCATTTTTTTCATGCTGACAAAAAGCGTTTAGCAGATCGAAACATTTTTCTCAAAGTATATTATGCCAGGCGAACATCATACAGGCTTTCTTCCCATACTTGAAATGATGAAAAATCACAGAACATTAAGACCCATAGCCTATAGTTGTGTAGCATGCAGAGCCAGCCTCATTAAACAAGGGTACCGCTAAAAGTGTTTCAAACTTTGAGAAAAATGCTTGGAGGACAAGAGTAAAAAACTAAGTCATGATTAAAATTAGATATTCTGTCTGAGGCACCCATTTTGAACAGCAAATTAAACAGCAAAACCGCTCACAAAATACACAAATTCCAATCACTTTTGGTCGAAACAAAGTAGGGTGCAATGATCCCAAGGCTTCTATCTGGAAGTTTGAACCAACTTGTCAAGCTGTTTTCCAGAAGATTTTTTACATTGTCACAATTATTGTTGAGGAATGTGGAAGCTAAAAAAATTGCATTTTGAGCCATTTTTTTTTGTAAGCAGTCCCCATTAAATTCAAGCAAACTATACGGCAATATCGGTCACAGATGCATAATGCGATAAATAGTATGACGGGTGATGCACGAACATAGAGGTTATATATTGTAAATCATGATGTATATTTTGTATAAAGCAATTTACCTCCCATGCAACGTAATAACATCAAAACTTAACACAGACACCTTAGGTGAAATTTATTTCATACAAAACGCATATAGATTATAAGCATGTTGATGGAAATACAGTGAAGATCAGATTGTACAATTAAGTTGATGATGAAATGAGCCATGATCCCCCACAGTTTATCTTGAAGAATGTGGATCATTCTGGCTACTTATCCATCCTTTAATACAAAACTGGTAACATGGTTTTCTCCCATACAATACGTCATATTTGGACACAGCTCATTGATACTTTTAGCAATTAAACTTATTTTTCAGAATACCAAAAAAAAATGCAGCTTTCACACTTTTAATCTCGACTAATTCATGAATTGAATATATTGCAGAAAATGTTTTTGGTGATGGTGGTCAGCAGAGCATTAGGCCCATGGGCCTCTTATTATGTAAATATGAAGACCAGAGCCGGCTGAGCCATCCAATGAAGACCTGAGTTGGCTGAGCTGTCAGCTTCAGCCAGCTCCAATTTTAGGCAGCTAAATTTTTGCAAGCTGTGCTCATGTATGTATGTATGTATGTATGTATATACATATATATGTATAAATATACATGTATATATATACATATATATATATATATATATATATATATATATATATATATATATATGTATATATATATATACATGTATATTTATATAGTACTTTCTTATTATGTCAGCGATTTGTTATTCGTTTTGCTTTATTTCTGTAAAGCTGTATATTGACTGTCTTATTTTTGCCATGCCGCAAAAGAAACGCACTGATTCTTTTTATTTCATTCATATTTCTTTCCCTTCAGAAACTCTCTCATATGTTGATTTACCAATGTTGGCTCCTCTTGCTGGATCCAGTGACTAGCACCCTCTATGAAGCATAGGGTGTAATCAGAAGCATACTTTGCCGACAGCTCCGCCATCTCCCGCTCCAGTGCCGAGTCATTGGTCCCCCAAATACATAGCACAGGCGTGTCCTTGACCTCATCAGAAATAACTGGCATGCTTTTATATTTGACCACAGCCCGATAATAGTTAACCGGTGGTGTGAAGGCCCCTGTTAGTAAGCAGAAAGTCCAGATTTTTTTTAATTTGCTTCAACCATACAATTGTACGTATCTATGTTAATGTGCAACAAAAAAAATCAAGTTTGAAATGTTTCTAATAGCTAGCTTTAGAATCATGTCTTTATCTATATTTATTTTGTAGAATGTTAACGATTTAAATTTTAAATACCACTAATATGCATCATTTCAATCTATACATCTAAAAACATATACATTTCATAGCCCATGCCCACAAACCTAGTAACATCTCTCTCTCTCTCTCTCTCTCTCTCTCTCTCTCTCTCTCTCTCTCTCTCTCTCTCTCTCTCTCTCTCTCTCTTTCTCTCTCTCTCTCTCTCTCTCTACGTTTTGAAGATATTAAAGATTTTAATTTGAAATGTCCTTAATTTGCATACTTTCAAATTTCAAATGCTATATATGTGAAAACATATCCATTACACAGCCCACCCCCACAAACCTATAACTAGCATTTAGAATCATGTATGTCTATATTAGTTTTGAAGATATTCAAAATCTAAATTTTTAAATGTCCCTGATTTGCATGATTTCAATTGCTACAAATCTGAAAACATATCCATTAAATAGCCCGTCGTCACAAACCTGTAGCTCGCATATAAAATCGTGCCTGTCTAAAACAGTTTTGAAGATATAAAAGATTTACATCTTTAGATGCCCCTAATTTGCATAATTTGGAACATCTTGACTTCACAAAACAATTTCCCCATATCACTGCTAGATCAATCATCATGGCAAATTTCGCATTTCTCGATATCCCTGTGTCAGACAAAGGCTCCAGGCAAAATCAGGGCGAAAGAAATAATTTCAAGGAAAACAAAATGTCTTTGTTGGCACAAAGACATAATGAATATAGGGGCACAAACTGAGTGGTGCTCCAGGCTTGATCCGTGGAATGATATGCGTATCCGCAAACAGGTGTCGCCTTCGGATGGTCTTAGAAACAGAAACTGTCGTGAACTTACTTGCACTTGATTCACAAATATAGTTTAAGGTCTTTTTTTTTGTTTGGAAGAGATTTTTTTTTTTCAAATTAAAGTTGCTTAAATGTAAAATTACACTGTTGGAACATAGACAGAGTACCAAAGGAATGCATGGGCTTTTAAATTCTATTTTGAGGCCTTAATGTATAGTTTGGCATTATCCTGAGAACCATTGAAAGGATCAGCCATTAGCAATGTCATATGCAAATTCCGTTACACGCAGCGCACTCTCAGGTCCAATTTGATCTCACACAGGAAGTTTGATATGGAAAAGCATGGTCTGTACGGCCGGGTTTTTTGTTTTTTTGTTTTTTTTTTTGTTTGTTTGTTTTGTTTTGTTTTGTTTTTGTCTTTGTTTGTTTGTTTGTTTGTTTGTTTTGTTTTGTTTTGTTTTTGTCTTTGTTTGTTTGGTTTTTTTTTTTTTTTTGATTTGTTTTTTGTTTTTATTTTTATTTGTTTTTGGTTTTTGGGGGGTTTTTTGTTTTGTTTTTTTGTTTGTTTTGTTTTTGTTTTTGTTTTTGTTTTTTGGGGTTGGGTTTTTTAAATTATTATTTGTGTGTGTGTGTGTGTGTGTGTGTGTGTGTGTGTGTGTGTGTGTGTGTGTGTGTGTGTGCGTGTGTTTTTCGCGTTGGAGGGACTGATGGTGCTAATCTTAAATCAAAATTTCATCGTGTTATATATTGGATAAGTAATCAAATGCATGGTATACCCGACCATTTTGATTGTGAGCCATTTATGTCAAAATAAACTATGTATAGACCCAGATCACCTTTCTCAGGAACCGAAAAATGTAAACAGTCAGCGGAGCCAATGTGGAGCTGACAATCAGTGCCATGGCCACGCAACTTATCCAAACTGCGTACTCAAAGTATGATAAATGACTAATCCGTGATTGAATAAACAAGCAAAATAATGTCAGTTTATCAATGGTCTTCTGTGCATGTGGTCAATTCCCGGGGTAAAATGTGTATTCCCCTGTCCTATAGTCAACAGACTGTTTGCATGGTATGACTGACTTTCTCCACCGTGCTCCATAAAGCATGAGCGTCTCGTTCAGTACTATTTTGAGGGTGCTTGTAAAGATTCTGTCACAAAACAATCAATATGCATAAAAACTGCCACAAACTATATTTTTTTGGAAAGCTAACAAACTACTGATTCATTTTGTCCCACTGTGCTGTGTGTTTGTTGTCCTGTGTTGATACAGCAATCGTACGAAGTGCCGTCTTCTTTTTCAGAGAACCTTGAAGAAACTTGGATTCAACTTTTTTTGTTATCTGATGTTAAAGACATTGAATTTATGGCAAGCTGTTCGTAATAATGTAAACTGAAAAAGCGTGTGTCAGATTTTCAGTAATAAGTGTAGTTTTGTCAGGAGAATGAGTCAAAGTCTGGTCCCTTTGATGCATTGAGTGAGTCTCACCGATGCAACTCCACACGTGAATAGCACCGTAACAACTCATAAATCAACACAAAATGAGACACGCTTCTTCAGTTTACATCGTTACGAACAGTTTGCCACAAATTTAATGTCTTCACATCAGAAAACAAAAACAAAAACAAAAAGTTGAATCCAAGTTTCTTCAAGGCTTTTTGAAAAAGAGGGCGCCACTTGGTACGATTGCTGTATAAACAAAAGACAACAAACACACAGGGCAGGGGGAGAAAACACAATATGCATATTGATTGTTAATCTTTACAAGCACCCTCAAAATAGCACTGAACCAGATACCCATCCTTAAGGATGAGCGTCTGGTCCAGTGCTCTTTTTCCTGTGCCTCAGATGTGTTACACTTTTCATACGACCTGCATTATAAAACTGATTCTTTTGTAATTCCCTTAGGCACCTTCACCAGGTCTACCAGCTTTATTGTTTGTGCCCAAAATTTTTATAACTGAGTTGCCAACACCCTTAACAAAGGCCCCAGTATTACAGCACAACAGCCACAACGGTTTCTCTAAAGTGTGGCCGCTTTCCCCACGCCCTTCAAGACACGTATGTGCATAGCTTCACACTTGTTCGTATTTCTACGCTTCATTTGAGTAAAAAACATATTTGGGTCCAACGTTTATCAATAACATTAATTTTTAACTGTAGTGTATCTGAAATGGGAGATAGTTGTAAATACCTGTTGAGAGGCAAATACCTTGGGGGCAACATTTGCACCGTTTACTAACAAATGATGATTTAACACAATTAAAACGATTTCCAGAGAAAGTCTACAATATTATCTTTTGCTTTGTTCACTGTAACTGAGGGCAGTGCGAGATAACCAAAAGTATGCCCGTCCTTTTGCAGGATAAGTCTTTGGTACGATAAAAGCAGCTAAAGTAACCCACCTCTGAAATGGGTTGATGTCCCACATATTAGTGGCATAGTGCACAATACTTTCATATGGCCATACGAACATTTTTGTGTGATAGTACATAATCCCTGGATGAGTAGAAAACAAAAGCCTCATGTCTTTCAGAAACTTTCATCATGCTTGGTCACATTATATTTTAACAATATTGCAGAAAACTCTCTCAAGCCTTTCTGGAGATTAATACAAAAATATTCTTTCATTTTCAAAAAAAAAAAACAGCACCACCTGGTGGTCATATAATGTGAAGTATATGATCCACGGTGACCCTGTATGAAATATCAAAGTAACTGCTCAAGTAGCTTTTGAGTAGAAATTTTCTTCTTTTTTTTTTCTCAATGTGAATTAAAAGTAGAGGATGTAACAGCCCTGTGTTCATGTGATGTTACATTCTCAGACTAAAATGGCCCTGTGAACTTCGAAATAATAGCAAAGTAAACTTTCCATAGCAACATCATCACTGTTGCAATATCACATCCTTCACTCGCACAGTTCTCGAGTCATTTTTTGACATGAAAGGGGTCTGGATCCGTTCATACGAAGATATTAGCCAACTGAATATATCGGTTCCAACCTTCAAGATCACTCAAGGTCTAAATTAAACACACCAAAAGATACTCTGTGGGTACTTTCTCCTATTAATGGTTAATGGTAACCATGGGCTTAGGGTCCAGCATTCGAAGCCAATATGTCACAGTTACTGTCATACCTACAGTAACAATGCTAACATGTACATATACCCCTTAGCAATAATTCCTAATTTCAACAATTTATTAAAAATCAGGAAATACCAGCAGCCTGATGTAGTAAACAAACATACCGCAGATTGCGTCCAAGTACATTTCCACCAAGTGTGATGAGAACACAACATCCACTTTTGGGAGAAATTGGAAATATTGAAAAGACAAAAAACATCCAAAAAAAAATAGTAAAAACTAATAATAGGTTACAGCATCACCTATCTTGACAAAATTAGGTCTGGGGGACTTGAGGCATGTGCGTGTGCAATTTTAAAGGAATAGGCCGAGTGTTTTTGAAGCAGGGGATTTTTTTCGGATTTTACCAAAAAATGACAAAATAATCATTAAAAATCGAAAGTCCCTGAAGCATAACCATTTGAAAACACTCAATAGTGACCCAGCCTAAGTAGATACCTGCCCGGTTCAAAGTGAATCTAGCTCAGGGTTCCGAGAGGGAGTCATAAATGTGAGTTCTCACTGCAATTCCCATTGACCTTACACAGTAATCAACAGGAATGTATGCATAAACTGCCAAGTACCCGAAATGAAAAATTCGTAAAAAAATCAGGGTTCCATAGCATCACTGCCTAGTTAACACTTTTATTTAATCCTTTCACAAAGTACACTTACGCAAGTTTCAGCATAACGTGAGTGGCAGTTCTGGACAAGACGAAAATAGCTTTCATATACAACAATTCGTAAACAAATAGAAACTAGAGGACTGTGACAGTCCTGTGCTCAGCTGACCTAGCATGAACAGACTAAAGTGGTCCTGTAAACTTCAGAATGATATCAAAGGTCGCCTTTGTTTAATATCACAGTTGCAAAAATGAACATATCCCCTTTCCAACTTTTCTGAATTTTGACAATCTGCAAAAAATAAGCAAATGACAGCAATAACACGTTGGAACAAATTTGGTGGAGATCATGTCCACGGACACTTCCAGTAAGTCTGAAGAAGATCCAACTTTTGGTTTGGGAGAAAAAGTCGACAAAAGCAAAAACGCACAAAAATTCTTTAAAAAGAAATAAATCACAGCGCCACTTACTGAATAATTTAGGTCTAGAGGCTCCCAAAAGTGTCCCTGTGGAATTTCAAAGCAATAGCTTGTGTGGTTTCCGGTAACAAGATTTTTAAAGAATTTTCTGAAAAATTAATAAGAATAATTGATAAAATATCTCAAAATTATTACAGTGTGACCATTTCATTGAATTTGGTAGAGACCCACCTAAGGTACATCCCCACTACGTTTGAAGTGAATGTGGTTGATTGTTTTGGAGAAGTCAAAATGTCACTTTCCATTGCAATCCCCATTGATTTACAAAGTAGGAATGCATGCGTTAACCAACAGGTACCCAAATTCAGAAATTTGTTGACAATCAGGGATCCTGAATATCAACACCTAGTGAACACTTTTGTTTGCTCCCCTACAAGCTACATTCCACCAAGTTTCAGAACAATCTGAATTTGGAGAAAAAGTCGAAAATAGGGAATACACACCAAAAAATCGTTTAAAAAAATAGAAAAAATCGCAGCGCCATCTGTTGAACTAATTAAGGTCTGATGGTTCCCCGAAGTGCCGCTTTGCAATTTCGAAGCAATTATCCTGGTGGCTTCAGAGAGGATTTTTTAGATTTTGCCAACAAATGAAAAAAACATATAAAATCCACAAATCATTGAAGCATAACCAGTGCATCAAATATGGTAGGAACCCAACCAAGGTAGATTACCAGTAAGTTTGAAGAGGATCTGGCAAACGGTTTTGGAAAGCCGAAAACGTATAATGTAAATAGACGACAACGACGGACAGACAGACTAATGATAATGCATCCTATAAGCTCAGCTGAGCTAAATAAATCGCAGCGCCACCTCTTGAACAAATTAAAGTCTAGGGATCCCCAGAAGTGTTCCTATGAATGTTCAAAGCAACTGGCCGAGCAGTTTTGGAGAAGGCTTTCTTAAGATTTTGCAAAATATGAACGAAACAATTCGCAAAATTATTGTAGCATGACCACTTCACAAAATTGGCAGACAGCCACCCAATGTAGATCCCCACGAAGTTTAGAGACAATCCGGCCAACGGATTGGGAGACGTCAAAAATGTAAATATGGAAGAATGACCACAACAGACCGACGACCGACTGATCCTTCTGTATGGTCAGCTGACTGACAGCTGAGCTAAAAATCTTTCAAAATCCAAAATTTATCTGCTGAATAAATTTGGTAAAGATCTGGTTAAAATACATCACTCGTGCAGGTTGAAGAGTACCCAGCCAGCGGTTTTTTAAGAAATGAAAAATGTGAATTGTTGACTTTTCGACGCGGCACGAACGGTCAGAGACTTACGTGAGACGGACAAAAGGCAATGACAAGCGGTCAGATGACTCAAAAGGTAACTGTGCTAAAATTGAGGCTGCGAATCTGTGAACATATACCCTTTCCTCACCTGGTTTTGACCATACGTATTTGACTGCTTCCATGTCTTCTTCACTGAAGGTGCCTTCCTTGGGAGACCGTCGAAATAGTGCATCCATTGCTTTTAAATCATCGCTCCACATCGTCAGTTCTGGCAGGTACGGCATGCGGAAAAAGTAGACATACCTGGCAAAAGATCATTAACATATAGTCACAACATGACCAGGCCAAAACTCAGTAAAACGGGTGTGTTTCATATATAGTGTCACTTTTCTTCCTCGCTTGTTTGTCTTTTTTGTTACGTTACTATGCATTTCTGTTCCTGAATACACGTTTTGTCTTCAGGGGCAATATAGTCGATTGTAGAACATGGTAAAACGTTACAGAATGTGCATTCTTACAGAATCGGCCAATTTAAGGTATTTTTCCCGTAATCTTAAGCGATTCCAAACTTGACATCTGTTTAAAGATTTTATTCATCACAATATATAAAATTATTTTCGCGTCTCATGCATCAAACTACTAGTTTACTATAATCTACACTTCTGCAGTTTAATATTAATTTACCCACAATTAAAGTGTTTAGTTCAACGGAAAATGTAATGCATAGTGCAATATCGACAAAAGTTCTTCCATATGTATATAGGTTAGACAGTGACAAGTCAGGTTATGGAGAGTAAAGAGTTCGGACTGCGGAATAGGGCAATGACTACTAGGAAGTGGTTCTGGACAAAAAGACACATCTAGAATACCTATAACAAAAATATTAACTTGCGTTCAATTTGTACTTGTCATAACACAAAATTTTATGAATAATTTCCTTACTCTGAGTAATGAATGAAGGCAGGAATGGCACACATGCAAGGGCAACAACGTAAAATCTTGATTGTTGTTCCTCATACAAAGGAGTTAATTGGCAGAACCAGCGCAGAATTAAAGAAGAAAATCCATGTTTTCTTAAATATATTAATTTTGTACGGTAAACACATACTTCTGAAATTTCTCCTGAAAACATTTCACTTGGTTTTTATCTTTTTCTACATAGAGTATTTAAAATAATTCCTCCGGTGCATTTTTTCAGGCCGATGAAGTCGGCAAAGAACATGCATATGAATATACACCCACTTATACAAATCCAATACTAAGAACCCTCCTGCTAAAGTGAGAAGTAACAGTGGTAGGTGGTAAAAACTCGAGCACATAATTAGCCCTCTACCATGATTTCAGCTTCTGTGACCTGGACTGCCAAAGATGCTCCCAAAAGGCATTGGGGTGTGGTATATTGCAACATATCAGCTTCTTCACCCTGGCTGGAAACTTCATTGTGACACTCCAGGCGACTAAACCTCCCCAATCGTGACTCACCAGTACGCAATTATTATAACCTAAAGTAATAAAGCATAACGGTTTATTTCTGTGTTTTATTCTTTTTATTACAGAATGTAATTGCATGATGCTCTGATTCTTTCTCAACAAACTTTTGCACAATCTGAACGGTTTCAAAACAAGAAAAACAAAACAAACAGCATACCCCAAAATGTCCACTTCCACTTCCACTTCAACTTACCAAGTTATCACACACACTCACATAACAGAACGGCAGTTCTCTGTGCTGATCAAGTAGGACACAGGATTTAGTTAAATATAAACATACATCAAGGGTTGTACTATAGATTGTGCTTTGTATTGCATGACACAAGCTCAGGGACATAATGACATTTTATGCAAACCGTAACAGCAAAAGTAAAATTAATATTACCCAAAGCAGGTATGAGCTCGTCGAGGTCCGCGACCATTTTCTCCATGGCATAATTATGAACACCCTCTGGTTTTTCCGACTCGCCATACCCTCGCATGTCCACGGCTACAGTCCTGCAGAAACCGTAAAGTTGAGCGTCAAATGTTTCCTTTAACACATCATGCGAGGAATATTGGAAAAAATGTAAACTGCTGCCGCCGTGCGATGACTGAAATATGTTAAAGGACAATATGCCTAAGCTAAGAGTGAGAAAGACAGACTGGGTTCATCAATGAAAACAAGAGCCCCATGGGCCTAGTGCTCCCCTGGCATCGTGGCTATATTGCACCTATTCATTTTAAAGCTGTGAGTCCTCAAGTGGCTTCTGATCATTTAAAACTTAATGTAAAAATTGTCCACCAGATGGCACTTCGCTCCACATGTAATCATAGCTTCTTTGTGCAATTCCTGTGATGAATACTGTTGCATGTGCCAAGACAACAATGAGCGAGTCCTTAACTTTATATCCTCAATGACCTTGGGACAGAAGATCAAGGACACCCAGATTATGAAATACAAGAGGCCCATAGGTCTGCCTGGTGCTGTGCTGACATTGCCATTGAAGTCCAAGCTACACCCTGCCATTACAAAATCACCTCCTTCAACTTTACAGGCATGTTGACTTCACAAAAATCGGTCAAGGTCACTGATATTACATCTATTTCTAGCTTTGGACATTGTCTATATATCCTATAAATTTAAAATAAAGTCTAATCCAATTACTTTTCCAAATATGGAATTTTTTATCTTAAAACACATTTTGGCTCATAATTCCCATCAAATTACAGTGCCGCTACTAGTATCATTACCAACTTAGACTTTGACTTCACCCAAAATCCCACCAAATTTGGTGAAGATCTGCCAAAAATTTAAGATGTTAGAGTGTTCACAAGATTTTCACATTTTAACCCCCATATTACATCATAATGCAAGTAGCGCCACCAATATCGAACTCGGCCTAGATTTTAATACACCCTATAAGTCCTGAAAGTTATTGGGCTAACTTGAAAACTGTGGACGGTATCGCGCTAACGAGCAAAAGTTTACGGCCGGACAGACAGACATGAGCAGTCGCATAAGTTCTGCGACTTTTGGTCAGCAGAGCTAAAGAGCTTTTGTAGAGAACATCTTTTTATATCTCGTTGTACGTTAAAACTTTAACCACCAATAAGTCAGGTTTGTACAAGAGGGAGTTACATGGGGCTCTGTCTTCCTTCCCTATATTATCCATAGGAAATATTCTGTTCTGCAGTGCAACTATTTGTAATTGACAGAAACAATTTCAATTTTACATTGAATTTTGACATTTTAACTGAATGTCTTTGTAACTATGAAAAATTATAATTTTCTATGATACAGGACATGTAGTGTTATTCGCAACACCAACTGACATGACTGTAAAAGTATGTATGAGTAAACTAAATTGATTTTGAACTACTTGCTCCTTTATCACGGAGCAGATTTCGTAGCTGTGTCCCCGCTCTATTGCATTCATGTTTCATTTATGCGTGTCCAGACACCTTCCAGATTAGTCGCTTTGTAATCTTTAGGTAATCAAGGAGGTGAAAAGAATTTGTTTCCATACAATACCTGTAATCCCTGCTGAACTCGCGTATTTGGTGTCGCCAGCAATACCAGAACTCGGGAAAGCCATGTAGAAATAGCATCAAGGGTTTGCCTTCTTCCCCATTGGCCACATAATGAAGCTTCACCTCCTGAAAAACCATATATTAGATACAAATAAATACCGAAATGATAGCAAACTCCGGATCCCAAGCACAAGTATCAAGCCAAGAGAAAAGATACTGGTTCAAAATCTCAAGATATTCACATCAAACTCGTGGCTCATATTTATGCTTTCGGTCAGAATTAATTTTTCTTGCATGTCCACTTAGTTACCGAACTACCAAAAACACAAGTTGGTACAATTAGCATACAACCAAACAGTCATAGCGGCAGGATAGTAGGGGCACATGTTTTGTAGGTTTTCTTTCCTTTTTTCCTTTTTTTTAATTAATTAATTAATTAATTAATTAATTTATTTATTTATTTATTTATTTATTTATTTATTTATTTATTTATGTATGTATGTATGTATGTATGTATGTATGTATGTATGTATGTACTTATTTATTTATTTATTTATTTATTTATTTATTCATTTATTTATCGATTGTTATTTTTACATTGATTTTCCTTTAGCTCCGTCTTTATGTACAAATATTTTGCCTCTTTTTCACCCATCACCAAAACTGCTGTCCGCAGTCAGTTTACACCGTTATTGGAACCGCGTACATTTTTCAATTCGAACAATGGCCAGTAGGGACTCAGCAGCAGTGGTGTACTTCTATTTTTAAACATGGTAATGTATCTTTATGGGATTCTACCAAGCTTCGTCGCTGTGTGATGCTGGACGATTCTTTGGGTCTTCATTTTATTGAAAGAGTGGGGGGGGGGAGAATCCCATGGCATTGCAAATGCCCAACTGTGTCACTCAGTTTCCCCGATGAAAAGATTTACATAATTTTGATTTTGGAATGATTAATTGACAAACAATCCAGTTAGGATCCTGAAATAGAAAATGATTATGGATTTTACACAGACTACCAGGGAATAACATCTTGGATGCTGCCCGTCTATAACGGGAGTTATGAATGGAGCGTCTACCCGTCACAATTTCCCTCTGAATATTGCTTTAGAAAGTTTACACTAAGGGTGAGAAAATGGTAATAGTATGCAAAATTATGAGAAAAGAGGCGCTTATTCATCATTCTAGAAACTGTTCACCGCAACCTCTATGCATCAGAGCACCAAACAATTTTTGTAATCAACAAAACGCAACACCATTTAGAGCGACGACAAGAAGTCACAATGAGTCCTTTCGCCCACCCGCTGTCCGTTATTCAATTATCTTCCGTAAACCATAAGGCAGAGAGAGCATGTTTCAATATTTATTAGTTTTCTGGTCAAGTATCAAAGTATTCACCTGTGTGAATCAAATCGGGATCAGCGAGCACAGCAGCTTGAGCCGTGGAAGCCTGGAGACCACAAGCGCCATAAATTTTGGGATCTTTCGTCATCTCATAGCTAATGGAGGACCCTGATATTTATCACGCCTTTATTCTTACATCTTTCACTACCTTGCTTCTTTGTTTGCCGTAATTATAATGACATTGAGAAAGATTTATATCAAACCATCATTGAACCCTCTTTGACATTAAAACCGATATTACATTGCCAAGAATCAAGGATAACGTTCAAATGCTTAATGGCCCTTCATACATAAATCATGGCGGTTTGAACCTAAAGAAACAGAACACTTGTCACATATTAATTTTGCACATCTTAAGCACCAGCATGACCAATTGTCACCCTTATCTTCTTAATACCCAGTCGGGGTTCATACTGGACTCTGGAGCAACTATTGTCCTCATATATTGGAGTAATATATGTTTAGGCAGCGCTATGAAAAACCACAGCCTCGTTTTCTGGATTACGTTGACATTATTTTGTCAGTTAATATTGGTAAATGTATTACCCGTTCGAAGTAAGACTTTTTATGTTCACACCATGTTTAGAGTGCAACAATTCACTGCAGTTGCCTATTGTGAATGCATTCAAGCCACCTGAGCACGTGCTATTGCCACAGTGTTATTGTTTCACGATAGCTTGTGTTTTAGGTGCAGCTACATTCTGCATATGTTGTTATTGTATTTAGTCGCTGGAAAATAAAATTCCCGTGATAAAAGAGGGTGGGTAAGGGGTTTCCCGTACTGGCTTAATGGGGCTTTTTATTTATCGTACTGGCGTACTGGAAGCCCTCTTATTTTACGTACTTCGTACTGTCCAAAATTTTGAAAGATTTTTATTTTCCGTACTGCGTACTCTAGAAAAATAATTACCTGTACCAGCGTACTGACCCCCCACCCCCACCCCCCTTCATAAAAGACCAAATGTGAGGGCCAGATGCACTATTCCATGTTATTATCCCGCATGTTGCACACAACAGCTGACACATAGTAATGAAAAGTATTCGTCTCACAATTTAACATTATATTACCCATTTCCGTTATTTAGCAAGTGGAAAAAATATAATTAAATAAGAGGACTGTCACAATCCTATGCTCAGGTATCCTTGTGTGTAGAAACCTAGACTTCAAACAGGAGCATAGTCTTGTATAATATAAAAGTGCTAGCTTTAAAACTTTTTAAAAGTTACCATGGGGATAAAATGGACAATTGTTCTATGAACTTGGCGGTAGGTCAAATACTCCATTTTCTAACTTAACTTAGACATAATAGACCACCGTGGTCTGGTCAAATGTGAAAGTATCAGCTATGAAACATTTAAGTATTTCTCGGATGTGAAATTCATACTAATGGCTCTGTGACCTTGAGGATCAGGGCAAGATCGTCCATACACGTAATTAATCTAAAACTTATAGAGCAATATGATTCTTTGTAATATGAAATCACTACCTTTAAAACCGTTTAAGTCATCATGCGTAAAAATACACAGCAATTACCCTGTGATCTAAGAAAGCATGTAAATATTGTCCTATCTTGAACATATTTCGTACATACCCACGTAAAATACATCTCCACAAATTTTAAATTAAAACAGGTTCGGATGTTTTAGGTCAAAGATGTAAATGTTAATTTTTACAGTCTTTGATCTCAATTTGACCTTTCAATGTCACTCAAGGTCAAAGTAATCACAATAGAAGATAACCCATGCACACAATTTTAGACATCTCCAATAGTAACCCATTCACATAAGAACCACACCGGTGCGATGGTCACCATCAAGTTCAAAGTCACAGAAGTCCGCAAATAATTGATATACCCCTCCGAATGAACACAGTTGATTTACCCAAGCATAAATACTCAATTCAAACAATTTTGAAGAAATCTATGCTTTCACACTGGGAAATATCGGTAATAAATTTACTGTAAAAACAAATCGCCAAAGATAGAAAAATTGCAGTGCCGCCTGGCAAAGAAATTGAGGTCTTGGGCTACCCAGAAGTGCCCCAATGCAAGTTTGAAGCAATTGGCGAAGTAGTTTCAGAAAAGCGAGGGAGAATTGAAGGTCGGGTTTTTTTGGGGGGTGGGGGTGTTTTGTTTTGTTTTGTTTTGTTTTGTTTTTCGACATTGTCCAAAAATGTATAAAAAAAAATATCCTAAAAAGTACAAAATCACTGGATCATCTGTTGACCAAACTTGGTAGAGACCCATCCAACGCGCACTTCCATCAAGTTTGAAGAGAATCTAGCCAGCGACTTTGGAAAACTCGAAAATGTGAAATTGTTGACGGACGCACGTTGACGGACGGATGACCATGACATAAGCGTAGTTCACTGACAACTCAGCTGATCTAAAGCACCTTAAAAGAAGTCATTCAAATATCGGTCTGCGTCTCATCTCCCTCACCCAGTAACACAGTAAGCTACATTGTACTTCTTAGCAGTTTGATGAGCATAAATACTCATACATTGTTAGTATGGTGTTCATTTCGATAATTGCAGAGCTGCATAGATCATAGATCACATATGCTAACGTCAACTTCGGAATAAAATATGAACTTGTGAGTTCTTGGTCCGTCAATGAGCAACCTGTGGAATCATCTTACTCATACTTTTTTGTGACTAGAACAATCTTTGGCATAGATCACCTAAGGGATATATTGCACATATATTGCCAATATATTATCAACTTGGCCTCATTGTGTAATAACACACGTAATTTATAACAATTTGGTGTGTAGCCTAATTCGGTTTGCCAAAGGCGGGTTTCCAGAAAAGGACGCCATTTTCAGCCTTCAAACGCCATGACGGCCAGACAGCTTATACGATATGTACGAAAAGACTTCCTTCCATGCTTTGTCATGATGTGTGAATTGACATGCATAGTCACCAAGTCGTATCGTCATTCAAACCAGAGGACTCCAATAGACCTGTGCTCAAACCACCTTACATTCACAGACTGAAGTGGTCCCATGACCTTCGAAACAATATCAAAGTCAACTGTCTGTAGGAATATCATAACTGCTTGCAACATCACAATCTTCACCCACACACTTCCTAAGTCATCATTTTTAAATGAAGGGGACAGGAAGCAATATTACCATATAATATAAAAATATAAGCCAATACTTCAGTTTGATCTTTCAAGGTCATTCAAAGTCAAATAAATAACAACAAGAGAAAATCCAAAGGTTCTTTCCTCATAGCGTTTAATAAACCAGAGGGCTGTGTGAACAGCCCGTGAGCAGCTGAATCAAGCTTGTTCACAAAATCAAAGTTGCAACTGAATAGATCTGTGTTGAGCTTTAGCTTAGTGCACATGGGATTTAGAAGTATTTCAAAGATTTTCAGCTAAAGAAAAATTCATAAAAAATATAAATTTTGCTGGAGCACGAGAAATTGAAGAATATTTAAAGAGAACTTTAAAAAGAACAGTGCTACTTGGTGGAGAAAATACATGATATTAAACATCAGGATGCCCATTGACTTACATAATAATCAAGAGGAAAGGTGCATTTACCGGGAAGTATCCAAATTGAAAAAAAAAATCATTACAAATCAGGAATCCACAGGAGTGTCATGCAGTGGACAACCTTAACCCTTTCACAAGGAACAAAGCTTCAGCTTAATCTGAGTGACGGTTCTGGAGAAGAAGTCGAAAATAGCCAAAACACACAAAACACCATAAAAAATAAGACAAAATTACAGCGCCACCTGGTGAGCAAACTAAGAACTAGGAGTCCCAAGAAGTGTTCCTGTGTGATATCAAAGCAATTGGATGAGTGGTTTCGGAGAATATATTTTTAAGATTTGCCCAAGAAAAGAACAAAAACATTCATAAAAAATCCAAAAATCACTGCAGCATGACCATTTGCACAAACATGGTAGAGACCCATCCAAGGTACATTGCCACCAAGCGTGAAGTGAATCTGGCTGCAGCTGACGGTTTTGGAGAAGTCGAAAATCTGAATTATGGACGGACGAAGAGCGATGGCACAAGCTCTGCTGGCTGACAACCCAGCTGAGCTAAAAACATGGACTACGATACAACATTACCCAGAAATAAGCCAATATCACAATCGCTGCTACCGCAATAGTAACAATGCTAACTTGTACATGTACTCGTACAAAACAAGAGGCAAATGGGATTAATGCTCTGGCACCGTGTCTGTATTGCACTTGTTCGTTTCAAAGTTCCGAGTCCTCTAGTGGATTCTGAACATATAAAGCTTATGTAAATTTAGTGCATAAACTGTCCACCAGATGGCCCTTCGCTCCACATGTAACCTTAGCTTCTTTGTGCAATTCCTGTGATGGATATTGTTGCATATGCCAGACAACAATGAGTGAGTCATAATAACTTTATATCCTCAGTGACCTTCGGACAGAAGATCAAGGTCACCCAGATTATGTAATACAAGAGGCCCGTAGGCCTGGTGCTGTGCTGACATTGCCATTGATGTCCAAGCTACACCCTGCCATTAAAAAATCACCTCTTTCAACTTTACAGGCATGGTAATGGAGCCAATGGATTTGGAGAAGTTGAAAAAGCAAACGTGAACAAATGTTGTCGGCGGACGGACGGACGACGGTCGACTGACCATCCTGCAAGCTCAGCCGAATGAAATTGAGTTGAGCTAGCGAGCGCTTGAACGTCCCAAGGCCATTTCGTTCTTTTCTCTCTCTCTCTCTCTCTCTCTCTCTCTCTCTCTATCTCTCTCTCTCTCTCTCTCTCTCTGTCTCTCTCTCTCTCTCTCTCTCTCTCTCTCTCCATCTCCCTCTCTAAATGTCTTTCCTTTTCTTTTTCTTTTTTGAGACTCTATCGATGAAAACAAGCTCAAAATTTCAGCTCTTTTTTCTTCCCTCCTTCCTTCCTTTCTCTATTCTAGACTTAATAAATGAAAGCAACTTCAACTTTCCGGCAGCTGAAGTTCTTTTAGAAAAAAAGGGAGTGAGCGATCAGACAAAACAAACTTTATTGATTTGTTCGCCAGACGGGCAACGGAACACGATAGTAGTAACACAGATCTTGTCCTAGGTTTGCAATCCCGGCGTCCTGTCTTGCAGTCTGTGCGAGATATTTATTCCTATTGTCACGTGGCAGTGAAAAAGAATTGAACGTGGACCCACATAAACTCAGATGCTGCGTGAACAAACAACATACATGCAAATCATTGCACTGTCCCACTGACCTTGCCCAAGCACTCACCTCCTACACTAGACCAAAACAACCCTGTAATGATCTGGACAGCACCACCCATAAACATGAAACAAGCAAACAAACGCGCTCTGCGGTCTTTGAACCTTTCTGCCGTCAGTTCAAGAGCCTGTCAAGAAATGATTCATTTGTCTGTTTCATCATATGCACGTTTGCTCATGTGTGCAGACTCCGTGAGAGCGCAAGGTACCTGAGGGTTGTGAGGGGAGGGAAAGGGGAGGGGAAGAAGAAGGTCGCTTCGCCAGAAACACGTGTATACAATATCTCTTCTTTCCTATTCTTTGGATGCTGTACAACCCCAATGTAATCAGTCTATGTACAATAAAGGTTATTACGCATTTATACATGCATGCAAAAGTAATTGCATTAATTTACTACGGTTAGTCATACTTCCAGACATCTAATTTGTAAGGACAGTCATTCGGTTAAGAGTCATTTCCTTTCGGAAAAACTATAAAGCACACACATTAGTCATTACATTTTATACCACTCTTTCAGTGAAAGAGTGATATAAAATCTATTAAAATTGTGGTGTGTATGTATAATTGTTCATTGTAGTCATGTAAAGGTGTCAAAAAGTGATCAAACTAGGAATGTCATAATTCAATGGTTTCAGAACTTGTCATGTTGACAACTGATAATATTGTTGACGAGCGTAACATGACAACTGTGAATATTGTTGACGGACGTCAAGTGCCCGGCTGATTCCGCTCACCTTTAACTGAGCGAAACAATGAGTGCCCAGGCTGCTGTCGTGCAGGCAAGCAGGTGGTGTTGGCCGCTCTTTCACGTGAAAGTACCGGCTGGGTCCTTTTCTCAGTATACCCAGTAGTATTACTGGTATTGTTAACGCAGTCCAGAAGGCTGATACTACCCAAGCCACAAGATACGACACAACCGCAACCCTAGCCATCTCGGCTAGTTTATATCTCACAACACATCACTGTCACAATTCGGTCAACAAATGTCCCGCACCAACAAGAGATAAAAATAAAACTGAGTGACGATCGAAAGACAACAGTTATTTACTTTAGTAGCCAAATACTGTCCAAATTATGTTTTACTGTCTAACGAGCAGAAGTTTTGTATTATTTTGTATTTGTTTGTAACACTTCAAGAAAAATTTGTTAAGTAGACGATAGATTGTGCCATGCAGCTTTCGACAGACACTATTTTGTACGGAAGCCTAATAGGACCACGATGACGAAAATATTTAGAAACTCGAAATTTTGAAATTTAAAACTCGATACTTCGTGCGTTATCACACCATTAATTTTTCTGAATTTCGGCTGACAAATCTCGAAATTTTCAGGGGTTTTTTTTCAAAATTCTGACTTAAAACCGGAAGTTTCAATTTTCTCGACATTCGACTTCTCGGAAAATTTTAATTTGCCAGAAAAACTCAAACTCTTAAGAAAAAAATTGTGATTTCGGGGCATTTTCTGAACTTGAAATTGTGGACAAAATTAAAAAAGATTTATTTTTATTTTATTTATTTATTTATTTATTTATTTATTTATTTATTTATTTATTTATTTATTTATTTATTTATTTATTTAAATATTTATTTATTTATTCATATTGGGGTTTTTTGTATTTTTTTCTAATTTTTTAATTTTATTTTTATAAACGTCTTTTTTTTTGGGGGGGGGGGGCAATTAGGCAATCATATATTGCTGAGGCGCTGGGTCCTAACCGTTATCCCATGTCCCGTTGGTTGCTGCCTGTTTAACTTTCATCATGGCGTTAATTTCTATGTTTGTAATTTGTTTGACAGTATATATCACGTACTTTACTGGACTACTTAATGGGTGGGAAACTAGTTTTCGTTTTCATTTTCTTCCAAAAGTGACCCCAAAGTTACATGTACAGCCAATTGCCAAACATGGTGAACGTCGATAATTTTTTTTCTAAGGGTGTTTTGTAAAAAGTAGAATGTATATTTCCTCGGCTGTGCCCAGGTAACAAATCAAACTGACGTCAAAGGAGGTAATGTGTAAAAGGGGAAAGAACATCCATTTTAAACATATTTTAACAAATGTCTAAGTTACGTCAGGCCTAACAAAAATATATGTGGTTCTGTTAACCTGACAGACCCACCTGAAAAGGCCCAACCCTAAAATTAATAACAGTAGATAACAGTACTTTCAGGCCGCCCTTCCCCATAAAAACTGATCGACCCTGGCTGAAAGATTTTATAGAGAAAGTGGCCATCGTGTGCCGTTATTTTGGAGTAAAGTCAACTGAAACACAACATTTTATTTCAACCTGTCTGGAGGGTTATAACTTAACTTTGGGCCGGGGAAACGGCATAGCTGCTTAGGCACAGTTGTTCGATGAAACAGCATAGCCCCGATTGTTCGGTGATCGTTATCGTAATATTTCACAAGGTTCCCGTCTCTGAGTTACTAGGGCAAACGGTCGTTAAAGTACTTTTAAAACATGACTTACTATTTTAACTTTAACGTGCCCGCTTGGTTGTGTCTGAAGCAGCTATCATCGTTAGTTACAAGTCCAAAAACAAAACGATATCTTGAGCCACGACGTGGTGAGCGCCATTTTGAACACTGCGCAATGCATTGCTTGCGGGACAGTCGCACAAAAATACATTTGATTTAAATATCAAAGTGAATTACGGCCACAGCATATATCATATCATTGTTGCTCTGAAACATTTGCAAAATAGATGCTTTTGGTTTCGTATATTATACCCCCCCCCCCCGCAAGATCGTCCCAATACTCATTTACAAATCATTGGGTGCAGAATCCACAATTTTCAAATGCCAGCCAAGTCGACTGGATATTTTAAAGAGGTAGTTTCCAAAATATATGTGTGATTAGTGTCAAGGGAACGTTAATTTGTCGAATGAATCTAATGCACAATATAATGGGATTTTTCCAAGTGATCATTACCTGAAAGTGTAAAAACAACGCCAAACAGTTACCAGTTATAGGCCCCGGAATATGGATTTTGTATCAGACACTGAATTGCTCCCCCCCCCCCCCAGGCTATGAATTAAGTAGCAGCACAGGGCACACGAGGCAAGACCCCCGCTTAGTCAAAGATAGAGCTTAGTGGAGAAGGTTGCCCCGATAGTGGATACAGATCCGAAAGTACGGGTGGGTTTTTATATAGGTGGTAACAAACACACAGGAATAAGGCCGATCTGGAATGTATTAATGTGTAAGGGCCCATAGAGGGTGTTTTATGCATAAGAGCTTATCATAAACGGTCATTGTTCAATTCTGTCGTTGTGCCCAGCTGTCTGATTGTTTTCCTTTAGTTTACATCATTTCATCAAAAAAAGTTATTTGAGTGAAAACCATAAAGCTGTAATTCTCCACACAAGTCGTGCGTGACTCCAGTGATAGGATGAAGCTACTTTCACAAGAAAGTTACCACGTGTGAAGGTCTTGTGAATACTTTCGACACCGTAAGTATGAGAATTTAAATATAAAATAAAAACATAAATCGAAAATCTATAATTCCTGAGGTAAGAATGTCCAATAAACCCAAATGTAAAAATGTAATGTGTTCTCGAAGTCCGACCTATAGCTCAGGTAATTTACAATTTCTATGAAATATGGTACAACTTAAAGCTTTATCACCGCCCCCCCCCCCCCCCCATATACTGAGGCCGTCTCGTGTCACTTCACGGCGTTTTGGGTTCAATGTTATGACGTAAACAATTAGCCCGTGGTAGCCTATTTCCGTTACAATATTTTGTAAGAAATTTCAAGTTCAAAAATGCACGCTATCCATTTTGGGGGGAGTACGGTCAATTTATAATCATGTGATCTAATAGGCAAAATAATTACAAAAAGAGAATCTCGGCCATTGATCTTCACAACTACCTTTTAGTTGTGTTGCACTTCAAAGACTCCATTACATGTAATAACATTAAGCACTGAACTACATCTTTCAGCAAAAGCCATTATCAAGGTGCAAATCAGGAAAATTGATCATGTAAATCCCCTAAATGGATATATATTTCTCTCTGGTCTAAGTATTTGTCACATTGTAGTACAAAATGTCTGCATCTTGTATTTCGTCTGGCACATAAGGTGTAACCCTTTCACTGCCACTGTGACTAAAATCGAACTACTTTACACAAACTGCTCTGAATTATATTACGGGTGCGGGATTCATGATCCTCGTAAAAAATATCGTTCATGCAAGTACCAGCATGCCTGTAGTTACATAGAATATAAACCAGGTCAACAGCTTTCCTTGATGCTCTTTTGGCGCATTGCACCCAAAACGCTGTTGACTCAGTTCAAAACGTTACGCTGAAAGAGTTAAATTTTCTTTAGCCCACTGGCACGTTTGAATCTTGTGTACCTCTGTGTATCAAATGAAAGCGTGTGGGGAATAACACATTATTCACAAGAATGTGTCACGAATTAATTATAAATTGTCTGTTCGATATTGCGTAAAAAGAATTTCGAACATTTTTATGCACCAGTCATGATTCGCCAGATGACAGGCTCGAATACAAATGCGGCCAAAATTATTGTACAAAGAGGATTCTAACTTCAATTTCTAGGTTTATGACATAACTGCATTCAATTACCCATGAACCAAAGTTCGAGGCTTTTAATTTATGCAAAAAAGGCAAATACACAAAATTAAAACCTTGAATAGCTTCAAAACTATTATGGTTAGTGGTTTAATTTTTAAGTTAAGTTTATAATTTTGTGACATGGCCACATCCAAGGAACCAAGAACCACAGTTGTAGCATTTTAATTTATGCAAATAAGGTTCATACGCAAAATTTAGATTATGTTGAACAATGGCAAAGTGTAACATTTCGAATTGTTCTCCATTGAAGGCACGCGGACAGATTTGCTGTGAAGCAAATCTTTTCTAATTTTGAACTTGTATTCATTCTACATATACATTTCTACCGGCGTATGCTACATGTACATGTATGATTCCCAGAAAAAATGTACATATCTTGAATGACAAGCACAAAATTTTGGACCTTTTCACAGTGTTGCATGTACAGAATTGTTGCCCCTAATTTTGTTCTTCTCTTTTAAAAAAAAAAATTATTTTCTCAATTCACTAATTTAAGATAAAATTTTAGCTGAAATATTTTGGACCTTTGGTAGAAATGGGGGAAGGTTCATACAACTCCCACCCCCACGCCCACCTACACCCTCCTTAGTTACAGGCCAGATTTACTCAGTACTGTCTTGATCTGCAAAGCTGGAGATTGGCATAACATTTTCAGCTTGATAAGGTGGAGATATCTGTGTGGGATAACAGGGGGTCTGGAGAACTCCGTGGTCCCATATCTAAGAGATGTATGTAGCTCAGACAGAATTTAACAGAATCTTATATAGTTATAAAGCCAAAAAGTGCCTGGGCTTAGTTCACTAAACTCCCACCAGAGGCAACACCACCTAGTCGTTCAGTCACGGTGCGCCATGCTTGCATTTTGGATGGAAGCGTCATGCCTGTCGAAGCACAGCAATGATCTCAAGTTACCACTAAATTTTGAAGACCAAGCCCATCTGGCATTGGCAGACTCCCTACAGATTCCCATACCTGAACAGTGACTTCCATTTTGTACTTTTCGTAGCTTTAAGTAGATTTGTGCAAAACTATGAATAATTTTATACCATTTCCTACCAGCCAAAATATATCTTTCAACTGGAAAGCTGTGTTATCCCAAATCCTAGGTTTTCCAAAACAGATTCACGTAGTGGGACAACTTGGAACTTCAAAGCCTACATTATAATGACTGATATAAACCACACAATTTTCATATATCTCTAGTTTAGTTCCACAATTTGTCTTGGTGCCATATCCAGCCATAAACATACGATTTGGAACAAACTAGCCCGCTGAAATTTGGCACAAGCGGTCTTACTTACAGTAACATCAAAAGTGCAAAGATTGAGGGAAAAGTATAAAATATGATAATCTATGATGAGTCCGACACACACCTGCAAGTTTGGACTTGCCATAACAAGCAGTCTTCAGGTTGGGAAGCTGGAGATTTTGCAGATAATGATAGGGTATTTGGTGAAATTCCTGGTGTCGAAGAATGTATACCGCAAAGAGATGGCCGAATATGGAACCTTGGCTCATACACTGAGACAAAGTACCGTTATTTGCATGCAAACTAGTTTGCAACTCTTGAAGAGGGAATTCAATTCAAGTAGTTGTCCTACCTGCCACGAGAGGGCTCTGACTGCCCACACCTGAACAGTTGTATGTACTTTCATTACGAAAAACAAATAAACAAACAAAAACAAAAATATGGGTACCACTAACCTGAAAAGTACCCCTGGTTCCACCCGGTAGCAATTTTTTCTTCGGTGCGACACTGAATTTCATCTAGGTGTGTTTGATATCGTCGACTTATCTTTTTCCCACCTTTCTTCCGTCTGAATCTTCCTCTCTTTCAAGCAGAAATTGCCTCGATTTTTTTTTTCAGACATCAGAGTAACATTTAAAGGCCAGTTCTGATCAAAATGACTGCATAGAGTGGACAGTACACGCTATGTGACGTTTTATGATGACAAGATGTGTAAGACACTCGCTGTGCAAAAGTCACACAAAAAAATTGACACTGTATTATGGAAAATTGATATTTTTGCCCATGGTATAGTTTTTCGGTGATTTACCATAGAGTTTAAATTGACACCAAGAACCCCGATACTGTGTGAAGTAGTATGTGTGTCTGTGAGGTCAGCTCGCCAATGCGTTTCATCGTATAGCATTTAGCAGTGATAATTTAGAAACTTGACCATAAGAATAGCAGAAAGAGTTACCATTTTCTCTCATAAATAGCTGCGCTTGCACCCACGCTCACCAAATCCAGATCAAATGCTCTCGCCCCCAACTAAACATGTAGAAGTTGCGCGCTCTGTCGTTGGTGGCACCAGGAGATTTCGAAAGTTATGTATAGCCTACATATATGTGCAGGCTAATAGCAGGTATTCTTTTTAACCGGGAACCTGGGCTGCCACCCAGACTGCTGCAAGGAACCTGACAGGAAGGAGGGCACATTCATGTATAAACTAGGGCCGAATGAACTTCTTTCACAAAATGAATAAGTCCAGAAAGCAAAAAGCTGAAGAAAAGTCATTCTGTAAATTTGAAAACACGCAAGATGCTAAACACATTTAGAAATTTTTTTTTTTTTTTAGAAAAATATGTTATTTCTGCACGATTCAGGATCAAGGTGGAGGCATAGTTCTGTTGGCAGTGTTTCCAAGTTATTGAGGGAACCAGAACATGTCTGCAGTTAATATAGTTAAATATAATTACCTCCTATTCCTTCATATAGCTTCTTGTGCGCCTTTAGAGACAGAGCTTTCCTTTTGACACCAAAATATGTCATCAAATGCGGTATAGGAATGGTTTTAGGAACCCTCTATCAAAAAGAACTGCACGCTTACTGCCAAGGCGCCACATGAGAGAAACCATTCCGGCCCGTTTCCATTCAAGAAAAATATGAATTATGAAAATGTAAATACGATCTATCTTTTCTGCGGTAAAAAGGGGTGCTAAGAATATATTTTATTTTCTTGCATTTTGAGCTTGTATCATTTCAGACTGTTTCAGATATATGTAAACTTCACATCGATTCATGTCGGCTGTGCACAAATTGCCACAAAGTGTTTTACTAATAACCAGGACACTTTTTTTTTCTCTCCTATCATAACACTCGCGTACCTTGATACAAATGTTGTTACCAGGAGAACACAAAAAGGTAAAGAAAGATAGAAAAATTTTAAGAAGCAGTGATCGAAAAGTGTACTTTTGAAGCGTTTTCTGAAAATCAAAACTTCTTATGATAAGAATATAGCCCTCGAGGGGGTTTGTTCATTTCTGGAATACTGGTCTGTTAAAGAAGAAACATTCTAGCATTTGTGACGGATAAAATTGTTATCGATTCATGACTCGTATAAGATCGCACCACAAAGCGCATAAATTTATCAGCAAAACACATGAAGACAATTTCGACCGCAACAAAATCGAGAAGTGCCATGTGTATGTTCCGAGACTTCTTGGCGGTACAAGATTCTCTTCTCTTCATGCAGAAATTTATTCATACTTTCTCTTTTGCCAAAATGCAGAGACCACTTTACTGTCACATAGTGTGAAGAAATTGGGAGTAAGATCATTAGTTTTATGGCTTCATATTTATTTTTTTGGGGGGGTGTTTTTTTTGTTTTGTTTTGTTTTGTTTTGTTTTGTTTTGTTTTGTTTTGTTTTCTTTTTTTTTGGTTTTGTTTTGTTTTTGTTTTGTTTCAGTTTTTTTTTGTTTTTGTTTTTTTTTGTTTTTTTGTTTCCGTTTTGGTTTTGTTTTGTTTTGTTTTGTTTTGTTTTTTGCCTTTTTTTTTTTTTTTTTTTGTTTTGTTTTGTTTTTGTTTTGGTTTTTAATTAACTGTGTTCTGCGGTAAGCCTCCCACAGAATATCGGTGGATCATGTCGAGCATTTGCAATGTCGGATGTCAAATGCTCTGTCCATGATTATGAATGTAGCTGGAATTCATACAGGAAGGCAAAGTTTTGGAGCTTCAAGAATATAGTTTTGTGCCTGAATATTACCAGGCTTCACAAGACATAGCCCGCATAGGGCTTTCGCAGAAGAGAGTTGTGGCTTCCATGCAGATCGACACAGAATATTACTTTTGAGCATATATCGTGCACATGCATCGTGGCACTCCTGCATGGACCTTCATACCTCTTCGCATCTGTCAACATACCAGGGTGGACTAAAAAGTTCGCTGCCTAAACCAGTTAGTGTCGCATGACTGACACACAGTTTTATGGTTATGTATATCTATTTTTACATACTCACGTGCAAAATATTAGATATACAATTTCTGAATGATTACATACATAGAACTTATTTTCCGAAACCACCTTGTGCACATTCAAGAAGCGCCGGCTTCAATCCAATAACGCATAATATCCATAGCTCATTTCTCATTAAGTCACTCTTTATGCGATAATTTTTATATTTTTTGTCATTGTCGAGCCAGATGTCACATAAATGGTCTGAACGTACTGTTTACAATGAAATGCACGTAAGGTTATTAAGTTAAAAATTCCGAAACTTCACATTTCTTTAGGTACATGTTTTACTTAACAGGCGCAGATCGGGGGAGGGGGGGAGGGCCTACACCACCCCCACCTCCCACCCCCCACCACCACCACCTTAAAAAAAAAAAAGAAAAGTTGAAAAAAAAATGAAAAAATGGCAGGTGGGTGATGAGTTTTACCTACCTGAGTCCCATTACACTGTGGAGAATTAAGATAATTACACCCCAGGGAAAAATCACCAGAAGAGGACTTGGACGTGACTTTCACCAGTGATCTCAACTTTGGGAACCACATGTCAGAGAAACATAAAAACAAAGCAAATTAATAAAACAAAGGAAATTATCAGACTGTCATTTTAGTACCTGGGTGCAGAAACATTTCAGCGCGATCACACTTTGAATACGCAAATCAAGTTTGGTACCATCAAACTTGAGGCAGAGCGAACAAGATTAGACACAAGAAAGTACAGTTTTACTATTCGGGTTGTCACCATTTGGACCAGTAAACCTGCTGCTGTGGTATCAGAACCTATTTTGAACGCTTCAAAATAAATAAGACTGGAGAGATAACCCCGTAGAATTCAATGGGGCTCCCTTGACCAGGAACAATGAACTGGGGGTAGGGGGTCCATACCTTTGGAACAAACTCCCCCAAAACTTGAGAGACATTGACAGTAACACTAAATTTAAAAGTCAACTGAAACAATTCTTCTTACTATCCTACCAGTAAATGATCTGCAAATCCACTTTTTTTAATTTATGATTTAACAGTTAACATCAACGGTATTAGATATATGATTACTTTTTCAAATATAGAAGTTTTTGATGTATTAATGCATGTCTTATGTTTGAATCTTTTGATCTCAGGTACGTCATGTACATGTTTTACCATGATTACTATACATATGAACAGTTAGGTATTTGGTAAAGCTAGCACATTCGATATCTCACTTTTGATCTCAGACATCATGATTATTGTACATAATATGAACTGTTCAGGCATTTGGTAAAGCTGGCCATATTTTTATATATCATTTTATGATCTCAGACAGCATGATTATTGTACATATAAATACTTAAGTATTTGGTAAGCCAGCGTTTTGTTTTGTTTTGTTTTGTTTTGTTTTGTTTTGTTTTTTGTTTTTTGTTTTTGTTTTTGTTTTTTTGTTTTTTTTTTGTTTTTTGTTTTTTTTGTTTTCTTGTGTGTTTTTTTCTTTTTTTTTCTTATTTATTTTTATTATTATTATTATTATTATTATTATTATTATTATTATTATTATTATTATTATTATTATTATTATTATTATTATTATTATTTTTATTATTACTCTACTACTACTACTACTATTATTATTATTATTATTATTACTACTACTACTACTACTATTATTATTATTATTATCATCATCATCATTATTATTATTATTATTTTTATTATTATTGTTATTATTATTATTATCATTATTATTATTTTTATTATTATTATTACTTTACCATTTTTTTCCTCCGTTTCTGTATCATTAATTGCATGTACATATATTAGGCGCCCAGCTAGATGAGTTGTAACTCCTCTGGGAGCCCTCATACCATTGTCACCTGTAATTTATGTATGTTATGTGAAAATAAAGTTCATTCATTCATTCATTCAACTGTGGAACTTCTAAATTTACCACTTTAATTTTGATGTGAATTTTAAATTGTATAACTTATATTTTAAACATTATTTATTTATGAGCTGCACACAAAAGGTTATTTACTGAAGTACAGTATCAACTCTTATGCACTTATAAACTATTATGATATATTTTTTCCTGTTGATTACAATAAAAATTGGTAGGGATTGGAATGGTAATTCACATTTTTTATTTCTCCAAACTGTCAACTAAATTCACTCTAAACTTGGTGGGAGTGCACCATGTGTGGGTTTCCATCGAATTATTCAAACGGTCATGCTGTAGTGATTTTTATGTCAGGTGATCTATATCACCTGAGCTTATTGCATTGTCTGTCGATCCGGCGTCCGTCTTTCCGTCGTCTGTCCACTATTCACCTTTTCGACTTCTTCTCTGAAATCGCCGGCGAGATTCACTTCAAGTCTGGCACCAATGTCCCTCCGGTGGGTTTCTACGAAATTTGTCCAAATGGTCACGCTCTAATGATTTTGGTATTTTTTATGAATACTTTTGGGGCTTTTTAGCGAAATCTGAAAAATCTTCTCAAAAGCCGCTCACTCAATTACTTCGAAATCACACGGGGACACTCCTAGGGACTCAAAGTTCTCAATTTTTTCACCAGGTGGCGCTGAACTTTTTTTTTTTGCATTTTTTGGTTTTTTTATGAATTTTAGTGCGTGTTTGCTATTTGCGACTTCATCTCCAAAAACTTCATTCAGATTTTGCTCATTGGGTTATCCTGTGCAAGGGCCAAACAAGTTTGTTCACTACATGGTGTCATTATAAAATTCTGATTTTAACGAATTTTGCATTTTGGCTGCGTTGCATAGGGATAAAAATAGTTTCTTGTCAATTTATAGTAACTTTGATAGCATGATTATATAAATGTACCTTTCTTTGATTCAAACAGAATACTTGATTAACTTGATCTAACTTTTGGATTTTGAACATTTTGCATGCATTTGAAAATAAAGTATTTACCTTGTATTAAAGTACATTGTTGTTTTATTTTATGAGTGCAAAACACCAGGTAATTTACTTTTCCTTCATGATTGTGACATACAGTAATACAAGACATTCCTATTATTTTTTCGCCTGAAAGCATGGGGTTCACGCCCGTCAATCACACAGAACACAGTCACGTGATACAAGCTTATCACTGTCAGAAACAGGACTAGTCACTCCTGTTTTTCTCATGAAAATAGTCTTTTTGGGGAATTTAAAGTTTACAAGCGCCAAAGTCATGTTCATGTGTGGTAGTTCCAACAATGGATATAAGAAGAAATTTACATGTCACAGTGCCACTTCAGCCTGTGCACGCCAGCTGAGCACAATACTGTCACAGTCCTCTTGGGGTTTTTTTTGTTTTTTTGTTTTTGTTTTTTTTTTTTTTTTTGCAAGTTTTGACTTCTTCCCCAAAGACCATCTATCAGATTGTGCTGAACTTGCCGAAAATGTACCTTGTAGAAGGGTCAAACAAGGGTGCTCACTACGCGGTGATGCTGCCGATCCATGATTTTTATGTGCAAATATTTTATCGCACTGGCGATTCTTTCGGGGTTTTTTACGATTTTTTTCCTGCTTCTTCGCATTTTTAATGTTTGTCTCGAAATTGTACGTCGGATTCTCTTCAAACTACGACTTGATCTCCGCCAAGTTTTTTTTTTCACTATATGGTGGTGATGTCATTTTGCAATAATTAACAAATTATTATAATTAGGACGATAAGAGTGTAGGTACATATTAGCATTGCTGCTGTACAATAAGGAGAGTGGGCAAATCTTATATATTGTCCTATATCTCCGTAGTTTTGGATACTAAGCCCTGGCTTTCTATTAAACACTAATCGGAAAGTACCTCTGATGGTGGTGGGTTGTTTTTTGTGTTGATAATTTTGACCTTGAGTGACCTTGAAAGGTCAGCTGACATAGTGGCTAATATTTCGACTATGGTGAATGAGAGGGCCATTGTTACTATTATAAATCAAGAGGTAAGTATCTATGGGGTTTCTGTTGATGTTGTTAATTTTAACCTTGAAATATCTAACTGACATGTTGAGAAATATCTTGGTAATAATGGACTCTGTGACTTTGATTTAAAAGGACTGTATGAGTGAAGACTAACACCAGAATCAGTGATGATAGTCCCTAACTAAGGTGACATTGATGTCATTCTGAAGTTCACACGACCACTTCAGTCTGTGCATGCAAGGTCAGATGAGCACAGGACCATCAGTTTTTGTTTTGTTTGTTTTTCCCCAGAATAAATCATGCCCCTAACGTTATCTGCTACCACCAGACATGCTGGTTACTCTGCTTGCGGGTACAATGTCATATCAAATAATGTACACACACATATCTCTATATAGGAGATAGGTTATGGGAAACTTCCATAATCGTTGTTGCAGCTTGTTTTGTATCAGTCAGTTGCTTGATTAGTAAATGAAATGGCGAACTCCAGGCAGGGGAATTGGCTCCAGTTCAGATATTCTTGTTGAAGTACTGTCACTCAAACATCGGTATGTGTGAAACAAAATCCAGCATCAGTTGGCTGTTGTGGATAACGTAAGTGGCACTCGTTGTTAGTTTCTTCTTCTTTCTTTCATTCTTTCTAATTTTGTCTTTGCGCGACAATTCTGGAGGAAACGAATAAAGAAGTTCATGCCACGATCGTTATCTGCGATAGATGCTGGACAATCCATTTTTTAAAAATGAAATCAAGCCTACATAATTTGAGCAAAACTTTTTGCGCCTGCACGCTGACTCTTCGCCTGCTCCCGACCGAGAGACTTTTCATTATAATTTTAGCAGACAAATTCAGCTGCCTGTTGCTTTTACCAGATATTTCATCTATTGCCAGTCCCACTTTGAAACGTGCTATTCAAGTAACATGAGTAATTATGCTACCACATCACATGATAATCTACAGTAGCACGATGCAAATCTGCACGCAGATAGGTGTGCACAGATACATTGGTGCATACCATTAGCAAAAACACAAACTGGTTTTAAACCAGCTTGTGTTTTTCCTGATGTCCATTGAACACATTTTCACTAAATCCTTTCTAATGTATAATCCTGAAGCTCCAAAAGTGTGGATCTATCTCCTTACATTCACAGCTTGAAGCATATGGTATTTTCAATAGTTCCTCAAAATAACACTAGAGGGCACACTAATTAGTAAATCTTAACAAGCACCACATGCGTTCATGCTACGTTAAATAAATTCATTCATTAATAAGCACAGTAACAAAGAAAAAAAGTACTTTTTGAGGAATTTAGCAGCTTGGGCAGAAGGGTGTGAAGAAAGTTGAATAAGATATTATAATGAAAGACACATGCCAGATTGTCTTTAATACTTCTGTGAATAAAAAAACGGGCCTATCATAAGCAAAATTTGAGTACAATATGAATTTACATGCACATAAAACAAATACAAAGGGCACAATGAAACATTTCATACCAATATTGTACTGTCATTCCCATCTTGTATGATGGCAGATCCTCTCTGCACAGGACACCTCTCCATGTTGTAAATGTGGCATTTGCAATATATATTTTTCCTCCTAAGTGGCTAACCTTCTTACGAGGCTACATTTCTTTTGCATTTGAGGCAGCCTTAAAAGGGAGGGATCACTGTATTGCAATTCCGCGTGGAAACCTATTCCAGGAAATCTGTGATATTGGATAGGGGAGGGGGGTAAATTTCCATCCATAGTTTATTGGATAATTGGAATGGGTTTTCTTTTTGTACACGACCCCCTATCCAGTTAAAAGCTGCCTATAGCAATCAGGATAAACATACCAGTGATTCAGTGTACATATTTGAAGTGATACACACATAGTGCACGTCTATAATTCAGCACAACTAAATAACTACCTTTACTCAAAAATTCTTTGAAGAGCATCAATGAAGGCATATACATGTAGTATATTATATTGACATGCAAGCGACCTCAACAAGCTGTGATCATGCTCTCTTTCATTTCAAAGCATTTTGTTTAGTAGCATCTTAGATGAACATCTGATATTAAACAAAACCGAGTTACTACTTTTATCTAGCATTTCATGTAAAGTTCTCAATGGAAGCATACACTGACATGCAAGTTATCTCTATGATCTATAATTATGATTTCTTTCATTTCTCAACATTCAGTGGAATACCATCGAAGGCGCACCTCTTTAATTCTACACAGCTAACTTCTTCGAAACTCAACACAGCTAACCAACTACTTCTTAATATTCTGCTCAATAGCATCTAAGTTCATCACAGCTATTATATAATAATAAGCATCTACTTTTTATGGTTTCAAGGAAATGTCTCATGAAATGTATACACTGCCATGTGAGCTATTTCTATGATCGCTACAACATGTGCTTATGTCTGCTTGAATTCCTCAACCGCCTTTTTTATAGTCAGCCATTATTTTTTTTTTTTTTTTTTGTTATCGTGCACTTTATTCATGATTTCCTTAGACTTTTTCAAGTTTTGTCTTGCACGTTGATGCTACATTAATGTTCTGTTTGTCATTGGCTATCAGCGCTCCAGCCAATCTTTTTTGTCCCTTATTCAAATGTGTCTGTGCATTCTTAAACTTTCCTGTGGCTCCTTTTCTTTCTCTAGGTTAACCTCATCTTTCTTCAGTGAATTTAATTTTTCACGTCTTTCCTGCTCAAGCTTTTTTTTAGCTCCGCTGACTTGTCAGAAGCTAAGCTATCTTACGGTCCGGTGTCACCAATTTACAATTTCGACTTCTTCTGCAAAACCACAAGGCAGATTTACTTCACACTTTGTGGCAGTGTACCTTGGCTGTGTCTCTACCAAGTTTGTTCAAATAATTACACCCCAGTTTATTTTTTTATTTTTTATGAAATTGGGGGGGGGGGGTTGGATCCAATTGTCAAAATTTTTTTCCGAAAGTGCTCACCCAATTGCTTTGATATCGCACAGGAACATTCCTAATTCTTATTTGTCCACCAGGTGGCGCAGCAATTTTTTTTCCATTTTCTCGTCATTGTTGTATGTTGTTGCTCCAGAACCGTCTCTAAGATTAAGCTGAAACTCGGTGGATGTGTGCCTTGTGAAAGGCTCAAAGTTGTTCTCTAAATGGCACTACTGTTGATTTCTGACTTTGATTGATTTTTTTTAATTCGGGTACTTATCGGTAAATGTGCCTTTCCTATTGATTACTATGTAAGTCAATGGGCATTCAAATGCTAATTCACATTTTCGACTTCTTCAACAAAACTGTAACCAGATTCATTTCAAACTTGGTGGCAATTTTTCCGAGTTAGGTCTCTGCGAAGTTTGTTCTATTGGATACGGTCCAGTGATATTTTTTCTTTTTTTTGGGGGGGGGAGGGGTAAATCTTATAATATCTTCTCCAAAATTGCCCAGCCAATTGCTTCGATATCACAAAGGAACACTCCTAGGGTCTCCTAGTTCTTAATTTGTTCACCAAGTGGCGGTGCATTTGGGGGGGTGGGGGTGGGGGGTTGTGTGTTTGTTTTGTTTTTGTTTTTGTTTTTTGTGGTTTTTTTTTTAATTTTTATTTTTCGTCTGTTCTTGCATGTAATTTGTCGCTGCAGATGGTTAATGATCTCCAAAATAAACCATGGCAATCATCCAAACTCTTATATTTCTGCTTCAGTTTTCCCTGTACAAACCAAAATCTTCAAATCATTCCAAAAGTAATAACGTTGTTCAATATTTACGAAAGAGCACCAGGCTAAAAACTAAATGAAGAAACATGGAGAGTCTACGTATACGAACATGGAAGGAAGAGGAAAAGTTAAGTCTGTTAACAGTAAACAAAATCATGGTTTTAGGGTTCTGGATTAGGGAAAGCAAAGACACGTTATTCAGTGAGACCGTAAACAAAAAATTGAAAAGAGGGCTGTGTGAACAGCCCGTGCTCAGCTGACCTTAGCTTGTTCACAAAATCAAAGATGCAACTGAATAGACCCGTGTTCAGCTGTAGCTGAGTGTGCACGACATTTACAAGTATTTCTATGATTTGTCTAAAGAAAATTTCATCAAAAATATCAATTTTACTAAACATGAGAAATTGAAGAATATTCAAAGAGAACTTTAAAAAGAACATTGCTACTTGGAGGAGAATATACATGATATTGAGCATTAGAATGCCCTTTGACTTACATAGTAATGAAAAAGAAAGGTGCATTTACCGAGTAAGTACCTGAATTGAAAAAATTGTAAAAAATCAGAAATCCACAGCAGTGCCACTTAGTGAACAACTCTCATTGACCTTTTCACAAGGAACAAATCCACAAAGTTTCAGCTTAATCGGAATGACAGTTCTCGGCAAGATGTCGAAAAAAAACAAAAACATACAAAAAACCATAAAAGAAAAGAAAATAATGCTGAACAAATTTAGAACTCGATGTCCCTAGAAGTGTTCCTGCGTGATATCAAAGCAATTGGACGAGCGGTTTCGGAGAAGATTTTTTAAGATTTATCCCCCCCAAAACAGCCAAAAATTTCATAAACAATCCTAACATCACTGGAGCATTTGACCATTTTAACAAACTTAGTAGATACCCACCCAATGCACATTGCAACCACCTTTGAAGCGAATCTGGATGGCGGATTCAGAGAATACATCAAAATCGTGAAGTAGCATTAAAATGCCCATTGACTTGCAGAGCAATCAATAGGAAAGATGCATTTTCCGATAATACCCGAATTGAAAAAATCGTTAAAAATGAGGAATCCAAAGCAGTGCCACCTAGTAAGCAAACTTACCTTACCATTTCGCAAATTCCACCAAATTTCAGGTTAATCTGAGTGACGGTTCTGGAGAAATAAAAAATTTCGAAAATACACCAAAAAAAATCATGAAAAATAAGGTAAAAATTACAGCACCACCCGATGAACAAAATCAGAAACAGGAGTCCATAGGAGTGTTCCTGTGTTATATGCAAGCAATTGGGTGAGCTTTTTCCGAGAAGAAGATTTTTTAAAGTTTGGCCCCTAAAACACAACCATACAATTTTTTTTAAAAATCAAAAAATCACGGGAGCTTGACCATTTGTACAAACTTAGCAGAGTCCCATCCAATGTACATTGCCACCAACTTTGAAGCAAATCTGGATGACGGTTCAGAGAAGAAGTCGAAAATGTGAATTAGCATTAGAAAGCCCATTGAATTGCATAGTAATCAATAGGAAAGGTGCATTTACCGATAAGTACCAGAATTTTTAAAAAAATCGTTTAAAATGAGGAATCCACAGTAGTGCCACTTAGTGAACAACTCTCTTTGACCTTTTCACAAGGAACATATCCACAAAGTTTCAGCTTAATCGGAATGACGGTTCGGGGCAAGAAGCCGAAAATACTGAAAATATACACAAAAACAAAAGTAGAAAATAATTGCAGCTTCACCTGGTGAACAAATTAGGAACCCTGAGTCCCTAGAAGTGTTCCTGTGTGATATCAAAGCAATTGGATGAGCGGTTTCGGAGAAGAAGATTTTTTTAAGATTTTCGCCAAAAAACAACAAAAAAATTCATAAAAAATCCAAACATCACTGGAGCTTGACCATTTTAACAAACTTGGTAGAGACCCACCCGAGATACATCCCCACCAAGTCTGAAGTAAATATGGCCAACGGTTTTGGAGAAGTCAAAAATGTGAATTGTGGTGACGGACGGACGACGGACCCTCACAAAAGCTCAGCTTACTGAAACACAGAGAGAGAGAGAGAGAGAGAGAGAGAGAGAGAGAGAGAGAGAGAGAGAGAGAGAGAGAGAGAGAGAGAGAGAGAGAGAGAGAGAAATTGCATAAATGGTTGTCAAACAGAAATCTAACCATTAACGAAAGAACCATATACTAACAACCAGCGTAGCTTAATCAATAATCTGGTACATAGCACGAGTATTGTACATGAGATAAGAAACATGAAAAACAGTTCAAAGTTTAACAAAACCTGTTCGTGTTCGGGGGCAGACCACAAAGTATGAACCAGGAAGAAGAAAAAGCTATCGGCCTGTAAATAAAGCTGGGCTAAACCCAACTGACATTCAACAAAAAGTAAAGCTATGTTTGTGAACACTATTGCAAGAATTCTGTCTGACAATGGGAGTATGATAAACCACTGTACATATAATGGCGGGATATAGCCTAAGGAGCGACAAACCAGAAACGGCCAAAAAATAATACGCCCACTCTGCCATCAGATCAGATTATTTTGAAAAACAAGGGTTACTGTATGTTTAAGTAAGAGAAACAAATAAAAACTGAAAGAACACGACGGTCAAAAGAGTTACAATGCTCTCCTGGACCTGCAGGAGACAGAAAGTGAACTTAACAAAAATTCCCGGATGTTGAATGGGTGAAAATTCAACCCAAATATGTGAGTAGCAATTGTAAAGCCCTGAACTCCAAAATTGCTCATAAGGCATTGGCAACTAAACCTGCACTTTGCAACTATAAAATAATACGGAATAAAATGTGAACTTTGCAAAGAAATTGACGAAACTATGGAACATCTATTCAATGAGTGCATAAAGGTACAAAAAGTTTGGAATGGAGCAAAAGGCTTTTCTCAAAACTACATAATGATAACATTTCCTTGGAAACAATTTGTTTATAAACAAAGGACCATGCAATACAGAGCACATATACGGCTGTTTTGTTAAGATAATATCATACGCGAAGTTAAGCATATGGAAAATTCCGTTATCTTCAAAAGTACAGTTTTTTAACCAAACAGTTATGTTTGGACTGTAAATAGTGCCAAAGGCATTACAATATTTTGCAGTCTATCTGGGTCTGTACTAAAATCTGCACATTCGAAAAAATAATGAAAAGTGCCCTCATTTGCACTAGCACAGGCACACCTAGGAGAGCCAGCAAGACCATTTTCAAACAAGTCTGCTTTTAACATGCAACATTTCATGCGCAAACGCGCGTGTAAAACAGCTACTCGCCTGGTCACAACATAAAATAATAGATTTACATTTATTACGGTCCAATTTGTTTTCAAAATCATCTAGAAAGTCAACATCACGAGTGGCAGGCGGAAAGTCGTTCCAAAGATGAACACCTGATGGTAAGAAGGATGCATTAAAAACATTGCTCCGGGCTCGAATTAAAGATAAGTTATAACCAGTTCTAACATTGTACCCGTTCTGCTGACCAACAGATCTTGGCAGTAAATTTCTCAAATACTGAGGTGCATCATCATTTGAAATTTTGTAGAAACTGTTTAATTTAATCTTCCTTCGTCTTTCGAACAGCTTTACAATACCAGATTCCTGAAAAATTATATCATGATTAATCCCAACTGTGGCTCCTGTAATTACTCTTGCGGTGGCCAAATTTACCTTTTCTCATTGTTAACAGTCATTGGATGTACACCCATCCCCCACAACAGAACCGTATTCCAGAGTTGGACGGATAAAAAAGGAGTACAATATGACTTGACCAATCTAAATCTGAACGTAAGACCAATCCCAGCTGTCTATGTTTCTGTTCGTTCTGTAAGGGTCATAAAAATCAAATCTAGATGGCTTGTTAAAATATGTTTCCTGAATACGATCTTAGTACTATTTTTAGCTGGATTAAATGGCACTTGCCATTTGTGTGCCCAATTTTCTACTTCTTGCAGATCGGAATTTAATAAATTCGCTGCAAGGACTGTGTCCTCCACGGATATATAAAGAACTGTATCGTCTGCAAATAATCAAATTAATAAGTTAATAGTATTAACCAAGTCGTTAATATAAATCAGAAATAGAAGAGGACCAAGTACTGCGCCCCCTCCCTCGTCTTAACAACGACACGCTGTTCTCTATCGATACTTGCTTTGCGCAATTTAAACAGCAGTTCTGGATGATAAACACGGTCAAAAAGCCTTAGTAACATGGCAAAAATACAAGTCTAACTTCTCAAGTGAGTGTAAATGAACAGCCTCACAAAAATTATGGTACAAGTAAATCAACTGAGTGACCGTGCTATCTCCCGGGGAAAACATGACGGATATTCGCACAAAACAGCATTGTCCCGAAAAAAGTTGAAAACATGTTTAAAAACTACTTTTTCGAAGACTTTGTTGATGAAATTGAGAAGTAAGTCTATAACGGTTGCAAGAACTAGGGCATCCCTTTTTGAAAATTAGTACGTTTGCTCTTTTCCATTGTGAAGGAAATATGACAAATGAATAGTTAAATAATTTAGATAGGGGCTCAGAAATAACCGATGCGTCTTCCTTCAGCAAACGTCCACTTATTCCGTCAGGGGCCAGTAGCCTTGGTAATATCAAGGCTTCCCGGGATAGTTTGTAATTCAATTTTGCTAACATAAGCACTTTGAATTTATCATCTTCTGATAGTATTGCACTGATTCGAAGTTAAGTGAAGTTTTTCCTTTTCCCTATAGAATAATTCAAATTTAGATACTCTTCCTTTTTTTAAATTAGTTTTAAATTTACAGTAAGATCTTAGCTTATTGGAATTTCTGTTTACACTTTGAATATAACAGAGGCACTGATGTCATAGGTAGAGCATAGTTTGTTTGTTTGTTTGTTTGTTTGTTTGTTTGTTTGTTTGTTTGTTTGTTTTGAATTGTTTAGTACAGTCATGAATGCTGGTACATCTGAAGTTTTCCCAGTGGGAAAGCATGTCAAAGTTGATGAATCGGTTCTTTACTACTTTTAGCAAACAAAAATCATCTGCATTTAACATGAATCGGTTTTCTCTGAGACAATAGGAGACGAGGCTGTAGTAGTCTCGGGAATACAAGCTAGCCCAGTATCTTACACTACAACAGCGTGCGTATATCAGAAATGGCTGACTGCCCAAATTCACCTTTCACTGCAGCATTTGAGGATTTACGGTGTACACCCAAGATAAATCTACAGAATTTTACATGGATTTGCTCCCGTGGTAGACTTTCACGCTTTGTCATAAAATTATTCTCATTAAGACCTTGCAAATAATATGGTGCCCAACTTCAGCGCAAATGCTAATTGGTAGAACAAGGGATTCAAACAAATTCATTTCGATGTCTATGTGTCCATCTGTAATGCAGTACTTCCTTCTAAAGAGGACTTTTGACGACTTTTCTTTCAGTTTGTTCCCAGCAGAATTAAAATTTCCTGCTGGTGTAAATTCTATACCCAGATAGCTATAGTTTGTACCTATTTCAATTTCTATGTCCTTATAATAGAATTTATATTTCTTAATGCTGTGACTTCCCGTGTTGAAGATCGTGATTTTGATTTTATTTACAATGAAAATTCAGTTTACATTGGTTGGGGTGATTTTGTAATTTGTTTTGGTCTGATTGCGTATGTCTGAAAGCAGTGCTAAATCACTTGTGTCTGAAAGCAGTACTAAATCATTTGTGTCTGAAAGCATAACTAAATCACCCAGCGTACATCATGCAGTTAATTTTGCAATCAGAAATATCTACCGGGTGGCATGAGTCATCAATTTTGTTTTGGCCAAATCATGTAAGAATAGATTGAATAGACAGGGGCTTGAGACACAACCTAGTTTTACCCCGATATTGGAAGTAATTCTTTCGGTAATACCATGTGTAGTTTTTACTGCATATGAGATATCTGCATACATAGACCCTACTCCTGATCAGTGAAAGAAAGCTTCCACCTAAACCACATCGTAAAAGTCTATAAACAGAGTGCCCGTCTCCACATCGTATCAAAGGCACACTTGAAGTCAACGAAACAGACATCAAGATATTTTCCTGGGAGCTTGTTAATATATTTATCAATAATAGTTTTCGGAGTTAGAATATGGTCTAAAGTTCTGCACTGAGGTCTAAATCCTATCTGATTTTGGGGGATCCCATGGTATACTTCACAGTTTTTTCTCCTTTCTCTATGTGAAGATTAGTTACATTGTACGGATCAGAATGAAGTTGTGATCCTATTTTCTTCAGGTGTTTGCACAATTCTCTACAGCTTTGGTCAAACCATTTCTTTTTTAATTTTTTCTTCTCTTTCTTTGTGGAAGGTCGAAACTTTCTCACAATTTATTTTCACAATTTCCGCTGTCATTCAGATTTACCACATGGTCATTAATGTTTGTGTTATCAGGATTGGGGTTATTGAGGGTTGAATTTAGTTTGTTTATTTTCTATATTTTCTATATCCTATTGTGGGAGAGTAAGGCATGATGGAATTTATTTGCATCGTCTCTTCTCCATGTGAATTTTTGGGTACAGTGAAACCTGTCTATTGTGGACACCTCTGGGACTGGCATAAAATTGTCCACTGTTGGCTCTCGTCCACAACAGACAGGTGTTTTTAACAAGAATATTGACCATTCGGTCACGGATATAACTGTACACATTATACAGGTGTCCGCATTATAGAGGTGTCCACAAGGACAGGTTTTACTGTATTTGGACCCGCATGGGGCTTTTCTGTTGCAATGGGAGTGCCAGCATTGAAGCTGGTTGATATCATACAGTGGATAGGCCAAGGGATGATCGAGGTTGTGCACGTGAAAGTACTCAAGTCTGTCCCGTAATGGATGGTGAGCAAGAATGTAATCTATGAAGCTAGGTGCACCTGTGTGACTAAAATATGTGCAGTAACCCCTCGTGTCACCTGAACATCAACCATTAAGCATCCTAAGGCCAGAGGTCCTGCAACACAAGCGTAACGGGCAAAATGAGGTCTTTGGGAAATTTTGAATGTATCAAAAACACTATTCCAAGATAAATGACAAATCGTGTCTTCTCATGATTTAAAAACATGTATCTGAAAATAAAGTATCGGAGAATTTTTTGAAAGGTGTTTTTTGTTTTTTTTTTTTTTGTTTTTTGTTTGTGTGTGTGTGTGTGTGTGTGTGTGTGTGTGTGTGTGTGTGTGTGTTTGGGGATTTTTTTTCCTTCACAAAGGTGATTAAAACTTGAGAAAAGTGTGTGTTGTTGGAAAATGGTAAAGTTGGTAGAACTCTTAATTGTTGATATGTATTTATAAAAGAACTGATCAATCCTTTCAAAATCCAGCAGCATGCAGTTAAAAGTACCAGAGTGGCAGTAAGAGCTGTATATGTTATTTAAGCTGCTACTTCCTCCTGTATAATTCAATGGCGTTGCTTTGTATCTAAATCTTGTCCATAAAATTTGTAAACACTGCTTGCATCGAATAAATGACGTTTTTCGCAAGTTTTCTCAAAAAATATTTATATTTAGGACGAAGTCAACATTTTTAGTGTCCTTAAATATTTTTATTTAGTATTGTGTTTGGTTTTACCAAGACAAATTTTGCGACAATTCTCATTCAGACGTGTAAATGCATTATGCAAATTTAAAGAATACAGTCTGTTAGTACATATTAAAACAATACAATAGGTGGCTTGTTTGACTTATTACCAGAGTTATATGAATATTTTACAAATAAGGTTGCCAACCCTTCAGGGATAACATTGAAATATATGGGTAGATCTACCGTCATGTCTGCATCCCTTGTATTTGGTAACATGATCAGATTTACAGTTAGATTATCCTGTCTCTTGTCACTTACGATATCGTAATTCTGTTCCGCACATTGGATGCATTGGGGTTCAACTGATTAGTGGAAACTTTTATGTCATACAAATTTTCTACAAAGTGACAATGAATACATTGGTATAAGGAATAGATAAATTGTAATTTCTTTAGGGTTACCATGCCAACACGATTTTTTTCCCATTTCAATGAGAGCAGCATACACCATCTACTTATGCATTTTTTTTGAAAATTATTTTGGTTGCGGAGGTAGAGTGATGCTAATACACACATTTGAGCTAAGTGTATGGAGGGACAGGCTTATATTTTTGTTGTTGGCCTTTACCTTGGGCCACGGTAAAAATAATTATGATTACTAAGACTAAGTCTTCTTCTTCTTCTTCTCCTCCTCCTCCTCCTCCTCCTCCTCCTCCTCCTCCTCCTCCTCCTCCTCCTCCTCCTCCTCCTCCTCCTCCTCCTTCTTCTTCTTCTTCTTCTTCTTCTTCTTCTTCTTCTTCTTCTTCTTCTTCTTCTTCTTCTTCTTCTTCTTCTTCTTCTTCTTCTTCTTCTTGTGACTGCTGCTATCTACCAGCGTAGGGCATCACATTATACTGGTGTTACAAATAAAATCCACATTTTACATGGCCTCAACATCTGGCAGAACGAGATTTTATTTCAGGTACCCGAAAGGCCAAAATAGATACAATAGGATATGCAAGAGATAAGAGGATCTCAATTATTGTATTCATACATGTATATTGTTCCAATACAGGCCGTCTCCCTCCTCCCCCCCCCCCCGCCCCCTTTCAATTAATATATCTTTCAACCCAGGCCTGGAGAAAAATCCTCCGTACTGGCCAGAGAAAAAAAACACCTGGGAGGTCCACAGGAAACAAAATTATTTCTATTTTCGCCTAGTTATCCAGGTTTGTCTGATGGATAGACCTTGTATCAGGAAGGGCTCAAATGTGTGTATTGGCATTTAATAAACCTAAGCATGCTGGAGCATCACTCTACCTCTGCAACCATTTTTTTTATTTTAAATGCATATGTAGATGGTGTATGGTGCTCTCATTGAAATGGTAAAAAAAATAGAGAAGGCTGTGCCTATTGCTGCTCATGACGAAGATCAGAACAAATAAAAGTTTACATCTGTTTAGGTCTTTCTTGACAAAATCCAATCCTTATTCATAATTTACATGTTGTTGACATTTGTGTAAAATAACTCTGCAGTCATTTTATGGTTTTGTTCGCTCTTTTTTTCCAGATATTTATGTGAGGAAATTGAGGGCTTCTGGCCTTGGAGGCAATATTCTCCGTGTACTGCTTAAATTAAAGCAGGCCTTTCAAAACAAATGAAGGGGAGTCAGACACTGACCATAGATACCAGAACAAAGGTGATGAGCAGATATTCCGTGAAGCTGCTGGTGGAATCATTCCTGGGAAACAACTTTGCATTTGACAAGCTACATGTATATAGAAATATTGTCCTTCACTGGCACTAGAGGGACCTGAAAGGCCATCATTTACAGCCGATGCTCGCTACACATCCGAAGCGTAGATTTGTGAACTGACTTGTGCTTGCACCAGTCTTTTTTTTTTTCTTTTCTTTTTTTTGGGGGGGGGGGGGGGTGTTGTTGTGTAACAAAAGGGGCATTTTAGTAATCATGTTAATGTCAGATTAAGCAAATTATTAGTCGGGATATTGCTTTAACAGAAGCGTTTTGAGCAAAATGTGATGCATCAGTCAAGAAAATATTCCAAAATAAAATGACTAATCTTGTGTTCTTATAATTTCAATACTTTTATCAGAAAACTTATCGCCGAACTTCTGTATAGGCGTCTTTTGCGTGTGTGTGTGTGTGTGGGGGGGAGGTATAGGCGTCATTTGCGTGTGTGGGGGGGGGGGGAGGGGTGTTTATGCTTTACAAGGGTGATTTAAACCTAGCAAAATGTCTGGTGTTGGAAAATGGTAAAATTGGTAGAACTCTATAATTTTTGATACGCATTTATAACAGAACTGATCAATCCTTTCAAACACTCAAATGTTTTCGCGCTGGGATTTTAGTTGGGTAAAACAAGTTTCAGTAATCAGCCGATAAAGGTCAACATGGTACATTGACTAACAAGTTCACAGTCAAAGTATTTTGTTTACTACTACACACTGTATCGGGGTTACAACTTGCTTTATGTCTACCAAAATATCTCAAAATGAGAAAAATTTTCAGAAGCTGGCAGGAAATTACTTGGCAAGTTCCTATATATATATATGCGCAAGTTTGAAGTCTGAGTGATCTTGCAAAAATGGGTCCAGCTCAGATGTTATATCAACACACTTGTGTCATGTGCAGTACATATTGGATACAAATGTTGCAATGGTCCAATAATTCTGGGTATTGATGTTATGTCATTCCTTATCGACTATCTGTACTGGTATATATTTACATTTTGATCTTGAGATAATAGGCCATGGTCATTTGTATTTCATGCAAAATGTTTCCTTCAGCCCAACGCACATCTGGCAGTAAGGCGAGTGCAATGTACTATTGACATGTATAAGCCCCCCTTCCCCCCCCCCCCCCCCCAAAAAAAAAACATGAAAGTTTGTGTTCAAACTTCTTTTTGCAGATATTTTGCACAAAACTGCAGATGATGGCATGGGTACTAAAGTAACCTCCCCTATAAGCCCACCAAATTTTGTAAAGATCCATAAAAATTACTGTGTGGTATATTCTCGTAAACAAGACCTTCACCGAGTCAACAGAACATGTTTTGGAGCCTTCTGCTGTCTTACATCTGTACAGCATTATACTCAGCAAAGACAAACTATCAAACACATTTGAAGGAGGGGTCGCTAACTGGAAAGCCAATCCACAATATAACTATGGAACAGGTCTTCTAAACGTGCATGCTTTCACCTCAACTATGACATTGAAACACCAGACCATCATCCTCTGACTAAACCCCACTGGCAAACAATGCATTACACCTATTGGCAGAACACCATCTATGCTGGATGCCAATCACTGTTAATTGATGCCACCTTGCCCAATGCCACATGCCTCATGGCAATAAACAAGCAATACATTTACATCAATAAAAAACTTTATTTAAGAAATCACATATAGATACCAATTAACAATTCTATTGTTTTTTCACATACATATAAGGCACTCATCAGGAAGCACAACTCCACATGACACATATCTTTTTGTACAGGCACATATAAATCTAGATACATAACTGTAAATATCATGATCATAAGTCATATGACTTTGTAAGTCTAGTTAGGAATTGTTTGTAACGATATGGAATTGTTTGGAATGATCTAATATCATTATTACCCTATGACCAAAACAAAGTTGCCTACATTTCCACACCATAAGCTGTCTGCAGTTTCTCCTGAAGGTGACGAATTCTGGAAAGCTTAGGCAAACCTCACAGACTAATACATCTATTCTTAATTCGACACATTACTTGATGGCCTAGACTACTTGGAATTTTTCACAACAGGGCATTTTTAAGGCAGTCAAATGAGCAAAACACCACTATAAGCTGTATATCTGGTGTAAACCTACTTAAAAATGCTATAATTACCTAGATAAAAAAATCTCCCAGTTGTTCAATGGCTATCACATTATCTTTTTTTTATGCTTCAACACACTAGCACATCAGTAATCCACAGTTTTTGGTAACAGTACTTTTGAGACTCCATTGCTCTGTGGTTTCAGTTTCACTGAATTTTACTTCTCCACGCTGACAATCTTGGCTACATTTTGCTTCGACCTATGCAAAATGGATATGCCTTCATTTGGATTAAAATAGTAAACACACATCCCAGTCACCATACTTATATCCATCCAATTAAGCCAGTCTGTACTCGCAATCCTTTCTCTCTCCTTGCCCACACAATTTCCTTGAAATATATCGGGACTGGACAATGTATTGCAACTTGAGGACTTGTGCATGCATATACAATATCACTGGAATGGGTGTGGGCTGATCTGCCGCTGCATAATCTTGTTACACAACAAAGTACGGGCATCTTGCAACACCAGCTCGTAGAGTTGATCTCCCTTTATGTTGCTGTTATAAGTTTTGATATTCAAAAGGTGGGTATTTGTAAACCTTTACCTTTCGCTTGCACACATTATAGATGAATCTCTTCTCAAATACAGCTCCATTTGTTCGTGTCAAATTGTGATGATGGAGTTCTGCAGTATCTTATGATTTCATATACAGTGGTCCCTGTCTTGAGAGACCACCCCAAGGGAGGGTCAAAATGTGGTCTCTCAAAACAGTTGGTCTTTCATTAGAGGTACAACAGCATGGAAAAGGTAGCACAATGTTCTCAGAGAGTGGTCTAATCAAGATATCCGGTCTCTCATTAGAGGGATCTCTCAAGACAGGTACCACTGCATAAATTAACATCTGATCAAAGTGGTTTAAACCTATTCATATCACACAAAGGGTTTCAGCCTATAGGAATCCCTTTCATCAAATTGTCATGCTTACAAAAATATGTAAATAGAGTTGTTCCTCTCTTCAAAGACCCCTCTTTTGAGAGATCACTTGCCTTTTCAGACCATTTTCACTGTTCAAAAGCACCCTGTACTGATAATTTGCCTCTTTTGGGTGGCCACCTGCAGAACCTGACCAGCCACCACCCCAAATGACCACTCATCCATGTAGACACTTCCCACTTCAGATACATTGCAAGTAAAACCCACTTATCTTGTACAAGATTGATGAAATAAATTCAAGCTATTACACAAGACTACAAAAAGGATCGGGGTCTAATAGATGCACATCAGTCATGTTTGAATCTAAGTTTTGGATGGGAATTCAAAGTAGTGGTTGGTTTAAACAGATTTTATTTCAAAACAAAGCAATTGGGAAACAGGCAAGTTTTCCAGACAGGACAAAATACTGCAGATAGGAAGACAAGGTTGAAATACGTCTTCGTATACCAAACTTAATTATATTGCTGGTTGATCAGCATTTTGACCCTCTAAGTTATCTATACCTATGTAACTACTGGTTAGTTGCTGAACAGGTAGCACAAGGGTCAAACTTCCCGTGGGAGACCACCTGCTTTATGTGACCACTTCTTGGGTGGCACTGCGGTGATCCCTCAAAGGATGGACCACCATATATTAATCCTTCAGGTGAAATGAAAGGATACAAGTCTTTTTTTCCACCACATGGCAAATCATTACAAGAAGTTACAAAGTTTGCACTGTAGGGGAGGTGCCAAGGTATAACTGTTTTTCTTTTGTTTTTTCATGGTAAAGGTACGAGTCCCATCCTCTGTAAATGTCTTGCAACACCTGCACTGCATCAACCCCCCCCCCCCCATCTTTGTGTACCATATTTCATATAAACAGTTACACTTACCAAAAATATTTTTTTATTTTTCCACATGACATTCATATATATATATATATATATATATATATATATATATATATATATATACATATATATACATATATACATATATATATATACATATATATATATATATATATATATATACATATATATACATATATACATATATATATATATATATATATATATATATTCTGCAATTGAACTGATTAAGAATGTGGACTTCGATTTAACATTTTACAATTGCAATGTTTTTTTTGGGGGGGGGGGACCTGATCATCATTTTCAACAATATTTAAAAGCTTAATCCACTGCAAATCTCTCTCCACTAACACAGTCTGTATGCTTGTGAAAATGATGAGTCAGTTATGAATTATATTTTAATTTTCACAAAAACAATGTATACATGTGTGGCTGCAAAACAAAAACTGTCCCATTTTTTTTTCTTCTATTTTCTGCATAGGGCCTTGCAAACTTCACCCTAAATTATGTAAACATTAATTTTTCAGCTTTTCATAATTCAGATCAAAACACTGATAAAGAAATGCCTTGAGATATATTTTTGTACCTGTAGAAACACATGAATTACTTGCATTTTTTATAATTTAGCTGCACTTGTGTGAAGCTATTTCCACATTTGTACAGGCATGTGACTGCATATTTCACTTGAATACAAGAAATCTAGCTGTTCATAATTTACATATAGCTGATAAAGAAAGATTGTTATTCCCTTTTTTATAAAACAGGCTTGAAGATTAACCCTTCATGTGAATACAATTTATGATTATATCTCTCCAGAGTGTTACTTCTAAGTCATTGTCATTTTCTGAATGCAGTTTAACCCTTCCCCCTAAGACTAGCCAAACCTGGCAGCGGGAGATTGCTGTTTATGTCTCTGATATTTATCAACAATACTCTTAATGAAAAACAATTTGCATAAGAATTTCAGATGGGCCAGCTCAGAATAGCCTGCCCCTATGATAACTGTCAAGTCAGTCTTAATTCATTTAGGGAAAGGGGTTAATAAGCACAAACGTAAACCTCTTCCTACATGTATGAACTACAATCCATCTACATTCAATCTTTTTGGACCCTTTGTGACCGTGTGGCCATGCCACAAAAAATACGACAGTATGATCACTTCATGCTGATCACTCTAACTTCTTGCCGCTGAGAAACTCCCTCATGTACCCGTTCACTAGTTCTGGCTCCTCTTGCTGCACCCAGTGACTGGCGCCCTCTATGAAGCGCAGGGTGTAGTCTGTGACATACTTCCCACTCAACACTGCCATCTCTTTCTCCAGCGCCCCGTCGCTGGTGCCCCACACGCACAGCACTGGTGTGTCCTTGATTTCATGAGAAGGCACCGACATACGCTTGTACCTCAAGGTCGCCCTGTAGTAGTTGATGGGAGGGGTCAATGCTCCTGTCACCAATCAAATCATCAAAGGGATCAGTTACAGTACATCACATACACATGTAAAACATAAATTATCATAATGTTCACACAATTGTATCATTGTATGCCTGCTGGGGTCATTCAAAATTGATAATACTTTGACAAGTGTATAATGAGTAGAGTACATACAACCAGAGAGGCTTTAAAATTGAAGATACAGGTTGCCCTCCCATAAATGAAAACAAGAGGACTGGGTACACACACTGAAGTTGTCCTGTGGCCTATGGAATAACAGTAAAGTCCCCTTTGTTGAAAACAACTGTCACTCTTTGGAATATCAGTCTCACTCATGCAGTTCAGGAGTTGGCACTTTTTTAATGAAAAGTGACAGGATCCACTTTACCAAGATATAAGTCAATTTGTCCATTACATTCAGTGTTACTAAAACACAAAATTAACACCCACCCAGCAACCCACCCAAAAAACACACTTTTCTATTAGCATTTAACAGCAACTGTGGGCCTAGGAGCCAACATTAGAGAAATATAATGCCAAACATCAGTTTGACCTTTCAAAATCACCCCAGGTCCAAATTAGCAATACCAACAGAGACCCCCATGAGTGCTTTCCTATCAATGGTGAACAGTAACCATATACCTACAATACAGCATTACTAACACGCAAGACAAAAGGTCAGTTTGACCTTTCAAGGTCACTCAAGGTTAAAAAAGAACCCCATAGGTACTTTCCCATCGGGGGTTTTGATGGCAACCAGCATTACCAAGATATAAGCCAATATGTTAAGTTTGCTGCCATTCCCATTGCAACAAGGCCAAAGTACATATATTATATATGCTTACCACCTTTCTGTAATTTTGATCATCCATTAAAAAATTACAAAATGACAGCAGCACTATGTAGTGAACAAATTTGGTGCTGATCCAATCCAGGTACATTGCTACATGTACTAAGTTTGAAGAGAATCCAACAAACAGTTCTGGAGAAGAAATTTCAAACAACTAAGATTCACAAAAAAATCCTTAAAACAAGAGGCCCATGAGCCTAATCCTCTCCTGACATATAATCTGGTGACCATCACCAAAACATTCACTTCCTGAAATGATTCCCTCCATGACCCTGAGAAAATTAGTCAAGGTTGAATGTCCATATGATGCAACATCAAGCTTCCTCATGAACACTATATGTGGTACATTTGGTATCTTTGACCTTATTCTTTATCAACATATTAGGTCAAGGTCACCCATATTATGCACTATCAAACTTATATATATGATACACACTTGTGGTACATTTGGCATTACTACAGCCTTCTTAGTTCTGAAAATGTACAATTAAGCAAAGCCATCTTTTACTGCATCCTTATTAACCTTGACAATATGGTAACGCTCATTCAAAATTTGAAAAATTTCACCACTGGCCCAACACATATTTGGCATAAATTCAGAAGTTCCATTTCTATGCATACATGTACTTAACCCTTGAAGTGCTAATCACTGCTAAAGTCGTTTTTTCATTACTGTTAAACATAGAATGGTTAAAAGATTCAAATTCCTCATGAAGATACCTTTTACATGTATTCAAATACCAGCAAGCCTAGTCTAAAGCAAAAAGTAGTCTTAGTCAACAGCTTTCCTGAGGGCACTTTGCACACAATGCGCGCAAAGTGCCCCCAGAAAAGCTGTTGACTCAATCTTAAATCAGCACTTTAAGGGTTAAAATAATGAATTAATGTACTTTTTGCACCCTGTAAGACTACTTCCACTTTTTACCACCAGTGGCGCATCCTTGACCCCAAACATCCTAGACTTTTGTGTGTATGTATAAACTTTCCGTAATGGTATTTTCATACATGTGCACAAGTTGAGATGTAGTGACCGTAAGAAAAGAAAAAAAATTCAAGCCTATTCCTTCTGTGGCCTTGAGATGAAACGTCAAGGTCACCCATATTGGGCACCATTAAATGTCTGCCTATGATACACATTTGTGGGACATTTGGTCTTGTTACATTTATTTTGTTTAAACATAATGAATTCAATGTGTTCCAAATCTGTTGTAGTACTGTAAGGGGCCCACCAAATTTCAGAAGGTTTTCATCTTTTTGCCTGACATGTGGCCCTTGGACCTAATCCTCTGCTGACGACCACTGCCAAAACATCATTCCCTGAAATGCACTCCCTCCCTGACCTGCAGAAATAAGTCAAGGTCATCCATATTAACCAATTTCAAACATTCAACATGGTACACATTTGTGGTACATTTGGTATCATGCATTCACCTTATTCTTTATCAACATATTGAATTGTGTGTCCTTTTTTAAAGTGCTTAATATATAACCTTGAAAAATAGGTCATAGTCACACAACATATTACAAAATTTGACCATTGGCCCATTGTACTTTTTTTTTTGTACCTTTGGTGTGGATTTTGCAATTCCATCTCAGTTTATTAGTGCAATAATGAAATAAATGTATTTTGACACATACGATGTTAGTTACAATAATTACCACCAGTGGCACCAACATGACTCTTCATGTCAAAGTCTTTGCCTGTATAATGTTCCTCTAATGGTATATGGATGTATGAACACAAGCTGAGATGTAATGGCCATCCCAAAAAATGAATATCATTTCAAGAAATGGAATCCCTCCATAGAAAAGTATGTTATGGTCACCTATATTATGCAACATCAAAGTTCCATATATATATATAAAAAATAGCTACATATTTGGTAATACTAGCCTGATTCTTACTCATTAAGTTGAATTTTGTGTCCTTTTCTACAATGCTTTGACCTTTGAAAAATATATCAAAGACACTCATAATTTTGCAAAATTTGTCTGTTGACCTAATGCACACTTGGTGTAAATGTGGTTGTTCCATCTCAATTTGTTATCACAGCAAGAGGGCTCTGATGAGCCCACGCTCAGCTGACCCTGGATGAACAGAGCAAAGTAAAGCAGACCCATCTTGACTGGAAATAAGATTGGAACAATCCCCATTGACTTACATCGTAGTCAATAGGAATGCATGCATCAACTGAAAGGTACCAGAATTGAAAAATTCATTACAAATCATCAATCCAGAGTATCATCACCTTGTGAACATATTTGTTAACCTTTCCACATGCTACATTTCCACCAAGTATTAGAACAATTTGAGTCAATGTTTTAAAGAAGTAAAAAATAGTGAAAAAACATGATAATTCATTTGAAAAAAATGCAGCACCACCAGTTCAACAAATTAAGGTCTGGGGGTCCCCAGAAGTTTTCCTATGCAACTTTGAAACAATTAGCTTGGTGGTTTCTGAGAAGTATTTTTTTTTTAAGATTTTGCAAAATAAGAACAAAAAATAATATTAAATATTCAAAAATCACTGAATCAAGACCATTTTGAACATCCTTGATAGAGTTACATCCAAGGTTACATCCCACCAAGTTTAAAGCAAACCTGGTAGGTGGTTTGGGCGAAGTAAGTTGACAACACAAATTTCTATTGCAATCTCCATTGGCTTACATAGTAATCATTATGAATACATGAATTAACTGACAAGGACCAAAATTGAATTTTTTTTTAAATTACCGATGTAGAGTATCATCCCATAGTGAACACCTTTGTTTAACCCTCCCGCAAGTAAAATCTCCACCACATGTCAGAACAATCTGAGTGATAGTTTTGGAGAAGTGAAAATTAGCCTTAACACGCAAAAATTTGTAGAAAAATAGAAATAAATTACAGAGTCACCTGTTAAACAAAGTATTAAGGTCTGGGGGTCCACAGAAGTGGCCTTGTGCAAATTCAAAGCAATCGGCTTGGAGTTTTCCAGAAGTTTTGCAAAAGGAACAAAAAATTGTTTGAAATAAAAAAAATAATGGAGCATGACCATTTCAACAACTTTGGTACAGACACACCCAAGGTATAGTCCCATCAATTTTTAAATAAATCTGACTAATGATTTTGGATAAGTCAAAAATGTGAACTGTGGATGACACCATACAGATAGCTGGATGGTCGACGGATGCTTATTAAACCACCACATAACCTCAGCTGCCTCTGACAAGTCGGCTGTGATGGTAAAGTTGGAAATTTGACCATAGCTTTGGCCACTGTTACCAGCCTGTGGCCTATGTCTGGGTGTGGTTTAAGAATCCTATTAAAATTAAACTATAGGAGGTGGTACCAGCATCTAGTTGGTATGATGCGAGACATGCCTGAAGTACATGTATTGTAAGGGTTAGTAATATCAACCCCCCCCCCCTTCCCGGCCCAAAAAAACAAAACAAAAAAAAACAAGTACACAGTGATCCAAAGGATCTATGTCCCCGCCACAATATTTTGCACAAGTTGTTGCACTTGTTGAAAGGATGCACCAACTAGGATGCACAAAAATTGATATGTTCTTGGGTCTTGTAACCTTGAAAAAACATCAAGGTCAAAAGCAATACATGGCACACATGCCCTTGGTGTGATGCATCTCTGGTATAAATTTATTATTCTATCTCTAAGGGCTCTAGAGATAAGCTGCCAGACACACGGAAATGGATATGTTCTTGGGCCCTCTGACCTTGAAAATAGGTCAAAGTCACAAACAATATACAGCGCACATGCCCGTGGTATGATACATCTCTGGTGTAAATTTCATTATTCTATCTTTTAGGGTTCTGGAGATATGCTTCTGGATGGACAGACAAACGTCTATAATATGTTACACTTATGTACTAACAATGATCGTGAAGTGAGTGTTTAAGGCAATTGACTATAGTCACCTCTACACCCAAGTGATGAAATAGTAGGACCCACATTGAATGATGGTTTCTGACTGTAGACAGACTAGATAAAATCTGTAGGTGCGTTAGGGTATACCAACTATCGCCCTACCACCACTTCACGGGCGGCCCCCTATCCTGACTATACTTTACGGTATACCAACTATCGCCCTACCACCACTTCACAGGCGGCCCCCTATCCGGACTAACTCTGTGTTCCCCTATGCTACCTTCGGTAGCGGGGGACAAAAAACAATCTTTTCAAAACTGTACCTGGTCTAGACATGTAATACTTGAAAGCCTCCACATCCTCATCACTAATCCCCTTCTTGGCGCCCATACGTTTCGACCTAAAAGCGTCTTCTATGAAGGCCAGGTCATCACTTCTCAGGAGTATCTCAGGCAGGAAGGGCAGTTGAAAGAAAAATATATACCTGGAAGACAAGACACACAACAGCATTGCAACACATTTATCTGACAAACCACAGGCCCTGCGAGACCACAGTTTCATCTGTACCAAAATACATGTAAAATACAACTGATTTCATGCTGGAAACTTTACCTTAGAACTGGGAACAAGTAGCTGTTTGTTCAGGCACAGCATGTAGTCCAGCTTTATCACTGATAGACAATTAAGTGGAGAGGCATTTAATTAGTGACCCAGTAGCAGATAACAGCGGATGTTTATCAGTTGCTTTGTGTACCATATGGGTATAGTAGGCACCCCGCTGTTCTTATCAGCATAAGAAACATGATAAGCATTCCAAGGAATTGACAAAAGCTTAACCTGGACCCCCATGGTGCCTGACCTGGCCTTTCATCTACTAGGGGTATGGAGCTATCCTTCCTCTAAAGCAGCGTTTCGATCATGTTACAAATCTAGACATTCTATGTCCATTCTACTTGTGCCCTAATGCAGACTGCTACCCATGCAAAGTTTTGATGGATCTTATTTTGCCATGCCTCACTAATTGGGTATTACTAACTTAAAGTAGTTTGAAGACAGGCTCCATGAAAAGCATGGGTTTTTGGTGGCGAGGTACCTATTTTGCACTGTTAACACTTTCCAGTCAAGAGTCCATACTTGTATGGACTCCCACAAATCTAGCTTGCAGTCGGGAGTCTGTATATGTAGGCTCCCATTTCTGAACCTCTAACAAACTTGCTAATTATTTAACACTTTTGAAATATCCCAAGCATGGTTGCAGATGATATTGAGTCTGTTGGGGTAATGCAATGAGTATGTCAATGAGAAACGTCTGTATACAGCCTACAAATTTTTGGTGTCTGAATTTACTTAATCTGGAAGAATTTAACTTAACATGTAGACTTGCTTGGCTTTGGATCACTATGTTTGATTTACTATTCTACCTGCGACAAAGACTAGTAGTTCAAGACTGCTGGCTCTTTTAAATTCCTGTATCTTTAAGACACTTGATCATATTCTTTTTTAAATTGTTATTTATTTATTCATTCATTTATATTCAACCAACAGGTAGTCGAAAGGACCAAAGTAGCAGTAAGAGCTGTAGAGCCACATGTTATTTAAGTTGCTTCTTCCTCTTGTATAATTCAATGGTATTGCTTTGCATCCAAATCTTTTCCATAAAATTTGTCGATACTGCTTGCATGAAGTAAATAACATGCTTTTCCCAGGTTTTCTGAAAAAATTATTCGTATATTTTGGACTAAGTCAAAGTTATCAGTTTCCTGAAATATGTTAACTATTTTTGTTCAGTATTGTGCTGATTTTACCACGACAAATTTTGCATCAAATATCATTAAGACCTGTAAATGCATTGTACAGATTTAAAGAAAACAGCCTGTTTGTACATATTGAAGCACTACTATTACAATAGGTTTAAAGTGTCAAGAGTAACATCAAGAATGCATTTGACTTATTACTGGAGTCAAAATGTCTATTTTATAAACAAGGTAGCCAACCCATCCGCGATAACATTGACATATAAGGGTAAATCTTCCGTCATGTCTGCATTTCTGGTATTTGGCAGCTGGATCAGATTTTGAGTTGTTTTATCTTGTCTGTTGTAATTTACACGATCGTAATTCTGCTCTTCACTTTGGATGCATTGGGGTTTAATTTGGCCATCAACTTATAGGTGGGGCCACTAGTGCCATGCATCTGAGATTTTGACCTCGTCCATAATCCTGCTAAATACCGTGAACATCTGTCAAACATTAAGGATGCAAGAGTGGTCACAAGATTTTCACACTTTAACATATATATATATATATATATATATATATATATATATATATATATATATATAAAATTCTGTAGTGGCACCACCAATGTTGAACTCAGCCTAGATTTCCATACACTTCCTAAATCCTGAATGTTACATGGGGCCATCTTGAAAACTGTGGACTGTATCATGCTCACAAGCAAAAGTTTACTGATGGACAGATGGGATGAGGGACGGACGGACAGGAGCGATTGGATGAGCTCTGCGACCTTTGTTCAGCAGAGCAAAAAAAAAACAAAAAACATCCTGAATGTCAAGCCCTCCAGCATTATAACTTCTGACTAGTTTGCTATCACTGTAAAATGAGAGATCAGGGGCACAAATTCAGGCAGGGGTGCTACATAGGATGAATTATATGGAGCTTTCATTTTAAATGTTAACCTTCATGGGTACATCATCTGTTGACTCAATGTCAAAGATGACTTCTGTCGGCAGACCATACCCAATGTCAGCAACTTTCCTTTGCAAAGCTTGGCAGTTGGGTGTACCCAGACTCTACCAAGATTAGGTGTCATTAACTTGCTTTTATTCTAACCAGGTGTAGGTTTAGTGCCTTGTCTCTTCCAAGTCAAAACTGAAAATATACATATTTAACTCTTGTGGTGTCAAATGTATATATATATATATATATATATATATATATATATATATATATATATATATATATGTATATATTAGCCTCACAAGAAATTTTCACGAGTTTCATTTTCCTAAATTGAATGACATCACCAAAAAAAAAAGTATTAAATATACGAGATCTCCCTATTTGCGTGTGTGTGGAAGTTTCCTTTTATACTTTAATTTAAGTCTTACATGTATGTAAAAGATGTTGTGACATTATTAGATTTAATCTGCCAAAATTTTAGCGAGTTTGATATTCTTGAATGGGGTCTACTTGGCAAAATTTGGGAATATTTTATCCCTCAGAAAAATTTATGATTACTATGTTTTACATCATAATATGTGTGATGTGTGTGTGCTGTTGGTTTCTTCTGCCCCCCCCCCCCCTAATTACATAACAAAAACCAAAAGATTCGTGCATTTTTATGTGTGTGTGTGTGCATGTAATGTGGCATAGTTTAAAAAAAAAAATATTATGCAAACAACCAGAGTTAAACACATGCAAAAGTGCTAATGGTAATAAAAAATAATTTAAAATGTGAAAAAATATAACATTTTTATTATGACATATGAAAATTACTCCCTTGCTCCAGTCAGCATTATTTCATACCCAGTTATCAATACTTGGAAGATGAGTACGTACCACGACTTAAGTAGCTGTGATGTAGACTTCCTGATGTGCTTTGCGAAGGCTCCCCCATGAGGAATGTTGCACACAATAAGCTTGTCCACTCTCTTGGGGTATTTTGTGGTGAACGCCCAGGCAACTGCTCCACCCCAGTCATGGGCCACCAGTATGCAGGAGTCATAACCTGCAAGACATGCCTAGTTAGGTGGTGATGTGTGTGTGTGTGGGGGGGGGAGGCTGTTTTTTTTGTTACATTGCCCCTTGTCACCAGAGATCGTCCCAACTGCAATACCGTACAGTTCTTAACCCTTTCCCCCCTTAAACTGGCCAAGACCAGTTGGTGGTCAAATATCGTTTGCTTCCGTGTTTTCAATGAAATTCAACAGTAATAAAAAAATATTTGACTCAGAATTTTGGAGATTAAAGTCCTATCACGATTACACGATCCAGGTCAGCAGCTTTCCTTGGCATGGATTGGACACTTAGTGCCCAACCCATGCCAAGGAAAGCTGTTGACTCAGTTTGAATTCCAAGGGGGAAAGGGTTGAAAGACAGGTAGTCTCTCAACGACAGGGAGATATGCATGGGAAGTACAAGACTTGGGAATCTGTAAAGGTGTCTCTCAAAAGAAGGTCCCAGGTTTTGCATGGCAAGGACTAGTATTGTACATATATTTGCTATAACAGAGTCGGCAAATAACTTTTCTTTGCTCTATCGAGTCGAAATTTTGTCTATTACACTGTCAATTTTTTTTTTCATCCAAGAAGATGGCTGTGCGTACATCCTATCTTCAACTGACCTATAATCATTCAAAACCTGACCTCGGGGTACCTAAGAGTGTTTCTGTGGAATTAAGAGAATAATACTTCTTAAAAACTGTTCTGGAAAAAACACAAAAAAAAAAAAAAAATCATACAAAACCAAAAATCACCAGAGCATTACCATTTAAAAATCCTCAGTAGAGACCCACCCAAGGTACATGTCCACCAACTTTGAAGTGAATCTCAACGATGATTTTGGAGAAATCAAAGAAGTGACTTACCCTTGTAATGCCCAGTGACTAATACTATGATCAATAGAATGTGTGCATTGACCAACAAAAACCTGAACTGAAAAAAAAAAAAAAAAATTGTAAAAAATCATGGATCCACAGCAAATGCCACCTGGTGAACAACTTTGATTGATCTTTCCACAACATACATTTTAACAAAGTTTCAGCCCATCGTAACCCACAGCACCACCACCAAGTGAACAACTTCGTTCAACTTGACAGCTAGGTCCACTGTCACCAGCTTTCAGCACAATCTGAGCGAAAGTTTTGGAGAAGTTGCAAAAAGTACAAACACACAAAAATTTGTAAAAAAAAAAAAAAAAAAAAATCACAGTGCCACCAGTTCACAAATGAAGGTATTGGGACCTCCAGATGTATCTCTATGCAATTTTGAAGCAATTGGCCATGTGGCCTCTTCTTCAGAAATTTTTCAACATTGCGGTCAAAAAATAAGACTTTCATAAAATGTTTTAAAATCACTAAAAGTGTCACAATTTGAACAAACTTGGCTGACGTCCATTTGACATAGACACCTGCAAGTTTGAAGAGGATTCGCGTGGAAAAGTTTTGGAAAAAAAGTTGAAAGTGTCAATTGTGGGCAATAGACCAGCCACATAGCCTCACCCAACTCATAACTCTGCCAAGGTAAAAACGTATTTACTAGATTTTCCGTAAATAGGTGCCAATTTTGCGTTTTTTCACAAACTTTTCTGAAATACCCTGATGTGCGCGAACAGACTATGTTGATAGCCACATTGACTACACCAGCTGACACTTTATGCTACTTACCCAGGGCAGGGATCAGTTCATCAATATCCCCTGTCAGTTTTTCCATGCAATAACTGTGAACCCCGGAGGGCTTATCTGAATCTCCATACCCCCTCATATCCACTGCAACAGCCCTGTAAGTACAAGGGTAAAATCAGTTGCATTGTACCTGTATACCCTATTAACTTAAAGGTGACCTAAAGTCTGTGTGGGATTAAGTTTATCTTCATTGATTGATTTTTTTTTTAATGACAACAAAGGTACATTAGACTACATCATGAAAACTATGCCATGAGATGTCTGTGTAAAAACTGTTGTTAGGTACATACACTTCTGAGCATGAAACTGCACTTTTACATAATTGATCTTTTCCACTTTTTATAAAATTGAATGTGCTCCTACTTTATTATCTGTATGTGCAATCTGATATATTATGTATTGTCTACCTTTAGCACATTCTTTAAAAATTGCAACACATGGTGTGATGTAACATTTTAATGACAGTTATACAAGTATTTTTTGCCTAATACACAAAACACTCCACACCATATCATGTAACACCACTAAACCCAATAGAATTTCCATTTTAGTAAGGTGAACATTGTTACCTGTAAAATCTGCGATCCAGTCAAAAATGTCTTCCCAAATTTATTGGTAACTTCACAATCACAGAAAAAATGAATCAAAGTCTCATCCTCAATTTTGCAAAATGTATAAACTGGATCATCCTTTATACCCATTTTATGCAGTCTGTAATTTGTAAAAAAAAAAGTATGCGATTTACATTGAAAACTACAACTATTGGATGATATTGAACACATTTATACATGTAGATTTGTTGAAAGCAGAATTGCTAATAAAATATGGTCTGTATTCACATTTATATTACCACACCATTTCCTTAATGCAGAGCATTCACCTTCAACATTTTTTTTTTAAAGTAGATAAAATTTTTAGAAGGTTTCCCTTTCCCATAAATTTTGTGAATCCAATGTTTGTACTGCGTTTTTTGGGCAGTTTGTATGCCACAAGGTTCATTGTATATAGACTGTTTACACTCTTTGGGCAAAGCAACTATTAAATTAATGAAAAATTATTTTAATTTACATTTGGATATTTTGCACAAAATTCTTCAAATGTATGGAAATGGCAACCACAGTCTACTGATAATCTGATACTGTAACAGTTATGATTCCATTTTCATACCATGAATTGTAAAGTACTGATTTACCTCGGACTTTCAGTTTCATAAAAAAAAAAAAAAAAAAAAAAAAAAAGAGTTATACCAGATATATACATGTCTTGTTTTTAAATACATGTATCCATTAATTTTACAGATTCAGTAAACGTACAACCACACCAAATTTTCATGATTTCTTTCCAAAAAGAGTTATAATAAACTGTTTTAAATACAAAATCAACATCTTTTGGGTTAATATTGCACCACTTTTTTCAGCAGTAGCACAAACACTTTTTTTTTTCATTTACCATCAACATCTGTATGAGTCAGCCTCTTCAACTGACCTAGTTTCAAAGCAAAATTCTGAGATAAAAAGCAAGTCATCGTTAAACCTCCTTCGTTTTATGGTCTAATTTGTGTGTGGGATAAAGTTGCATCTTGACATTCTGTTTTCTCAAAATTCTCTTCACGGTACTAGCAATCTGGTACATGTCAGACTTTTTATGCATGAAAGTTTTGCTTTATTGCCTTGCCATTCCAAAGTAACATAAAAATACAATATAAACACATATTTCAGTATGCCACATTCTAGTTCCTTTGTTAAGTACTAGTATCTCACACCCATCCCTGTGATAGTGTAATTTTCATTGTTATTGCTTGTACATTTCTGTATACAAGTTAATGTTTATTTATTTACTTGATAACCTCTTCCGAAACAAGCCATGCATGCACATCTATTCTGCAAACTATAGCATCCTGAACATACTGTGTCAGGAGCATTTCCCTCAGTATATCAAGGCATGGAATACTTATTAACCTCCCTCCCCCCCCCCCCCCCATTAAGCCAGCCAAGACCATCAGGTGGTCAAATGTCCCCTGCTTCAGTGTTTTCAACTAGTTTCACAAGTAACCATAAACAGTTTGACTTGAAATTGTAGATGAGAGCTATCAAGATCTCACGCCTCAGGTCAACAGCTTTCACTTTCATGGGTTAGTGCCCACCCCATGCCAAGGAAAGCTGTTGACTCAGTCTTAACTCAATGGGGGGAAGGGTTAATCTGTTTTCACTCACATAAAATACACATACACAAAGATAGGACAAAAATATACTGGGTGACTAAAGACAACCACAACCACATCCGGGAGCACAAATATCCTGCCAGCATGTATGTTTTTCTCTACATAGAGACAAAACATACCTTGGTCTGCCTCAAATTTGGAGGCAATGTAGCATTCATCTTTTCCAAAAACAAGACACCCATGGGGCCTAATGCTCTGCTAGCTCCGTGGCTCTATTGCACTTCTTCATTTCAAAGTTGTGAGTCCTCAAGTGGCTTCTCCACATAAAAAGCTTATGCCATTTTTGGGTCTTGTTTGCCCACCAGGTGGGACTTAGCTCAACATGTAATCAAAGCTTATTTGTACAATTCCGGTGATGGATATTGTTGCACATGCTAAGGCAACAATGAGTGAGTCCTTAATCTTATGTCCTCAGTGACCTTGGGACAGAAGATCAAGGTCACCCAGATTATGTACTACAAGAGACCCATCAACCTGGTGCTGTGCTGACATTTCTATGTCCAAGCTACACCCTGCAATTCAACCCTGAAATCACCCTTTCAACCCTACAGGCACGGTGACCTCACAAAAGTAAGTCAAGGTCACTGATATTACATCAAATTCTAAATTTGGCAAGTTTAATCCATTACTTTTCAAGATATGGAATTTTATATCTTAAAACACATTTTAGCTCATAATTTCCGTCAAATTATAGGTGGCGCCACTAGTATCACTAGCGAATTAGACTTTGACCTTCCTCACAATCCTACCACATTTGGTGAAGATCTGCCAGAAATTAAAGATGCTAGGGTCTTCATAAGCTTTTCACATTTTGACCCCTATATTGCACAATATTCTAGGTGGTGCCACCAGTATCAAAATGCACCCATATTTCTATACACCCTTTAAGTCCTGAAAGTTATATCGGGCTGACTTGAAAACTGTGAATGGTATTGCAGGCACAAGATTTTCCCATTTTGACCTGTATATTACATAATACTATAGGTGGCACCACCAACATTGATGTCAACAAAGATTTTTACATACTTTACAACTCCGAAACGTTATATGGGCCTAAAAATTGTGGGGTGCAGAGCATTCATCAGATGACCACCCCCCCCCCCCCCGGCTCAAACTGGTCATTTGACCTTGACCTTCAACTGCCATTAAAAAATTGTTACTGTTCAAAATATGCGCCCTGCATACAGCTTTCCATATATAGTCTGTTTGCTCAAATCGGGTAATAACTTTTCAAGTTCTTGACAAAAAACAATAAACTTGGACAAGTGCTAAACTCCATAATTACTGGATCACAGTGACCCAAAAAGTAGGTCACAAGGTACAGTTTTATGTATTATGTAATCAAGCGAAATTTTGATCTGGTGGCTCAACTGTCTTTGCCACTGATGTCCAAGATACACCAGGCCATTGTAAAATCACCTTGTCAATTTTACAGGCAGTGACCTTACAAAAATAGGTCAAGGTCACTCATATTACACAACATTCCACCTTTGACCATGGTCTATATATTTATATCCTATAAAATTGGCAAGTCTAACCCAATTTCGTTTTTCCAAATATGGAATTTTACATATTAAAACACATTTTGGCTCATAATTTGTCAAATTATAGGTGGCGCCACTAATATCATTAGCAACTTAGATTTTGACCTCCCCCAGAATCACACCAAATTTGGTGAAGATCTGCCACAAATTAAAGATGCTAGAGTGTCTACAAGATTTTCACATTTTGACCCCTATATTACATATTACTGTAGGGGGCACCATCAATATCGAAAGGGGCTTAGATTTTAATGCACCCTTTAAGTCCTGACATTATATAGGGCTTATTTGAAAACTGTGGGCGGTATCACACTTACGAGCAAAAGTTTACAGAGAGACAGACAGACATGAGCGGGGGCATAAGCTCTCCGACCTTCGGTCAGCAGAGCTAAAAATATACAAAAACAACCCCTTAAATTTTTCAAAACACTTTCCAGCTGAATTCCATTTGGTATCTGCACAAGAAAACAGCACAAGAACCCTGTTGCAAGCACAGGTCAACTGACGAAGCCAGTACCTGTAATCCTTGGAGAATTCACAGAGCTGGTGCCTCCAGGAATACCAATTTTCAGGAAAACCATGAAGAAAGAGCATAAGGGGCTTGCCTTGCTCCCCATTGGCCACATAGTGCAGCTTGACCTCCTGTCAAAAACATACGAGCACAGTTGGTGTAAGTGACATGCATAAGAAGCTTTCTTTCAACAAATATACACTGTACACTGCTCCCTGTTTCCTTTTCATATCACCCCTTCTTCCCTGTTCCACCCCTTGAATTTATGCATGACTCAACAGCTTTCTTTTGCATGGGTTGGGTACCATACCAAGGCACCCTGTTGACCTGGGGGGCATGTTGTCTTGGCCAGACCTGTCTCCAATTTTCATATACATTGTTTTTCATCAATGTAGTCTGTTGAAATTAGTCAAAAAAATGTTGAAGCTACCCACATTCAACCTCCAGTCAGTTTTGGCCCAAGATTTAAAAGGGTTGAATGTGAGCATTTTGAAATTTTAAACCACTAATCATGCTTACAAGACAACTATTTTGACCCATGTCATCATTTTAACAGGGGAATGATTACATTTATATGTACACACATTATGCATGTCTTGATTACCCCTGTCCCCCATATGTATTCTGTGTATAATTAAGAGTCACATGTAAATTAGACAAATTGAAATTTGAATCCCCCAAGAAATAAGTCTATCACTTTGTCATTTTAGCAAAAAGTTTACCAAAAAATTATTTTATTTTTCCATTTTGTTAAATGGTGTAATTTTATCAAAATTAATATCTGTTTCTCTAACCACACTGCAGTGCATTGATGTCCAAAAAGTGGCACACAACCAACAAAGCCTGACATTAATGGGCCACAGTACAAAACTGCAGGTACCACTGCTGCCTGGCCTCGTTTGTTTGTCACAAGATAACATGCATAATACAAGCAGTCAAAAGGGTCGACATCAGTGGCAAACCTAGTCAACTTGTCTGTGCGATTATTCTTCCTGGTGATGATTTACAGTTGCAGGTGTCTAACTAGGAAACCAAAATTGCAATGAAAGGACAACAAATTTGTTTCTGTACTAAACAAGATGTTGATAATCATTGAATATAAACATTAAATATTCACTGACTGTTTAAAGTCAGTACATATAAGCTATGGAAGTATGTGTACATGCAAACAAGTATAATTTTTCTTCAAGAGATTGTGACATGTCCAAACCTGCAAATTGGGCAGATTCAAGGTTCCTGGGGTACATGTATTTATGTTACATAATCTGCAATTCCCCCCCCCCCCCCAAGATGACATGGGAATAATATGCAAAGTGCAGAACAATAATTTGCAAAAGGCTCAAGTGAGAATAGTTTGCACAGAAATATATAAAAATCTTGCAAAAAAAGGGAAATCTGCTACTAGATGGAAAATTCGTAATTCTGGAATTTTGAACTGAATCTACTGCCCAGACAATAAAATACTGACTCTAATGCTCCCTGGCCAGTGCATGTTTGTTCCCTGAAGGCCCATGAACCTAGACTGATGTAAAGTGGGAGCAGGGGGTGGGTCAAAATCCCAGTTTAGGGCATGAACTAACCATATACACTCACTGGGGCTCACTCAAGTCCATTTTATTAAGGGTCATAGAAATTTGATTCAGTAACACATCAGACATTAAGCTGACCAGGACTCCCTTCCTACTGGTCAATGCCACAACTAGTCAAAGCATGTCCTGTTAATTTTACAGAGACACTTGATGTATGACACATCATTTACTAAAATATCACTACCCTACACACTTTTATGACCCAAGAAAAGCGGGCGTTACTTAAAATAGGTATGCCAATCCACTCAGGTCTTGTGGCAAATGGCGAGCTCGCAGATTCAATGAAAAGTGAACCAGGTTACCATGGTCAAAAGGGAACTTCTGACTGGGATTTTTTTCTCATATAAATTTGATTGCATGCCAGGAAATGCATGACAATCAGAGAATAAAGTATTAAGCTTTGTGTATCAGGACATTTTTTTTTTTCGCCTGGCAGCAAATTTTTAAAGGTCAATGTACGTTTTAAAAAGGCACATCTTTTGTCCAGAATGACAAGACATTTCTTTTCTTTTCTTTTTTGTGTAACTGTGATTAATTGAGTGCCATTCAATTTTAAAACAACTTGTGTGTTTACTGTCTGGACTATGTTGTATGGTGTTGGGCTTTTGAAGATTTATGGTCATTTCTAATGCTGTGAAAGTAATGACTGGAGGTTTGCCTCAGTATGGGAAATAGCATCTGAGAGGTTAACTGAGGTGACCTACATGGTTAAATAATTGGCAAATGTGATGGGGAATTTCAAGTTTTCAGTCACATGTGCTGTATAAATAATAAACAGCACAGGGGTGATCATGCTACCCTGAGGAACCCAAACAGATGTTAACCCAATCTGAGGTGTATGCATTTACATGATTTCGGACTACTATGTTTCTGAGGAAATGAGCAATGAGAAGGCGACCTTTTAGCCCTGCCTTGTGGAGCTCAAACAGGATGCCATTTCACCAAATCATATCGAAGGCACCTTTTAGGTCAACAAAGCATGTGACTGTGCTGTCTCTCCTTAATAATGGCTTTGATAACGTTCAGGGTGTAAACCAAGAGTACGTGCATGATTGACTTTGTCTTTTTGCTAAATGAACTGAAGAGGATCTAGTAGGTTGTTATCATTGAGTAAGATTCTAAGGCGACCTTCCCTGATTTGCTCTGAAAGTTCACCTAGTGCTGGGCTGAGAATGGTGCTCCAATAGGATTTGCTGTTGGGTACTCTTCCTTGGCAGGTTTGCCAAAGTAAATTCTGTCCTCACATTTCCATTGTGGATGAAAAACTCCTTGTTCCCAGCACTTACTAAAGGTGGTGAAAATGACCTTTTGCAATTCTTTACCACTATATTTAAGCATGACAGGCAGAATTTTGTCATATGTCAAACAGTCCCAATTGCTGGGATTCACAGAAGGGATCCAAACTTCTGTTTCAGAGTAGGGCACGAGTTACCAATTTAGAAAAGGGAAGACAGAAATGGACTGGAGGTTGCAATGGTAAATGTAGAATTTGTTCCCAGGAGACAGACAAGACAGTAGACCATTGGTGGTATGATGTGATGCATACTGAGAGATGAGGGAAAATGTGTTTAGGAAATAGCAGAATGAGGAGCATAACTGTAAGGGCTCAGAGGAAGTTCAGCGCTTTGGCGAAGGAGAGCATGTGGCATGGAATGTAGACTTGATAGCGGGTTTACGGGACTGGGGCAAATAAGTGGAGTGACACAGGATTATTATTATTGCTATTTTGCAGTACAAACACGATCTTCATTGCAAGGGAAGGCCAGGTTGTTGCTTGATGAGCAGTTGGCACTTTGTGCTTTATACCTGACCTTCTCGGAGTTTGAGCTTGGAGGAATCACTTGTGATTTCTCCATGGTTTGAGTGTAGCTGGAGTGCGTTAGCTGTATTAACACGGGAATATTCTGCTTTCACAGAATCCCTGGTAGTCATTGAAAAATTTTGGCTTACCAGGGATTTAACTTTTCTTTCCTTTTTTTTTTTTTGTTTTTGTTTGTCAGAAGGCACAAATAATCTGTGTGGCCAGACATAAAAACACAATGAGACACAAGCAAGAAAAAATAAACAAAGCAAATAAAATGATGGGAATCATAAAGTCTTTCAAACATGGACGAAGAATCATTTTTAGTGTTGTTCAGGTCAACCGTGCGATCACGTTAGATATGTCAGCCCAGTGTGGTACCCACATTTGCAGCAGCATACTGATGCATTGCAAAATGTGGAAAGGTGAGCTACAAAATTGATCCCAAGCTTCAAAAACTTGAATTACTCTGAAAGACTAAAAAAGCTGGACCTGCCAACCCTGGCCAACAGAACCCTGAGGGTCGATATGACCCTCAGGGTTCTGTTGTCTTATGTCTAAGTGGACAAGGGTATCCAGTGGAGTACCTCAAGGTTCGGAGTTAGGACCAACCCTATTTCTCATGTATATAAATGACATCGATGACAGAGTGACAAGTGGGATACTGAAATTTGTGGATGACACAAAGATATATACCTGTGTGCAGACAGTGGAAGCAGCTATGATCATTCAAGACCTAAATAGGCTGTGCAAATGGTCTAAGGACTGGCTAATGTTGTTTAATGTTGATAAGTGCAAGTGTTTACACTTTGGCTTCAACAATATCGAGTTTGAATATATGCTTGGGAATGACATAATAAGCTCATGCTTAGAAGAAAGGGACTTGGGCATAACAGTGCATCAGTCACTGCAAACAAGTTCCCACTGTGCTAATATTGTGAAAAAAAGCAAACCAAGCGCTAGGTATTATTCGAAGAACATATGATGACAAATCGAAAGAAAACATTGTGCAACTATATAAATCCCTGGTCAGGCTGCATTTGGAATACTGTGTGCAGGCGTGGAGGCCTTATCTGCAGAAAGACATTGATAACATGGAAAAGGTCCAGAGGAGGGCAACTAAGATGATAAATGGACTTAGTCAAATATCCTATGAGGAAAGATTAAAGAGAACAAACCTGATGACATTAGAGTTGCGAAGACTGAGAGCAGACTTGTTAGAGGTCTATAAAATAATGCACCAATTGGAAGGTCTGCAAAAGGAACACTTTTTTGAAATGTCTAACCCAAACCTTACAACCAGAGGTCACAAATTTAAAATTTATAAACAAAGAGCTAGGCTTGATGCAAGAAAACTTTTCTTCTCACAGAGAGTGGTAGACGAATGGAACAGTTTAGCACCAAAGATAGTAAATGCTGACTCTGTGATTGCCTTTAAGAACAGCTTGGACCCAATTTTGAGGAGTAGAGGGGGGCATTTTATAAGCCAGAGACGGCTTCCTGTCCCTTTAATGAAGACCACCAAGGAACTGGACAGTTGTAAATAGTTCTGGGTGGTTTCATTGTAAATCATTGTAAATGATGGAGTCCTTTAAAATCCTCAGAAATAATCTGGGTTGTGACCAAGCAGTGGCAACTGGATGGCTGAAAAGAAATTTTGACTCTACTACATGTGGGAATGGATATAAACTAGAGATCCAACAAGCAAAGCTTGACATTAGGAAATAATTTTTCTTTTGGGGTGGTAATTCCTCGAAGAGTCTGCTAGATGTTGTAGTATTATCACCAATTTAAACATAAGACTAGATAGACAGTAGAACTAGAAGGATCAACCTGTGAAATTTAACTGCACACAAGAACTACAATAAAATTGAAACCTGAAGTTTCCATATCCATTTTAATTAATTTTGACATTTATCACAAGTACAAAATTTTGACGAAATAAAGGAGTACTACCGGGTTTATATTTTATGTATTGATGGTTCAAGGTTCTTTAATACTCGCTACCTCGACTGGGGTATTAATTGTTAAGAGTGCAGTATTATCTATTTTTATCACATACATTGTGAACTTTTGAACTTATAAAACTGGGACTAGGTCAAGGCACGACTCATTTCTAATTCTGCCTTCATGCGACACTCTTTGTCACAAATGAATTGTCCAATTTCATGCCCTCGTGTAGTATGCCAAAGTTATAAATCTGTCATGACATGCTTTCCCTCTTTGCCCATTGCACGATGAGAGGAAATGCTCTGCTTCAAACCCAAAATTGGCAAGTGAAACCGACACTATCAGTGTAATCACGGGTCGCCCACCTTCAGTCGAGCAAATGAGTGTGTTCCCAAGGCTGGATCTTGCAGGCACTCAGGTGGTTTGGTACGCGTTGCAACATGGAAGAAGCGACCAAACCCTTTCTTCAATATTTGTATCAACATGGTAAATACTGTTATCGACCCCCAAAACGCAGAGAAAAGCAAAGCAAACAGGAACTGTCCGTACGCCACTGAAGCCATGACTTGGTTTCGGCCCTGGCCTTGGTTTCCACTTGTCAATGTCACAACTAGGTCAAAATACGTCCCGCACCAAATTATTTCTTGAAATGAACAAATAGCCAATAATTCCAGTGAAACGTATAAGAATACTATTCTTTGTAAAATTAATCTGAAGAACGCTTTAGATTCTCGAATTTTATATGTTAGCATAAAATGTTACGCAATGTCGAATGGCGTCTTGACCTAGTTTAATGTCCGAAGCCACTCACACTTCGCGGAAAATTGGAGCTAGCGGGAGAGAAAGCACAACAAAATGGCGTCGAATCACCCGGATTCGTGGTACATGTCTTTATTGGGACTTGCTGAAAGCTTCAGAACATCAAATCCACCCAACATCAGACTATGTATACACTGTTTACAGACGATATTTAATTTCAAGCCACCGCCTCGAATCGAAGCGAGGACTCATCTGCAGATTGGAACTGTTCTCTTCTCTAGCACAAAAAACATTGACCTCGCGAGAACGCATCTGGAGAAAGCGGTAAGTTTGATCATCTCAAAACAACACGAGCATTCTTTTATTTTACGAATTTCAAATTTGTTCTAATTCCTCACACTTTGTAATTAATGACTACATATTGGTCCTTTTCAGTGGGCTGTGTCACAGGCTGTATCCTTTTTACCAGCACGAGAAGAGTGTTGCGAAAAGACGCACCCACAGTCGTGAGTGCCCAGGGCTAATTAATTGAATGGAATTGATAGTTCAGGGTGATTGATGATCAGGAAACAAAGGAATTGTTGAAAGATAATCTATGTAAACAGTGGTAATGATATCTTTGTTAGGTAATGATGCAGCATTTGTAGAGAAACTGGCATATTTATGACAGGTGCTGCTTTGAATGTGAAGAATTTTTTCCATCTGCTGGTAACAAAACTGACAAAAGTGAAATACCAGGAACAGAAAATTTGTATGAAATGTTCTATTCATCAGCATCTGATACATCTTCATCGTGATATTGACCTTGCTCAAGTCTGTATTGACCATCAAGTGGGCATGTCTTTGCGCAGCGTGATTGTTGAAATTACAATTTGCTTGCACTGAGACACTGGACAGGCCTGGAGAATGTTTGGTCCACTGTGCCTCCTTGCACTTGAACTTGCAATTTTTAGCTCATTAGCACACCACAGGTAGAGCCAACAGGAACTTTTAAGTCAATTTGATGTTTAACAATAGTTTTATTAAGTTTTATTTTAATTTACCCATTTTTTTTCATATTATGTTCCTATTGGAACATAAGCACAGGCACAATATACAGCTACAGGTATGTGTCTCATGCAAATTTTGAAGTACAGTCTGGCAGAGAAGGATCAGGTGCCACTGTATGTGTGTTATAAGGTGTGCAAGCATATTCCAGTGTTACTCCAATGTGCAATGTTTTCTAATACCCACTGATCAAGATGAGGATTGACATTCCCAGGGTCAATATGTGGAAATGCAAGGATGCTTTGGTAATGTGCCTGGAATCTGGAAATTTTAACATAAGATTTTCGCAGTTGTTGAGATAAGGGTTATACCAATTTACATGCATGTAAAATTGAGACAAGTGCAGAGGCATTGTGATTTGTCCGCCATGTTTCTCACTTGGCTTGGAAAGGTAAAAGGGCTTAATTTCCAACACTGCATTTGTGTTGCTAAACATCAAAGTAAAGGACTTATAACTTGAGAATATTTTTGTTATTTAAAGACCTGTCATAAGATAAAGATGACCATATGCAGTCTGTTTTATCGTGCAGCTGAAGTTTCCAACAATCACATTCTTTACCACTTGACTGGCGGAAGTCTTGTCAGCTGTTGGCCATATAACCAACTGAGCCAGTGTTCCCAGTAAAGCTTTGGTTTTACAAACTGGAATGCTCTAAAACATTATGATATTCCCTGTTTTTAGGTACATGGTGTTCATTTAATGGCTCTTGTCTACTTCATTAGTTTGTCTGCCAGGTCTGGTGTAGGTCCACATGCATCTATGGATCATCCTTATATTCCCCCCCCCCCCCCCCCCCGAGTCATGTTGTTTTGTTGAAAGCAATGAGCTTTGTAAATTATAGATTTACAAACATGATATGATTTTGTTGAAACCTTCCTATATATTTATTCCTCTGTCTGGCATTAGTAAATGTATTATATATTTTTTTCTCGTGTGTGTTTGTGCCTCTTTTATAAATCCCAAAATTCTCTTAACATGTTGAACAGATACCTTCATTTGATGATGTCAAATTTGAGACTGCCAGTCTTTTAGGGCAAATATATGACAAGCAGGTAAGTATTGTTGTTATATGTGATATTTAGCCCCATTGCTGTGACATGTCAAACATGTAAACCAAGCAGGTCAGAGCTTAATAATTACCATAATATACATGTATATGGGTTCCATTTCTTGACTTTAGGATGCTTAATGTGTACCATTTTTAAGGTGCAAGCTGGATCAAGTCAGCAAGAGGTCTGCCTGTTCACTTTTGTGAATTGTGGTTTAGAAAAAGGGCAGTTTAAATGTGGCAAGAATCTAGATTAAGGGCAGTATCAAAAATGCCAAACAAAGTCACAAGGTAAAATTCAGCTAATTTGCACAAACATAGAATTTGTTTTTCCAGATGTGAATTCTTTTTGGCAAGGTCAAAATAAAATAATATCAATGTTTTGGGTAACAGGCTGAAAAACTATTGGGTAAGTAGGCAGATAGAGTTTTTTTTTTTTTTTTTTTTTTTTTAAACTGTGAAAATAATTGGGTAGGTAGTCTCTGTGCATCAAGTGTAGTACAATATGTTTGTACTATATCATTCCAGTCATGAGAGGCCACCCATTTGATTGTAATGCCACATTTCTGTTGCATTTGAGATGGGTTTACAGGCCACCTCAGATGCACCAAAAATATGCTCGTAAGAAATAAAAAGTAAACGGGCCCATGAGTTGCATGTAGGGTGCTATGACTATGGCCTTCTATAGCAAATATGATGCGTAATTATGTAGTTGTATAGTATGGTGCTGAACAGGTATATTGTTCAGTGCAGAGCAGGAAAGACTGAATTGAGATAAAGGGAATAACTGGCAAGGAAATATGTCCAATATTGAGGTGAACACAGAAAACATTTTCAAAGAAGTATATGTAGCTTAAACAATGTACATGCCTGTAGTTCATTTTATTATACCCATCCCACAAAGTGGAGGGAGTATACGGTAATGGTGTGTCCTTTCATCCATCTGAAACAAACTTTGTCCGGGCCATATCTTCCAAACTATAAATGCTAGCCCTTTGAAATTTATAGTTGGTAGATCATAGGTAGTAGGTGTACATACTATATAGGCACTGTTATGATGCCTGATTTTTTACCTTAATTGATTAATTAACAGCTACCTCCAGATCAGAAAGGATTTTGTCCATGCCATACCTTGGGAACTGTAAATGCTAGCCCTTTGAAATTTTCGGGGTTGGTAGATCTTTGGTAGAAGTGTGCATAGGATTAAATGTATTGTGCTGATTACTTTCTTTTACTTATAAATTGATTAACAAAGATTGTTAGGCACCTCAAAATCATCTGCATCCCAAACAAATTTAGTTCAGGCCATATCTTCTAAACTATAAATGCCAGCCCTTTGAAATTTATAGAATTGGTAGATCATAGGTAGTAGGTGTGCATAGGCATTATGTTGTGTGCCCAGAACTTTGCTTACATTAATTAATAATTTCATTAGGCAACCTGCAGATCAGAAACAATTTTGTCAGGGCCATATCTTTGGAACTATAATTGTTAGCCCTTTCAAATTTTCAAGGTTGGTAGATCTTAGGCAGGAGGTGTGCATAGGATTAAATGTATTGTTTACTTTTGTTATTAATCTATTAACAAAGGTCATTAAGCTCCTCAAGATCATCTGCATAATTTTGTCCAGGCCATATCTCCTAAACTATAAATGCTAGCATCTGTAAATTTATAGGGATGGTACATCTAAAGTAGTTGGTGGGTATAGGCATTGTTTTGGTTGCCAAATAACTTTCATTAATTAATTAATCAACAAAGTTCTTTAAGCAACTTCCACATGTGAAACAATTTTGACCAGGTCATATCTTTGGAACTAGCTAGCCCTTTGAAATTTTCATGGTTGGTAGATTTTAGGTAGAAGTTGTGCATGAGCATGAATTTGTATGGCTGATTACTTTCTTTTATTGATTAATTAAGAGATCGTTAAGCAGCTCAAAATCACCTGCATAGTTTATCCACACATTTTCTTGGAAAGGTGTGCCTTTTTACTGAAGTGTTTCGATTCTGGTATGATATCGATCAATTTCGCTTTGAATTTGGAGGGAAAAACACGTTCTTTTTTGAAAATTAGGTCAGTCGGATTACCAGAGACACACATTTTTTTCGTAGGCTAAATATAAATTTGCCATGTGTCCTGTTGTGTAAGTCCTGTAGAAAAATTTTTGTTAGTGCAAACACTGATACAAGTATAGATACTTTTTTTAAAAGGCAGCAGATCTTATTTTGTCCTTGGGAAAGACTAAAAATATCAATTTGGCTATGGAAAAATGAAATTCCAGTGTCAGAAACGGTACATGTACTTTACTTCATGGATTGAAGATCTTTTCAATATGTTTTTATCAGGGACGATCACAAGATTGCAAGCCAATACTGAGAAAAGCAATAGAGATCTCACAGCAGGTCCCTTACTGGCATTGTCGGCTGCTGTTTCAGCTGGCTGTAAGTATATACATTTTCCTGCATATAATCTTTCAGGAAGGGGTCAACAAGGATTGTTTGTACCGACCAGTGCTTAGCCAATTGCTACTTGCTGTTTCTTCACTTTCGCTCTTGAAACTTGTAGGTGGCAATAAAGTATTTTAATATGAGTAATTGATAATTGTGGCTGAATTTTCAGAAAATTGAACTTGCATGTGGCAATTTGGGCTCGGGAGTCAAGTAATCCATTTTCCCTTGGATGAAAACAAAGTCTCCAGCTTTCTTTGGTGCAAGTTGCAATAAGTACCAAATATGCATCAAAGAAAGCAATTGACAGAGACTCCTCTGATTTTTTTTTTTTTTTTTTTTTTTTTTTTTAATGAATGTTGAAATTAGTCACAACATGAGGCAGATCACTTTTGGTCAGATGAGAGTTAATTTTTCATCACAAATATGCAGAGACCATGAAGAGCATTGGCAACAGAGAAAAAGGTTAACCCTTTTATAGGGATGGGACATGACGCGTACATATCCAGATGAAACTTTTTCACATTGAAATTAGCAGCAAGCATCAAATTATGTTATAATTGTCATCTAGTTCTTTTTTAACTATTTTGTCAGCAAGAATTGTATGTGCATATTTAGGGATAGTTAAGTGGTTGTTGTCAGGTGTGTAAAACAGTACATTGTAGGTGAAAGAGCCTTTGAACTCAAAGCCCATAATTTGGATCTCATTTGTCGGCAGAATGTTCAAAAGAAAAGTCAGTATTTATGAATCTCTTGTATATTGATCTGTGTACATGTATAACTTATAGTGGCCACTGCCAGCCTTTCATAAGTGTGCTTGTACTTGTGTAAACAGGGACATTCCACAGAAAGAGGGACAAAGTATCAGAAAAAGATGAATTGCCCAAGTTGTGTCAGCCTTTCCATAAGTGGAAAGGTTACAGTCTGGCGTGTCTGAAAATGTTTTTTTTTCTTTCTTTCTTTTTTTTTTTTTTTTTTTTTTTACATTTATGGACACTTTACATTAATCAGTAAATCTGTATGTGTGCAAGTAAGTGTTGCCCAGGGTGTTATAGAGAGGACACTTTTTCTTGTCACATACTTCATGAACCGTAGTTATGGTGTCTATTAATACATGTATCATCATGTTTGCTCACAGGGTCTTTTCTGGGACATTTTGCAGAGAGCTAACATTTAAATAACTACCTGAAAAACAATGTAAATAGTGCAACATGAATAATACGGGTGTTGGTGTCAAGGCAATTGAAGATGCAGTGAAATTGGATGTGCTTCTTGAAGATCAGAAAATACTGAAATTATATTTGTCATGGATGGGACAAGAGTATATCAGATACGTCTTTAACAAAGTGGTGTATAAAACAGACAGATCTAGTCTTCAAAAATTGGTAGCTGAAATTGGAAATATGAGTGTAATTAAGAACGATTTTGTAGTGACCCTTTAATAATTCATTTTAAAATAGTTTAACCACTTACACATTTCATAAGCCAAATTCAAGAATCATTAGCATTTGGCCAATTAGCTAATTATGCTAATGATCAGAGCAGTCTCTGCATGGTTATGCAAGGTAAAAATACGGATAGTATATAGTCATTTGTTCACATAGTCACTTCCATATGCCTGGGACAAATGAGACAGCAAGCAAAAAATCTGTAGAACTGGCTCTGCTAGAACAGCCATATATATATATATATATATATATATATATATATATATATATATATATATATATTATATATATATATATATATATATTATATATATATATATATATATATATATATATTATATATATATATATATATATATATATATATATAGAAAGCCTTGTCTCAGTACTGTTGATTAACTTGAGTGTATTTTGAAATGCACTGCATTTTTAATTTCGAAGGATGGGTTGCATTTCAAAATACACTCAAGTTAATCAACAGTACTGAGACAAGGCTTTCTATATATATATATAAAATATATATATATATATATATATATATATATATATATATATATATATATAGAAAGCCTTGTCTCAGTACTGTTGATTAACTTGAGTGTATTTTGAAATGCAACCCATCCTTCGAAATTAAAAATGCAGTGCTACACTAACATATAAAATCTGATAATTTTTCAGCAAATCCATGCCTGTGAGAGGGACTATGTGTCTGCCTGTGGTCTATTGGGACTGGGGTCTGAGTATGCAAGTGTCAAGAGAGCGGAACATACAAAGATATTATTCCTTCTTAGCAGAGGAATGGTAAGTGGATCATCAAGCTTTGTTTTGAAGTTCAAACTTCTGCTATTCAGGCACAATTTAAATGTCTCTGCATGGCACTGTGCTAATCACTTACAGGGACAGATCTAGGCCTTCAAAATTTGTAGCAGATTTGGGAAATAAAGTAGTAATCACTGCAAAATTCAACCTAACTCTTATATAATTCATGTTAAAATAAGTTAGCCATTTGCATATACCTTTAGCAAAATAAATGAAACATTAGCATTTTGCTTTTTGGCTAATGGCACCAGCAGTCCCTGACTTGACATACCTTTGCCATCATATATCTGTAATATTGTAAACAAGCAGAACATCCTGATGCCCAAGTTGCATTTCAGCAATAAAACTGAAAGACAGGAATTCATATTGAGTATGGTGGTCCTTTGGCCCGTATCATTCGTTGAGGAAGTATATATATGTTTATGCAGACCTTTATATCACACATGGCAGAATATGTTGCTTTTAGTGGTTTAAGTGTTTTGACCCAATATGTTTTGGTAACAGTCTTCTCTTTCTGTCAGTACAACCACATTAATGCTACTGATTGTGACTGTTGCTTAGGGAACAAGGTCCAAAATTTTGGCAGGAAATTAATGTACCTTATTAGAATGTGTAATTTTGCATTAAATTCTTCTAAAATGTGTCATCAAGTGCTGTTTTTATCCTGGCCATTTTCTTAAAGAAAACGTCTTGCAGCAGTTATTATGGCAATTTAGCTGCAAGATAAAAAGTATAAATGTGCATGTTTATCTAGCCATAAAGTAAAATGAGCAAGAGGTAAGAATGTAGATGGAGATGTACAACAATACATAAGTATTTCTTCTTAGGGGTTGGTGTATATGTACTGTGCAAGATTCTGAATCTTAAATTTTAGACCTTGTTATGAAACTTTGAATGCGAAAATTTTGTGCAAAATTAAAATTAGTGCTTTGAAACTGCTGAAGAATATGACATGTTATGTGGAATGAAAGGACAGCTTTGCTGTTTCAAAATTGTATCCCAAGATTTTGACAAAAATATGGATTGGTTTAATTTATGGTTAATTAAAATGTGTACGATAGTTTTTCAACTTTACATTTTACTGGGATGCAAAATTCAAAGTACACATGTATGACAGATATCATCTTTTGAAGCTGGTGTTGTATTCTTTTTCATCATCATCATCATTATGAAAAATGTGTAGTTTTTGGGTGTTCAGATGTTTTGTGGGTTTTTTTCAGTCCAAATATGACAAATTTGTGAAAAAGTGTTTTGATTGATCAATTGAAAGTTGCTTTGTGAACTCTTATATAAAGGCTTTATAGTTATGATCAATCAACATGGCATTGTCTAGTGTCAAACAAGTCACATATATTGACTGATATGAAAGCTTCAGCATATGTCAAAATAGCGGTGGAAGAAAGGTGCATTCACCATGATAAAAGTTGTAAAGTGCACTGGCCCCATTCCATAAAAAATGAGGAAATACAACTTCACTTCCTTCAATATTTGTATGCAGTATAGGCCAGATAGGCTGTATATACAATATATCTGTGTGTGTGTTGCTTTGTATATGTGATAAAGCCTGTCTCTGGTTATTCTACCCACAATGTGCCAGTTCACAAGATGTGCTAAAACTGACTTTCACACCGACCCCCGTACTCCTTCATGTATACATAAGCAAGGAGTATATGCACACAATTGTAAATGGGTATCAAAGATGAAACATAGCACATGATGTAGTTTACAAGAGATGTCAATTAAGCATATATGTTAGGTAAGCAGTGGTTTAAGTGCTGACTAAGACATTTCTGTATATAACTCTCTAAAATCACTTAACAAAGTGCTAGAAAGTATACATTTTAGAAAGCATACAAACTAATAATAAATTACTGCTTTGGAACTGTGATAATGTTTCTTAGAAGCACTGTAAAAGACAGCAGTTTCTGAGAGTGAACAAAACTGGTCATCATTCTTTCATATAAATTTTGATTCAATTTCTACATTTTCATAGATTTCGATATCAAATTTATGGCAATCTGTAGAACACAAAAAAAAATTAAAAAGTATGTTTCACATTATTTATACATGTATTTGTTGTTGTTTCTGAGATATGTCTGTCTGATGGTGGAATGATGACACATCAAAGGCAACATATCTTTACCCAAATCTGGTGACAAAATGGGGAAAAAAATGAAAAAATCTGAGACAATTTTTTTTATCCCTTGCATATACTTGAGGTTGAAGCAGATTTGGTAGCCCTATCTTAAAAAATGAATGAGCTGAATTGATATTTGGGCTAAATTATGATGATCTTTTGTGTATTTGTTATGTGAACATTGCCACCAACTGACATTATGAAACAATAATAAATAGTTTTGTTAGCTTAAAAAATGGAGACTTGACCACAATTTATGTCTAAATCCAGGGTTATGTTCAACAGTTTGTGAAAGTCACTGCTAACCTAACATATATCATTAAAACAGTGTCCACTGATGTCTTCACCTTTGTGTATGTTTCATGTTAGGAACTGGTACCTGGTTATTTCTGCTTACAGGAAGTGTGTATAATTGCAAAACTACAAGTGTTACCCCATTCACATTCACAATATCTAAGCCAACCCTTACCACCATCTATGCTATAGTTAAATAATACATACGATTTCTAAAGGATCAGCAAATGAATAGTTCCATGTTAGTAGCTGTATGGAAATACATGTATATTGTGCATCATAGCAGTCTACTTAAGTTTCTTAATGTATGATCTACATACATGTATCTTTTATTATTTTTGCAGCTTTTGTTGATTGACAAAAAGTTACCAGATGTAGATGAAGTTTTGTCTCAAGCTGGTTCCCTCATTGAGAACTTCAATCCAGGCAACCAATCCATGAAGGACTCGCTGAAGGTGTTTTTTCTGGTGTTGCAAGTTTCCCATTACCTCATGGCTGGCCAGGTAAACATCACACACACACACAATGATCAGCACATACATGCATGTATACATGTAGTTTTGGTGAAGGTTCAATTATTCTGGCAATGAGAGGTGTCCCAGATTAGAATTTTTGTTGGATTTAGGATTTTTTCTTTACAATTTACCACAGAAAAGGGTCTATTTTGGCAGGAGTAAAGTCTGGTCTGTAAAAGAGAAGGGGAAGTGCAAATAATTTCATCATATTTTACTTATTTTCTTTGAGATTCAGTGGGCCTAGCAACCAGATTTTGATTCCAGTGGAAGTGTGCATTCTTCTATACACATTGGACAGTTTTCCCAGTAAAAAAAAAACAATAAGAGTACCCACCAGTGTATGATTTCATGGGCAAAAGAGTTTCTTTTTTTCTTCCCCCAGCCAGGGATAAGTATTGTCGTTCGATGACATGTACAGATGTGCATGTCATCATTTTGTCTTGTATGCTAGCTACTTGTATAAAATTACAAGTCCGGGTGCTGGGACGTTTAGAATGAACATTGGTTACAAGTAGATATTGCTAAGAATGGTGCTGATGCATTTCATTGTGATATTAATGCACAGGTGTGGCTGTCATTGTTTCTTCCACAATACAAACAATATGTGGAAAAGCTGACAAGACATGATAGCTACAGGTGTGTATCTGGTTCAGTCCACAAACACCAGTGGTGCAGGATAATGATCAATGTGGGCTCGCAAGTACACAAAATCATATCCTTGTATGGTACATGTATATTACTACAGTCTATGGTTTAACAAAAGCTTACCATGGGTTTGTGGGTGAGATTCTACCTTCTGAGGTGGTGCAAAGCATTCTAGTAGATTTTGCATGCAATAAACACATTTGTGGAGAATTCAGATGATAAAATTATGATATGTTCATATATTTGTGGTGCAGTATACATTAGAATATGTTCAGGAGGTTTGTGCATTCAGAAAAAGTGTCCATCATGCAGGTAATCACTGAATACACAAGTCATGCCCCACTATTCCTGCTGAAGGTCCTGCAATGGTTGGGGTATGTTACAAACAAATGTACTGGGCCCATGGAAAAGTTCAACAAAATTGGCAATAGGAGCCAAATTAATGATTTTTGTTGGAAGAGGAGTGTTTTTTCAGTAGGGCTTTGTGCTTCAGAGACCTGTAAAATTTGAAGTGCTAGACCAACTGTATGATACACATTTAACTCAAATTTGGCGAATTTTTTAGGATATTTCTAGTGTTCTGTGTTTGCCTCAAAAGCTGCCTTACACATGTGGTACAGGATTGGATTCGGAGTATTACAATAACACATGGTGTTTTTGTGTTCACCTACCAGGTCAAGAGTGTAAAGCCAGCATTGAAACAGCTACAGCAGAGTATACAGACCATGACACAGATACACGCTGATGATGGTATGGCCACTACTGTATCAGGCTTTACTTTTTTTAATTTAATTAATTTTTTTTTCATTTAATTATTTTTAAAAAATATCTTCATATGTTTCACAAGGGCATCAACATTTAGGCATTACATTGTAGGTTGTCTGCTCAGATCATACACTTTTCCAGTATGTATAATTGATTGAACACAGACTTGGATGAATAGTATTCCCCTGGTATTTAAGTATCGTCCCTTTCACTGTTGGAAGCCACTATATATTCAAACAACAGTAGCATGCCAGAAGTGACTCAATTCAAATTTACATTGTTGATGTCTCATTACAACCAGGCACATGCTGTCAAAGCTATTATTATGCATGATCTAACTACCAATATGCTTACCAGTTCATATCGGTCTCCATCATGGGTGTAGCATAAAAATTGCCCCTGTCACTTGGGGGCCTCAGAGCATCCTGACAACCTTTGATCGATAGAAGATGGCAAGCAACACAAGCTGAGGGAGCAGGAAATGTGGATGATGTGGCTGGGGCTTCAACAAAAAGGAGACCCTGGCCATGAATTATGAATTAATGGGCCAAAATTATGTAAAATGATGCCGAAATGTCTCATTTCATATCTTTGCTACTTTCTTATTATAAATGGGGTTGGGTCAAGTAATCCTTAGATTTATGAAAAAACAACAAAAATCCAAGATGTTGACCAGGTCATGTGACCTTGACCTACTTGAGCAAGAAAATTGCAAAGCATTAATTTCATGCTCTTGTCGTAACAGTTTGAGAACATGTTATCTTGTGTTTTGTAGGCGATCTTTATTGAACTTTGCAACGTTTTTTTTTTTCAAGAAGGTGCATCCATCAAATGAATGAACACCAATGCAGGATTCATATGGTTCTTTTGGGGGACAATAGGGATGTTATGAATTTTCAATTAATAGGTTTAAATGGTATGAATTGGTGCCAGAATGTCTCATTTCATAAATCTGCTGTTTTCTTGGTATTGTAAATGTGGTTTTCAGCGATTAATAATATTAAACAGTCAAGTAATTCTAAAATTTGCTGATAAACAGCAAACCTCCAAGATGGTGGTTACCTTATGTGACCTAGATCTATTTTTAGCAACAAGAATCCAATGACCTAAACCTACTGTGTGTCAGAATCTCTGCCCATTGATAATAAGCCATCTAATGAATTGTTGTAGTTCTGGGAACCTTTGCAGAGCCAATACATGGGAACCCTGCAGATCTCTTCCAGTGGTTACCCAGAGAACATCTGTGTGTGCTGGTGTACCTGGTAAGTAAGCTGACACAGACAACACATACACATAGATGGTTAAAATCCTCTTGCATGGTCCATTGACAGGTGTCTTTTATTAGCTCTGGTGACCTAAGGTTGCAGACCTAATTCGATCATTCATGTCTGTCTGTAAACTTTCGCTTTGGATGCAATCCAGTTCACAGTTTTGAAGTTAGCCCCATGCAACTTTCAGGACGTATCAGTGTATGGAAATCTAGGTTGAGTTCGATATTGGTGGTGCCACCTACAGCATTATGTAATATACATGTTTTGGGGTCAAAATGTAAAAATCTTGTGACCACTCTAGCATCTTTAATTTTTTAAAGATCTTCATGAAATTAAGTGAGATTGTGGGGATGGTCAAAATCTAGGTTGCTTATGATACCAGTGCAGCCTCTCACAATTTCACGGAAATTATGAGCCAAAATATGTTGACAAATATAAAATTCTGTATCTCAAAAATTAGTTAAGTTAGACATGCCAAATATATAGGATGTATAGATCATATCCAATGCTAATATGTTATGTAATATCCGTGATCTTGACCTATTTTGCTGAGTGTAAAGCTGAAAGAGGTGATTTTGTAATGACAGTGTAGCTTAGACATGAATAGCAAAAAGAACTGAGCCTCCAGATCAAAGTTGCACTTAAGTACATTGTACATAAAACTGTACTTGGTGACCTACTTTTTGGGTCATGGAGTTCGGTGCTTATCCAAGTTTATTGCTTTTCTTCAATAGCTCAAAAAAATTATTACCCAATTGGAACAAACTATGTATGGATGGCGAGTTCAAGGTAATATGGGCAATTGACATTTTGGAAGTTAAAATGTGAAAATCTTGTGAATGCTCTGCCGTCTTGTAATTTTTATTGGATTATTATGAAATTTAGTGAGATTGTGTCAGTCAAAATCTCGATTGATGGAGATATAGGTGGTGCCAGTTACAGTTTGATGGAATTTCTGCACCAAGATGTAATAAACAAAATAAAATTCAATACCTCGATAAATAATTAAGCTAGACATTCCAAATTCAATGGTTATATAGAAGATGTCCAACATTATTACTAACTCTTTCAGTGCAAATCACGTCTAAAGTCGATTACCAAAGTCAAGCTAGTCTGAATTATCATTAGGGTCTCAGATTCATTTCTCATAAAAAGACCTTTTATTCAAGTACCAGCATGCTTATAGTTCCAGAGAAAATATCCCATGTCAACAGCTTTTCTCAGGGTGCATTGCACCCAATGTGCACAGAGAAAAGCTGTTGATTTGGCACTTAAAGAGGGAATATTTAAAAATATGGTTGACTGTGACTTAGTGTTTGTAGGCCACCAGGCTTGTAAAGTTGAGAGAAATTATTTGGTGAAGGTAGGGCATAGCTTGGACATCAATGGAGCAGAGAACATATTTTCCAGATCAGTATTTCACTTGGAACTTTGTATTCCCAGTCAAACAATAAACACATTAGTTTATCCAACCTGCTCCTGTTTTGTATCATGTCTTTATATTGTAATACATTACAAATGAGCAAAGCACTAGGCCCATGGGCTTTTTGTTTTTGTATTTTATATTTTTTTGTTTTTTTTATCTTTTATAACCACCTTGTTTGTGCCCATGGGGTCTTCCCTATGTCAAGTCTGTCTGTGTGTTCACTTACTGCATCCAAGCTGTAACTTTTTGAGCTGTGACATGTTTATACAAAACTGAATACACACATGTGTGAGGAATAAAGGATGTATCTCATAGCAAAAGAACATGCACGTTAGTTTTAAGAGTCACAAGGAACTGACAGATGTTTAAATTTGAATGTACATGCCTGGGCTTGTGACCACCAGGCCAGCACTTTTGTCCTAAGCAGTATCAGCTTCAGACAGAATGACCTTGACCTGCCCGTGCAATGTAATGTGCAACCAAAAATGGATTTTTTTTTTTTTAATATTAGATAGCTTCAAACTTAGGCGGAAAGGTACATTACCAATTGTATGTGAAAATTTGCATGTTCCAATTTTAATTTTTGTCTTAAGAAATAATTAAAAAATGAATATGTTTTGGCCGAGGGGCTTTTAATAGAGGGAAAGCTTTGTAGAACTGGCATAGCAAAGAGTGACCATTTTACAAGATCAGCATTTTATAACACTGTCGTCATTGTTGCAATTGTGGAGTGTAAATGTCTTTTTGCCCCCTAAACTGGAGATATACACACAAATTTTCTGTAAATTTACACCAGTTTATAAATAATGTGAAAAATTAAAAGGTCAAATGCGCCAATCAAACTCACAGGAACAGTTTAGTGGGACTTAACCCCCTTGGCCATGTTGGTCGATGGGGCAATGTCGTCTGTGCATATGTCCATCTGTCCCCCATGTGGACACTATAACTGTGTTTCCATCATGACACTTGTACTGTAGAAGCATATCACTGAAAGCTTGGGTGAGTTCAACATTCAGCGACCTTGGCATATTTTCAAGGTTACTAGGGGTCATCATATTTTTACCATGGCTGAGAGGCTCTGAAGGTTGTTCTGACCTTTATATTTCTTGAAAAGTTTCCCCCAAAAAAGTTTATCATATTAGCTTTAGAGATTAATTTGCTTTGCTGCAGGTGTGTGGCCTTGCTGAGATTCTGATAATGATGTATTTTACAGGTGACTGTGATGCATTCCATGCAGGCTGGCTATATGGACAAGGCACAGAAGTACACAGACAAAGCATTAATGCAGATAGAGAAATTAAAAAGTAAGTTGTCTTGTCAACGTCATAATCTTACCATCACTGCCAGGAATGGCAACACTTGTGCTATGCCTCTCACCAACCCCTCAAACTGTCTTAAGCTGTCATATCACTATCAAAACTAAAAACATGTACAGAACTCCCTTCTCTTGAAAGACCACCCTTATGACAGACCATCTGCCTGGAATCGCCTCATTTTTCAGAGACCATAGAGTACTTTTCAGGTTATACCGCCAACGGAAGGCCACTTGTTATCAGAGAGGACACAGTTTGCTGATCCCTACAGGTGTTTTTTTTAAAAACAAGACTCATTATGCCCTCCTACCAGAGGAGGGGCATATAGTAATCACTTCTTCCATCTGGCCATTATGTTCAGGCTATAATTCGCTTGTCCTTTAACTTAGGTTAATGAAACTTTACATACAGGTGCAACTAGACATAAGGGTGAGTCTGGTAGTAAAAGGAGGTCACTAGGTCAAGGATCTGGGTCACAGTGACGTATCCTTGTAAAATCGTGTCTGGGCTATAAACTTTTGGGGGGGGGGGGGGGCTATAAACTTAGTTCCATGAAATTTCCCACACATATCTTGACCTAAAGTGTGTCATGAATCAAAAGTAGGTCACTAGGTCAATTATCTGGGTCGCAGTGATACAATCATATAAAACTACATTACACTTTATGTCTGGCTGCAATTCTGTTGTCCTTTAACTTAGAATCATGAAGCTTTACACACTTGTGTATCCGGAGACAAGGCTGTGTCATGCGTAAGAGTAGGTCACTAGGTCAAGTATCTGGGTCATGGTCAGGCCTTTATATAAAACTGCAATGCAGTCGTTTGTGTCATGGCTTAAATTCAATTGTCCTTTAACTCAGATTAATGAAACTCTACACACAGGTGCATGAGGACATAAGGGTGTTACATGCAAGAAAAGTAGTTTACTAGGTCAAATATCTGGGTCACAGTGGGACATCCTAGTAAAATCATTTCTGGACTGCAGTTCCTTTATTCATTAAGTTAGTTTCATGAAACTTCATGTACGCACATCTTGACCCAAAGGTTTGTCTTGTAGGAAAAATAGGTCACTAGGTCTAGTATTATGTGTCCTTGCAGATGTCCGTCTGCTTTTAGTATCAGGGCTGTAATTCGCACTTCAACTTAGATTAATGAAACTTTACACACAGGTGCATCTTAGCATGAGGGTGTGTGGTGTAACAAAAGTGGGTCACTAGGTCAAGTATCTGTGTCACATTGACATATCCTTATAAAATCATGTCCAGGGTGTAATTTCTTGTTTAACTTAGTTTAATAAAACTTCGTGCAGACATATATCTTGACCTAAAGGTGTGCCATAAAACAAAGGTCAGTGATAGCCTGTTTTTCTTGACTGCAGTCATTCCAAAATGAGACCTGTGATTAGCAAGGTTATAAATGAAGCGAAGGGGGGGGGGGGGGGGGGGGGGGCATGGATCCAGCAATCTCTGATTGCATTTTGATTTTATATGAATTGCTGCTGTCATGTAAAACAGATCCGATTGTCAGCTGGATTGGTGGCAGGGGTGGTCAAAGATTGAAATGATATTCCGTGCTTGTTTCCCTTGTGGGTACATGTCATGAACACCCATGGTTTGTTGTTCCAGCATTTTCACAAGTAATTTTCTTCGTGTTGGTGGACATACCTTTTGTGATTTTTGAAAGTTTGTGCTAAACAAAAGAAGAAAAACAAAAGAAAATTGATGTGTGTATGAGGGAGACCAAATGCTTCCTTGAGGAAAATACACGTATTGTACAATACAATGTAATGAAGATGTCCACAGCATTAGCCTCAGTACTGGTCCAGGATAAAACAAGGCATTTTTTTTTTTTTTTGCGACAGGGAACCTTCAGTTGACTGGTGGGGAACATGTCACGCACAAGTTAAGCAAAGTGTACAAAAAATTTTAAAGTGCAAACATTTCATTAATTTTCATGTTAAATGGAGATTGCTTCAGCTTGTGAGCCATAAGCCATCCTGACAAAATAGAGGGGCTATATTTGTTGTTGTGGTTTGTTTGCAGTGATTGACGCCCATCCACTGCTGTCCGCTTTTCAACTCATGTTATTAGAACACATCATCATGTGTCGGCTCATCATGGGCAACAAGACCAGTGCGATACAGGAGGTGAGACCATTGACCATAACACTGCTCTCCCAGTCAAGCTTCCTCTTGATCAAACCAAACTGTTTGATAATAATATGTATGTCTTCACTTCAGAACACACATGCATGTATTTATAGCGAGTCATAAAAATAGTGCCGAGTTTCTGAAGCCATGATAACTTGCTACTTAACTTACGTGTGAGTGCTGTTTAACCACTATGGGCAAGTGTGATTTAAATCTTCTTAGCCGCGACGTGTCGCACATTTATATCGGTGGATGCCTAATTGCCAGCATAGGCATAGCTGTGCATGTACATCGGCAGCCTAGGTTCGCAGGGAGTGTCCGTCTGTCTTTGATAATTCGTGGGTGACATAGTCACTAACACAAAACAGAACTTTTGATGAAGGGCATGCTACTTTGGCAGGTTTTGTCAGTTATTATCACTCATATTGTTGATGATGAATAAAGTTATTGTTGTGAGATGACATTTGACATCCAAACAATTTGGCAGGACCATCAGATTTGGTCTGAGAAAATGAGCCCTTCTGTTCAAGGTGCAAGATTTGTCATTTAAAACAAAAAAAAAAAAAAAAAAAAAAAGAGGTAACTTCAAAAAAGACTGCAGATAACATGAGGGTATGTCATTGTTCACTTGATTAAACCAAGAACAACAACGATAATCTTAATACCGTATTCATCTTAACAAGCACACTGTGTGCTATAAAAAAAAGCATCCGCAAAAGCTAAAAAAAATACAGATCCTAAGTGTAATGATAAACTCTACCACTTGTTTGAAAACTGTGGGATATTTGGGGGGCTGTTTCTGTCCAGAAATGGGGGATAGACACTTATTAAGGAGTGTGCTTAAGATGAATACAGTACATGTAGTCTAAAAAATTTCAAGACTAAAAGTATGGTAAATGTGTTATTTTAAAAGTGTGAAACATATGATGAAACGCCATGAACAGTATGAATAGCTTCCTTGATTTGCAACTTGTCCTGGGTCCTATGCACTAAGAAAAATATTCCAACGAGAGTTGCCAATATGGGGTTGTAATGTAAGTTGGATTTATTTTTATGGGCAATTAATAAAGATGTGTATGTTTTATTTTCTTTTTTTTTTTTTTTTTTTTTTTTCAGATTTTCCAAGCCTGTCATGTTTGCCAACAGACACCAAAGCTGTTCCATACCCATGCAGCACAGATACATACATTATTAGTAAGTGAAGTTGCCATGAACATATAATCGAAAAAGGTTATGTTAGCAACTGAAGGGCAGAACATAGTAGTTGTTTTACATAATGGACTGCATATCTGGACGGAGATATAGTATGTGTACATGTATATCAATAAGTGTTCTACTTTAATCATCATCTTAAGCTGAATGTTGTTCAACACTTTGCTCATGAGGTTAAAAACTACATCCCAGGGAATGACTTGTTGGGGTTATTTGAAGTGCACAACTAGAAAGTGTCCGTTTAGGTGTGAAGCATTTTTGGTCAAATTCATTGGAAATACATATTGGAAAGGGTTAGCACAGTAGATGTTTTAAGTTAAAGACCAATCTTGTGGATCAAATGCAAATTATGTTTATAAATTGTGAAACAGAACATCAGCTTTTATCTCAGCTGGCTTGTCAGCCAGCAGAGCTTCTGCCATCGCTCTTTGTCCGTCATCTGTTCACAGTTTACATTTTTGACATCTTCTCCAAAACTGTTGACCAGATTCACTTCAAACTTGGTGGCAATGTACCTTGGGTGGGTCTCTACCAAATGTGTTCAAATGGTCATGTTCCAGTGATTGTTGGATTTTTTATGAATTTTTGGGGGAGGGGGTTTTGGTCTTCTCTGAAACTTCTGAAACCGCCCACCAAATTGCTTTGATATGACACAGGAAGACATCTTGGGACTCCTAGTTTTTAATTTGTTCACCAGGTGGCACTGCCAATTTTTTTTTTCTTTTTTATGATTTTTTTTTTTTTTTTTTTTTTTTTGCGTGTGTGTGTGTTTTTGCTATTTTTGAATTCTTCTCCAGAAACAACACTCAGATTAAGCTGAAACTTTGTGGATATGTTCCTGGTGAAAGGATCAAAGTTGTTCACTAGGTGGCACTGCTGTGGATTCCTGATTTTTTCAATGTGGGTACTTACCGGTAAATGCACCTTTCCTAGTGATTACTATGTAAGTCAATGGGCATCCAAAATGCTCAATATCATGTTTTTTCTCCACCAAATCGCAGTGTACTTTTTAAAGTTCGCTATAAATATTCTTCAATTTCTCATGCTCCAGTAAAATCAATTTTTTCAATTAATTTTTCTGTAGGCAGGTCTTTGAAATACTTCCCAATGCCATATGCACTAAGCTTAAGCTAAACACAAATCTATTCACTTGCAGCTTTGATTTTGTGAACAAGCTTAGGTCAGCTGAGCATATGCTGTTCACACAGCCCTCTAGTGTCCAAATGATACGGGTCTAACCTGTCTTTGATGCAACCATAAAGTAGCACTTTTTGCATGAGTTGTTAGGCAACGTGGAAAACACATAAATTTAAAATATGGCATATTAAAGCTTGTGAACATTCTTCCTGTGAGGAATCAGAAAATGCAATTTCTACCTCAGCTGACCAGTCGGTCTGCTCAGGCTATAAGATGGTTGGTCATCTGCCTCCACAATTTAATTTTTCAAGGGAAAAACTCTGCGAAAACCTGGTGGGGACGTGCCTTAGGTGTGTTTCCATCCATTGTGTTCCAAAGGTAATAGACCTGGCTTCTTTTGGGGGGGGGGGTGCATTTTATTTTTAGCTCTACTAACCATAGGTTGAAGCGTATTCTTAGTCAACTTGAGAGTGCACATGCAGTATTTCTAAATCAAAAGCATTGTCAGATACAAGTTCTTATTGCTTTACATGTTTGGGGCGTATGACCTGGAACAGATCTGATTCAGTAAATGTGTATCCTTATAGGGACTGTATGCCATGTCTATGAACTGTATGGAGTCTGCTGAAGCCCAATTCAAAACAGCTCTGCAGGTACGTACTTTTGATCATTATGTCCACATTGGCTTCTTGATTTCTTTCTTCCTCATCCCCTTGAATTAACTGTCAACCTCTGTCCACAAGGATATTACCAGTAGCCAGAATGAATGATTAGGACTTGGCCAGTCCTTTCTGTGCACTGAAATGACAAATTTAGCGATGCCTCGTACTGTGTAAAGCAGTCAAATTATTATATACAAAGGCAAATGCAATGGATGCTGCCCGACGTTGATTTTATGCCTTAAAAATTTTGACTTTTTAAGGCCAATTTGGTCAGTATACACATGTATTTCACTTTTTGTCTGCCTGCTACTTGAGTTTGCTTTAAATCTGTTTCATTTTGCCTGCAAGTTCATTTGCAAGTGTATCTTTTATCATTTTTGTAAATTATATATATAATTTTCCATGTTACTTTAACTTACATATGTACAAGATGCAAGGTTATGATGGGGAGGGTTGTTGGAATTGGAAGACGTACAGAACATGTCTGACGGCAGTCAACACTGTTTGCCACATTCTTTTTTCTGCAATTGTTGACATGATGAAAATATGCCGGCGGTGACTGAGTCCAATTTTGCAAGTTACAATGATCCAGGTGGACACTCCTTGGATACGTGAGGCTGACAACTTTTTTTTTTTTTTCTTGATGAAGTGAAAATTGGAAGAAAATATCATCAAAAACATGCATTGATTTTCCAGTGTTCCAGTTTCTTTATTTTATGTGTTCACATTTCAAGAGTAGATGTAGAGCTCTGTTAGGCATGCAATGCAACTTGATTGTTTCAGGTTCTGGCTTATCTAGGGAAATGTTATCTTCATCTAAATTAGACTGGATAGAAGTGGTTTTGCTGGTCGCAAGAAACTGAATTCTGTCTATGAGAAGTGAACAAGACACTTTTTGGATCCCAGAGGACTTCACTTTGGAAGTTTGCATTGGCATATGGTGTGATCATTTGTGTACCATTGATCTCAGTCCTTCTGAAGCATTTAGTATATGAGTGAGCCAAGTGTATGCAAATGACCACCGCAAGTGCTGCCACCTGGGGTGCCAAACTCCACAGAATGGGGTACCAAATTCCACTGCAGATAAAAATCCTTGTGTACAGACCATTGCTTACCAGCATCTTTGGTTGTCTTTTTAACACTGTGTTGGCAAACATAACACAAGTGTCCCATCAACGTGAACATTGCACTTGCACAAGATGCATTTCTTGTTGAAGGGACACAAGGAAAACCAGGTTGAAATGTAACAGCCATCAAAATATGCTTAATTCTAGTCATGGAAAAGTAAATGTCTTCAACACATATACTTTTAAAAAAAAAAATCCAAATGCCTGTTAGTGCATATACCTTATTTGACTTGATCAGCAAACAAAATCGAATTTCAGATGTTTTAAATTGAATAAAATCTACAGATTTCTGGCTATTTTTTTTGTCAAACAAATATTTTGGCGTGCACGTACATTGTGTGAGTAAAGATAAATGTGGAGAATGGCTGAGTGGCTGGGTTTCCATGGTGATCGGGATAAAGCATGACTGAGATGGCTTTAGCTTTGGCTAGCTGGTAGAGCATAACTGGTTCAGTGTTGTTAACCCCCAGCTCTTGCTTCCTACAAACCATTTTTGGTGATGGCTAACATGGTGACTTTGTGCTATTGTTGCTTTGCAGCTTCTGGTCGAGCTTAAATGTGAAACTTTTTCTATTTCAGTCCTGCCCTGCTATATCAGAAAGACCAAAAGAGACAGATCAGGTATGGGTCCCTGTAGAGAGCCCAGTGGGCTGCCGACAACACCACTGCCAACTCCCCCCCCCCCCCCCCCCCCCCCAATCTCCTTTGTTTATCGATAGGATGTAATCACATTTAAATGCGGTCCTACTCTAACAGCTGTTGAGCAAAAGAGGGAGCCACCTGCATCAGGGCAGATCTATGTATTTAGCATGGTCAAAAGTACTTTCTCAATAAAATAAACAACACGAACACAGAATAATCTTAAGAATATGTTTTAACATATACTTGAGACATAAAGGATGCCTAAATTGATTAGACATGAGCTCTCTTTTGGTTGAAAAGGTGTTATTTATGGATGTTTATGTAGTATATAACACAAATCTGCCCTGATCATGGTGGAAGCATCAGTCTGTTACCCCGGCAACACAGGAAGTGAGCAGGATCGCAGTTAAATATGAATGTCGCCTATTAAACCACTAGACCTGTGCACTTGCTCCACTTGGCAAGTTCTCTAGCCAGTTGCACTTAACTGGGCTTAGAGGGTCCACAGGGATAAGACTGTTTGAGGGTAAAAGTTGATTGTTACGTGATGTCTGTTTTTGCAGCTTTGTTTATTGACCCTCAATCCTCCGTTAAAGTGGCCAAAGCTAGCTGGTGGTCAGATATCATCTGCTCGCAAGTTTTTTAATTATTTTCAGGGGGGAAAAAACTGTGAGTGAAAAATTTTAGATGAGAACTCTCAAGATTCCATGCCCCAGGTCAGCAGGTACCCGTAGCATTGGTTGGATACAGTCAGAGTGCCAAACCCATAGTGAGGAAAGCTGAAGACCCAGTCATAATTGAAGGGTTAATATGATGCATAAAATTCCTTGATAGAGAATGAACATCATAAGTTATGGCTAAAAAATCAAGGGAAATTTGGTACTTTGTTATTTAAAAAATGAATTCTAAAATACAATATTTATAAACACATTTTGTCACAGCAAATTGAAACAGTAATTTCTGTGTAATACTGGAGGTGAAAATTATCATGAAACATGACATTCCACATGGTATGTAAACATATATGATACATGAAATTTGTTCCATTTGATGAAAAAGGAAAAAAATGTAAAAAATTTTTTCTTTTTCCTTGTATTTTATTTTATTTTTTTTTATTTATTTATTTTTGTGTGTGTGTGTGTGTGTGTGCGTGCGTGCGTGCGTGCGTATGCTGAAGTATCATGTCTGTACATATTACTCAAATGCCCAGGATAAAGCACAGTGAGTTGGCAGTGGTGTCACAGTATGCCATGCTGTATGTTAGTGTGTATATGCACAGTTGAGTCATTCATACTTGTCTGATACACCTGGTTCTGTACAGGCAGATTCACTGAGTCGGCCTGTGCAAGTGCACAAATGTGTATCGGCTGTGGGACCTTGAACACCAATGGAGATGCGTACTTGTGGCTACACGTATTTTATTAGTGTGGCAGCACCAGTGGTAATGGCCACGTTTCATTATTGTGTTGAGTTGCTGAGATATTGGCACTGATAGCAGGCGGGCCTGCTTGACAAGACTGATGCATGTTGATCATGCCGGTGTCATAGAATATTTGTTCCCCAAATGAATATTTGTGAATATATTGTTAATTTTCAACATGAAATCTTCTGCACAATGGCATTTTACATTTTGTTCATATGTGACACACATGTTATAGCCAAATTAATCTTATCTTGCAAATGGTTCATGAGGACTGAGCTATATACTGGCCTATAATTTATGGTACATGTAGGGCTTGGGTCTTTTCACAAACCAGTGTCAACTGCTACTCAATATATTCTGTAAGCGAAAGGTTTTTGTTACTTCAAAGGATATACAACAGTTTCAATTGAAGGGTATTAATTTGTACAGAAAACATCTTGACCTGCATGCCAATTTTGGGGGATTAAAGAATCTTTTGATGTCTGTCTTAGCACATGGATATTCCATTTTGTAGTCAAAAACATTCAGTGACTTACAATTAACCACTAGATATACTACTTCACCTGAGGAACATAACCATTGTTTAATTTACATTTGAAAGTTCTTTTGAGCTTTCCTAACACATACAATCCTACTCTGTATACAGATGTGTAAAAATGTTGAGCATGCAGGGCTGCCTATGTTTCAAAAAGGTATAAAAAAAAAGCCAAGGCTGTAGAATGCTTTGAGGTTTTAGCACTGGGACCAAATATTCGCCAAATATTTGTTCCCCACCCACATAAGGTATAGGTATATGGGAGAGATGTGCTGGTTGTTTTTTCCTACACAAAATGTCATAAATTAAGAGTTAAATGACACCACAGTGAAATTTGATGCTTGAAAGAATAAAAATTGGACAAAAGTGCAGAAAGTAAGCGACATTTATAAAAATCATGGTGACCATATATTTGCCGAATATTGGTTCCCCAGACAGGAGGTACAAATGTTCGTGGGTAGGAACAAATATTTGTTCCCCAAGGGGAACCAATATTCGCCGAATATTTGTTCCTGGGGGAACCAGTATTCAGGGGAACAAATATTCCTTAACACCGGGGAGCTGTTATGGTTTAATTAATAATGTGGGCAAAAGGTGGCAGCACAAGCTGGTCACACTATAATCATTGAAACTAAAACTTTGCCTTGCAGTGCCATCTTTTCTGAAAAGAATAAGCTGATGTGTGGTCTGAAAATGACCAAACAAGACCTAAAAAAAAAAAATAAATAATAGTAATAATAATAACAAAAAAGAAACAAATCATCCAGCTACCTTGTTTACATTTGATATCTTGTGTGCCGCCAACATTGTTTAGTAATGTACTATGCTCTCAAGTTGTTCATTTCAGAAGAAAAAGAAATTGGTGATAAACCATAAAATGAAGTTGTAAGTGTGTAGGATGCTTCTTTATTAGCTAGATTCTTTTTATCCCGATTTCAAATGTGCCTTTATCTATAGGGAGAGTCATTTTTGTGTGACCCCTTGTCACTCAGGTACCATGTTCTCTACACCAGTTTTGTAGCATTGCTTGGTTTAACCCATTCCCTCCTTGGATTGAGACTGTGTCAGCAGTTGCTCATGGCACAGCAAGTGGCCAACCTACACCAAGGAAAAATATTGAGTTAGGCCAGGCTACATCTTTTTTTTGTGTGATCAAAATCTTCAAAAAGGCAGTAGATTTGTTCAACTGTCAAAGCTTTTTTGAAAGAAACCACTGGTACACACCGAGATCAACATTTGTGTAGTTAAGTGCTCAAAAGTGCCAAGTTGGTGACGTGGGGCTTGACGATGAATGTCCGTAAACAGTCCTGATGTCTGTACAGGAATTTTTTTTGGCCACATTTATTTAAAGTATAACAAACAGACTAATGAAGTAACAAGGGGTTGCCCTTGGCAAAAGGTCAGAGGAGATCTGCTAATACAAGAGCGACACTGTTCCTATGTAAATTCAGCAAAATTGTAATGTGGACTCCTTACTTAAAGGTGTGGTTATACATGTACTTAGAAATTTTAATAAGTTACACTTGTATAATGGGAAAGATAAGTTCTACTTAGTATTTTAATGTATAACCATAATAGGAACAGGATACAGATTTTGTTTTAATGTCATGGTTATAATTTGAAAAGAAAAAAAGAAACTTGAGAAAGCATCTTTTTTCAAGGTCAAAAACATGCTTGTGCTAATAGGGAAATCCGGAAAATCGTTTTAAAATTATTTCATTGAGAGCAAATGGTTTAGTACAAGGAGGTCATGTGAAACAGAAATTCATTGGTCGAGAAGTATGATTTTGCCAATTTAGATTTCATGGCCTAGACCATGATAAGCTGCCTTAAACAATAAGCATTTTTATCTTCAATTGTAAATTGTCTGTGTCCTATTGTATTATTTTACTTTACATGTCTGTCCAAAAAAAATGCCCCAAGTTCCAACCTGCAACTACACAATGTGAGGTAATGAATAGATGAAAGTTCTGTAATGTGTGGTGTGCAGTGTCATAGCCACATAACAGGTGCATGTTGAACAATGAGGCTTCAAGTATCAACATGGACTAGACCTTGTAGACAGACTTGCCTGAATGGCAGGCCATACTTGACTAACACTGCAGCTGTACTATTGATGTGTGATGATACCCTGGGCACAAAACTGATGTTGATGGAAGCAACACAAATTCTGGTGGGAAATAATTCAGCTAGATTAGCCGAAAGCCACATTGCAGTGTGCTACCCACAGACAAACAAATGATAATCAAATTTGCTGTGTGATCAGTTACTAACCAATTTACATTATGCAGCACAAAGTACTTAGTCTACTTAACGTTGAAAGTTTGTGTAGTTTTCCTTTTTCCTTTAGTGGCATGTTACACCTGTATGACTGTCCACCTGTCTTCGCATCCATGCACCCATTTGTCCGTCCATCCATGCAAAAGCTTGGCAAGGGCTATAATGTCCTGCATTGTCATTATTGCATAATTATGCTCTAGTTACTGCAATTTCCGATTAAGAAGGACTTCCATAAAATGAAAATGTAGTCCTTCACTGTTTACGACTGGATGATAACGCAAAATCAAAGCTGTTGTTTCCAGTTCAAAAATAAAATTTTGATACAGCACAATATGCATCAATAAATGTTCTACTGTAGTGTTACTATGTACAAGTGGATCTTGCAAACCCTGTCATGTTGAGGACTTGTTTTGGTTTTTCTTTGTGTTTTAGCAGGATGACAATTTGGTTAAATTCAGATTTCAGAAGTGGACATACTGACAAAAGGGGGATGCTAATTATCTCCATGAGAGCCAAATATGGGTACATATATTCATTGTGGACTTCTGTTGATATGTGCGTGAACGTTTATATTCAAACAGTATTGTCAGGCAGGAAGGATTCATTTCATAGGTATTTATTTCCTTCTACAGAAAGCTGTTGAGCAACGTGACCAAGACCTGTGGACGTTCATCACTCTCAATCTGGCCATTGTCTACTTGCGGACCAACCGTCAAGATGACCTGGTCAGATTACTAGCCCGGGTGGACCCTGAAAGGTTATCAACACAGTGAGTCCATTGCAACGTTTCCAACTTTATAGACGATAGAACCTATTATTTGTATGCATCTACCTGTAGTAGAAATGGAAACTGAGGGCTTGCAGTTCAAGTAAAATTTATATTCGTTGTAAACACATAAGAGATGCATGCACATTAATGTCATTATTATATGTCTCCGGTGGAAACCGGGCTGACATATTGTTTTAGTGCCCGTTTCTTCCCCTTCTTCTTCTTCTTCTTCTTCTTCTCTTCTTCTTCTTCTTCTTCTTCTTCTTCTTCTTCTTCTTCTTCTTCTTCTTCTTCTTCTTCTTCTTCTTCTTCTTTCTTCTTCTTCTTCTTCTTCTTCTTCTTCTTCTTCTTTCTTCTTCTTCTTCTTCTTCTTCTTCTTCTTCTTCTCTTCTTCTTCTTCTTCTTCTTCTTCTTCTTCTTCTTCTTCTTCTTTCTTCTTCTTCTTCTTCTTCTTCTTCTCTTCTTCTTCTTCTTCTTCTTCTTCTTCTTCTTCTTCTTCTTTCTTCTTCTTCTTCTTCTTCTTTCTTCTTCTTCTTCTTCTTCTTCTTCTTCTCCTTCTTCTCTTCTTCTCCTTCTTCTCCTCCTCTCCTCTCCTCTCTCCTCCTCTCCTCCTCCTCCTCTCCTCCTCCTCCTCTCCTCTCTCCTCCTCCTCCTCCTCCTCCTCCTCCTCCTCCTCTCCTCCTCCTCCTCCTCCTCTCTCCTCCTCCTCCTCCTCCTCCTCCTCTTCTTCTATTTCTTCAACACTTGGTTTCCGTGCGATAAGTCTTGAAGAACTTGACAGAATTTGATAAAACTTGGTAGGATTATGTATCTAGGCAAGACCTAGGTTGGGATTGTATTTGGGTGACCTTGACTTAATTTCAAGGTCAGGGTCACTTATGTGAAATTGGTTTCCGTTCGATAAGTCATGAAGAACAGGATGGAATTTGATGAAACTTGGTAGGATTATGTATCTTGGCAAGGCCTAGGTTGGGATTGTATTTGGATGACCTTGAGCGAATTCTCAAGGTCACAGGGTCACTTATGTGAAATTGGTTTCCGTTCGATAAGTCTTGAAGAACTTGATGGAATTTGATGAAACTTGGTAGGATTATGTATCTTGGCAAGACCTAGGTTGGGATTGTATTTGGATGACCTTGAGCAAATTCTCAAGGTCACAGGGTCACTTATGTGAAATTGGTTTCCGTTCGATAAGTCATGAAGAACTTGATGGAATTTGATGAAACTTGGTAGGATTATGTATCAAGGTAAGACCAAGGTTGGGATTGTATTTGGGTGACCTTGACCTAATTTTCAAGGTCACAGGGTCATTTATGTGAAATTGGTTTCTCTGCAATAAGTCTTGAAGAACTTGATGAAAATTGCTAGAGTAATGTATCTAGGTGAGAGCTAAAATAGGATTGTAAATCAAGTAAACTTGGTCATTTGTTATTAGTTATCACCTGTAGCTTATTCAGAGACGTAAGTGTTCCACCGGGAGACATTTGATTTTCTGTTGGAAAATCAGTCTGTTCTAGTTTTATCTTGTGTATGTACAAGAAAGACCATGTGTAGGTAGTTTTAACATGTGGTAATGTACTTTAATCTATAATATGGGTTGTTATTTTTAAGAATTAAGCTGAGGCCCATCATTCAAACAAAACGGCTTGATTCCCTACACAAAAAATTTCAATAAATGACAACACCACCAGGTTTGGGACCACATCTTAAATTTATGCAGTATTGTCAAAAGTCGATGGCCATGCCAAGCCAAATACTGCTGATACAGTCTGTCTTCAAAAATTACCTGTTAAAAATGTCTAAGTGGATTTTTACACACATGTGTATATATTTCTGTGCTGAAATTGTACAAATAAGCATCAACAGGTACAAACAGAGAGAGAAAGGAGCTCGGCTAAAAGGTTTTTCACAAAAGGCGGAAAATGCACAACAACAGCGTGTACACAGCATGTATACATACAAAGCAACTCTAATACAAAATGTGCTTGGGGAATATTACTATTACCTATAAATGCACTGTTTATTCAGATAGCTCAATATTATTTTATGTTTGGAGATTTTAAGCAATGCAGTTAAAAGTTAAAAATCCAATATGTGCAAATCAGTTTGGGTAGAATCATTCATTTCTAGGGCTCACCAGTTCACTGACCTGTGTATTTGGCCAGGTCATGAGAAATTCCAGTCAGGGAAACTTAAATGTTTCAAAGCATCGTGCTGGGGGCAACCAAAAATTTGCTTTTACAAACAGCATTTGAATGGAATGACAAATAAATTGAAATAAAATGCAAGTAAATGATCAGAATCACACACCAAAAAGAAAAAAGAAAAAAATGACTTGGTGAGCCCAGATTGTTGTGGACCATACTGGCATACATATATAGGCAGTTTAGTGGCCTCAAATTACTGTTAAGGTGCACTGTTATTAACACAGTTTATTCATCTATGAGCCCTCATTAAAATACTTGGAAAGGAATTTCATGAAGATTCTCTTTTATTGTTTTGCAGGTCACATAGCTTAAAGGCATCAGCATTTTATGTAAAGGGCTTGCAATCTTTCTTCCAGGCCAGGTATAACGAAGCAAAGTAAGTCCATGAACTGTTTTGTTTGTGACAAATACCAGTACATGTACTCACAAAATGTTCTTGCTGTCATGAACATGCATCAGTGTAGCCACAAGTAATGTTGTATTTAGAAATGGGATTTTCTGCAGAAACAATACCTGCCATATTTTAACCAAAGCAACTACAATGTGACAAATTTTCTTTGGAATTTGAATTTTGCTATCTTGAAAGATCCTGCCTTGCTTTTAATCAAGAATTCAAATTAGATTTGTTGATCATTTCCTTGAGTTGAAAATTAAGATTTCAAGACCATTCACCTGCAATGTGCTTGAAAGTATGTCTGTATAAAAGTAAATGCCAATATTCCTGTGCAAGAATGTTCAGTTCGGCATTCGAGAGGAAAACTACCCTTAATTTGCTACACTTTTAGTTACAAATTAAAAAAAAAAAAAAAAAAGAATCCATGTAAGTTTTGACACAGTGAAGGGTTTTTTGTTTTTTTGTTTTGTTTTTTTGTTTTTGTTTGTTTTTGTTTTATGTTTTTTGGGTTTTTTTTGTTTGTTTTTTGTTTTGTTTTTCATTTGTATTTTTGTTTTCTGTTAGGAGTCGATTGTGGTAAAGAACACTTAGCCACTAATTAGGTAATGCCCACCATATGGGTGTAAATCCACATGCTTTGAAATTTTCATTATTTCCAGACGCTACCTCAGGGAAACTCTCAAGATGGCCAATGCAGAAGACCTGAATCGGTTAACATCTTGTTCATTAGTTCTGTTAGGACACATATTTCTATCATTAGGAAATAGCCAGGTAAGTAAGATAAGTTGTTCAATATGATATACATGTACATTGTGGAAAGGGTTACTGTCAGGCAGCAAATGTGGAAATGGGATGCAGTTAAAATGTGTATATGTATATATATATATATATATATATATATATATATATATATATATATATATATATATATATATATATTCATTATCATCCAATTTTTTCAATGTTGTAAATATGAGATCTAACAACTTTCAACAATGATTTGTGTGGAAACAAGACACATTTTAAGTTGCCTGTCTGGCAAACAAAGCCATGTGAAATGTGTAGTAGTAATATGACAACCTAAGTGTTTTAGCTTCCGTCTTTCAACTGGAAATGCCCAAAGATTATTACACTTGCATTGGAAGGTTTGTGACAGTCTTGTTCATCTGAACACGAATGGGGGGGGCATTATTTCTGGATGTCCTGTTAATGGATAGGTTAGGCAATGGTAATGACTCAGAACCCAACTCTATTGGTCAAAAAATAAATCATACTGATGGGTTTTTATTATATCCCACTGGCTGCCTTGTAGAAAAAGGTTCTTGTGAGATTAAAAAGTCAAATAAATAAATAAATATTTTTTGATAGTATGTTCAAATACCTCACCTAGTCTTGATGGTTTACCAGTGAAGAAAGTTTGCTGGTAATGCCTCTAGCACTGGATTTCTTCTCTTTACATAACAAATTCTTTTTGGCTAAGAAAAAAATCCCATGACAAACCCACCAAAAAAGCCTGCAATCTGATGCAGACGTCATTATGTACAACAGCCTTTGGAAGTATCCAGGTTGGTTATTGGTGGATTTGGTCATGTATTGTTCAGCTTCCAATCAAATGCATTGAAGTCCATGTACTCTTTGCAAGGAATTTATTTGGTGTCCCAGCCAGACGACAAAGATGACACACATTCTGCGATAAATCGTTGGACCTAGATACCAAATTTTAAGGGTCATAATCTCATGAAAGTTCTGAAAAGGAAAAAATCTTGAGCACTCAATAAGGCAGGAGTGAAAATAAATGATCGTGGGCAAGGAATACGCAGTACACATTGACAGGACTGTGTCCGTGTATTTTGTGTTTTGTTCTTGATCGGTGTCCACAAGAAAGATCAGACAGGGCACATTGTTGAATTTGAATGTAGCTGAATTTTATCGTCGTGGTTGCATTAAAATGTTTGAAGAGAACAAATCTATTACAGAGAATACTACGGAGTGGAATTCATGGTGAAGGGCTGGAAAAAATAAGTGGATCTTGTGGTAAATCTTGCCCTTGATTCAGTATTGCACAAGTATACATGCAAGGCTCGGTTGTGCGACCTGTTTTCAGAAAATTTGTGACCGCAATTAAGATCTTAACTCTTTACTTCTTGGGTTTCCAAGTTTCAGGATAAATTGACAGAGAAATTACACAGGATTATTAAGGAAATAATTTCTCACAAAATTTATGACAACTTTGACTGAATCACCAATAAAATAAAAAATTTAAAACAAGAAGTCCTTCCTTCCTTCCTTCCTTCCTTCCTTCCTTCCTTCCTTCCTTCCTTCCTTCCTTCCTTCCTTCCTTCCTTCCTTCCTTCCTTCCTTCCTTCCTTCCTTCCTTCCTTCCTTCCTTCCTTCCTTCCTTCCTTCCTTCCTTCCTTCCTTCCTTCCTTCCTTCCTTCCTTCCTTCCTTCCTTCCTTCCTTTCTTTCTTTCCATTTGTACAGAATTTGAAGATTGTTTCAATTGTAGTCTGAGGAACAATTTATGAAAGTTTTTATCAAATTTCCACCTTTCATTTTTGTGTGTATACTATGTCAACTGAAATGTTGACATATTTGCATGTAAAAACAGTCTGCTCCAGGGTATTGCTGTGGGGGTTTTTTGGGGGGGGGGGGGTGTGGTTGGTTTTGTTTTACCGACCAACTGTATAATGGGAGAAAATGAAAATTTTAAAAAAAATGAATTTCAGCATTTTTATATTATTTGTTTATTTCCAGCTACTGCTTTTCACATGCCCGATAGAAAATCCAAGTAACAACAAATCATGTTACTATGGCCTTATATGGCATTTTTTTTGGTGATAAGCCTGAACATTTATGCTATGTGTGTGTATATATATATATATATATTTTTTTTTTTTTACAGGAGGCATTAAATATGGTTACCCCAGCCATGCAGCTGGCCAGCAAAATCCCAGACGTCCATGTACAGTTATGGGCCTCCGCATTACTCAAAGGTGAGAGCTTGCAGGCATTGCTTTTCTGGGCATGTTCACCCCGATGGGTCTGGTGCCAATGTAAGTTTTTACACTCTAAATTATCAGCAATAATCTGATGGAAATGTTGTCTACTTTTTTGGCCATAAAGACTGCTGTGCCGTTACACAACAGCTTTCCTTTGTGTACGTTGGGCAGAGTACATGCAAAGTTTGCCAGTGAAAGCCCTTGACCCAGTCCCCGCAAAGTTACATGAAAAGGTGTGACTTGCAGAGTGGAATTTTCCAGGAAATAATGATGCATTTTCTTTTAAAGTCAAACTTCTTATGGAGACAGAGTGCATTCAGTTATTATAAGGCTGCTAGTTTCATATTCCTGGTGAAAAGACTTTCAATGCAAGTACCACCATGACCAGAGTTCCACAGAGTATAACAGTCCAGATCAGCAGCTTTTCTTGGCGCACTTTGGGCACATTGCGCCAAAAACTTGCCAAGGAAAGCTGTTGACTCAGTTGAAAACTTGGCATTGAAAGAGTTAAGCAGAAACAGTGCAAATAGACAACATTTGACAACCAATTCTGGCCATTCAAAATTGAGTTGCCAATTCAGGCCTCCATGATCCTCCCAAACTTCATGGCACTTTGCGAGAAAGGAAAGAAAATGAGGGAGCTGTCACCCAGGTAAAACAGTGAATGGGAATATTACACTATGTTTGAAAGGATGGTATTTTAATAACACCCATAGGTCTGCATGTGTGAAAAATGTAAGGTGTTGGGCAGTTCTTCCAATACACAGAAATTTATGTATTTGGGGTAATATCCATGGATTCTGGGGGTTATTTCCCACGGCTTCTTAATATGGTGAACTACGCAAAGCAGGTCCAATAAGCTGGACGTAACTCGCCAATAAAGGCGCACTGTTCACTATGAAATCAGTCCTGCACGCAGTCATCTCGCTGGGGTGGCCACAGTCACCGAATGAATTTCCTAAAGTCTGCATAGTGTTTGACTGTTTTGAAGGGAAAGATGGCACAAAGCACTGAATGTAAAATACGTTGACAGCCGGCCGTATGTGGTGGTACTGTGTACGGTGTTTTGTTGTGTTGCTGCCTAAGCATTTGGAGTAAGACCCTATGGGTGGGCTGATGCATCATTTTGCTGTTTTTCTTGCAGATTTGTACAGGTTATGTAATGACCCAGCCAGAGAAGCAGAAGGTTTTAGAATGCACAACAGTTTCTCTCAAACACTTCTCAAAGATCACTTCCAGTCATCACAACAATCAGAACACAGGTTAATACAGGTCAGTTACCATGGTTACCATTATGAAACCGTTCTTGTGAATAATGCGTACAGCACCAAGAACTGATTTTTCCAGCATGTTTTAGTGGAAGTAAACGAGATTAACACAAGGAAACTCCTCATTGAAATTTTTCGTTCAACAAATAACAGGGTTATGCTGATGTTGTGCAAGTTTTGCACTGCGTGACAGTCATGGTCCAACTGCCGTAAGGACAGTGGGAGCATGGCATGCCTTGTAAAAACAGCCGGTGACATCCCAGATCAATACCGCAAAGATGAATGCTTGTACTGCTGGATAATGAAATATTTTTTCAGAAAAGTATAAGTTGGCTTCGAAAGTGTATTACATCAAAGTGATGGTTTGATACTGTTTCTTCTGTATGAAATTTTGTTGGAAGTGTATTTTGTTTATGTGCATTTCTTGCTTCATCTGCATACATGTACAGTGTGTGTCCACCCTGTCTACATAACCTGGTATTTGTACCCAATTTCAAGACCCCATGTAATTTCCAAAGGAGTAAATATACTTAAGATCAAATATTGTACAGTATATTTTTTCTGTTTTCCAGAAACCAGCAAATTAGAAACATCTGAATGACCATGAAGAAAAAAAAGTCTGAAATCAATGTATTTAGCACAACGGACTTCTTAATCAGCTGAGCTTATGGTATAGGTTGTGATCCATTGTCTATCCCTTCACAATTACATTTTTCAACTTTGGTTTTGAAATTGTTGGCTGCGTCCTCTTCAGACCTGGGGGGTTGTACCTTGGATGGGTTAAAGTTTGTTTAAAAATGGCAATACTTCAGTTGTTTTGCACACTTTTAATTTTTTATCTTTGCTGACCATATGTCACAGAGCTTATGGTATCATTCATATCGAAAAGGAATAAGGGGAATGATACCAAATAAGCACAAATGTGTTTTCTTGAGGAAATTTGATGTGGCATCACATGGATGACCTTGACTAATTTGTTAGAGTCATAGAAGGAATGCATTTCAGGAAATGAATTTTTGCTGATTGTAATCAGATTATATGTCAGCAGAGCAGTAGACCCATGGGCCTTGGGCTTTTTTTTTCTTTTTGTTGTCTATGATCTTAAAGTATCATGTCAAAATTGCTTGGCCATTTGGTCAAAAGTTCGAACATCCTGTACCATGAGATCTAATTAGTTCAGTAGATGGTGAAATTTTTTCATTATATTTTCATGAATTTATTACGCCTTTTTTTTTTTGGTAATTTTTAACCAAATATGCACAAGCATGTGTACGTAGTGTTATCCACATAAAACTTAGGGATGCACCTTCGGTGGGTCCTCGCTGAGTTTCTTCATAGCTCTCTTGTTTTTTTGTTGTTTTTTAATTTGAGCATGTTTTTGTATATTTTTTACCTGGCCTCACCACTCGCTGAATGTTGGTTAAACTTGTTGGCAATGTATAGCACAGTGAACTGCTGACTTGGCCTCCTGATAGCCAATGAATTTATTTTTTTAAATTACGGAAAGTGTATGGAAAGTTTTTTGTTCGTGCTTTTAACTGGCTTGCCAAACACTGCAAAAGTCATGCTCATCAGAATTATTATAATGATTCCGAGTTCACATGATTATCCCCAAAGTACCAACTCTCCTCTTGTTCCAAGTCAAAGAGGAATGTTCTGGGTCAACAACTTTCCGTTGATGCATTGTGATTGCATTGATGCTCAAAAATCTGCCATGGAAAACTGTTAGCTAAGTCCAAAACCTGGCAGTGACATTGTTTCCATAAGAAATTTTTTCAGGGGGTCACATGAAGGGAAATTCAGGAGTGCTGATTGGATTTTCACCAATAATACATGTAAATAGACAAGCTTTGTGACCGTGTATTATCTTCACAGAGGGTATTTCACGTTTTCAAACTGTAATCTCTTGGGGGTGGTGGTGGTAGAATGAAAAGACCATACTTGATCCATGGAGAAGTGGCGTCTCATTGCGTGTGTGTGGGTGTGGGTGTGGGGGGGGAGGCTTACAAGAGGGGGACCACTGTAATGAAACATTGTTGGTATCCAGAAAAAGGGACAGCAAGAACAGAAGCTTCTACTGCTCTCCTGTAGAGGGCATTTCAGTCATTCAGGGCTAGAGTTGTGTATTCCCATTACTTTTCATTGTAATATACAGCTTTAAAACCTCTTGTCACAGGAACAGCAAAATTTGTGTGGTAAAATTATGTACGTAGCTGAAATGTTCACATAAATTTTATTCTTGCAGCTTCAAAAGTAGTCTTTTAATTTGAGGTTAATTTAACATGCACTCCAATGGGCATACACATCTCTAGCCCTGAAGAATTCTGTGTGTTGGATTGTGTATTCAGCTGAATACACAGATAATTGGTAATTGTGATCTCTCCTATTGTTGCTGATGGCCTTTTGGTTTTCTCATTGACAGTGGACAGAGGGACCATGTCCATTTCACCTGGCCACCAGCCCTACAGAGAACAACACAGCACTCTTATAGTCAAAGCTACGCAGCCAGTATGATGACCAATGTTTTTACACTAGTGATGGACTTTTTACATCCGTTGGAACTGGATTTGGAAGTGGCAATTTTAGTGACATTATCACCAACTTTTTAAAAAAAAAAAAAAACTTTTATAAAGCGTTAAGTGGTGCGTCTTTGCTGGATGGAATACAAACCAGTGTTGTCCAGCGAGGGCTTTGATACAAGACAGAGGCTGCAGGGTTTTTGTGATTCAAAAAGATGTTTTTTACTGGACCCATTACCGTGAATGTGGGGGGAAAAAAACAAACAAACAAACAAGCACTGAAATCATAATGGAACTGCAAAAGTGTTGCCATCCAGCAGGGAGCATTGTGACTTTGGCAGCTGGATGCTGACGGCCAGTCCATGGACATATATGTTTGTATGTTGGTGCAATGACATGCTACAGGGAGCATGGCATTGATTGCCCGGGTGGCAGAAATTCTGCCAAGCCACAGCACGCTGAAGTTTTATTTCAGCCAGGTGACAGTTTCAAGTGTAGACATGTACAGGACCTTCGCTTTCTTTGTGAAGCGGGACATATCAGTATATATATATATAAAAATATATATAAATATGTGTGTGTAATTTAATTGGCAGCAACGCCCCTACAGAGAGGAAACACTGTATGTCTTTTTTTTCTTTTTTTTTTTTTGTGGATTTGACACTAGTGTGTTAGTAGGCAGATGTGCTGCATAGCCTCTTCTGGGATGACTGCATCCCTGTTTCAGGTGGATGTGAAACGGGGGAGAGCAGTTTGTGCTCCTAAAGAGAGGCATCATGTAGAGAGTTCCTATTTTTCTATACATTTGGAGCAAATACGCAGGCTATATTCTAAGATGTACAAAGGTGATCAGTGTCTACTTCTAAGGAATATGTGTATACCTAGAAGTCATTTTGTATCCTGCTATTTTTATCGTTGTAATTTGGTTCCCAGCTATCCTCCCAATAACATGGTTCACAATTTCAAGCTGCAGTGCATGCTTTGTTTTCTGACATGTTGAAAGCCTGATTGTTCTCACATCAGTGTTCTGAATTGACGTGTATGCTATATTCTTCAAAGATGGGATTTGGTTCATAATTTCAGAAACATAAAAATACTAATTTTTTTCTGAGAAATTTTAGAGACTGAATTGGGGACAGTTTGGTTGTTTTGTGGTAATTTTTTATTTGAAGAAAAAAAAATAGGAAATGTTTTATGATTTGAGCTTTTGGTACCAGTTCATGGATATCTTGACTTGACAAAGCAGTGTCTGTTTAGGGACACAAGTGGCATGATTTGGTGCTCAGAGAAATTACTGAGTTATAAATAAGAAGAAAACAATACTTCGCAGGACATATATTATCTTACAGCTTAGTAGCTGTATGTACATGTAGTTTAAAAATACTTTGCTGTTCATCTTTAACTGAAGTGATATTTTTATATATATGTATATGTATATGTATATTACAGCATCAACTCTGAAAAATCACATTGAGAAGAAGTTTTTAAATATTACCATACTAAAAAGCTTTGATCATCTGCATCTTAACATTTTGCGTGGAAAAGATATTTGTGGTTTTCATCACATGACCAACACATGTGACTTTATTTAATTTGCAGCTTTTATAAACAACAAAAAAAGTCTTGTATTCAGGTGAGAAAAAGGTCAAATGACCAGTATAATTACATTGTAAAGTAATTTGAATTCTTGGATGTATACATTGCATTCATGTGCATGCGTCCACTGTGTTTAGTTCCATCCCATGAAACCACTTCCAGTTCAAAACTCCTATCGGGTGACACCTGTTCACACCAACAGGTGCTGCCCCCTTTTGTGGGAATTGTGAACAATGCTGCTGACAGGATGAAGCTGGGCCATCTCTTTTACCTAGAAGATGTGTGGCCAAGGTATTGAATTTGTAGCTGGGGATTTTGATGCCTTGGGCTTTTTTTTTAAAGAAGAATTTATCTGTGTTGTACATATGACCTTGTGTTATTTTGAGACAGATCAAGAGGGCCTCGTGGTAACCCATGCTAGAGCAACTGCCGTGCCTGTTTTAGGTTTAGCTGAGAGAAGCATGAGTGTATAGACATGTACGGGCAACTGTCACACTGTAGCGGTGTCTTTATATGCTGGAGTTAATGTGTTGTTCACCTGGCAATCTGCTCCTCGATATCTCCTGGTACTCCCAATGGCCCAGTTGCAGTCGGTGCCTTCAGTGATTTGTAGTCCTTTGCCTACAAATAACATCCATGTTGAGTGTTCTTGTCCTTCTATGTTAAAACTAGCATTAGCATGAATTCCCAAGTGCTGCTAAGACTTCAAAATGGCTAGTAAATACAGCAAATGACCACTAAAATTTGCCCAAGAATTCTTTTACTTTTGTCCAGAAATTTAACAATGTCAAGTCTGTGTAGGTCTTTCCTAGAAAAATGGAAGTTTGGCTGCTAATTTTTAAATCATAGTGCTATGGGATGGTGGAATATTGTTTATTTGTAGAGGTGCTAATATTCCTGGGGTTTACTTTATTTTATATTTTTAGTGGTGGGAAAAAACCTCAGAAAACATCTTGTCTGGCAATTTTCTGCATAATTGCAGCACAGAGTGAGCCTGAACTATAACTATGATATAACCTGTATTAACCCTTAAAGTGCTAATCTTGGATATAGTTGTTTTCTCATTACCGTTAAACATACAATGGTTAAAAGTTTAAAATTCCTCATGAAGATACCTTTCATTCAAATACCAGCAAGCCTAGTCTAAAGCAAAAAGTAGTCTTTAGTCAACAGCTTTCCTCGGGACACTTTGCGAGCATTGCGCACAAAGTGTCCCCTGGAAAGCTCAATCTTAAATCGGCGCTTTCAGGGTTAATATCGTGTTTGGGGAAAAGGCTTTATTTGTAGATTTTTATAAGTGGAAATCAAAATTGTTGTTTCCACCAATACCTGAAGTCCTTAAAATTGTTCACATGCCCAAAAAAGTTTTAAAATTATATGAAAATGAAGCAGGCTTCTGGAACTGCAATATTTGACCATATTTTGATGGTTTAAGTTGTAAAAATAGACTCATCACTACCCAATTAGAGGAGTTTTCATAAAATTGGTATTTGCGAGTACAAATTTCAAGGTAGACAAACGTCCAGCTGCTGTGCAGATTTTGCAAGAATGATGCATGCTTCGTCGAGTAAGTAGAGAAAACAAAAATGGCGACATGAAATGTGCCAATTGAATACTCAAGATTATGGTAACTTAGAAAAGTATCACATCATTGTGCAAAACCTGGATTTGCAGTAGACAAACGTGGTAACAAATCGGGGGGTTTTTTGGTGTGTGTGTGTGTGTTAACTACGTGTTCTAGCACAAATGAAACAATGGCACTTGTAGTTACGATGATCAGGCAAGGACAAATTTCAGGGGAATAGTATTGGAGGAAGACATCTCAGAGTAAAAGCTGTGAAAACTATTAGGAAGGAAACTTTTCACACCTTGCAGAGACATGTATGTGTGTAGATATTGTTTTTCCAATCTATAACTAATGCAGCTTGATCATCTATGAAAAATCATGTTGTCTGGAATTCTGGTAACTTGGTCAACCCACTGTTTCATAGTTACGGCATCTGAAGCTGTTTATAACGATACAAGTCATGTGATCCTGTTTTTGAGAAGAATGATCATGGTTATATGAGAGTAACTTGATTAATTTGGTTGTGAGAGCACGGTTTCAACGCTATAGTAGTCTTAGAATTGCATAATACATGCACGTCGTCATTCCTGTTTGTTTCTCTGCAAGATTGTAGTGTCTGTATGATTTGTTATATTTTCCATTTGTTTCTTTGTTTTTTTTTTTTTTCTGCTTACATGCATCACTCCACCATCCCAAAATATGTTCAAGTGCACGATACACAGTTGTAATGCAATGTGCTCTGCTTTACTGTGTGTTGTTTTCAAAGCCCGCTTGGGTTCACTGCCAGTTCTCTTTCTGTTTGCGCAAATGGCTTTGGTCAAGTTGTGGGAGGGACAGTGTCGATTCTAGTTTTTACCTCTGAGAAGCAAGGAGCCTGACCTAGTGTACTTTCATCTCTGTCCCTCTCAAACCTCTTTGAAGAATTCCTGCACCCCCAAAAGGTGGTCATATTCAGGCTTAGTGTGCAGAGCAGTTGCCGTGAGGCTGTCGGGTCAGTGGGGGCATGTTCTCCTAGATGGTGCCACAGTTCAAAAGTATCCCAGTTGCTAATACTTACAGGTGGAGACAGGGGGGATAAACAATCTGGACTCTCCTTGTGGGTTAGTCATTAGCAGCAGGAAATGGTGGATCTTTAAGATATAGCCGCTGAACCAGTGCTGCCACCTATGAGAACATCCCTCGTTACAAAATGTGTGTTCTTGTCACTTTTCTTCTTTAAATGTGTGGTTGTGACTCTTTTCTTTCCACCTTTCTTTTTTTTCTTCATATTTTTCATGGTTTTTGTAATTTTTCCACTCGTGTGTCCCCAGAAACCTTGCCAGGAATAAATGGAGCAGAATCCTGCCTTGTGAAGCAACCCCAAGTAGAATGTTGAGGTAAATCAACAAAACAGATTTTAAAAAAGTGTGAAAAAATGTATTCATGTTTTTAATTGCAAAAAGCAGGGTATTTAGGGAAAGTGTTAGCAAGGTAACACCATTGAATTTGCTAGAGATTTGTATGTGATGAGGAACTGTCTACCTGTGGTCCAGGATGTGTATATTTTGATCAACTGCAAATGTTAAGGAGCTCCACCTCTGTGTTGTGCAAAGAGGGATATGCCCCCACCCCCACCCCCATCCCCATCCCCATCCCCATCCCCATCCCCCATCCCCATCCCCAGTCCAACATTAACTATTTTGGCACACAGAATGACTTAGGAGTGACATGTAGTCAGGTTTTTGCTGCCGATTTCATTCAGATATTGAATACACCATTTGGTGTGTGATTGACGCTCCGAAGTGGCCACCAAACTTTTCAGATTGAACGCATAAGATAAAATGCTGACAGTCCTATGTGTATGCACTTCCTCAAGAAACCCTTTCTCCCATAAACTAGCCAAAGTGAGCGGGAAGTGAAATGTGGCACACTCAATGATTCTGTCATTGTTCAAAACAAATTCAACGAAAAATGTAGACCAAGCATATCTGTATATGGAGCGATTGAGGAAAGCTGTTGACTGTATTAACTCAAGGGTGAAAGAGTATTAGCACAGTTCCATAGTATATGTGTGGCATTTACAATGTACATCTCATTATCATCTCATTTCAGTTCCAATTTTCAAAGCATAACAGGCTTCCTTTTTGACCAGCACAGTATATCCATCCCCATTGGAGCAAGGAAACGTTTCGTACCAAGACAACACACGTTGCTGATTTTAAGGTCCCACCAGTTGTAGTACAATGTGTTTTACCCCAGTGGTTACATGCATGTCTCTAGCAAACATTTATAGAAGTCCCATTGTGTGAATCAAGATTGCTGTAATAAAATTAACGCCTTCTGTACCATTTATTGGCACATTGTACCACATCTTTGACAACAAATGGAATCTGTTTCACCAAAAGCTTTACGTGTATCCAGGCAATGCCATGTGACATGATTTAAAGATGGAAGTTGCACACTGGCTAAAATGTATCTACTGATAGAATGGGTTGTCACGTGGGTGAAAAAAAGGCTTGAGTGTAAATTATACTGAATAGTAATAAATTTATAGGTTTGACTCAGATCTTTGACTTTTTTTTTTTTTTTTTTAAACTTACAAAATAGTATGGTAAGATCAGTCTGGTGACATTTGTGAAGGTGTCACCAGGTGGCAGTACCAGTATCAGACAGATGGTATTGCATTCCTTGGCTGAATGAAAACTTCTGTGTGAAGTCAAACAGTTTTTGTTTGGTAGGCTCAACATTTTAGTTATCAAAACACATTAAATTCATCGTTTTGATAATGAGTTGAGATTAAACTGCAAAATTTACACCAACTATTTTACACCAGTAGTCAAATTTTGGAAACCTTTGTATGAACTTGACCTATTTTTCAAGGTCATTGAGCACTCTTGTAAAGGACATTGAGTCCAATATGTTGAGAAAGAAGACAGCTAATGATACTAAATGTACTACAAAATGTGTATCATGTGGAAGTTTGATATTGCACACTTTGAATGACCATGACCTATATTCTCAAGGTCACAGAGGGGTTGCATTTCAGGAAGCAAATTTTTTGTGAGGATTGTCCGATTTTGTGTCAGCAGGGAATAAGGCCCATAGGATCTTGTAATTCTATCCATAGAAATGTGGCTTTGCTATTACTTCTGCAACACTCAGGAGTGCTTAGCAAAGAGGTGTGAAATGAGTTCTAAAATATTCTGAGTCTGGGTTTATGTGCAGTTTGTGTGTCTCAGTGTGAATGAGTTGGGTTTAAATCCTGTAGACTAGAATGACCACAGAAATGTAGTGACTGAAAGTGGGGCTTTTCCATGTAATCAGTACGTGTTGCCACCTGGGTATAAATTATGAAACTAAAATATGATCAGGCACAAGACACTCTCCCTTATTGTGAGACCATATTCCCAGTCAAAAAAAAAAAAAAAATGTTTGCTTGGCAACAACAAATCCAGAAGTTAAAGACAAATTTTGCATTTAATGTGGTCAGTTCTGTGCAATCTTGGAATATACAAAATAAATTTCAAGTTTTTCAAAACTTATTTTTCTCTGTAATGTTTCATGTTCTGATTATAAGAAGTGAAAGCCAACTGAATTGCACAGATTACACAAACAGAAACTTTTTTTTTCATGAATATGAAATAATACTTATGCCTTGTTTTTGCTTTTTTTTTTTTTTTTTTTTTTTTTTTTAATCTTTTAACTGGCCCTATTATATTGACTGGAGACTTTTTACCTCAGCTGACTTGTCAGTCAGCTGAGGTTTTTTGAGGGTCCGTCGTCCGTCGTCCGTCCGTCGTCCGTCCGTCTGTCCGTCCGTCGTCCGTCCGTCCGTCGTCCACAATTCACATTTTCGACTTCTTCTCAAAAACCGTCAGCCAGATTCACTTCAAACTTGGTGGAGATATGCCTTGGGTGGGTCTCTACCAAGTTTGTTCAAATGGTCATGGTCCAGTGATTTTTGGATTTTTAATGAATTTTTTTCGTCTTTTTTGGGTAAATCTTAAAAAATCTTCTTCTCCGAAACCACTCACCCAATTGCTTTGATATCACACAGGAACACTCCCTGGGACTCCTAGTTCTTAATTTGTTCACCAGGTGGCGCTGCAATTTTTTACTAATTTTTTATGAATTTTTGTGTGCTATAGCTATTTTCGACTTCTTGTCCAGAACCATCACTCAGATTAAGCTGAAACATGGTGGATATGTTCCTTGTAGAAGGGTCAAACAAAGTTGTTCACTATGTGGGAATGCTGCAGATTCCTGATTTTTAAAGATTTTTTCAATTCGGGTACTTATCGGTCAATGCAGCTTTCCTATTGATTACTATGGAAGTCAATGGGCATTCTAATGCTAATTCACATTTTTGACTTCTTCTCCAAAACGGTCATCCAGATTAACTTCAAACTTGGTGGCAATGTACCTTGAATGGGTTTCTACCAATTTTGTTCACGTGGTCATGCTCCAGTGATTTTTGGATTTTTAATGAATTTTTGTTGTTGGTTTTTTTGGACAAATCTTAAAAAATCTTCTTCTCCGAAACTGCTTACCCAAATGCTTTGATATCACACAGGAAGACATCTAGGGACTCCTTGTTGTTAATTTGTTCACCAGGTGGCGCTGCAGTTTTTTTCTAATTTTTTTTGTGAATTTTTGTGTGTTATAGATATTTTCGACTTCTTCTCCAGAACCTTCACTCAGATTAAGCTTACACATGGTGGATATGTTCCTAATGGAAGGGCCAAACAAAGTTGTTCACTATGTGGGAATGCTGCGGATTCCTGATTTTAGCTCAGCTGACTTGTCAGTTCATAGAGCTGTGGGGTCACAGTGCAACATACATGAATTTATACTCTTCATTATAACTTGAGAACTACTTGAACTTTGATGTTGCACTTGTAAGTGTTCTTCTATAAAGGTCAGACTTACTCAGAACATGGTGTCCTTGATCCTTTCCCAAGTTCATAGAGCTGCAAATGTGATGAATGTCCAGATCAGCTGAGGCTCGGGCTGTTCACACAGCCCTCTTGTTCATTTGCATTTTAAGAATGAAAGCTGTATTTTGTAATACAAGGCAGGGCTTCCTTGTGAGTTAGAGACTAAGGCTCCTTAAAGATAAGGCGACATGCCATACTGTAGATCATTATCAGTACAGGTGGGAACGCAGTGGTATCTAACTAGTTTTGATATTGGTCACAGCACCGTGTTACATGAACATGTTTTATATTTTGGGCATATCAACCCTTAAAGTGTTAATCAGGGCAATACATGTAGTCGGTTTCCCATTACCATTAAACATAAAATGGTTGAAAGATTCAAATTCCTCATGAGGGTACCTTTTATTCATAAACCAGCAAGCCTAGTTTAAAGCAAAAAGTAGTCTTAATCTGGGTTTATGTGCAGTTTGTGTGTCTCAGTGTGAATGAGTCTGGTTTAAATCCTGTAGACTAGAATGACCACAGAAATGTAGTGACTGAAAGTGGGACTTTTCCATGTAATCAGTAGGTGTTGCCACCTGGGTATAAATTATGAAACTAAAATATGATCAGGCACAAGACACTCTCCCTTATTGTGAGACCATATTCCCAGTCAAAAAAAAAAAAAAAATGTTTGCTTGGCAACAACAAATCCAGAAGTTAAAGACAAATTTTGCATTTAATGTGGTCAGTTCTGTGCAATCTTGGAATATACAAAATAAATTTCAAGTTTTTCAAAACTTATTTTTCTCTGTAATGTTTTATGTTCTGATTATAAGAAGTGAAAGCCATCTGAATTGCACAAATTACACAAACAGAAACATTTTTTTTTCATGAATATGCAATAATACTTATGCCTTGTTTTTGCTTTTTTTTTTTTTTTTTTTATTTAATCTTTTAACTGGCCCTTTTATATTGACTGGAGACTTTTTCATTTGCATTTTAAGAACGAAAGCTGTATTTTGTAATACAAGGCAGGGCTTCCTTGTGAGTTAGAGACTAAGGCTCCTTAAAGATAAGGCGACATGCCATACTGTAGATCATTATCAGTACAGGTGGGAAAGCAGTGGTATTTAACCAGTTTTGATATTGGTCACAGCACCATGTTACATGAACATGTTTTATATTTTGGGCATATCAACCCTTAAAGTGTTAATCAGGGCAATACATGTAGTCGGTTTCCCATTACCATTAAACATATAATGGTTGAAAGATTCAAATTCCTCATGAGGGTACCTTTTATTCATAAACCAGCAAGCCTAGTTTAAAGCAAAAAGTAGTCTTAGTCAACAGCTTTCCTTGGAACACTTTCCATGGAAAGTTGTTGACTCCGTCTTAAATTGGTGCTTTAAGGGTTAAGATCCATTTCCTGAAAAGTGAAGCCAGGCATAAAAATACCATGAAAGTGTATCTATATTATTATTTAGATTTAACTTCAATGGGGTTTTATGTTTCATTGTTTTACTTAATCTTCAAAACATTGGAATTAAAAAAAGGGAAAATATCATTGATAAGGATTCCAGTCAAATTAGGAATTTTAAATTCAAGAAAAGGTCCATATAGAACATTTACTGTTGGGAATAAGTGAATTTACAAAATTTCAAAAGGTGAATACACAAATACAGTGAAAACTTAATATAATGACACTCAAGTATCAGACATATTCACATAACAGCACAAGTTTTGAGGGTTTCAAGTCAAGTTCCTTTGCCAATATACTCATTTATATGACATATTCAGACATCTGATACATTTTACAGAGACCAGATGGTGTCATTATAATGAGGTTTCATTGTAGTGTTTAATGAAATGAAGGGAATGAAGTGAAGCTAAAGTGAGAAGTATTTATATAATTTGCATGGAGATATGTGACTGGGATTAGGAAGAAAAAAATTGAAATAACCTGTTTCAACATGAGAAAAGATTGTTCATAGAATCATCAGTTTGGCATTCAGTGACATAATTGTCCATCGTAGAGCATCAAGGGACCACCTGACAGCGTCTTTTTCAACATAAAAAAGAACATGAAATTCCAAGTACAGGTTATCAGGAGTTCCAGAGTCTACACGAAACAAAAAGGAGATTTTATATTGACTAGTATTTCATCACATCTAACGCATGTAGCACTGTTACTCATGATCTTCACAATTACATGTATTTCGTCTGGATTTTTTACATCAACGCAGAAGTTGTACATAACTGTTTCTTGCTTTGAGTGAGACATAAGTCAACAACCCCCTTGGGTCTGCAGCAAAGAAATCCCTGGGGATTTCCCTAGGAAATTAACTGGGTGTGTACGAGGGGAAGCTTCACCAGGGGCATATATTCCTGCACTCCCTGTCGTGTAAACTTAACCAAGCAATATGTTCAACATCAAACTGCTTGAAGTGGAAAGAGTTAACATCATACATCTACATTCAACCTCTGCTGGTATAATGTGAAGTTCAAAGTCCTGAACCATTGACGGACAATTTTATCATTTGAATAGGCAAACAAGTGTGACTCTGTTTCTGGGTTACACAGTCAGAAAAATGTGCAATGCTCTTAGGTGACTACTTTTTCATTTTGTTGAACTGAGTCATAATTTGGTTTCACACAGAACCGGAATTTATTGAGACATCATGATGGTACAAAGGTTAATAAATAACAAATGATGCTGTGAATTGTTTGATTACATCTAGGTACTGGGTAAATGGTTGACCTCCCACTTGTCAAAGGAATTAGGGGACCAGAGACCTTTTCAGGGATGTGTTACTGCATCCTGTCCACATCAGTCAGATGCTCGCTACCATTGCCTGACTACTAAACCATATTCTCCTTTTGTGGTGCCCTTGCTCATTTAAGGGACTCTTCCATTTTGGGAGTGATTCAGAAAACGCTAAAATGATATGTATTTACACGATTGATTATGCAAAATTAGTATTATGATATGATGCTCCCATTTTGTGATTTCGAGAAATGCTAAAATATTGTTCATATCATCTATTTCTATCATTGATTATGCAAAAATCGTGTTATAACATTCAAAACAGATTTGAACTTGAGTCACATTCTGAAAAATGTCTTAAGCAATGTAGGTGCTTAACTGGAATAATATAAAATCTGTATCCTAGAGAGTGACTTGGCAGGTCGAAACTTGACTTCTTTAACAATCCATGTAAAACAAACGGATCAGTGCTGTAAGCATATATGTGTATCCCTTGGCAATAGAAATTTGGGGGTCACAAATATATGCAGATCAGTCTTGTACATGTATGATCAGAATAGTATGAACAACATTTAAATGTTGAAAACAGAACACCAAGATGTTATGTGTCAGCATGAACAATGACTGATTCTGTTGATTCCTGGCAAACATCTATGAGATGCTTTGGTTGAAAAAAATGTAAAATTTTAATTTTAGCAACTAATGTTACTACCTGAGTTCAGGAATCTGTGTTGTAAATGTCCAATCAGATCAGTCCAGTCAAACGAGTACAGTTTTGTGATGATCCTCATTTTGCTAATGATCCAGTTGCATTGTAATTATCAGCCAGTAGAGGGAGCTATTCGTGTGTTGGGGCTCTGCTGTTTGTAATTGTCACATATACAAACAGTGGTTGTGTATATCTTGTTTACATCCAGATCTATTAAACTTAGCCATTTTTAAACAAAAAAGGTTGTTTATTTTCTTGTTTCATGAATGCCTTGCAAGAAGAAGGATATGTATGTTGCCCTTAGGTATTGGGGATATGTTCCCCTCTTTGACCCTGTTGGGTGCTCCAGAGGAGCCTGGAAGTAACTTTTTGTGACAAAGGCTCCACAGTGTACTGTGTAGCCCTCCAAAAGGCTAACATTTTTATATCCAAAGCATTATGAGGGCTAAAAACTTATATTTCCCTGGAGCCCAACCTTCCTGATGGGATTGATTTAGGCCTGTTCTTGTGACTTTGTGTGCTCTCACATTTGTGTACTAAAATTTTGTCGGTCTGTCGGTCGGGAGGGAGGGAGGGAGGGAGAGAGGGAGGGAGGGAGGGAGGGAGAGAGAGAGAGAGAGAGAGAGAGAGAGAGAGAGAGAGAGAGAGAGAGAGAGAGAGAGAGAGAGAGAGAGAATGTACTTGTGGGCCAAATTCTGAACATGATATCTATAGATTAGATTAAAAATTGAATTTTACCTTTCTTAAAGGACTTGAAAACTGTAAAAAACAAAAACAAAAATAAACTATAGTGAGTATCTGTTTGTTGTCAAATTTGAGAGATGCATATGCTGTGCTTACAAATTTAGCCCTCAATCATGCAAGAGTGGTAACTTTTTATGAAATTACTTGCAAATGGATGAAAAACTAACACTTGACATAGCATGCATCAGATTATCACTGTTATTTTCCTGTTCCTGTGAATTTTGGTCTTGGCTTTCAAGATTGAATTGACGATATGATATGCCAATTCATTGAGCACAGCTATATTGACTGATTAATGTAGTAGTGGTAGTGTTTATTTTATTTGTTTTTTCTTTTCTGTTCCTTTTTTGGGGGGGTGGGGGTGGCTAAGGTTATCCCCAGTCAGTCTTGTGGGGATTCATGCTTGCTTGGTTTTTAGAAGCATATATATATATATATATATATATATATATATATATATTATATATATATATATATATATATATATATATATATATATATATAAACCAATTGGCTGGTGACCTTAAGCTACAAAAGTGGCAAAGATGCTAAATTTAAATGTTAAGGTATGTTCTTAGTGGCCCTTTGTTGCATTACAAATTAGAACGGGAATTTTTTATGCCGCTGAACAAAATGAAGCCAGTATTCCTACCAAATCCTACTCTTGCATCATGTAAGCTCCCGGGATTGCTGAGACGTGTACTGCATCAAACTTTGCATTCAGCTTCAGTGCATACCGGTACTGTATGAAGCTACCCATTTTTTTTTTTTTTTTTTCTTTTTTTGTTTTTGTTTTTTTAGGGGGCGGGGGGGGGGGGGGTACTGTAATTCCAGTTGGAAAATATGTGTTCATTGTACTGCCCCATACTCACCATTTTTGCTTTACTTGTTAGTCATTTTCGTCGCTAATTAAACGTTTAAATCCAAGGTCCATTTTGTTGCAGACGCATATATATCTTTCAAAGACCTGTTTGTGCCTTTGAACTGCAGTTCTATTAGTTCGCAGGATCTTTACAATTGCCAATTCTTTCACCATGTAAGTTAATGTACGCGGTTGAACCTGGAATAGGAAGTAAGTGTGTGTGTGTGTGTGTGTGTGTGTGTGTGTGATTTGTTTTTTTTTTTTTGTTTTTTTTGTTTGTTTGTTTTGTTTTTTTTTTTGTTTTTTTTTTTTTTTTTTTTGTTTTATACCTGTAAGCTTTGTTTTAGGATGCATTTTAGGTCAATTGTTCAGTATTTTTGGGATACTTATTCGTCAGTAAGTGTAAAGCAGCTTGTATTGGATAAAAAAAAAACAGTGATGCCAAACATGTTTGGATGAAGATGAATGTCAACATTTTAGTGGGACTGGTACAAGTATTCTTTTTGTTTATATTACAAGTTTCTGACTGGACATTTCTCACATTATATAACAATTCCTATCTGCAGTTCAGCATGTACTTATGAAAATGATTAAGTTAAAGTATCATTTTAAACTTTTGAAATAGTGGCTGTATGAGTTACGGTAACTATGAGAGGCAGGAAGCCAAGAGTCCCTTCATACTGTTGGATGGGGCACAGTTTGGGGGACAGGCGGCGTGTTTCCGGTGACTTTTGTCTTTGCGCCACCTCCCTCGTGTCACCTCAGTCTGTGAACGGCAGCTCAAGTGTTAACGTGACCTACCAGCACACAGGTATTTATTTCTGGAATCTTAGCTTTTCCTTGACCTTAAAGCTTGCAACACATTCCCCAAGGGAAATTTATCCAAGTTGGTCACGTGACTTGTCTGCCATCAATCTCTCAAGTAAATGTATTCATGATAGTCACATGACCAACATGAAATCATATACCCTTATTTACATATCAAACACATCTGCCCGTTTACCAAATAGGTAGGAACAAAGCGTTCTATCTCCGTCGTCCTCCATATGTAAGACATGCTACGCGATCGACAACAAAGGGCAGACATTGAGATTCACATTGACTGTAAATCTCCTCTTCGTCCGAAAAGCTTGTGTGAAAAATACATCTATAATATATACTGTTATGCAATTTTGCCCATAGGTCATCTGTAAGGGCTGATGTCTGGCAAAAAGCGTATCAGCTCACTGGGGCCCATGTACCGCGCATTTACGTCCTATTAACAATTAGACTCAAATCTAATTAAATTTTGGTAAAACACTTTTTTAAAAAATCGCTAACATTAAATAATTACGAAAAAACAATAGAAATAAGTGCTGTGGCTGTGCTTGCCTCGCTAGACGATGGCTCGCGCGTATGCATGTATGTGCATGTGTAAATCTACTTTAACCATCTGTACCCCGCGACCACCCAAGCATATTCACTAATCATGTCTGGTTGAGGCGGCCGTAAGATGATTGCATTCTGCCTTGATTTGGCGCGTGTGTGGGGGTCCAAACCACCTGACAACAAACTTTGAGCAAACCGGTACATCATAATGTGATTTCAACTCAAATTTTATATTAAAATGAGAAATTATGTTATGACATTAGTTTACTAATATTTGATCAATGTTGCGTTAGTGCTGATTTATACGCCATGACCTAATCGCAGATCATCATTGAATTCAACGCTAAGTAGGTATCGATTTAGTCGGGTTCTTTGAGAAACTGGCGCCCAAGTTAGTTTTGATTCAAATTCCAAAATCTGACAGTGTGGCAATGAAATTTAAATTTTGACGGAGCTCCACACATAACAGTGACAAGATCTATTGTGACATCATCGTTGTCCCGACATCGAGATGACTGCCATGGGGTTATATGTGGTCTTCGCCATACATGATCGATTCAAGCGCGCCACAACATAAATTCGCTCCACAGGGTGTCTGGGGATAAAATGCAGACCTACGCCGTTGCTGACAAGATCAGCTGCTTACCTGATGGTGCAGCCATGACACGATTAAAATTGTAACTTTCCGTGAAAAGATAGAAGGAAACCCTGAAGAAAAACCACGCAAGAGGAAGGAGAGACAGATCGAGGGTAGCAGAAAAGACTACGAAGAAGGAAAGACTTGCAGAATGGCAGGGGGAATAATATATTGGTTTGGGGGATTGAGGTCTCCAGTAAACCAAGTTTAACATCAAATACCTGGTTCATTGGATAATCGGGTCTCACAAAGCACAATCACTTCGGCACTCTCCAGGCATATAGGTTGCACTCACCCCAATCACATGAGGAAGACGTACTTTAATGTGAACATTGATAAATATACAATCCTCTGGTCCAAAAGTCAAATTATTCCATTCAGAAGTTTACATCGACTGGATACTATCTTTATCCCATATTTACGAAGGCATACGTTGAACAACATATACATAGCTCGTACTCTGCAAAAAAATCCCGAATTGTTCAGCTCGAAGTCATCAGAAGGTTAAAGGTCCCAATGATTGACACCCGGGGAGGCAAGGGCGTAGTCGGCGGGTGGGGGTGGAAGGTGGGGGTTCAAAGGGTTCAGACGGACCCCCCATTTTCAGCAAAAGTCCAACTTGGACCAATAAAAGAAAAACAGAAAGACTGAACATGAATCAAAACATAGCTTTACTTACTAGCATGACAAGATACTTCATTATAACCGTGATTGGTGTAGTTGAGCCAAACACAGCAAAAAGGATCTTTGTATGACCTTGTGGGAGCTTCTTTGGAATACGGTCCGGATTTTGGAGCTTTGGATTTAATGCATACTTTTTTTGCCAAAAAAACTGCTCTTTCTTTGGTTGGGCTTAATAAATTAAGCCTCAATGCATGAAGTCAACTTCCAGTTATGTTGTTCAGCGAAATGTTACAATAGAATAGCAGCTTTCAAGACTAGGTGGTGTATCTGTAACTTCATAGAAGTTTCGCACCTGAGTATAAAGTTAAGAAGGTCCAGCTTTGGAAAATTATTTTACATGTAGATCACCATCCAGCAAAAGAGTGTCGAAGTTCAGCGTGAGAATAAATTCTCTTTGCCCTCAAGTTTTCACTGATAGAATTGAATTCCTAGGCCTATATGTGCAGTTCACTACACGATTGAGCGATATTCAAATCAAAATTTAATTTCAAAAGGTCCACAATTTACAATTTGACAGATGAGGGAAATAACTGTAACACCGTTTCTTTTTTTAACATTCAAAGATTTGAATTCCCAATCACATTAGAACTATAAAGGCCTAAAATATCTGGGATTCAAATCTGAGAAAGTTTAGGATTCTACTTGAGAAAATATCAATTACTTCAAAAGGCCTAGTAATATGCTATTCGGCTGTGGACCAATGAGATTACTGCTGCTTACTTAATTATAATAAGCTTATATTATAATATTCATTATAATATAAGCTTATTATAATTAGGTAAGCAGCAGTAATCTCATTGGTCCACAGCCGAATAGCAAACGTGCATTATTTTGCCATAGTACATGGCAATAGTACACGATGAGCAGTTCAGTGTTTTGCCACCAGGGGGTATTGACAACTCATGATACAAGCTAAAATTCCATATGTTGTTATCAAAGTATAGACACATGGATTCTGCCGCTATAATTGTTAGTTATTGGTCATTGGTGTTGCCGCGCGTCGTTTATTAATATTAGAGGATATACTTATGAAATTTGAAACCAAGATGCTCATGGATGCGATTCAATTGCTTGTAATATGGATCGCAAGACTGAAGTGAAATTAATTCTCACCAACGCAATCATTACTGATAACTTCTAAATTTGTCAGCATTTTCATGTTAGGCCATGATCATTTCTTGCACATAGCATGTAGTAAAAAGCATTCTTTGTATGTATCTGCATTAGTTGCCCTTATTAGGGATCTTTTGGCAAAATACTGGAGCTTTGTTAGGGAAATTTCGCTGAAAAGAGGGCGCCTTCAGAGCGGCACATACCCAGTATCGTCACTAATTGGAGCATTCACCCCCCAACCCCGCCTATAGTTACTCCACATGCTGAAGTAAATTAATTTCCTGAAAAATTAAAGCAGAAATTACGCGATTATTATTTTTTTTCTTGATGATTTTTTTATCTGTATCAATTACAAACATGCATCTCTTCATGATACTGGGATCCAGACTTATAAGGCACAGTAAATTTCAGGTTACGCAACATTTTTCACCGCAGCATATCGGGAGTGCAGCATGAAAGAGGGTTACTTTTAACGAATTATCTAGCAGAGAAGACATTCGTTTGCCTTGTCTAAAGAAATTAAATTTGCGGGTGAAAATGTTGGGTCGGTGGTAATGAAAAACAGGAACTCTATTTTACAGGGACTTTTTTTTTTTTTTTCCTCTTTAGATTTAGTGCGTTACTGCTTTGTACTTTAAGTCCTAACTGGGTCCCAACCTGAAATGCTTTGGTCCGTCTTGGATATGGTGCCAGAGCTCTGCTCACGAAAGGTCGCCGAGTTAGGCTATGATGTTACTAATGTCTGTCTGCCAATACACATTTCTGGTGAATACAGGTGGTCCACATTTTGCAGCTAAAACCCCGGTAACTTTCAGAACGTTACAAAGTATATGAAACTGTAGGTTGAGTTCAATATCTGTTATACTACCTATGGAATTGTGTAATATATCTCAAAATGGAAATATCTTATGAACACTCAAGGATAATTAACGCTAGGATATGTGCGAAATTTGGTTGGATTGTAGGAAAGTCGAAATTTCTGATGAGCTTGAAACAAGTGGTGCCACATATATATTTTTGCTGAACTGTCCCATCCCCATATATTCAATAATAGAGAGAATAAAAACAGTAAAGAACAGCACAGCAGTGTGTGGTTTAACAGGGCTGAGATTTTAAGAACAGCAGTACTGCAGTCATACTGGTCAATTCCCTTATTTACCATAAAATTATAATAGAATTAGGTACAAGACAAGTAGTTTGGTGTGAAAGGTTTACTTACACTGCTAACATATGTAATAGTACACTGTGCATTTAAACGTATAGATACTCTCTTTTTAAAGTATAACACTTCTGCATTCTCCCTTAAAATACTTAAATTAAATTTGCCGTTTTCTGCCCTGTACGAAATAAATTATACTTTCCTTCTAAATATTTTTCTAAGCTCTGTGTAGATCAGGCAAATTATCGAAAAATGAAATTTACCTTCAACTGTTTATACAAAATTCCTTTTACATGTAATAAACATGCCTATATTCTTTCTCCTTTCACGATTGCTTTATGCCTCCCTATTTCTATATGTAAACTATGGCACGGCTAGAATAATCAAACGAGTGGCATAGCAATACGAAAATTTGTAACACTGACAAGACTAAGATACCTTTCTGGGAAATGCAAACCCTGTACAGCACTCGTTAAATCTTTGAAAAATGTGTTATCTCGATCAAAATTGTATAATTGTATAATCTCATTGTGTTTATTTCGATGTATTATGTAAGTTTTTCCTCGAATTCAGGGTTTTAAATAAAATTATTATTATTATTATTATTATCATCATCATCATCATCATCATCATCATCATCATCATCATCATCATCATTATTATTATTATTATTATTATTATTATACGTGTCGCAAATTGTGAAAATTGGTAAATTATTTTTCAACTTACTGTGTCTGTAATTGTGCGTGTTGTACGTGTGTCGGGGGGGGGGGGGGGGCAGAGTAATATACTATGTTGCTAATCCTATATGCCACAACTTCAGTGGCTTGTGCCCCTGTGCATGAAATAACATATCAACTCAATCCATGCCCATCTTGATAGTGCACCCAGTGAAGTTGAAAGTGCGGATATATATTCCTTTTTAATCGTACTTTGTGCTCAGATAACTCCGAGAAAAGATGTTGACATTGTCTCACTAAAAAGGTAGTTGCTTTCAACATTGTTCGGCAAATCCTAAAAACGAATTCAGCACGTCAGCTTAAAAACACCAAGAAAGGGCGTTGATACTGTTTGATTAAATGACGTTGCATTGAACATTTTTGGTTTAAATCTTGAAGTGAATAAAATATGCCGTGCAACCAAATTGCACTCTGTAGCTATGGGTTCCTTATAGACTGGGTTCGTATTTATCCATATAGTTGTGTATTAACACATGTCGAAGTCAGTGAATTTGTATATGCAGTTTTTTATTCAATTGAAATTACAGTCTAGTTTGCTATCACTTCAGGTGACTTTGTATTTTAAAGTTTGCAAAAATTATCTACACAATTTTCAATTCAGGATATTGAACATGCGCAGAAATTGTTGAAGTATATCCCATAGGAACGTTGCCCTATTTGTTAAAAAAATTGTTGACGCATGAGGTGACAGCAATTTTGTGTATCAAAAAGGATTTGCGAATGTGAAACTTGAAACTTATTTAACAGAATTGGTTTGCAGAAGGAAAAAAGGTGTGTTCCTTTAACACAGGTTGCCACATTGTGTAGATGATGACCGATGTTTCCTTTTACTTGCCATTCAAAATAATTTAATCTCTGTGCAAAGACAGACATTTTCTTTCTTTCCTTTTTTCTTTCTTTCTTTTTCTTTCTTTCTTTCTTTGTTTCTTTCTCTCTTTCTTTCTTTCTTTCTTTCTTACTTTCTTTCTTTCCTTCTTTCATCTTCCTTTCCTTCTTTCGGCCGGGGACGGCTATAACTTGAAATCCAAACTTGTACATGGCAACGGCCCTCCTATCACAATTGATCCTGTAATTTGGAACAATTTAATATTTTCAAAATAAAGCATATTGGAGGCAATTAAATTGAATATTTAAATCTCCCATATCTTCAAAACTATTCTATATAGAGGTGCAATTGCCAGTTATGGGTTTGTGTCATCGACAACTCCTTTGGCATTCAAACAAAAATTAAGAAATTTCAAATTATGCTAAATTCTCCGCACTTTCCCGGGATTCACACACACACACACACACACACACACACACACACACACACACACACACACACACACACACACACACACACACACACACACGCAGGTATGTATGTATGTATGTATGTATGTATGTATGTATGTATGTATGTATGTATGTATGTATGTTACTCAGTAACTCTACCTAAATGTCTTTTTTATGTCTGTGTGTCAACACAGACATTCTGCTTTTGCTGGGTGTATTTATTTATGTCTATTTATGTTATTTAACATAAGTCATTCTTTGAGTTTCAGACCAAAAGGCAAGTCAGATTATCTGCCAAATAAATATTTTCCGGTTCTCGGTCTATAATGTTATTATAATCAGTATCAACAATATATGTATATATATATATATATATATATATATATATATATATATATATATATATATATATATATATATATATATGTATATATATATGTATATGTATATATATATATGTATATATATATATATATATATATATATTTATATATATATATATATATATATATATATATATATATATATATATATATATATATAGGCCCTAGGCCTTGTCTTTGATGTTCAGCACTCTTTCGTCTCGCATACATAAGGGGCCCTCGGCCTTGTATCCGCCGATACAATCCTCTCTGTCTTGCTGTATCGTGTTTTAATCTTTTGTTAAATAAGTTGGTTCCTTCTGGAGTATGATGATAAATAGATAAAGAAATGAACAGAAAATCAATTGAATAAATAAAATATAGGATAAATTTTTAAAAGTGACCACTTGAGTTGAGCAAGAGGTTGTATTGTGATGTTTTCAATATGCCGAAGAACATGACCTTGACTGTATCGGCCTATGCTTCTGTTCTGTATAGTTGACCAAACGAAACACTGGACCAAGGAATATAGCATGAGTACTGTGACATTGCTGTGCGCAACTGACCTTGGATGTGCAGACTGACCAAGTTCTGTGAGCATTGGAATAATATCAAGGCAGTGTTCGAAATAAAGTTTTTCTGCCTGTCCGAAACAAGTGAAATTCTTCTGCTTGTCCAAAACAAGTGAAATTCCTTGCGTACAAGCTATTTTGACGGAAATTTATAGTTTAGTCCAATGATAATAAGTTGTCCTTGCCTACCTGCAGACAAGTGAACATTTTCTCTTATCTTAATCACTACAAGTTCACCTTTGTCTAAAACCATCATCACGGCTTCAATATCAGTCTTCACTCATGCAGTTCAGGAGTCTTCATTTTTAAGCGAAAAGTGAAAGAATGTCAGTTTGACTTCCCAAGGTCTCTCAAACTCAAAATTAACCGCACCAAAAGAAACTCAACAGGTACCTTCTTATTAATGTTTTAGTATGGGCCTAGGATCCATCATTGCTGAGATATAAGCCAATATGTGAGTCTGACTTTTCAAGGTCCCTCAAGGTCAAAATTAACAATACAAAAAGAAACCACACAGGTACTTTTCTATAACTCTTCAATAGTAGCATATCATGTGTGCATGGCTTACATTAGAAACTAAATTAGAACTACAATATATAAAAATATATATATATATATATATATATATATATATATATATATATATATATATATATATATATATATATATATATTGTAGTTCTAATTTCGTTTCTAATGTGAACCATGCACACATGATTTTAATTATTAGCCTGCATGCTGTGATTCTCAACTTAAGTTTAAATTGCTCTGAATAAATAAATAATAAAATAAAATGTCAAAAACTCCATTGATGATTATGTGGTGCATTGGATCATTTGATATGGTTATCCTTTCACGTCAAAATTTATTTATTTATTTACCTGAAAAAATGGGACACCATGCCGTCGATTAAGGGCCGAAAACTGAACATGTGGTCAGAGGAAAGGATGCGGGATGCAATATATGATTCGAAAAAGGCGCGTTGGGGCTGTGGCACCTCTCCAGAGAATGGAATGTACCGAACAGCACCCTCGAAAAGGGCGTGAAAGGCATGGCGAAAGGTCATACACATTCGTTATATCGTGTGTGTTTATGTAGTTTCTATACTTTTACGTCCATACATTCTTTAAGTTCAAGTGGGTTGTCTTTTCCAAATGCGTGCTAAAGGCAAGCAGCCGCCATACCAAAAAGGCCTGTGCCGGAGGCCGTCAAACATGCTTGATGTTTTCCCGCTGATGACCCGTTATTGACTCATTTGGCGGTTGAATTTTAAAAATTTTGAATCAAACGTAATACTATAGTACATAAATTAGATAATATTTAGGTTTAGACACAGACATATGCAGAGACTAGATTGAAATTTTCCTGCAGCACTATGCAGAAGATGTAGCACTGTTGCTCATGTTTGTATTTTAAAGGAGATATCATCTCATCTGTCGAAGGTGGATGGAACTGGTCTACAAGACGACTTCAACAGCAACAAAGTTCCCGGAGAGAGATGGAAACCTTTGCTATCAACTTGAGCCTGGACGAAAGGAACAGACTATTAACTATCCTGATTTGCTTCATCCCAGTAGGCAGTCATATGGCCTCCATGACAATATTTAAAGGGAAACGAGTCAAGACTAAATGGCACACCAGAATCGTGAAAATGTATATCAGATAAAGCCGGATGAATCAGTTATGAGCTATTTTTTTTTGCAGTGATCTCACTATTTGTTGATCAGATTTCCAATGAAAGGCCAAACCTGGAGTTGCCACATGTATTACTCTTAGATGGCCATGGTTCGCATGTGTAAACTTGTCATTTCCTGTTGTCATGAAAGAGAACAACATAAAGCTTTCCCAGCCATACTATTCATTATCATCATCCCGCCGACAGAAGTTTCTTAAAAGGTATAAACTCAAATTGGCATGAGAAAAAAAATAAACAAGATGCTGCTGTCACTGCTCTGGAGTAAATCTGTCTGTGTGTCCTGAATATTAATTTCAAAAAAATCAATTCCTTTAAAATTTTGTTCAATAATAATCGAATGTATTTGACCACAACCTTTTAAATTGAAGCGGTGAACACTAAAATCTTCTAAGTGTACCTAATTAAAGCAATTTCAAATTTTATAACTTTCATTTCATTTGACACTCCTGTACTACGAGCCAGTGAATTGTTGTTGCTACCGATACCTCCATTTACAATACATTTGAAGATATTCCACATTTGAACTTCGCAACTATACTCAATTATTATAAATGCAAATTTTATATCTTTCTCTTCGATTTCATTGAATGCATCTATAACACAAACCTAAAACCTGAAGATGGATTGACACTTATATGCGTAATGATTTTTGGGGAAAAAACTATGTGAGCAAATCAGTATGTGTGCCCGGAGGGTAAGATATTACTTTTGATCATACATTGACTTCATTAAATACTGGGAGTATTTCAAGCTTTAAATCTTGAATGTCTTCAAACCAGAGAGAAGTGTAATTCCAACTGCCTTTTGTACATATGCGCAGTATGGCGCACCTGATGAAGGACAGTGAGTGGATGAAGGAAAGAGAAATCAAAGTTTCTTTGTCATTATTGTGCCCAGTACCGACACGTGACAGAATTACGGTGAAACATAAACGATTACCGTCAAATGTGGTTACAAGTGATGTCCAGTTTCCATTTGTACGAGAAAAACAAAGAGCTAGGAAAAACAGCAAAATATCTGGCAATGATGTATTAGCAAATGCAAAAAAAAAAAAAAAAAAAAAAAAAAAAAATGGAAAAGAAGATTTGCTTCACAGCAAATTTGTCTGGTTGCCTTCGAAAGGAGAACAGTTTGAAATGCTACACTTTGCCATTGTTGAACATAATCTATATTATGTGTTGACAGTTGTCAAGGAAGACAGCAACCTGGTTGATTTGCATTTTGTGGTAGTTGATATCAAGGACATGATATTGTTACAGATTATATTGTCGTTGCCAAGGAAGACAGCAACCTGGAAGATTTTGTATTTTGTGGTAGTTGATGTTAGGGCCATGATATTGTTACAAGTTACATCGTTGACAGTTGTCAAGGAAGGCAGCAATCTGGATGATTTGTATTTTGTGGTAGTTGATGTTGGGGACATGACATTGTTACAAATTATATTGTTTACATTTGTCTTCTTGCCAAGGTAGACGGCATCCTGGAAGATTTGTCTGTGGTAGTTGCGGCTAGGACCATGACATTGGTACATTGCTGACATCTGTCGATTTCACTTTCACTTGCAATGTGCATTAGTCTTCAAATTTTGAAAAAAAACAATTACATATTATTTTAAAGATATGAAATGCCCCACTTCAACTGAGCTTATGTCCCACTTTATCTAAAAGGTAAAATAAAGTAGGGCACCGGACTTTCATTTTTAAACTCAAATTTCCCCCCAAGATATCGAATGTCCTGATATAATATTCAGTTTGTACATAGATTATAAGTGCATGTCTCCATTTATATGACCAAAATAATTTGTTGAAAGTGTCAATAAGAAGAAAGACTAATCAGTTATTCCCTAAGTGTCGCCTATCTATACGGAATATAAACTATCCTATATCATTGCACTAAACACATTACGATGAATTTTTTACAGCCTTTGAGTCCGCTTATCGGCAATACAATAAACCAATGGACTAAACACTCACAACTGTTCCTTGTAAGCGCTCCCACATATTGTAGAATCTCAAATTAAGACCACCTCTATAGAGAGACCGTTTCTATATTAAACCACCAATTTAAAGGCTCGTTTTTGTTTTTCCTTAAATTATATCCCCATCAAAAGGACTCGCTATTAAGACCACATTTGTATTTTCCCTTAGGTGGTCTGAATAGCTTCTCTTCTGATTATAACTATTCAATTTCACAACCACAAAACAGAAACGAAAATAAAAATAGAAACACTTTGCTTGAGATTGCAACTCTGTCTGTGTGCCTTAAAAATCAATAAAATTCGGAATGTTTTAAAATTTTGTTCAGTGATAATCAGTTATCTTGAACACAACCGCCTCAATAGAAATTGCTCCTTCGTCTTTTATAGTTTTGAAATGATGAGCATTGGGATTTTCCAAGAGTGCCTAATTAGCATTAATAAAGATTTGATAGCTTTCGTTTCCATATCTTTACATGCACCTATACCACAAACCAATGAATTCAAGTTGCTATATTTCTAGTATTTTTCAAATTTTATTTATATGATTTGTTCCTTTCACAAATTAATTTGCTATAATGATTTAGAACTATGCAGTTTTTCAGTGAATGGCACGAGATAGTACTTTGCTCTTAGAGGATCGGACTTGATAGTGTTCAAACGGTACTTGGGCTTACAGATTTGGGTTTTGTTCAGTTTCTTTTAATGTCAAGTAGACAACTATATCTTGGATACATTTGAAGATATTCAACATTTAAAGATTGGACTTATGCATTATCAGCATAAATTCAAATTTCACAGCTTATATTTTCATTTCAAAGGATGTACAAAGAAAATAGAACTTGTATTGACACCCATTCCTTAATATATATATATATATATATATATATATATATATATATATATATATATATATATATATATATATATATATATATATATATATATATATATATATTTGTTTGTGTGTGTGTATGTATGTATGTATGTATGTATGTATGTATGTATGTATGTATGTATGTATGTATGTATGTATGTATAAGCAAATGAGTATGTGTGTCCAAAATGATGATTTAGATCTTACCGTTCAACATGGCTTGTCTTTAGTATTTTAGGCATTGAAATCGTGAGTGTGTCAAAACACATAAATTTAAGTCCAACTGTGCTTGGTACATAGATAAGTATAGAGTGTGGGATGAGGGATATGTACACCGGTGGCACATATTTACAAACCATGCTAAATTAGAGGTATTTTACATTTTAAAGTTGAATGTCATTAAAAGTTACACTCCTGAAGTTATACACACAATTTCAATGTCTATTTATAAAGTAAAATCTCTTCACAGTGGGCACCCTTGGGACTGGGAGAAAGTAAGCATTGTACACAGGGGATGTTCACTGCAGAGAAGGTCAGCCCTTTTGGGTAGTTACATGCACATGCACATATATTATAATCTATGAAAAAAATAGCCATGTGGAATACCTAATTGTCTTTGTTCCTTTATTACAAAAACAAACACACTCACACCCACACACAGCCCCTCACCTCCAGATATACACACACAAGAAAAATAATCTGATCAGATGCTACCAGCACAGTAGGCCTACCCATGAAGAACAGTGTCCTCTCGCCGGTTGCAAGATATATATATATATATATATATATGTATGTATGTATGTATGTATGTATGTATGTATGTATGTATGTATGTATGTATGTATGTATATATATATATATATATATATATATATATATATATATATATATATATATATATATATATATATATACATATGCATGCGTTTCCCATTTCAGCTAGGCGACTGGTGCCAAAGGTTGTAGGTTCGAGTTCCGCTCGTTCCGAAAATAAAATATATATTTTCGGCATTTCCTTAATGCTGGTGGATTTAAGTCCCCGATTCTGGAAATAAATGCCGACTCGGTAAATATACTGCATGCATAACCGTGTTGATATGGCACTCGCACATAACTACCTCCATTGAACCATTCTTTTTAGGAATGGGGATTTGGTCAAGTGGATATGTGCGTTTCCCATTTCAGCTAGGCGACTGGTGCCAAAGGTTGTAGGTTCGAGTCCCGCTCGTTCCGAAAATAAAATATATATATATATATATATGTATATACATGTATATATATATATATATATATATATATATATATATGTCTCCCACTGCATGATTAGTAGAAATGTGCGACCAAAATTTATTCATACCAACGCAGACTCTGTATTTATTGATCCAAATATCCAGAAATGCCGAAAAATTTTCATGCAGTCTGGGCAGTGCATTTATAAATATTATGTGCTAGCTAAGAACCGCTCACAGCCCTTGATGTAGGCTGTATGTGTAGCTGAAAAAGATAGATGTGCTTATTTTGATAGCATAGGCCTATGCCACGGGAAGTTGTGCTGCCATCCATGTCATCAGCAAAAAGTAACAGTAATGTTCAATATAACCATCTCTGCAAGTTGTAATCGGCTTACATATAGTACTTAGGCCTACTTGGTTCAGAGGCCTATGATAACATGCAGTACCTTGTCATCTAGCTAGCTATTCTCAAGGTCATACAAGTTTGGCAAGTTAGTTCCTATTATGGGCCTAACACGTCACAGATATTTGAAGTAGAATTTTTATGGTCCACACAACTAAACTATCTTCTCTAGCTACTATAATAAATTATTTATATGGTTCGTGGTTAATGCAGGTATTATTTTTTGTGAGGCTTGTCGCTCTCCCACTATATATAATACCATCCATCTGGTGTAAATACAGCCCTGGTTATATTGTTCATTGGGTTGGTATGGGAGCATGAGCTTTGGTATTTCAGATAAAGATGGCTCAAAATGAGGCTAAAATTAGCACATGGGGGCTTTTTCCTTGTAAAACCAATTTGATGTGAACAGTCACAAGTTCCTAATCATAAATTCTCAAATATCACTCTCAAAATAGTTACTAGGCATTCAGTTCCTGTACAACCAATCAGAAAACACCCCCCCCCCCCCATTATAAATTCATAAATATCAACCTGAAAATGGATGCCACAAGGTTGATATTCATGAATTTATAATAAGGGGGTCTATGAGAATCCTGTTCTCTGATTTGCCGTACAGGAACTGAATGCCTAATAATCAGGGGTGATAGGATTATGAGCCTGGCTCTTTTTTGTCCAAATTTAAAAGTATTGGACGATATCTGGGTGCGGCTGGCTTCCCTAAGGCAGAGAATCTGCAATCTAGAGCCTAGGCCTATTATTTAGACCGAATGGAAATATAAAGGTTATCACACGGTTGTAGCTGTATTACCTCTGTATCAGCCCCTCGCATCCGTATCGTCACTCAACCATCCGTATCTTGACGATACGGGTGTTCGGGGCTGATACAGGGGGTGATACAGCTACAACCATGTAATAACCTATAAATATATATATAGGCCTATATGTTGGTATATATATATATATATATATATATATATATATAGTCTGTAATAGATTAAATTTACTGATTGGTTATTTGATAAATTGTTATATTATATATATAAAAGCATACATAAAAGATCCCTAAGTAGCAGGTCACATTCACATCCGAAAGATGTATCTAAATTAAATGTAGAAGACAGACTCTACGATTCTACAAGAGTCTTAAATAAACAAGTTTCCCTTTCTTCGAAAATTACCGAGTCGACATTATCCTCTGGTATGGCATGGGCGAGAAACACCGTAAGTAGGCCCTATACACTACTCCGGAACTACAGTATAGGCCTTACGCCTATGCATAGGATTCAAGTCTCTGGCCGAGGATGGAAATTTCCCGTCTTTTTTTTTTTTTTTTTTTTTTTGCTTAGTTTCTCGCTCCCCCACTTCTTTTAAAATGTTCTGTTTTCGCAAAATTAAAATTATGGCGTTATTTTAATTTTGTTCACTGTTAGAGAGCTGCCGAGTGATTATTTTTATTGATTAAGCATGTCTCAGATGATCCCTGAAATGACTCAAATTGCAGGAAATGGCCATGGAGGAGCAAATTTCAACATTTTCCCGTGGGAGTATGCCCCAGATCCCCATGCTATGCGCTCGCTCTCCATTTTTCAGTACCTGCTAGATATATGTCTCCCGCATGTAACAGGAGCCGCCTCTGCAAATGTGTAGCATTGCTGTCATTGATTCAAAGTTGAGTCCGCCTGTGCAGGAATGACGAAGCTAACTAGGCCTAAGCTTAATTGGTTTTGGTTGACATCAGGAAATTTCATGCATGCATGGTTCCCTGTCGCCCGGATTGTATCTTGTAGAGTCATAAATGATGATATTATACGTTTTCAGGCACAAGGCCTGAACTGAAGAAGGGTGGACGGTTCGGAAAAGGGGAGGGGGGGGTGCTCTCTCTACTCATTTCCTGGCTCGTTTAAAATGTAGCCCTAACCTTGTACAAGCAAGCTGTTTAAAATCGCTGGCGGATCTGGGGTGGGGGATCTGGGGGGTTCGAATGAACCCCCATTCCCCAAGGGGAGAGAGAGAGAGAGAGAGAGAGATGTAACGACTAACGTACGTTAGGTTCTATGTATACCTTTGTCATAAGGATGTATTACGAGATCTACTCATTTCACTTGCTCCACTCAAAATACATTTGCAACTTGAAAGACAATAAACCTAACGTCAGAAAAGTTTGTATCGTAGGCCTACTTTTCAGTTCAACAGCCTAGAAGAATATGGTGTCTGTTGGTATTGTACAACTCGTTATCTGGCACATAGGCAGTGGCAGTGGTTAGCCTGGGCCTGTGGACTTGGACATGTGGTAAAAAACAGCTGCAGTGGTGCAACTGATACATTTTTTATATAAATTATATTAATAATATATCATCATGATTGAAAATGTATATTTAATCAGCTTAATGTGAGTTTTTTAACCTTATACATTAAGATAAGTTTGACCATTAAAATGTACCAAAGTACGCCCTTTTCCCTTTTATTTTGTGGAAAGGTCCATTTAATGAAAGGCCTACAGCTACAGTGTTGCTTGCAGTTTCACTTTCAAAGTTCAGCTTTGTTGGCTTCTATTGATCATAAAAGAAGAAATGCTATAGACGTATTGCGTAAAAAAGCCTTCAGGAGGCCAGGGAATTTGTAACATTGAACACAATGGACATTTAGTGATAAGCCTTTACGTTGTTTGGAGTTTCACTTTTAAAGATTAGCTTTGTTGGACTATTTGTATTGAATGAAGACGTGAAACAAGTCATATAGGCCCTACAGTAGCCTGTAATTATTTCTGGGTAAGTGGGTAGCTCGATGATCTAACGTAACGCCAAAGGAAATAATAGAGAATCTTGCATGTCTGGGAGTGAGTTACTGATGGGAAGTTTCAAATGGTACTTAACCTAGCATATATATATACTTTTGTCACAGTAACAAGCCTACCTTTGGTACGATAGTTATTTTCCTGATTGAATGATAAAAGAGCAAAGATACAGCAAATCAACCCGAAACGAGTAAAGAAAATAGAACATACATATATTTTCAAATTGCGTATAGGCCTAAGTAACAACTGTTTCAGTGGACATATAAAGTGTATCTATGAAGCCCTACTCCACATCTTTTTAAAGGCGTTTGGATCCTTCTAGGTGTTCCCGTGGACAGGTGTTGGAGGAGGTGTGTGTGTGTGTGTGTGTGTGTGTGTGGGCACATGCTACGTTGTGCAAAAAAAAAAAAAAAAAAACTGTATACCAGCCGTTGAATATCCACGGAAAGCAAGATTCCTGGAACCAGGCTAGAACTTCATGTTCATGGAACTCGTTGTAAAATGCCCATGCTACTTTCTTACTACTACTTATAAGAAAGTAGCATGGGCATTTTCTGAAAATTTATGAAAAGGATTTTGAAAAGAACATTGATGAAAATGTAGTGAGACGTACACCTAACATAAAAGCCATTCGTCCTTTCATCCTGGCGCATACTCACAGTCCCATCATGAATGTAGACTTCTTGTTCTGCGCTACAGGCTACTGCAGAGGCCTACCACCTTCGAACCATGCATTGTTAGCACTGAGGAATATGGTACGCCAAGCCTTGATAGCTGCTACTCGGTGGCTACATTTCTTTACCTTCACATTATCGATCGAGCAGCTGTTCTTAGCATGAACACAGTACAACTACCACGAGCTCATAAATAAATCATCCCAGTTATTAAAAAATGTAAATAGATTTTTCTTTTTTTTTCCTTTTTGTAAAAAGGAAACCCGGAGGAGAAATGGTGAAACTGAAATGAACCTCTAATATTGTATGTATTTTTAGCTGAGCTGCACATACCTCACACATTACACCATGTTTTTAATTTAAAGGTCTGGTCATTTAGTTAACGTATATACTCATTTTTTAACAAGATCGATTTGAATTTGGGTAATTCATTGGGTGGAGGAGATAAACAAACAAACAATTATTATTATTATTATTATTATTATTATTATTATTATTATTATTATTATTATTATTATTATTATTATTATTATTATTATTATAAATTTTGTTTATCATCATTTTAAACTTTATATTTATGTCAAGTCCCAGGATTTTACTTATGGTCCCAGTTTTAGTTTTGAATGAGTTATAATTAACATCCAGTGTAGTAATAAGTAGCAATGATGTTGGACCATCACAAAAGACAAAAGTGACCATTTGTCACATTGATAGATACGACTGTCAACGGAAGCATATCAAACAATGGTAAACAACATGTTTATTCATATGTTTACAATGTGTATACTGTTTCCCCCTTCGAGCCACTGTTATTTAGAAAACAGTTGCCAAGGGGAAGCTGTCGGCATGTGACTTGACCCCATTGAGATTGGTCAACAAAGTAGGTCACATGGTACACTTAATCCAATCATGTCATGCAATTTTAATAGGTTGTTTACAATAAACAATTTGTTTGTTTGCGCCATGTTCTCGAAGTTGTGAACCCCACATTTGTAGAGCAGAAAAAGGTCAGCCATATTTTTTGGGGTGAAACTGGCATTATCGAAAGTGTCATGCAAAAATTGATAATTGCTTGATCGACTCAAGACCACCCATAAGGATCAAAAGGGTCATTTTGAGTGAAGTAGGACTCTAGGACAGAACTATGAGTATAGCCACTTGTCCATGTGCATTGTTGGCGTCCAAACATTTCCTGAAGTGAAGGAATCACCGGGAACATCATCTTTTGATTACGTGTGAGCACCCTGTGGCTGGTCACCGTACCCGCACGGGGACATGTCGGTAGGTTCACAAGTTTGATCTCATATAACCGGGGAACAATTTGAGCCATTAATATATCACTTGTTCAGTCATTTTTCAGCTGAGTTTGTTAAGTTTCGCTTGATTTTCTCTTAAGAATTTGAAATTCTGGCGCCATTTACAGCTGTAGGCGCCCGGACGATGAGGGAACTCCATGCCATTCAAATGGCCGAGGGGTGTTAGGAGAACGGTCGAAATTAGGTCATCAGTTTCACATTGCGTTTCAGCTCACATGGAATAGGAGGCTTTCAGGACCAGCATATGTGAGTTTAGGTACTATTTTGGTATTTTATTTGACCAGTTTCTTTGAGCAGACTTGAAGTTATTTAGTCTTCCCAATGGAGAAATCCCTATGTCCATTAGATGATCAGAGTATCAATTCTCCCAACCGTAATCTATTGTGCTGAGAAAGCGTGTCAGTTTCCGTGAATGAAACAAGGGTTCCAGTTTACAGTGACCAAAAGTTTTCAGGGGTAGCAACGTCCATACATCAAACTTGTTAATTAAGCAGCCAGGGTTCCATGGTAGGTTTCGGTGAACTGGATAATTAATTTGAGGAATGAAGATGCGAAATATCAACATTTAAAGTTGGGGAATACCTGGAACTACGCTGCGTGATTATCTTGGCACTCAAGAGGCTAAAATGGGGAGCCCAGAAAATTGACTATCCACAGTATCCGCTCCGATGGGGCGGTTAGGGATTTCTTACTTGTCCAAATCTCCAGGAAATCCTCTTATGTTATGCCAAGTGTAATTGGTAAACAGCAAAAATCACATCGCCGAATAACCAACAACCGAATAGTTATTAAAAGGAGGACCAAATGACAGTATATCGTACGTTTGTAGTCGTTCAATATGGAGGACGACGACACGGCCTATTAGAATTAACCCTCTGTCGCCCAAGGCACTGACATCTTGCGTGCAGGAAGATTATGGCGTCCATCTTTTATTTTTTTTTTGTTCGACGTGTGGTGCCCCGGGACAGCGTACGTTCTTGTGAAGGCTGTACAACAGGTGAAAAGAGTACAGTGGATGTTAAATGTACGTGAATAAGTTAATATTTATGTGGGAAAGGGACTCCACGTGGAAGTAGATCGGTAAGTTATACCGGCTTCGACAGACGCAGTGGCTTCGGTCATGGAAGTCGAGCCACGTAGGCTTGTGGACCTTTATCCTGGGCATTTTATGTCGGTTTTGGAAAGTCAGAATACGAGTTTACGATGATGTTTTCGATTTTAAGTATTATTAACTCATGGTAAACGTATATGCACCATCCCAGTTGCAGCAAAATGCCCCGATTCACAGGGTGGTGGCAGGAGTAGGAACTTTCGGGTCAGTCATGTCACTCAAGAGCATGTTTGTTGCACAATTGCAGTCTTGGTAGATATTCTTTGTCTTTATTTTGCCTTTTGTCAGTTACGTACTGCTCCTATTTCTCTGTTTGGAGACCTCTATGTTCTTGAAAACACATAGTAGTTGAGATTTGAGGTCAGTCGTGTAACTCTTGACGCTAAGGGATGAATCAAAATGACAAGTATCTATTCTGTTGTTCTGCCAGCCATCAGAGGAGAAGCGCATTAAAGCTTTCAACATCATGAGCGCCTTTTCACCTGGTGGAATTCATATATACACACAGTTGTCGTTTGATTCAAACTCAAAAATTGAATTTAAGGACTCTAAAACCATGGTACTACCATTTTTGATGAAAACCAACAGCAACTGTAGCCCTCTACGGAACTACTTATTGATGCAGTGGTAGCTAATGGATATATTTTTGTGTTGGTATCGTCATTAACTACAGATTGGTGCAAAGATCAACACTTGTCATGGCCTAATTGTTAAACAAACACAGTTATGATAAAATGGCGGGGTTTTATGCTGTTTATGTTTATTTCTCTTTCAAAGCAAATGGCAAAACTGTAAAAATGGTTTGGTTCCTAACAATATTATCCAAAAAGATTTGCCATCTTTTTTTAATATCTTGTTTAGTGTATGAAATTTTGCTCTGCAAAATTGAAATACCTACGTTATCACAGAAAAAGACAAGTAAGTCACATTTCAACTGATTATTGCATCTATCTACAATTCATGACTACACGAACCCAAAAATATATACCTCAGCCATCTTTGCATCAGTAAATAGTGCTTTATCAAGGATAAAGTTGGTTTTCTCCAAAAACATTTGCATGTAAAATGTATACTTTAGCTGTCTTTGCATCAGTAAATAGTACTTGATCAAGCTCTAAAGTTGGTTTTCTTCAAAAAAAGTCACTTGTATTTAGAGTCCTTAATCCTTTTATTGTATTGTATTTATCATGTTTAGTTGTTAGCTCCCTCTTGCTTTGTGTAATACATGTATTCTTGATGCTGCACTATACGTTTAGGTTATCACATGGTCAGCACCCAAACACCTGTATCGTCACGAGACCTCTTTGGTCTCGTGACGATCTGGATGCAAGGCTGCTACAGGGGTGATAAAGCTACAACAACATAATAACCTTTATATATATTTCCATTCGGCGTAAATAATATTTTTTTTTGAATGGACAACAAGTTTAGTAGTATATATATATTATATTTAAATAAAGCACAGCAGGACAGAATTATCAGAAATTTTTTATGGCCATGGGGACAGGTGAGGGCCTGGCGAACCGGGGCCATCAAATTCCTGATAATTCCACCCCTTTATGGTTTATTCGGATTCTTACATGACAAATTAGATCATAAAAACACTTGCAAACAAAATCACATGGGGGTTAGGCCTACCTGGCAGTTAGTACATGCACTCCTTTTGATTACTACATGTCAGTCAACTTCTCCAAAACCATCATCCAGTTTCACTTCAAACTTTGGGAGGGGAGGGGGGGCTTGGATGGCTCTCAGCCAAGTTTGTCAAAATGGTCATGCTATGTTAAGTTTTGATGATTTTTTAGGTCTGCTGACTTACCTGTCATGCCTTGCTGAGTCGTCCATCCGGTAACAATTACATTTTCGACTTCTTCTCCAAAACCATCAGCCAGATTCACGTTAGACTTGGTGGTAATGTACCTTGGGAAGTTCTCTACATAGTTCGTTCAAGTGGTCACACTCCAGTGATTGTTTTATTTTTTATGATTTCTTTGAGTTTTTGGGGAAACAAATCTAAAATATCTCCAGAAAAAAAAAACGCTCGCCCAGTTGCTTTGATATATTACACAAGAACACTCAGAGGGACTTCTAGTTCTTAATTTGTTCACTGGGTGGTGCAGCAATTTTATATGTATATTTTTTTTTTTTGCTCTTTTTTGCTATTTTCGACTTCTGTTTCAGAACCGTCACTCATATTAAGCTGAAATATATGTTCGTAGTGAAAGGGTCAAACAGAATTGTTCTCTAGTTGGCACTGCTGTGGATTTCTGATTTTGACATTTTTTTTTCGAATTCAAGTACTTATCAATAAATGCACCTTTCCTATTGATTACTGTGGAAGTCAATGGGCATTGTAATGCTAATTCATATTTTGGACTTGGAAGAAACTGTCAGTTAGAACAAGGAGGCTACACGAAAGGAGAGTCCACCCTGGCATTTTCACCCAGCCGATCATCTTTGCGGTAATGAGATTATTTGATAGCAATCTGATGAGACTGCTGGGGGGGGGGGGGGCAATTAGCCTGTGCATGTGTATTACGCGGTCTGGCTGCTTTGGGACATTAATATTGCGCATCCCCAAGCACATACATATCAGTTTTCAAACCAGAGGAGCATATTTCAACTTTAATTTAAATGAATATGTGGATTTGATACTTCATAATTCCCAGCAGCGTCCTTAGCAAGCTATAACCGAGTACATTCGAATATACTCTGAACATAGTTTGCAAACTCATGTATTCACCGGCACCGCAAGCCAACATTCATCAACTCACCATTTGCCTGTATTGTCAATTTACCTGCGGCCATGTACATTTTACTGTAGACAAACTTCAATACTTGCGTCTGGTTATTTCCATTTTGTTTGTAAAAGGAGTAATGCCCTGTCACATGGAAAAAAAATCTAACAACCATCAGTTTTTTTGTCACAATTTGGATGATAAAGTCCGAAATTTACCAAAAAGCTAAGGTAACTTAGCCTGTTTGCAGCTTTTATGTCTCTCTGTGACTGCCATATATGTTTTATACTGTTGGAAGCTCAGGATTTTGTCTCGGTGTAACAAGCTCCCTAATCCGTTAAAAATAAAGAATGAATCTGATATCCCTCCAAAAAGAGCGTAAAATTTATCAGTTGTTTGGTTGATAAGTTTCAAGGCCTGTCATTGGTAAATTTAATCACATGACGGGCACCATACAATCAAATGCGACAAATACCATGTGCTCCCGACGAAACCCCAGCAGGGTTTCTGCCAGAGTGAAATTTTAGGGTACTGAAATTTTTATATTCTCAAATAAAAATTCTAGCAATGAAGCCTTTATGGGGTATTTCAGGGTAATATATGCTAAAATTATTCTTTTCTGCTAAAACTTTAGGGTAAGCAAAAGTACACTCGAGATTTTCTAGGGTATGCTATTTTACCCTTTTTACCCTCTGGCGGAAACCCTGCCCAATTCAGAGGATAAACACAACAGGTGCACATACAAATTATTGGATCTAGAACCTATTTTGTAAGCTGTAATTTCCAAAAAAGACTTGAATTGAACACAGAGGAAGGCAGGAGAGAAAATTTGTGACACAAAGCAAAAAAAAAATACGTAGACCTGTCACTGTACAGTTGCAAAGTCTCTGCGAACATGATGATGTGCTGTTATCATTCCTGGTGATTGTGATAAGTTGACATGCTTCGAAAAACTGTTACCGCACTGAAGGCCAGACACTTTACATCTCCAAGGGTACCAAAAATTTGGGTAAACAGATCTGGAAACTGCACAGGAATATTAATCATGTACTTTGTGAAAGACTTTCTGGTGGTCACTCAGTGAAATTGGATTTAAAAGAAAAAAAAAACCTGCACGTTCCATCTCGCATGTAGCTTGTTGTGCAAATGAGTAAACAATAGGTTTGGTCCAAATAAGCTAGTACTGTGAGCTACCGCTGCAGCGCAGTGATCGCACCCCCGCTTCCTACATGGCAACTGACCTCTCTCCATTGCTGGGTAGGTCACTCGATCCTCGGCCGTCTCACATGGTTCTGCCATCAGTTTGTTGTGCGTTGTTTTTCTGCAATTGTCTTGTTGTTATACAGAAATTACGTGGGCATTGGGTGTTCTGGTGTAGGACAAAATGTCTTGAACAAATTCTGTCAAATTTTGGCTGGTGGTTCATAATCTTCTGGTCTTTTCACCATATTCAACCACTCCCGTCCTTTCTATGTTTCTTTGGAAGAAAACTGTGATAAGCTACCCCTTCCATCCAGGGGTATTTTTCCAATTTACCCAGTTTTCTTGTGTTTGGCTTACAGTCAAGAACTTTGCAATTGTAGACTGTCATTGTAGCTTGTAAATACTTCCGTAGTACGTTGGAAAATAACGATCAACTTTGCGATGTTATTTCCCTGTACTTTAACCATGGCAATATGGCTGCAATATTGAAAACGACCTAACCTGCTGCAAGGTGCACCAGGAAATGACCCTGGCGCATTTGCGGCTACCGACGGTACTTGCTAATTTGAACCTTAGGTATTACCCAGTGGCACACTGTGTATGCTACCAAATACTGGCAGAACGCTAAGGGTTAAAGCTTTATTCATATTTTGGACTTGGAAGAAACTGTCAGTTAGAACAAGGAGGCTACACGAAAGGAGAGTCCACTCTGGCATTTTCACCCAGCTGATCATCTTTGCGGTAATGAGATTATTTGATAGCAATCTGATGAGACTGCTGGGGGGGGGGGGGGGCAATTAGCCTGTGCATGTGTATTACGCGGTCTGGCTGCTTTGGGACATTAATATTGCGCATCCCCAAGCACATACATATCAGTTTTCAAACCAGAGGAGCATATTTCAACTTTAATTTAAATGAATATGTGGATTTGATACTTCATAATTCTCAGCAGCGTCCTTAGCAAGCTATAACCGAGTACATTCGAATATACTCTGAACATAGTTTGCAAACTCATGTATTCACCGGCACCGCAAGCCAACATTCATCAACTCACCATTTGCCTGTATTGTCAATTTACCTGCGGCCATGTACATTTTACTGTAGACAAACTTCAATACTTGCGTCTGGTTATTTCCATTTTGTTTGTAAAAGGAGTAATGCCCTGTCACATGGAAAAAAAATCTAACAACCATCAGTTTTTTTGTCACAATTTGGATGATAAAGTCCGAAATTTACCAAAAAGCTAAGGTAACTTAGCCTGTTTGCAGCTTTTATGTCTCTCTGTGACTGCCATATATGTTTTATACTGTTGGAAGCTCAGGATTTTGTCTCGGTGTAACAAGCTCCCTAATCCGTTAAAAATAAAGAATGAATCTGATATCCCTCCAAAAAGAGCGTAAAATTTATCAGTTGTTTGGTTGATAAGTTTCAAGGCCTGTCATTGGTAAATTTAATCACATGACGGGCACCATACAATCAAATGCGACAAATACCATGTGCTCCCGACGAAACCCCAGCAGGGTTTCTGCCAGAGTGAAATTTTAGGGTACTGAAATTTTTATATTCTCAAATAAAAATTCTAGCAATGAAGCCTTTATGGGGTATTTCAGGGTAATATATGCTAAAATTATTCTTTTCTGCTAAAACTTTAGGGTAAGCAAAAGTACACTCGAGATTTTCTAGGGTATGCTATTTTACCCTTTTTACCCTCTGGCGGAAACCCTGCCCAATTCAGAGGATAAACACAACAGGTGCACATACAAATTATTGGATCTAGAACCTATTTTGTAAGCTGTAATTTCCAAAAAAGACTTGAATTGAACACAGAGGAAGGCAGGAGAGAAAATTTGTGACACAAAGCAAAAAAAAAATACGTAGACCTGTCACTGTACAGTTGCAAAGTCTCTGCGAACATGATGATGTGCTGTTATCATTCCTGGTGATTGTGATAAGTTGACATGCTTCGAAAAACTGTTACCGCACTGAAGGCCAGACACTTTACATCTCCAAGGGTACCAAAAATTTGGGTAAACAGATCTGGAAACTGCACAGGAATATTAATCATGTACTTTGTGAAAGACTTTCTGGTGGTCACTCAGTGAAATTGGATTTAAAAGAAAAAAAAAACCTGCACGTTCCATCTCGCATGTAGCTTGTTGTGCAAATGAGTAAACAATAGGTTTGGTCCAAATAAGCTAGTACTGTGAGCTACCGCTGCAGCGCAGTGATCGCACCCCCGCTTCCTACGTGGCAATTGACCTCTCTCCATTGCTGGGTAGGTCACTCGATCCTCGGCCGTCTCACATGGTTCTGCCATCAGTTTGTTGTGCGTTGTTTTTCTGCAATTGTCTTGTTGTTATACAGAAATTACGTGGGCATTGGGTGTTCTGGTGTAGGACAAAATGTCTTGAACAAATTCTGTCAAATTTTGGCTGGTGGTTCATAATCTTCTGGTCTTTTCACCATATTCAACCACTCCCGTCCTTTCTATGTTTCTTTGGAAGAAAACTGTGATAAGCTACCCCTTCCATCCAGGGGTATTTTTCCAATTTACCCAGTTTTCTTGTGTTTGGCTTACAGTCAAGAACTTTGCAATTGTAGACTGTCATTGTAGCTTGTAAATACTTCCGTAGTACGTTGGAAAATAACGATCAACTTTGCGATGTTATTTCCCTGTACTTTAACCATGGCAATATGGCTGCAATATTGAAAACGACCTAACCTGCTGCAAGGTGCACCAGGAAATGACCCTGGCGCATTTGCGGCTACCGACGGTACTTGCTAATTTGAACCTTAGGTATTGCCCAGTGGCACACTGTGTATGCTACCAAATACTGGCAGAACGCTAAGGGTTAAAGCTTTATTCATATTTACACAGAAGTACGGAATGGAAGAAAGAAATAGGGCTTTGTTGCCTTTTTTGTGTATTCAAGAAAATTTTATGCAAGAAGCTAGGTTATCGCTAGCATTTTGAAATTACTAGCCAAAATTTCCTTTTTTCCCAGAAAGACCTACACAGACTTTGAATTTGTTAAATTTCTGCATTAAAACAAAGAATTTTGGGGAATTTTAATAGCCATTTACTACTTTTAGTAGTCATTTTGAGGTTTTAGTAGCATTTGGCTAGTGCTAGCGCTAACCTAGAAGGAAATTGGGCTCGTTGCCTTTACTATACATTCAGGAAGATTAGAGGAGGAAGAAAGAGGGTTTTCTTCGAACAAGGTATTTTTAGCTCAGCTGACTTGTCAGTCAGCTGAGCTTATCTTATGGTCCTCCGTCTGTCGTCCGTCCGTCCGTCAACAATTTACATTTTCGACTTCTTCTCCAAAACCATCAGCCAGATCCACTTCAAACTTGGTGGGGATGTGCCTTGGGTAAGTGTCTACCAAGTTTGTTCAATTGGTCACGGTCCATTGATTTTTGGATTTTTAATGAAATTTTTGGGGTTTTTTTGGGCAAATCTTAAAAAATCTTCTCCGAAACCGCTCACCCAATTACTTTGATATCACACAGAAACATTCCCTGGGACACGTAGTTCTTAATTTGTTCACCAGGTGGCGCTGCAATTTTTTTCTATTTTTTATGAATTTTTGTGTGTTATAGCTTTTTTCGACTTCTTCTCCGGAATGGTCACTCAGATTAAGCTGAAACATGGTGGATATGTTCCTTGTAGAAGGGTCAAACAAAGTTGTTCACTATATGGGAATGCTGCAGATTCCTGATTTTTAACGATTTTTTCAATTCGGGTACTTGTCGGTCAATGCAGCTTTCCTATTGATTACTATGGAAGTCAATGGGCATTCTAATGCTAATTCACATTTTGGACTTCTTCTCCAAAACCGTCATCCAGATTAACTTCAAACTTGGTGGGGATGTACCTTGGGTGGGTGTCTACCAAGTTTCTTCCAATGGTCATGTTCCAATGAATTTTGGGGTTTTTTATGATTTTTTTTCCAAAAATCTTTACAGAAGTTTTAATAGGAAAGTTTTAACATGGGAATTTCTTTGTAATGGTTATAACTTAAATATTTTTGGCCAGATTGACTTCAAACTTAGTGGGGATGTGCCTTGGGTCGATCTCTACCAAGTTTGTTCAAATGGTCACGCTCTATTGATTTTTGGAATTTTTATGATTTTTGGGGTTTTTTGGGGGGCAAACCTTAAAAACTCTTCACCTCTGAAACTGCTCACCCAATTGTTTTGATATCGTTTATAGACACTTCCAGGGGCACATAGTTCCCAATTTGTTCACCAGGTGGCACTGCAATTTTTTCAATTTTTTTTTTTTTTTTTTTTTGAATTTTTTTATATGGTTTTGTTATTTTTCACTTGTTCTCAAAACCGTCACTCAGATTAAAGTGAAATGTGATAGATATGTTCTTGTAGAAGGGTCAACCAAAGTTGTTTACTAGGTGGCACTGCTTTAGATTCCTGATTTTTAAGTATTTTCAACTCGGGTACTTATCGATCAATGCAGCTTTCCTGTTGATTACTATGTAAGTCAATGGGTATTCTAGTGCTAATTCACAGGACAACTGACACAAAATTTACTGTTTACTTGATAACGTGAGATTTGTTTTGAGTTAGTACTGTGATGCTGCACATGTTAATGTTTTTGTATGAAGGTCATGCTCAGACAGTACAGGAATGACTTTGACCTCTTTTCTGGGGTCACAGTGCAACATACATGAATTTTACTCTTCATTATAACTTGAGAACTACTTGAACCTTGATGTTGCACATGTAAGTGTTCTTTTATAATGGTCAGACTTACTCAGAACATGGGTGACTTTGATCCTTTCCCAAGTTCATAGATCTGCAAGTGTGATGAATGTCAAGATCAGCTGAGCATGGGCTGTTCACACAGCCCTCTTGCTTTGGTGAAATTTTTTTCAGTGATTTCTGAAATTTCGGCCCTTGCCAAGATCTAATTGGATCCTTAATTCACTCATAATTATGATACAACCGTGTCCATGATGACTGTACGGAGCGAAAATTGGGTACTTGGTAGAAGTAGGACACCAGTTGTTCCTACCAGATATAGCACACAAATTCCCTATTTTTCAAAACTTTCCACTCTACGTGCATGGATTTCAAGCATGTGGTTCGAGTTGTTATCGATGCATGTTTTTGCATAAGGATACAAAACCTGTGCATCTTGAGCGGAAAAAAAGCGTAATCAATTTTCGGCACAATATACCATCCAATGTATAAACTTACCAAAAGACAAAGCAGAAATGAGGCAGAATCGCGAAATTTTGTCTAGTTTTGGCGAGTTTAATCTCTTTTTGTAGCTAATTTTGTCCTAAACTTTGATGTAATGAATGCGCAAATCAACAGAAATATAGTTGGGGTTTAGAAGCATTGCGCAAACATGTGTGGTTAACACTATTCTCCAGTGAATGTCGCAACATAGCTGAATGCTTCGCAGGCTGCTATCCCAGTCACCACACATGCCTTGCAAGTTTTGTATCGAAAAGATGATCGGGATCGCTGCTTATCAGATCGCAGTAATTAGCTCGCCTGAACGAAGCTTCACAAAGGAAGTTAATGGGTTTTCTTTGAAGACGGACACCTTCCTTTTGTTTGAAGTCAGAGTGGCCTCTCCTTTTGTGTAACCTCCTTGGTCAGAAGTTTTTATAGGAAAGTTTGACATGGGAATTTCTTGTAATGGCTTTAACTTGAAATAATTTTGGCCAGATTTGTGTCAAACTTGGTAGGGATGTACCTCTGTTAAGTGTCTACCTGTTTTTTCGCGTAAGTGGTCATGCTTTGGAAGTGATTTTTTGGACCAGGGTCACAGGACGACTGACATGAAATTAACTGTTTCTTTGATAACTTGAGTTAGGACCTTGATGTTGCACATGTTAATGTTTCTCTATGAAGGTCACACTCAGACAGTACATGAGTGACTTTGACCTCACTTCTGGGGTCACAGTGCAACAAACATGATTTTACTCTTCAGTGCTATAACTTAAGAACTACTTGAACTGGGACCTTGACCCTATTCCAAGTTCACAGAGCCACAAGTGTGATGAATCTCGAGGTCAGCAGAGGATAGGATGTTTATAAACTCTGCCTTCTTGTTTGTGAAAAGTAAAGGAGTACAATTTTTATAGCAGTTTTGTGAAGAAAATTTGCCTTTGCGATGACGCAATATATTCTTTATTCACTGTTCTATCTTGTGGAATTGCCTCTCATTTGGTGGCTGCTCTCATCAAGCAACTTTCTGCCAGTTTGACCTGGGTCTGTGGCCTCGCAGAAGGGAGCTTGTAAGCCAACTCTGATTGTTAACATTGACTCCCAGCAGTGAATATCAGTGTGCTCATGGCTTACTTAATTGAAATGGGTATGCAAACGGGAAACAGTTCCTGTTTGGCCATTCTGAACTCATTCACCATTTTGAACCATTGTTGTGCAGGAAACTGTCACCAACAACTAAAAGAATTCAATTGAAAAGCATCTGTAAGGCCGGTGCATGCCTAAACGGATAAATAATGACTGAGTACTATAATATGCCACAAACTTCAAAAGTCAAGGGAATACACTTGTAGCACTTGACCACAGCTTCGATACGCATGAGCCACACGGGGTGGTGCTACTGTTTTGGCTTTCGCGTGCAGCATATACTGTTATTATTGGCTAGGGCTGTAACGATATACTGCGATAACCGTACATCGCGGTACAGTCAATCCACGATACACGTATCGAAATTAGGTCCCCTGTATCGTAAAATACGATACATTCCATCATATAAGTAATTTCACCTCTGAAGAGAAAAAAAAACGGAAGTAAAGGCCATAATTCATTAAATTTTACCGTAATTTTGTGTAGATAAACTCGTCAATTGACCAACCATTCGTTATTCTTCTGATTATGTGATCTATTTTTGCCTACAGAAGTGTTTTGGGATTCCCTTCATATATGCGAGACGCTTTGTGGCGCTACGTCATATCTTTGTGAATCTAGGTTAGCAAAGTGGCTGCTCCCGGCGAGAAAAAGCAGCACGCTCATTATTCAGGGGTCACATTAAGCTTGCGTCCTGCGTCATAAAATGAAGAAAAGACGCCCAGGAATGTTGCTTCTCTGTGGACGCATGCACAAAAACGCGATGCATTTTGACTGCAAAATTTACCCCAAGCGGTCACGGTGTTTTGCATCGACCATTATCAGTATCATGATTATGTATTATACTGATGGAATCCTCTGATGTTAGTCTTTAATTGCGACAAGCTCTCTTATTTGCTAAGAACAAATATTGCTGGGGTATCCCTCCAAAAAATTCCCATAATGGGAATAGATTTACGTCATTTCACCTCATTATAAATGGGCTGAGGGCACTTCCAGGCTCCTCATTATGTGGATTTGATCACGTGCTGCTCACTGTCCAATCAATTCTTTGTTGCCCATGTCCCTGTCTCATGTCCGCAATGTTGGGAAGGTACAAGTCTTATGCAAATATTATTGGACCAAGACCAAGATGTTAAATTTTCACATATTTTCACCAAGAAGACTTCCATCGAACAAATCTAGACAGAGATAAAGGCAGGAGTGAAAATTCATTACGGACAGCAAGGAAAATACGCCTATTAGTCATCGCACGGTCAAACATGAATGAAGCGAAAATTTGCATTAGGCCTGACACGATGTTGTTGACCGAGGTTGTTGATCACTGTCTCCGATGGGTCACGCGGTTATTGGTGGGGGGGGGGGGGGGGGGGGGGTTAGCAAAATTTGGTTGTTTTGATTTTATTGAAATGTTTGAATGGAACAAATCTGTATGACAGAACAAGACAGGAATGAAATTTATGATCGAAGGCCGGAAAAAATATACATTCAACATAGCGGAAAACCATGCCTGGGTGCATGCCCATGACAGGCTGTGTACACACGCTTGTAAAGTTGTTGGCCTACCGTGTTGCTTGGTGAAAAAGTGGCCGCACTTGCGATCAGACTCTAAACACCGCCTACGGCATCAATTTTTTTCAGGTATATTGACATAAAAAGTGCACCGAAATATAAATCATGTAATTTCTGACCATTTCATCACGTGGAATCAATCGCAAAAATGACAGAGATCAGGCATGTTCAATCATGCATGCCGCTTGCGAGTTAAAAAACTGTGCAATACCAGATGCTGGCACAGTGGCAGCGTGCTAGGGGTTATGCCCCATTCACAACCATTTTTTGGTAGACCAGGGATATGTTACAGACTTAGTCTTAATAGCAGGTCCCTGGGTAGATTGAATCCATCCTTGGTACAGTCAACAATTTTTAGACCCTTTTACATCAAGTTGGCATATTGGTAACTTTATATTCACTCTTAAATTTTATAACAATGAGCTACCTACATGAGCATACAGACCCTATGTTATCTTCGTTTCTAGGATTAAGTTACCTGCAGGTTTTATTTATTTATCATTTTGATGTATGTTGATTATACCAAATAAAATCAGTTAATCAAATTACATCAAAGGAAGTCAGGTTTGTTCAGTTTCAGACTGGACCCATCGATTCAGTTGTTGGACCCACTATTTTTCCTGAAAATGAAGAAAGATGGGTCCAATGGACCCATACTGAAAGATCCTTAATGTGACCCCTGATATTGAATTGTATCGTTTGGTATCGTATCGTCAGTTCTGTATCCGGATACGTATCGTATCGTGCAAAAGTGTATTTTTACAGCCCTATTATTGGCAACTGTGCAAGATGGGCTGCCTTCTTGGTTTAAACATATTTCTGTTGCCACAAAATGATCAGGAACAAGGGTATACCCCTATATGAATCCCTTTTGCAGATAAAATAGTAGAAAATAAAGCACTGTGCGGCAAAAACAGGGTAGACTTCACTGTGCAAAGACAAGAATTGCACACAAGACAACATATCACTGAAAGAATAAGTGGCCTAATTTCTGAATATAGGCCATATCTGGCTGTACTCAGAAACGTAAACCTTAACCAGTCACTTGTATAGGAATTTTCACACCATGACTTTCGAACAGCATCCCTTACCAGTCTAAACTTCCCAAGCGCCAGCTTTGGTCCTTATCTGTGGCAGCTAGGCATGATCAGTGCTGGACACTGACTCAGTCCGAGTTGCACTGGCAAACTACAGTACCGATTTTGGATACGTAACACCCCAAGCTAGCAAAAAATCTGGCATGCCAGAAATTCTCGCCAGCCAAAATAATATGCCACTTTGTAGATGGGAAAAATAAGTTGGGCTCAAATTCCTGGGAGGCCAATTTGTCATGCTCAAGAAATGAGCATGCTTACTTGCATATAGCAAGCTTGAAATGATTTTGGTCTCGACCATTAACGCGAGAATTGTTTCTGGCTTCCATGCTGGCGTTTTTGACTGCACTGACACCAGTTACCGCGAAGCGTGTCACTGAGAGGATAAACGACATTTTAGCGTGAAGAAGATCTGCCGTGATCTAAATGATACCTTTGTTGGGAAATATTTTAATGAAAAAAGTAGAAAAAGTGGTCCCAAATTGCCATAAAAAGTGCTGAAGCAAAAAAATTTTGACCTTAGTATGGGAAATTTTGAGCAAAATACTGGACCTTTGTTATGAAAATTTCACTGAAAAGAGGGTCCTCCAGAGTGGCACATACCCAGTATCCACTATCGTCACTTATGGGAGTACCCTCTCCACCCCCATGCCAACTTCCAGCCCCGTTGAGTAAGGCTGGATTTTACTCAACTTTTCCTTCGCACTTCCCGATCCTACATCTATTGCCTCATCCTCAGGAAGTTCCTCTTCGGAAAGGAATGGCTAAAACTGGGATCCAGATCTTTCTCTGCATCACTTCTGCTCATGCTTTCTCTTATCGCTATGCGCCATTGTATCACACAGATTCCCTTCCGTGATGTCACGGTCCAGAGCCTGCTTGAGGGCCAAAAAGGTGTGAACTTGTCAACTTTGAGCCCATCATGGGCAACAAAATTCTTATGTAAATAGTGTTACTGTGTGAATATGGCAAATTTTCCTCACAAAAGTGCTATAACACCTTCACTTTTCACAAAAGATTGATCTTTTGGTGTTTGGAAACTATAAGTATTCACTTAGCACATGGACAGTGATCCTTGTCTCATATCAAGCAATTGGGAAATTTACTGTTGGCCCCGTGTTTAAACAAAGAATTTTTCCTGGCTGTCATTGTTCATAATGCTATAATAAAACAGGCGCATGGTGTCACTAGAAATTTTTATTTCAATTTAGTTATGTGTAATTAAATCATACAAATTATGCTAAAATAATTTTTGCATCTGTAGGGTATCTTTTATTTCAGAACAATTTGAAAAAAAAGAAAAAGATTTATGACCATATTGGTCAAGGACATGTCTACATTTTAAGTGTTTAAAAAGCAGATTTGTTCATATTGATATTGATGAACGAGTTAGGCTAAGGGTCCTGACAGTGGGTAGAGCTGAACCATGTACAAGAGGAACATCCTTGATGTACAGAAAGGCTTCGCTGTTGGCAAACGAACTGAAGTTTTTCCTCAAATCAGAGATATATTTGGTTAAAAATGTCATTTTGAGCCAATTGTCAGATTGTCATGTTTGATGGAGAGAAAAAAAATCCATATAACTCTGTGGTATGGGGATTGAATTTGGAGACCAAAGGATGAATGGTGAAAAGCCCTCATGAGGGTGGTGTCTAGAATGAATTTAGGCTGTGTTTGTTTCCATGTAGTGTTGGCCAAAGGGTTCCCATGGGTGTTTCTGGACACCTTGTATTGAATTTGGATGTGAAAAATTCATGATTTTACTTGGTCCTATGAATCATAAGTGGACACCATTAGGTTGTAAAATGTTGACAAACACTTTGGACATCTGTACATAGATGTACGTATACCGTATTCATCCTGAAAGTATGCCATGCCAATGCAAAGATTTGCCAGATCTTGCAATGTTTTTCGCGGGACTATGGAATAAGAACTTTTCATGATTGAAGGTTTTGAAGGCTGTACAGTTCTTTTAAGTGTTAAATAAACGTTAATACACTGCAGTGACATTTAATTTTTCATTTTGAAGTATCATCTTTCCTAAATTACAGGGAAAATCTTGATTTTGAATCTAGACCACTTGGATTGAAAGTGGGGGGGGGCGTACTTCTATTAGGGCATGTGCCACTATTGGGATGAACACGGTATTACAAATCCTAGCTAAAAGCCTACTCATGAATCTCAAACTTGGTACTACTATGCATAGCCTTTGCAGTGAACACTTTTAAACTGATGCCATCTAAATTCAGTCCCCACACCACAGTCATCATTTACAAAGTGATCAGGAAACTTTGAACTTTGTCTCTTTTTTGGTCTGTTGTATTAGTGTGTACATCATAAAACATGTACACACAGCTATTATTTCATGATGATTCTTTTTACATATTTTTATGTGTGTATGTTAATTTGTGTTTCTCAAATGCTGGACTTCATCTTGCAAAAATGCAGCAGGTATATTGAAAAGAGACAAATCTCTTATCTTCCCTTGGGACATTTATTGTGTTCAGCGCAGCTCATTGCTGAAGAACTGCTTTGTACCATTTAGGTGCAAGCAGTGCGTATGTGTAATATGTGCTTTCATTTCATATTCTAGGTTAAAAATAGAATGCAAACAGACATCACACAAATGAGTTTGACACCAAGATTCAGCACTCATAGGGTCAAGGTGTCATGTGATCTTACCTGTGATTGACAGTTTAGAATGATGGAAATATTTTTGACTCCACCCACCTTGTCATTAAATATTCTGCAATGGCCTGGTGCAAAGCAATTATAGACATACATTTAAATGCACAGGGCATATTGTTTGCACATAAGAGCTTACACCCCTGCCTGGATATATGTTAATAAGAAGTCAATACACATATAATGTCTGTAGCCAGTGAAGACCTGATCATGATCAGCTGCGTATTTTAGTGCAAGGTAAAGAGTTCCAATAAATTTCCAGAAAATACACACATGTATATATATATATATATATATATATATATATATATATATATATATATATATATATATATATATATATATATATATATATATATACATACAGTGGTCCCTGTCACCAGAGACCACCCCTATAGCAACAAAAAAGTGGTCTTATGAGACAGGTGGTCTTTCACGACAGCTAAATTAACATGAGAAGTATAGGACTTGGGAATGTGAAAAGTGGTCTCTCATGAGAGGGTGGTCCCTCACGACAGGGGTCTCTCATGACAGGGACTACTGTATATATATATATATATATATATATAGATATATATATATATATATATGTAAGAAATAAAACAGGGCTGGCAATAACCAAATGTACCAAAAAACTGGATGTATATCTGGAATGTTTTACCTCTGCTGACTATTTAGCAGCTGAGGTAATTAGATGGTCTTTCATCTGTCATCTGCATCCGTCCAACAACAATTCACGTTTTTTGTCTCAGAAACTGTCAACGGGATTCACTTGGAACTTGGTGGGGATGTACGGGTCTCTGGATTGGTCTCTACCAAGTTTGTTCAAATGGTCATGCTCCAATGATTTTGGGAGTTTTTTTTTTTTAAATTTCTTTGTTCATTTTTTGGCAAAATCTTGAAAAAGCTTCAAAACTACAAAGCTTATAGCTTGGAAATAGAATCAGGACACTTATGGGACCCCCAAACATTTAATTTGTTCAATGAGTGGCACTGCAGTTTTTAGCTCTGCTGACCAAAGGTACCAGAGCTTATGCCCTCAGTCATGTGTGTCTGTATACTGTTTTTATTGTGAGCACGAAACAGTCCAGTTTTTACCCTTCCGCCTGAAGCGGCGGACGGGTATTGTCATAACCGGCACCGTCCGTCTGTCCGTCCCGTGGATTTACCACCATAACTTTAGAAATTTTTGAGACAGGACTTTCAAATTGCACATGATATTACACTCCAATATGGCCTAGTTTGTGTGCAAGCATAGCAGACCTTGACTTAATTCTTAAGGTCACACGGTGGTCACATGTGCTCAGCAACGTTACCGCTCTAACTATTGAAAGCCAGCATCTAGAAATATAAATTTTACACACAAGAAGCTTCCTAGAGTGATCTAGAAGCCTATTGAAAATAGAGGTCATAGCTTTATATTTGACCTACTTTTTGAGGTCGAAGGTCAAGTGCACAATGGTGGTATTAGTATAAGTAAGGAAGTTTTGAAGTCAGTTACATGAAATTTTATACACACATATATCACAACCAAAGAATGTGTCATTAATCAAAAGTAGGTCACTAGGTCAAGTATCTGGGTCACAGTGACGTATTCATTGAAATTTTGTTTACCACTATAACTTCAGAAATTTTTAAGACAGGACTTTCAAATTGCACATGATATTACACTTCTATATGGCCTACTTTGCCATCCTTCAATTAACGTCAAGGTCCCCCATCTTCGAGCTCGACATAGCCCTGGACTATTAAGGACTATAATTCTGTGCAGTATACAGGTCCTAACATAAAACCTTTTCTTATAGTGCAGAAATCAAAGCTTACTATAGTATCTCCACAATGTTTCAGGTAGAATTTTTTCAGGGTTTACAGGAAGGGAAATTCAGGGGAGAAGACTGGATTTTCACCAACTTTACATGTAAATAAAACCTTTGAAAAGAATTTGGTCAAGATTCCTATTTTTAGCTGACCAAGCCCTAAATGAGGACTAAATTACCATGTGCAGTATGAAAGCCATAACTTAAATTCTGAGTTACAATAAGTTCACTACAGTGACCTTGTGACCTTTGAATTTAGGTCAATGTCACCAATCTTCTAACCTGACCTACCCCTACATAAGGACTATAATTCTGAAATGTGTTTTATCCACAACCTTGAAAAGTTACTCAAGTTTAGCCAATATCAACTTCCACATGATACACATTTGTGGTACACCTGGCATCAGTAGCCTTATTCTTTATCAAGATATTGAATTAAATGTCCTTTTCTTAAGTGCTTAATGACCTTAAAAAATAAGTGAGTCAACAGCTTTCCTTTCAAGGAAAGTCACACAGTCATTCAGCAAGTCTAATCCAATTACTTTTCAAAACAAGGAATTTTAAAAGTTAAACACATTTTGGCTCAAAATTTCTGTCAGATTACTGGTTGCACCACTTTCAGTAACTTAAGACTTTAACCTCATCCACTATCCCATCTAATTTCATGAGGATCCATCAAACTTTAAGGATGATTGAGCGGTCACAAGATTTTCACATTTTGACCTATAAATTACATAGTACTGTAGGTGCAGCCACCAATATTGAACTTGACCTGGATTTTCATACATTTGATAAGTCCTGAAAGTTATATGAGACAATCTAAAAAATACCGTTCAAAGAACACAGTACCCTTCGGCTGCCTTCAATCTCTTTTGCTGTAAGTGAATAGGAATAGTGTCCGATAATATCAGGTATAGTTACCTACACAAATACTACTATTGTACACTTGACCTTTGACCTCAAAAACATAAGGTCACTTATAGAGGCATAACCTTGACTTTCAATAGCCTCCTAGATCACCCTATGTTGCTTCTTTTGTTTTAAGATTTAGATTTCTAGATGCACAATGTTACTCAGCAAACTTGTGACCCGTGTATGACCTTGAAAATTAGGTCAAGGTCAATTATGCTTGCAGTGGTGCACTATCATATGCAATTTGAAAGTCCTGTCTCAAAAGCTTCTGAAGTTATAGGGGGTTAACAAAATTTCAATGAATAGGTCACTGTGACCCAGATACTTGACCTTGTGACCTACTTTTGATTCATGACACATTTTTTTGTTATGATACATGGGTGTATAAAATTTCGTGCAGCAAAATGCGCACTTTTACCGCTGTTTTGCACATTTTAATCATTAAATGTAACCAAAACAATTGAGTAGATGTTTATTTAAAAGTTTGTTTGAATAAAATCATCACATTTACCTACAAAATTGTTTCTGCAGCAAAAAACTACGCAGTTTGATTAACAAGAACTGAGCATTCTATGTCTTTGTTTACATAAACAAACGTCGATGTGGATGCCCTGAAGATCATGTTTGTGGGGCTATCCCAAGATTAAATTCAGCGTGATAGTCAATTAACCCCAAAATATAAATAGCAGAGGAAGGGTTAATGATTGATTTTAAATATTTTAGCCATTTCGTGTTTCATGGCCAAATTCATCATTTCAACATAGTTCGTCACATGACAGTCTATAAAAATATGAGTTGTGAACGACCCAGAGACATGGGTACAAGAGAATCACATATTTGGTTGGTCTCTTTGATTTTGCAACACAGTGAGTTGAAATCAGTCAGTGAAAACTTATTTTTGAAGTTTTTTGATCAAGTGCTTTTTTAATATAGAAGTTCCAAATGGTTCTTCAGATGTTTTGATATGTTTCAAAGACTTATTTTCCAGTTTTTTTAAAAGCACATGTATGATTTTTGTTATGTATCCGTCAGGTCGTGCATGTTGGTAAATTTTTGGAAACAGGTAATTCTGTCTCAGTTCGTTAATGCTGTGATCAAAGAAACCGAACAGCCATACATGATGTGTCATTCATTGTATATATAGGAATTGTTAATTTGTTATGCACCATGTTGCAAAACAAATGCACCAACAACCTGTCTGCTAGGTGGCACCACTGGCAAGACACCTGAAATCTATGTAGAAGTGTACATAGAAAGAACAAATCAGCAACAGGATGTATGATCAGGCCAAGGTTAATTACTTCAGTCAACATCTGATCAATATCTACAACTGGCCAGGCTGTGCAATTTTCTTTGCAGTTCACTTGGCCATGGACATATATCCCTATCTTATGCATGCCATTTCTTTCAAATATTACTTGTGTTGGATCAACTTTTACTTGCCATACTAGACAATAGAACATGTGAATCATTGAGCCCTGTGACTGCATAACCCTTTTTTTTTCTCTGCTACCAAAGTGGCAGTCTCTTTCAGAGAGGCCATCATGTGTAGCTGTGCTGTTTTGTTGATATTGACATAAATAACACCTTGAAGTCAGGTTGTAACCCGTCATAAACTTCCGTTTAAAGATGGAGATACTTCACTTGGGTTTGCATGCCAACTGCAGGTAGAGCATGGAACCCTTTATAACGTACCAGTCTCATTTGTTCTTTTTACAGATTCACTGGTCTGTGTTTTCTCTGTTAACTCCCTATAAAAGCTTCTCTGACAAATACGACTGATGAGACAAGGGCCTGTCTTGCCTACCATCTGCAGTAACACAGGTCTGCTGTTCAGTACAGCTATCATGATGCTTTATTGCTTTTTCGTTTTTACCTCAGCTGACTTGTCAGTCAGCTGAAGTTTTGTGAGGGTCTGTCGTCCGTCGTCCACAATTCACATTTTCGACTTCTTCTCAAAAACCGTCAGCCAGATTCACTTCAAACTTGGTGGGAATGTGCCTTGGGTGGGTCTCTACCAAGTTTGTTCAAATGGTCGCAGTCCAGTGATTTTTCGATTTTTAATGAATTTTTTTGTTCTTTTTTGGGTAAATGTTAAAAAATCTTCTTCTCTGAAACCGCTCACCCAATTGCTTTGATATCACACAGGAACACTCCCTGGGACTCCTAGTTCTTAATTCGTTCACCAGGTGGCGCTGCAATTTTTTCCTAATTTTTTATGAATTTTTGTGTGTTATAGCTATTTTCGACTTCTTCTCCAGAACTGTCACTCAGATTAAGCTGAAACATGGTGGATATGTTCCTTGTAGAAGGGTCAAACAAAGTTGTTCACTATGTGGGAATGCTGCAGATTCCTGATTTTTAACGATTTTTTCAATTTGGGTACTTGTCGGTCAATGCAGCTTTCCTATTGATCACTATGGAAGTCAATGGGCATTCTAATGCTAATTCACATTTTCTACTACTTCTCCAAAACCGTCATCCAGATTAACTTCAAAGTTGGTGGCAATGTACCTTGGGTGGGTTTCTACCAATTTTGTTCAAATGTTCATGCTCCAGTGATTTTTGGATTTTTAATGAATTTTTTTGTTCTTTTTTTTTTGACAAATCTTAAAAAATCTTCTTCTCCGAAACTGCGTACCCAATTGCTTTGATATCGTACATAGACACTCCCGGGGACACCTAGTTCCCAATTTGTTCACCAGGTGGCGCTACAATTTTTTTTAGGAATTTTTTGTATGGTTTTGCTATTTTTCACTTGTTGTCAGAACAGTACCTCAGATTAAGCTGAGATGTGATAGATATGTTGTTGTGGAAGGGTCAAACAGTTGTTAACTAGGTGGCACTGCTTTGGATTCCTGATTTTTAAGGATTTTCAATTCGTGTACTTATCGATCAATGCAGCTTTCCTATTGATTACTATGTAAGTCAGTGGGCATTCTAATGCTAGTTCACAGGACAACTGACACGAAATTTACTGTTTACTTGATAACTTGAGATCTGTTTTGAGTTAGCTACACATGTTAATTATTGTGTATGAAGGTCATGCTGAGACAGTACATGAATGACCTTGACCTCGTTTGTGGGGTCACAGTGCAACATACATGAATTTTACTCTTCATTATAACTTGAGAACTACTTGAACTTTGATGTTGCACATGTGAGTGTTCTTCTATAAAGGTCAGACTTACTCAGAACATGGTGTCCTTGATCCTTTCCCAAGTTCATAGATCTGCAAGTGTGATGAATGTCAAGATCAGCTGAGGCACGGGCTGTTCACACAGCCCTCTTGTTGTAATTTTTTGTGTGTTTTTGTTTTTTTCGACTCCTTTTCCAGAACCGTCACTCGGATGAAGCTGAAACTTGGTGGATATGTTCCTTGTAGAAGAGTCAAACAAAGTTCTTCAAAAGGTTGACTCGATTCATTTTTTCATTCATTTTTACCTCAGCTGACTTGTCAGTCAGCTGAGGTTTTGTGAGGGTCCGTCGTTCGTCCGTCCGTCGTCCACAATTCACATTTTCGACTTCTTCTTAAAAACCGTCAGCCAGATCCACTTCAAACTCTGTGGAGATGTGCCTTGGGTGGGTCTCTACCAAGTTTCTTCAAATGGTCATGGTCCAGTGATTTTTGGATTTTTAATGAAATTTTTTGTTTTTTTGGGGGGTAAATCTTAAAAAATCTTCTTCTCTGAAACCCCTCACCCTATTCTCCAAAAGCGCTTACTCAATCGCTCTGATATCACATAGGAACACTCCCTGGGACTCTTAGTTCTTAATTTGTTCACCGGGTGGGGCTTCAATTTTTTTCTATTTTTTTATGAATTTTTGTGTGTGATAGCTATTTTCGACTTCTTCTCCAGAACTGTCACTCAGATTAAGCTGAAACATGGTGCATATGTTCCTTATGGAAGGGCCAAACAAAGTTGTTCACTATGTGGGAATGCTGCTGATTCCTGATTTTTAATGATTTTTTCAATTCGGCTCCTTTGGGGTAAATGCAGCTTTCCTATTGATTACCATGTAAGTCAATGGGCATTCTAATGCTAATTACATTTTCGACTTCTTCTCCAAAACCGTCATCCAGATTTACTTCCAACTTGGTGGCAATGTACCTTGGGTGGATGTCTACAAGGTTTGTTCTAATGATTATGTTCCAATGAATTTTGGATTTTTTTATGATTTTTTTTCAAAAATCTCAACAAAAGTTTTAATGGAAAGTTTAACATGGGAATTTCTTGTAATGGTCATAACTTAAGTAATATTGGCCAGATTTACTTCAAACTTGGGTGGGATGTGCCTTGGGTGGATCTCTACCAAGTATGTGCAAATGGTCACGCTCTATTGATTTTTGGATTTTTTATGAATTTTTTTGTTCTTTTTGGGGGCAAACCTTTGAAATTCTTCTCCTCTGAAACCGCTCACCCAAATGCTTTGATATTGTACATAGACACTCCCGGGGACACCTAGTTCCCAATTTGTTCACCAGGTGGCGCTGCAATTTTTTTATGAATTTTTTGTATGGTTTTGCTATTTTTCACTTGTTCTCAGAACCGTCCCTCAGATTAAGCTGACGTGATGGATATGTTGTTGTGGAAGGGTCAAACAGTTGTTTACTAGGTGGCACTGCTTTGGATTTCTGATTTTTAAGGATTTTCAGTGCGGGTACTTATCGTTCAATGCAGCTTTCCTCTTGATTACTATGTAAGTCAGTGGGCATTCTAATGCTAATTCACAGGACAACTGACACGAAATTTACTGTTTACGTGATAACTTGAGATCTGTTTTGAGTTAGCTACACATGTTAATCATTCTGTATGAAGGTCATGCTGAGACAGTACATGAATGACCTTGACCTCGTTTGCGGGGTCACAGTGCAACATACATGAATTTTACTCTTCATTATAACTTGAGAACTACTTGAACTTTGATGTTGCACATGTAAGTGTTCTTCTATAAAGTTCAGACTTAATCAGAACATGGTGTCCTTGATCCTTCTCCAAGTTCATAGAGCTGCAAGTGTGATGAATGTCGAGATCAGCTGAGGCACGGGCTGTTCACACAGCCCTCTTGTTTCTTATTAGAATCTGGTTTTCGAATAGTTGTTGTGTAAGCGTACACAATTTCACAAAAACTTTGCGGAAATGTGTGTTCTGAATCAGTCAGGCCCAAATATTCATTAATTTTTGTTATGTCTCGAAATGATAGTGCTTTAAGAGCTGTATGTAATTGATCAATGCCATTGTGGCACCAGATGGCACATAGGTATTGTGCCCTTTTCACATGTTGCTCAAATGCATCCTCAGTGGGCGGTAGTTGAGCAGCTGATCGGTCTGTGGTGGAAGCAATCATATATCGTAGCTTTTCCAAAGTAGTTTTGAAATCAGTCCCTTTTTGTTGAGAGCTTTGCTACATAAAACAGGTATTGTGATTTAGCTTGGCTGGGGGTGGCTTCTTGAATGGCGGTTCCAGGTTCATGATTTTAGGTTCACGGTACAAAATTATTTAACCTGCAAATACATTAAAACGTGGGTGTTCTTACCAGGTCCAAGCTTCAGTTTAGAAAATAATCCAGTTCACCATGTGTATATTATCAATCATGTAACGCATTTTGACAATGTGCACTGTCATTCTCAATAACACTGATAATGACACAATCACAAAAATGTGCCCAGATTTGTGCTTTCTGGTGCCTGTACAACACAACACATAAATTATAAAATCCTAATTTGAAGATGACCTCATTTGCATACATGTAATGATAGGGTTTCTAAATTGTCCTCACTTCATTTTTTTTTTCGGTAATATATATGCTAAATTTGCTCAAATTCCAACAATGCGTTCTGGAGAAAGCACTTTTGCACAAGCTAGCCAGACCAGACAACTCATAAACATAATGTCCCCCCCCCACCCCACCCTGGCGGACCCATAAAATTTCAGTAAAGCTGTGAACAAAAAATGTTGATAAGAAGATTGGGATTCTATGTTCTATATGATTTGAAGCCCTTTTCAAGGAAATGTAACTTTTTGCAGTGGTACAGCACATAATGTGTGATATACATCTCCAGAATGGCTTCAAAAACCCCAACATCTGAAGCATAATTTGCATACATGTAATGGTGTCCACTTCATATACTCCAGTAAATTTGGTATCAGTATATCCCTGGAAGTATATTACCTTCATCATTTAACATTTACCCCCATTTTTGGTAATTTGGCAACTGCAGCAAACAACATCAACAAATAGAGGTATTTATATTGCCGAATAGATGACAAAATTTTGCATATAATTATAATAATAATGATGTTATTCAAATAATTTTTAAAAAGCTTCATGCCTGTTGAAAGAGTAAGGTTAGTGCTACCTTCTGATGAAATTTGGAGTGCTTATCTACAAAATTAAGGCAGATATTAAAAAATTAGTGAAAAGTAGTCATTTTCCCAAAAAAAATAGAGGTTGCCATAGAAACGGGCGTGTAAACATACCAAAAAACACTTTTGGGACTCCACAACCTATTTTTTTTGTAAAGAGGAGACATGTACGCACATTTTGATATAGGTTGTGTTTTGTTACACCTTTGGTTGGGGTTGTACCTATTTTTAGGGCACTTTTGAAGCATTTGCTGCTAGCCTATCAGATAAGGTCAGAGTTTAATGTCCTATGGCTGTATTCTGTAACAAAGTAATCTGATCCTGAATTTAATCCTAAAATTAAAATCAATGTGCTTTTAGGTATTGAACTATGGCATTGTTGGTTCAATGTTTGACCAAAACTTCCAGGATTAACTATTTTGCTTGGTTGTAATATGAACTTAAGGATTAAAGTTTCCATTCTGTACAATTAATCTTAATTTGATCTGAATTTAATCTTGGAGCAAAAGATAAAGTACTGGATTAAATTGAGATTAATTTTATTTAAAAAAAAGTATTGTTAATCCTTACGTTCAGATCATAGCCAAGATCATAGATTGGATAATCCTCAAATTTGGATCAAATATTAAGCCAAAGATTAAGCAGGTTAGGCCCCAAAGATATCAGTTTTGTTTTTAGGTTTAACTTCAGGATCAGATTAAGCTTTTTGTGAATGTGGCCACAGATCATAGGTTATTGTGAAGGCCAGAGGTCACTCAACGTCATGGGGACTATACCAAGATCAGGGGTTAAATGTCAAGGCCAGTGGTCGCTGTCAAGGTCAGAGGCCAATGCCAAAAGTTAGAAATGAATGTTAAGGTTAGAGGTCAATACCAAGGTCAGACTCCGAGGTCAATATCGGGGTAAGTGGTCAATGTCAGAATGAGAGGTCTTCAAAACTAATACAGGAAAGGATGCCACTGATAGGGCCTGTATTTTTCCGTTTCAAATTTTTAATTTATTTAAGTTGTGAACACACACAGATTTGCTCTGAAGCAAATTTTCTTTTCTAGTTAAGATTGCCTAGAACTGTTTCCTGTTGAAGGTGATCATATCATGCAGGTGATCTTGAAATGTAGGGAAATCAAATTGGAGAAATGCAATAAAATATCTTCAAGATGGGTCCTTAAAAGATGTATGACAGGATGTCTTTATCGCAGATACATGTACAACTATGTTTTATGGCCCTCATAATCACTTGCCAAATTATGTGTGGCAGAATGGGGTTACATGTATCTTAAAAAGCAGGTGCTACTGAATATATTAGGGAACAGGTACAGCAGGATATGCATGACCATATTTGTAAGATGACAGTCAAAGGGTCAAACATACATGACATAGTCAACATATTTGGAAGCTGCTTCACATGGCCAGGCAGCCACATGTATGACATCTGCTGTTAGATAGACCTATATTCTGTAGGGTCCACCCCCCTACCCCCATTATAATGGATAGCGGGTTGTAGAGGTCTGTGGACTCTACATGTATACAAAAAAGTCCAGTCCAAGCCCCATTGAAAAAGGCCACTTAGTGTGTTCTATAATGTAAAAAGGGGGAGGGGTAGCCTTGATGACTCATAGAGTCCCCAAAGCTTGTCAAATTGTAGTAGCAGAGAGCCGATTTTGTGAACAGTTGTTATCACTTCACAAAAGCGGGCATGTCCAGGTGTTGTAGATGTTGACTGTAAGGAAGATGTTGCAAGATACTAGAACTCTGTTAGAATTTTTGATAGTAGTAAATGATATATATATATATTTTTTTTTTTTTATTCCAAGGCAGGTTTTTGTTCTGATTTGGTGTTTTGATGGTTGCGCATGTGTGGATATGCAATATACAATGGTGAAGGGGAGAAAATCAGCACAATGTGTACTGCTATTTTGCAGTGAAGTTGACACAAAACACAACGTTTTATTTCAGCTTATCTGGAAGGTAATGTTTGGCCAGAGAAACAGCATAACTACAGATGTTTGGTAATGGTATTATGATGCAGAGTTGCAGGTATTTGTTCTTTGAGCTCCTGCTGAAAACCGTCTTTAAAGTTTTTAAAACATTAACTTACTGTCTTAATTCCTGCCTTCTGGAATAATTTGTATTGGCCCACTCTACTTCTCTTCGCTGTTTGCCCCATGTGTTACTTGCAGGAATAGGTGTTAGCATATGTGTGAGTGGTATGGCTGATTTCACATTGTAGTTTTCAGTAGTAACGTTTCATTTGCGGTAAAATGCTGATACATACATAGTTGTCCAGGCAGTATAAATAAGCATTGTCAGTGATTTACAGCAGTTAGACGTGTTGAAATCCACATAAAATTGTTGAGTTTGCTCTCCCAGCCATATTTGTTTACAAGTGTCTGGACTGTTTGGTATACAGTGGGAGGCCAGAAGTCTGTTCAGTTTTGGGGTACTCTCATTTTTGGGGCAAAAATGAAAATTTGATGTGTGTTGACATTTCCCCCTGGAAACACCTACAATATGGTTATGGGGTCATGAATCCAAATGTGGTACAAGACTACATGCAACACAGCATGATATAATGATATGCATAAATTTACTTCAGCATCGTCAGCAAGTAATTGAGTTTCCAATGATAGCATTATGCCTAGGAAGAAATGTAACATCCAGTTTGAGGTCCTGTGTCAAGTTCAGGCCATCTCTCATGAACTTTCCGCACAATGAGCGGGATAAATATGACACTTTAAGTTTTGTTTTCCAATATACAATGTTGACGGAAAAACATCCCACACAGACCACACTAACAGAGGAAGATTCATAATATATCAAAACATGTGGACATGAGCCATGAGAAGACTCAAGCTCATTGAATATATGTAGAGAATGTTGATCAGTAGTATTCACATGATCAAAAACTTAATGCTCCATTCTGCAGAACTTAAGTAATTATTTTGACATGCTGACCAATATGAAGGAAATGATGCACAGAAAATGAGAATTTACCTATACGTCAGTTGATAGTTTTCATGATTTTGTTATAAGTTACTTAAGTAAAAAAGGAAAAATAATTTCTGTGTTTGCATTGAGTCGAAAGTGTGGACTGACAATATACAAGTGATGCTTCAGACCTATCTCATTTAACCAAGTCTTCAAATGTGTAATGTTATTCCATGGACATTTCATCAAATGAAAGTGAGTAATGATGTGTGTACATGTACATGTATCCATACTGTATACATGTGACAGTGTTCAGACCTGTAATGATTAATGCCCACATTTTTCATTCCAGCCCCATAAGAGTATCAGAATATATTGTACATGTATCAAATCTGGCTTCAGTTGAGTATTTGTAGAACCATCTACACTATATTATAATTCAAGACCAAAATGTGGAAATCTTCAGAATACTAGCATATTTTTTCCTAGTGATATTAAAAAAATTTGATGGGACTATACATGCTATAGGGGGATCGAAATGTTCATGTTACTTCAAATGATTCCTGTGTTAACTTCTATGGTTTCTTTGATGACGGTAACCAAAGCAAAGGACCATCATGGTCCTCTAGTTTGTATGATTTATATATGATCTTGTGTGAAACACTATATAGTTGTGGCCATTTTTCACAAAATTCAGGTTCAAACGGTGCAGTCTGGTCTCTACTCTTATCGTTAACATGATAAATCAACAAAAACAAAAAAAAAAATTCTTGAACGCTAACCTCTTCAGAATCTTCAAACGTGCCCAGATTTCAGGTCTTTTGTTTTTATTGAAAATGAGGTCTGTAAAGATAGCAAGGCCCAGGTGAACAACATATAGATCAGGTGTTGATGTGAGCAAGTGCCCAGCATGGGCCAAGGGAATCTAAAAAAAACCCCACAAATTGATCTCTAATTCTATATTTTTTTTTATCAGCAAATAATTCTTATCACCTGCTTATGCATAGCCGATATGGAGCAAGATGGTGATGAGGTAATTTTGTAAGAGCTGGTAAAGAAGGTTCGAAAAAGGTCTGAATATCTTGTGTTTGTTTATTGCAGAATGCCTGATTGTGTGAGGTTTTGGATACAAACAGAAAGTGCACCCCATTTTACATGATGTCAGAAGAGAAAGGACAAGAGTCCCCAGGCTCACCTGAGTCTATAGACCAGGACAAACCGGATTCAGATGATGATGCTCTGCCCTTGGCAAGTTTACAAAAGTAAGTCGCCCTGTGTCTGAAGAACTTCAGGGCATAGAACAAGTTGTGAACTAGTGACTAAGAATGGATAGATTTTCATGTCAAAGTCTGCCAAAAACTGGCAAAATTTCTGATGAGAAGTCCAAAAAGTTAGCTTATAAAGTAGGAGATCCCCACCAACTGGGATTGACTTGACAGGTACACAATGCTCATGTAGCCAGTTAGTCTGGCTCCGAACCGGTTCATCATATTTTGTCCCAATAAAGAGGTTACTGCGTTAAATTTTGAAAAAGGGAAAAAGGCACACAGTGGCCGAAGGGGACATACGGGTCCGGGTCAAACCGCAGAGTTCAAGGTGATGACCACAGAGGGCTCACACTGTCTGACCACTTTCCTTGCCGGCCGTGCCACGCGGAAAATATCAAAGTCAAGAACAGTACTTTTATATGTTTCTTTGCTGTTCCATTAAGGGGTTGGTTAACCAGGAACATTGTGAATGTTTTCAAAATATCTCCCGACAATATGTCACAAAATTTGGGTACTTACGTGACGTTTAAACAAAAAAAGTACCGTTGACTAGGTTGATCAATTTTATCATGCTTGGTTGTTGAAAGAGCGCTCTGCGCATGCTTGACAATTTGCAACTTATCTACATGCATCTCTGAGCCAATTAGCGCCTGAGCAGGGCGAGAATGTAGCTGTCTCCCATTATGTTTACCTCAGAGATAGTGGCACTTTATTCAATCTTAAATTTTAAGATAATGATTTACTTGTGTGAGCATGTAGACCCTATGTTATGATATTTCGAGGCCTGAGTTACCTGCGTGTTTTATTTATTTATCATTTTTATGTAAACTCACGTATCGCTGTATTATAACAAATTTAATGAATTAATCAAATACACCAAATGAAGTCTAGTTTGAACAATTTCAGACTGGACCCATCGATTCAGTTCATGTACCCACTATTTTTTTCTGAAAAGAAGATGGGTCCAACTGACCCACACTGAAAAATCCGTAATGTAACCCCTCGTAAAGGCGTATCCTTTATTTGGCTTTAACACCAGTATCTACATATTAGTAGCTGGAAATGAGAATTATATAAGATACAATATAATTCTTTTCCACCTGTTATTTAAGTGTGGTAAAACTTGCTAATAATTAGGTCATAGTTCTGACAGTCTGTGGAATACGTGCGTTAACTTCTTGGTTCTTCCTTTTTAACTGTGACAAACTTTGCACAGTCGTGTGATATTCAGACAAAGAGTTCTTCGTATGATATGGGGAATCTGCAGATTTTTACATCTGGAAGAGGATGGGTTATCTCTCTTACATTTGATCTGGAAGAAAAAACACAAAAGTAAACTGGGTAGATAATTATGTCTCCCGGTGGAAGCCGGGGGACATATTGTTTTAGTGCCGGTTTCTTCCGCGTCTTGTTGTTGTTCAGGTTCTTCAACACTTTGTTTCCGTGCGATAAGTCTTGAAGGACTTGACAGAATTTGATGAAACTTGGTAGGATTATGTATCTGGGCAAGACCTAGGTTGGGATTGTATTTAGATGACCTTGAGCGAATTCTCAAGGTCACAGGGTCACTTATGTGAAATTGGTTTCCGTTCGATAAGTCATGAAGAACAGGATTGAATTTGATGAACTTGGTAGGATTATGTATCTTGGCAAGACCTAGGTTGGGATTGTATTTGGATGATCTTGAGCGAATTCTCAAGGTCACAGGGTCACTTATGTGAAATTGGTTTCCGTTCGATAAGTCTTGAAGAACTTGATGGAATTTGATGAAACTTGGTAGGATTATGTATCTTGACAAGACCTAGGTTTGGATTGTATTTGGCTGACCTTGACTTAATTTTCAAGGTCACAGAGTCACATATGAAATTGGTTTCTCTGCAATAAGTCTTGAAGAACTTGATGGAATTTGATGAAACTTGGAAGGATAATGCATCAAGGTGAGATCCACAATTGGATCGTAGTTGGGTGACCTTGACCTTATTTTCAAGGTGACAGGGTCACTTAAATATGAATTTGGTTTCTGTGCAATAAGTCTTGAAGAACATGATGGAATTTTATGAAGCTTGGTATGATAATGTATCAAGGTAAGACCTAGGTAAACATTGTGTTTGGGTGACCTTGACCAAATTTTCAAGGTCACAGGGTCATTTATGTGAAATTGGTTTCTCTGCAATTAGTCTTGAAGAACTTGATGAAAATTGCTAGAGTAATGTATCTAGGTGAGAGGTAAAATAAGATTGTAATTTTCAAGCAAACTTGGTCATTTGTAATTTGTTATCACTTGTAGCGTATTCAGAGACGTAAGGGTTCCACCGGGAGACATTTGATTTTCTGTTGGAAAATCAGTCTGTTCTAGTATTATTTTGTTCTTATTGTGATTACTGAGGGAAATAATAATTAATTACTTTAATTTTGCCCTAAAATTCTGAATGACCTAGTTACCATGTAATACACAATAGTTAGTTCATTCAGAATATTAATTTTTAAGGCAAATTTTCAAAACATTTATTTTCTCTTTTTTAGCTCTGCTGACCAAAGGTTGCAGAGCTTATGCGACCGCTCATGTCTGTCCGTCCTTAAACTTGTGTCGCTAGCGCGATACCGTTCATAGTTTTCAGGTTACCCCAATATAACTTTCAGGACTATAGGGTGTATGAAAATCTAGGCACCTTTTGATAATGGTGGCGCCACTTACATTATGTAATATAGGGGTCAAAATGTGAAAATCTTGTTTACACTCTAGCATCTTTAATTTGTGGTGGATCTTCACCAAATTTGGTGGGATTGTGGGGGAGGTCAAAGTCTTAAGTTGCTAATGATACTAGTGGCTCCAACTGTAATTTGATGGAAATTATGAGCCACAATGTGTTTTAAGGTGTTAAATTCCATATTTGGAAAAGTAATTGGATTAGACTTGTCAAATTTATGTGATATACAGACCATAACCAAAGGTAGAATTTCATGTAAAGTGCCTGTAAAGTTGAAAAGGTGATTTTGTAATTGCTGGGTGTAGCTTGGACATCAATGTCAAAGAGATTTGAGCCTCCAGATCAAAATTGCACTTGATTACATAATACATAAAACTGTACTCCAACTCTGTAAAAAAAAGGAAAGCCCTGTTCGGTCAAGTAAGTTAAACTTGTAACACCAGCCTGCTGATTGAAAGTTTAAAATTGGTCAGACTGAACTCATTGAAGAAAGGAGAGTTTGGGTAATACAATTGTAGCACTGCAATAACCCTGTTGGCTTATTTTAGATAATTCCTATCACTGGCCCAGAGATTGTTAATAGAGAAGGTGGCTGGGAAGATTTCAGTTTGGCATCTGATACTGCAGTGCTGGAGAGACTGTGTTGTGCTTCAGTTTTCCATTGCCTCACCTTACTTCATAATATGTGTATGTGGCCTGAGGGCCCAGAGGGCGTCACACACAAACAGTTCGCAAAAGTCTGAACTGTGTACTATTGTACTATTGCTTCTCATTGTGACCTTGACCCACATGTTGTATTGTAACACATATGTGAAGAAAAACATACTTTGGTAGACACCTTGCATTCATTACTTTCTGGTCCCAAGAACGTTAAATCTTATGACTTGCCACTTGTCATATTTCCAATCAGACTGCATTCATGACAAGCCCCATCTGACATTAGGCATATTTTACTGAATGTCCCAGATGGTGTGGACACAAATTGTGGAGCTTAACAGTCTAACCTTAGAGTGAGCATAAGTGAGACAAAGCGTTGGGCATATGGCCACAGGCTATTAGTATATTTTCACATGTCTTAATTTGTCCAGTTTGACACTCAATGTTTAGTGGGTAAAACTTCTTAGAAACAGGCCAGTGTAACTTGTAAGTCAAGGCCAAAACCTGACAGACAGTTCAGTTACAGGTATTTTGTCTGAAAAAGTCCAGTCAAAATAAAAATTATTAAACATCTGATTATCTTTCCCCACTTACAAGCTCTTGCTCCACTTACACATTATGCCAGTTAATCATGCCATTAAGGAACAATTGTTTGTTTGGTTTGGCACATGATATAAAGTGGTGGCTGACTGTCCCTATCTTTAAGGACCACTGCTATGACAGTCCACATTGCGCAGTAAAACCACCTTTTGGTAAATAATTATTAGTATTACATATATTATTTTTTTTTGTACATGTATGCAATCCAGTGGAAGTGGCTAAGGTCGAGACCAGTTGGTTCAGATGGGTTCAGTAGAGTGCTCTCCAAGAAGGAGGGCTAGGTTTGTGTGTGTGTATATATATATACAGTGGTACCTCTCTTGAGAGACCCCTCTAATGAGAGACCGCATATCTTTTTAAGACCGCTCTCTCAGAACACTGTGCTATCTTTTCCATGTTGTTGTACCTCTAATGACCGACCACCTGTTTTGAGAGACCGCATTTTGACCCGCCAAAGGGGCGGTCTCTCAAAAGAGGTACCACTGTATATATATATATATATATATATATATATTCAATTATAATTTGCACTTAAAATAATTTGAAAACTCCTGCTTTTAGCAACACAGATAGAACTTATTGTGTGGTTGAAATACCAAATGTAAATTTTTAAGACCTCAGAGCTGCAAATTGTTGAATGTTACTTTAACATTGAACCCAGTGGGAATACACACCTCTAGCCCACAAGATTTTTTTTTTTTTTCAGGTTGTGTATGTAACCAAATGGACAAAAATGCTGACTGTTACCTATTGACATTTTGAATTCACTGACTGGTTTAGGTTTATGCATTGGCGTGTCATTGCTGTTAGTGTTCTCTTGTGGAAGAACTTATATTTAGATGTGCAGGAAAGCAAACTCTACAACTGCAAGGGCTATCATTCTCAAAACATGCAAGAAATCAAATTCTCTTCTGGAAGTACTATTCTTAACTGCCACTGATTCTTAAATAAGTCATCTATATTTTTAGTGTTTAGTGTGTACACGTACATGCATTGCCATAGTTACCACTCCCTGGCTGATCATAGCAATTTGAGCACCAGCAACAAAGTAACTGTAGAGTGTATCTGTGATCTTGCATGACAAATATTACAGAATGCCTGGGGGCATACATACAGATGGACCTGCTTTAAAGACCACCTTTCACGAGAGACTGCATATCTGTTTAAGAGTGTCCTTTAATGATGAGTTGTTTTAGCTCTGCTGACCACAGGTCGAAGAGCTTGTACATTTGCAATCAATCGTGTCTGTCCATACATCTGTTAACTTTTTGCTTGCAGACGCAATGCTGTCCACAGTTTTCCAGTTAGCACCACAGTTTTTCAGTTAGCCCCATATTTAATATTCAGGACCTTCCAAATGGATGAAAATGTAGGTCAAGTTCAATATTGGTGGCACCACCTATAGCATTATGTAATTCAGATCAAATATAAAAATCCTTTGACCACTGTAGCATCCTGAATTTTTTTATTTATCTCCATGAAATTACTGGCGTTGAGGTGGAGGTCAAGATTTTAATTGATATGACACTGATGGCACCACCTATACATCGGAAATTATAAGCTGATATGCATTGAAAGATTTTAAAAAATTCTGTATCTTGAAAAATAATTGAATTAGACTTGTCAAATTTATAGGATGTATAGATCATGTCCAGTGCTAATAGTTAATATTTATAATATCGACGACCTTGTCCTATTTTTCTACAGATCATGTCCCAGTGCCAATATGTTAAATTATGATATCAGTGACGTCCTGTTTTCGTAATGTAGTTTGTATAACAATGGCAAAGAGAATAGAACTTCCAGATCAAAATTGCACTTGAGTATATTACATTAAACTGTCCTTTTTTTGGTGACCTACTTTGTGGGTCACCATGAACCAGTTTTATGCATCCCCCATAAGGGGGGGTGCATATAGTGTTTAGTCACGTAATCTGCTGCCATCCGCGCCGCCGCATATCTTATTAAAGTGTGTGTGTCGACACACTTTCCTGTTTTTCCTTGAGTTCTTTATTTAAAGTGTGTGTGTCAACACACACTTTTCTGTTTTTCCTCGAATTCTTTCTTTCTATCTTTCTTCTTTACCAGCAAATTTGTCCGACACTTTTCTCGGACACTATTATACACAGAAACTCTAAACTTGGCATGATTGTACCTCTATACAAGGAGTTTGACCATTTTGTACAAGGGAATGAAGATGTTTAAAATTATGCAAATTAGGGGCATTTGAAATTTAAAATCTTGGATATCTTTAAAAGTATATTAGACAGAGATGTCATTCTAACTTCCATTAGAGGGTTATTGACAATTGCACATCTAATGAATTTACAATAAAAGTTGTAGCCATTTAAATTATGCTAATTGGCAGCATATAAAATTTTAAAACTTGAATATCTTCAAAACTATTATAGATAGAGATGTCATTGTAACTTCTACTAGGGGGTTACTGACTATTGTGCATCTAATGAATTTAAAACAAGAGTTGTAGCAATTTAAATTATGCTAATTAGCAGGATTGGAAATTTTAAAACTTGAATATCTTCAAAACTATAATAGATAGTGATGTCCTTTCAACTTCTACTAGGGGGTTGTTGACCATTGCGCATGCAGTGAATGTGAAACAACAGCTGTAGGAATTTAAATTATGCTAAATAGCACCATTAGAAATTTTAAATAACTTCAAAGCTATGTTAGATAGAGATGCCATTCCACCTTCTGCTCCTGTGTTTTGGAATAGTTGTGCATTGCCATATCAATATGCTTTGAAGACACACACTGATTTGCTATGCAGCAAATCATCTTTCCTAGTTCGTTCGTTCTTTCTTTCTTTCTTTCTTTCTTTCTTTCTTTCTTTCTTTCTTTCTTTCTTTCTTTCTTTCTTTCTTTCTTTCTTTCTTTCCCACTCTTCTTTCTTCTTTACCAGCAAATTTGTCTGACACTTTTCTTGGACACTATTATACATAGAAACTCCAAACTTGGCATGATTGTACCTCCATACAAGGAGTTTGACCATTTTATATAGAGGAATGAAGATGTTTAGAATTATGCAAATTAGGGGCATTTGAAATTTTAAATCTTGAATATCATCAAAAGTATAATAGATAGAGATGTCAATCCAACTTCTACTAGGGGGTTATTGACCAGTGCGCATCCAATGAATTCAAAACAAAAGTTGTAAGAATTTAAATTATGCTAATTGGCAGCATTTGGAATTTTAAAACTTGAATATCTTCAAAACTATAAAAGATATAGATGTCATTTTAACTTTTACTATGGGGTTATTGAACATTCTGCATGTGATGAATCTAAATCAAAAGTTGTAGCCATTTAAATTATGCTAATAAGCAGCATTTGAAATTTTAAAACTTGAATATCTTTAACACTATAATAGATAGAGCTGTCATTCCAAATTCTTGTAGGGGGTTGTTGACCATTGCGCACCTACTGAATTAAAAATAAAAGTTGTAGCAATTTAAATTTTGCTAAATAGCACCATTAGAATTTTTAAATCTTAAATAACTTCAAAGCAATAAAAGATAGAGACGCCATTCCAACTTCTACCCCTGTGTTATGGAATAGTTGTGCATTGCCATACCAATATATGCTTTGAAGACACACACACTGGTTTGCTATGCAGCAAAGCATCTTTCGTAGTTTTCTTTATTTTTCTGTCCCCTCTTGAGCTATTGCATTTAATTTTGTACACATAATCGATGGGTCTGGGAAATTTGTCCCATATAATAATATATAACCTTGGGGTCAAAGGTCAAGGTCAAATCCTTGTATTTTCTGATGACTCAGCAATTTTCACATATTGGCTTGTACCTTCTTAATGTTGCACTTTAGGCCCAAGGTTACTGTTTTGTTAATAGGAAAGTACTTGGGCTTTCATTTTGTATGGTTTATTTTAAACCTGAGTGACCTGGAAAGGTCAAACTGCATACATTTATGATTACTATGTAAGTCAATGGGGATTGTAATGCTGATCACATTTTCCACTTCTAAACAATTGCCTAGATTCACTTCAAACTTGATGGGGTTGTACGTCAGGTAGGTATCTACCAACTGTGTCCAAATGGTCATGCTCCAATGATTTTTGGATTTTTTTTTGGGGGGGGGGGGATGTTGCATGTTTGCATTCATGTTGATTACCATGTAAGTCAATGGGGTCTGCAATGGTAGTTCACGCTTTGACTTCAAAACAGTAAGCCAGATTCACTTGAAACTTTGGGTACAGATACTCCATAGATTTGGGGAATTTTTACATATGATTGTGATGACCTTCACGTTATAAGTCAGGGCCACAATGCCTTGCAAAATAAAGTAGTTTCCCTGCCATATCTTCAAATGGGTATGATTCGAGTCTATCAAACTTTGTCATTATTTACCCATATGAGACCTGAACTTCTCCTTATTTGATAAGAGAGATGACCTTGAGGTCAAAGGTTAAGGTCAAATTTTCTGCAGAAGAATGGTGACCCTCTTACCGGGGAGGCGCCTGCTCGGTGGATGCATAATGTTTTTCTGATGAAAAACTTGCTTCTAGTTATTATGGAGTTTTGAACTTGTCCAACGTTACAGGTTTTTTTCACCTACTCAAAAAGGGATTACCTGATTTAAACCAAGAGATCATATGTATATATGGAAAGCTGGTTCCAGGATGGACAGTGACATTTTGAACATAGCAGTTTTAATCCAAGTTGAAGGTGAAGGTTGTTTGGCCACTTGGAATGTGGGGCACTGTGAAAATTTCATGAATGCTCAGCACCCCACATTTTTACCTCAGCTGACTTGTCAGTCAGCTGAGGTTTTTTGAGGGTCCGTCATCCACAATTCACATTTTTGACTTCTTCTCAAAAACCGTCTGCCAGATTCACTTCAAACATGGTGGAAATGTGCCTTGGGTGGATGTCTACCAAGTTTGTACAAATGGTCACGGTCCAGTAATTTTTGGATTTTTAATGAATTTTTTTGTTCTTTTTTTGGGTAAATCTGAAAAAATCTTCCTCTCCGAAACCGCTCACCCAATTGCTTTGATATCACACAGGAACACTCCCTGGGACTCCTAGTTCTTAATTTGTTCACCAGGTGGCGCTGCAATTTTTCCCTAATTTTTTATGAATTTTTGTGCGTTATAGCTATTTTCGACTTCTTCTCCCGAACCGTCACTCAGATTAAGCTGAAACATGGTGGATATGTTCCTTGTAGAAGGGTCAAACAAAGTTGTTCACTATGTGGGAATGCTGTGGATTCCTGACTTTTAACGATTTTTTCAATTCGGGTACTTGTCGGTCAATGCAGCTTTCCCATTGATTACTATGGAAGTCAATAGGCATTCTAATGCTAATTCACATTTTCTACTTCTTCTCCAAAACCGTCATCCAGATTAACTTCAAAGTTGGTGGCAATGTACCTTGGGTGGGTTTCTACCAATTTTGTTCAAATGTTCATGCTCTAGTGATTTTTGGATTTTTAATGAATTTTTTTGTTCTTTTTTTTTTGACAAATCTTAAAAAATCTTCTTCTCCGAAACTGCGTACCCAATTGCTTTGATATCGTACATAGACACTCCCGGGGACACCTAGTTCCCAATTTGTTCACCAAGTGGCGCTGCAATTTTTTGGGGGGATTTTTTTGAATGGTTTTGCTATTTTTCACTTGTTGTCAGAACGGTCCCTCAGATTAAGCTGAAATGTGATGGATATGTTGAAGTGGAAGGGTCAAACAGTTGTTTACTAGGTGGCACTGCTTTGGATTCCTGATTTTTAAGGATTTTCAATTCGGGTACTTATCGTTCGATGCAGTTTTGCTCAATGGGCATTCTAATGCTAATTCACAGGACAACTGACACCAAATTTACTGTTTGCTTGATAACCTGAGATCTGTTTTGAGTTAGCTACACATGTTGATTATTGTGTATGAAGGTCATGCTGAGACAGTACATGAATGACCTTGACCTCGTTTGTGGTGTCACAATGCAACATACATGAATTTGACTCTTCATTATAACTTGAGAACTACTTGAACTTTGATGTTGCACATGTAAGTGTTCTTCTATAAAGGTCAGACTTACTCTGAACATGGTGTCCTTGATCCTTTCCCAAGTTCATAGAGTTGCAAGTGTGATGAATGTCAAGATCAGCTGAGGCACGGGCTGTTCACACAGCCCTCTTGTTTTAATTGAGATCATGTAACTTTTAGGACTGAAAAAGTGTATGAAAATCTATGTCGAGATTGATATTGGTGGTGCCACCCACAGTGTCATGTAATACGTGTATATGAGTCAAATTGTGAAAATCGTGTGACCAGCTTAACATCCTTAAATTTTTGTGAATCTTCATGAAATGTAGTCGGATTGTAAAGGAGGTCTAAATCTGGGTTGTATTATAACATATACTTGGATAGAAATTACGTAAAATGTCTTGAATGATATGAAATTCTGTATCTCGAAATGATACAAAATTCTGTATCTCGAAATAGAAGTGAATTTGTCATGTTTATAGGATATACATTATAAATCATGTCCAGTGTTATCTAATATCAGTGACCTTCACCTATTATTCATAGATGGCCAGGCTTGTAAAGTTGCGAGAGGTAATTTTTGTAATGACAGGGTGTAGCTTGGACATCAATCACAGAGAGAGTTGAGCATCCAGATTAAAATTGCACTAGAGCACCTGCAATGTAAAATTGTTATGGAGATTGACACTTGTCTAAGTTTCCCGGGTTTTTTTTCCATAACTCCAAAAGTTACTAATGGATTTGAACAAACAGACCGTGTATGGTTAGCTGGATGCTGGATGCAGTATCCACTTTTTTGATTAATTGATTTTTTTATCCATGGTAAAAGTGAAGTCATGATGTTGCTGCCGAATGCATCATGTGGATGACCTTAATTAACTAGCTTCTTTCTGAAGGTCATGGAATGAAGGAATTTCAGTCAATGATTTCTTGGTGATGGTCATTAAATTAAATGTCAGCAGAGTGTTAGGCCCATGGGCCTCTTATTTTTCTTATAGATTTAACCTGTATTTTAAGACCTCCTGCAATATAAGTTTACCACTTTTGATAACAGTAAGGGGTCTTAAATAGGAGGTGCTGGACACAGCTTCGTGTGACCGCTATAGTTTTGTACCATTGTAGCTAAATTTCTCTAAGTGATCTCTTGAGTTGAAAAGTAAGGAATACATTCTAGCCCACAAAACTTGCCAGTCATAAACAAGTGAAGCCAAAAATTATTTTTGTACATGGCCACAAAATTATGGTTTACAATTATGGTTTGACATAATTATTTACATGATGTATCAACAATATACTTCAGTTGGTCAGATTCCTTTCAGTGGCCACCTGCTTTTTGAAACCACATTTATCTGGCCTCTTGTGCAAACTTTTCCATGTTAATACATACAATATGTAATGGGACAGGCGTAATTTAAATGAAAAAATAGTACAATGATCCAAAGGATCTACATATCTGCCACCAGGTCATATTTAATGACTACTTCACTGCATCTATGTGATTAAAATTCAGTGGAACATAGCTTGATCAATATGATATTCTTTAGTACTTATTTACTTCATGCTGTACAAAAAACTCTGGTCAATGCATGAGCAATGATGTACATGACTTTAATACAATGCATGTATGATATGGTACACACACACACATATATATATATATATATGATTCAAAGTCACATTTAGTTGCTGTGTGATGCTTGATACTGGTGACATTGAAAAAAGGTCAAGGTTAACATGCAACACTTCCCATGCTCATTATGGGCTGTACTAAGTAGAAGTTGCATCATTCTATCTCCATGGCTCATAGGGTATCAGACCATTTGGATGTGTTACCTTTTTTTGGCCATGTGACCTTGAAGGTCAACATAATACTACACTGTTCATGCCCTGTATAGGAAATGTATGGTAAGGGATGGAAAAAGGGAGTCTCACTCTGACTGCCACACATGCACCTGTCACATTTTGAGGTCATGTGACCTTAAAAAGAGGTCCAAGTCAACATGAAACTACATTGCACGTGCCCTGTGTAGAAAATTTGTGGTAAAAATTTCTTCACACTATCTTAAACAGTTCATTAGACATTGGGCTTAATGAATGTAAGGGATGGACAGGCAAATGGACTGACTTACTTATCCCTATTAACGCTATGTCCTTAAACTATGCTACCTTTGGTGCTGGGGGATAACAAAAGGTACTAATCCAGAGGTTCTCTTTTTATCCCCGGCCCACGAAGTGGAGGAGGGGATAGGGTAATGGGCACCGTCCGTCCGTCCAAAACAAATTTTGTCCGGCCCATATCTTCTACATTATTAATGCTACCTCTTTGAATTTTTTATGGTGAGTAGACCTTAGGTAGTAGGTGTGCATAGGCATTGTTTTGTGTGGCTAATTACTTGCATTAATTAATTACTTAACAAAGTTCGTTAAGCAAGACAAATTTTGTGTGGGCCATAGCTTCTAAACTATTAATGCTAGCCCTTTGAATTTATTATGGTGGGTAGACCTTAGGTAGTAGGTGTGCATAGGCATTGTTTTGTGTGGCTAATTACTTTCATTAATTGATTAATTAACAAAGTTAGTTAAGCAAGCTCAAGATTTGTCCGGGCCATATTTTCTAAACTATTAATACCAACCCTTTGAAATTTTTATGGCCGATAGACCTTAGATAGTAGGTGTACATAGGCACTGTTTTGCGTGGCTAATTACTCTCATTGATTAATTAATTAATAAAGTTCATTAAGCAAGCTCAAAATACAATACAATTTTTTGTGAAGCACAACTTTGCAACTAAAAGTGGTAACCCTTTAAGATTTTCAGCGTTGGTAGACCAGAGGTAGGAGGTGTGCATAGGCAGAAATTTTAAGTCCTACATTTTAAGGAAGATGTAAATAGCAAACAAACCCCTTCTGCACTGGTTCACCCTCATAAGGAGGGGGGGTTCAGTGGCTACTTGTTAAAAGGGGGACACATAATGCATTTAAAGGCTCTCTGTATTTATTTCCATACTGCCACCAACAGAAACCTTTCGCATTTTACCAACTATAATATACCAATGTACATCATGTGTATTTACCACCATGATTACTGTTGGCGGGGGATATGGCTAGCGTCAGCGGCTACTTGTTAATCCAAGTGTTACTTGATCTCAATTGAGAGACCACCAACTTCATGGGACCACTGTTGTGCATTTTCCACCTGGGGTGATCTGTCAAAGGAGATCATTTGCTTTTGTTAGTTTACAGACATATGAGCCCATTCTGTTTAGACTACAGATGCGCCATCAAAGCAGAAAATAATATATATCCAGTTCTTGAAAGTCAAACCCATAGGACTTGAACAAGCAGCAGCAAGTTTAGCAGAAAAGATTGAAAACTATACTGTTTCTCATCCATAACTTCTCAAATATCACTGTTTCTAAAGTCAGAGATGTTATTCAGATTTTCCTTTCTGTTGACTGAAGATGTCTTAAATGGATTGTCATATGACCTGCTTAAATAATTAACACTGATGATTAGTCACGTGGATCAATAGGAGCATGGAGATTGTTCAGATCGTCACTTCCAACCAGGACTTCTTGCATCAGTCTCAACAACCTGTTTGTGATGGTATGGGCATTTGTCATGGTAAAATTGGCAATTCTGGCTCTTTTGATGCCATTAAAGTGTAAAAACTGATGTTTACATGGGACTAAGACTCTGAAATTTCTTATGAAGCATTGTGTTTTCATAGCAAGAGGTATGTTAGGAAATTCACTGCACCTTCATTACCAATGGAGGTAGGCAAAGTCTTGTCCCTGGACTCCATTTGGACATTGGAATGATTGCTTTAGCCAACTATCGGTTTTGCCTACAATAAATTTTGATGCTTATCATAAGTAATATGGAAAATAAGCAAGGTAATAAGATTTGATGCTGTAGAAATTGATCACACAGCAACAGTCATTTTTTAACAAACTACAACAGAATACATTGTAATTTTTTGCTGGAGCAAGCGCCTCATTTGCCGTGATCGGCACTCTGGGACTGGCTTCTGAAGAGTAAACTAACATATACCCGACATTACCCTGATTGGGGTGGGTTAATCAAAAACTTAAATGGCAGTTAACGCCCCTGGGTATCAGAGCGGTATCACGATACCTTTATGAAAATGAGGGATTCAGGGAAACGGCCGATTTATACTGGAATAACATTGATCAGCCGACATCAAAATGTGATAAATCACTTTGAAAGTGAATTATAATTATGGTTTCAGACATGCAATTTCATGTCAACAAACCAAGGTGAACTATATTTATTTCAGGCTTTTTTTATATATATTTACTTTGGAATTGTCTGTGCATCCTGGTGTCTGATATTACATAAACATGTATGTACATGCATTAACATGGTCCAAAACGCAGTGAAACATACTCTGTGCACCAGACAAAGGTGTTGAGATAGGATTACCATACAGGCGAATTTCTTTTCTTTTTAAAGAGGCCTTTATGATAATGATGCACTGGTAGAGCTAATAGTCTTGGCTTGCATGGGTAGCCAGATTTTCAGCATGTTTAGGACAAAAACCACCCATTGGAGTCCACATTACCCTGATTGGTCCAAAACGCAGTGAAACATACTCTGTGCACCAGACAAAGGTGTTGAGATAGGATTACCATACAGGCGAATTTCTTTTCTTTTTAAAGAGGCCTTTATGATAATGATGCACTGGTAGAGCTAATAGTCTTGGCTTGCATGGGTAGCCAGATTTTCAGCATGTTTAGGACAAAAACCACCCATTGGAGTCCACATATGTGTGCCAAAAGGGGGCAATGGGCTGGAGGTGCCCAAGCATAGCTTTTGTTTGATAGTAGAACAACAGACTGGAGCAAGGTCTGTCTTAGTATACCCTAGCCCATTGCCTGAAGTGTGTACAGTGGTCCCTGTCTTGAGAGACCGCCCCTAGGGCAGATGAAAATGTGGTCTCTGAAAACAGGTGATCTTTCATAAGAGGTATAATAACATGGAAAAGATAGCAGAGTGCTCTGAGAGAGTGGTCTTAAAAAGATATGCGGTCTCTCATCAGAGGGGTCTGCAGGGAACAATGTAGATTTTCAGAAATGTATAGCAAATTTGCTCCACAAAACAGATTTTGTGTAGCACTCAGCTAATTTTGTGTAGCAATTTATCTTGAGCCACAAACCTTTACAAAATTTCAACTTAATTGCATGTGACAGTCACTAATTGGCACTATACTTGCATGTTTTTTTATATCTTTGTATATTATGCTTAAAATTCATAATGATTCACTGAAGGGATTCAGTGATCTCCTCACTGACTCATTGTATTGTAACTGTTAGTAAGCTTAGCATCCAGCAGTCTGCTGACTCTGTGACAGTGAGTGTGTGTGAATGTGAACTGATTGTCTTATTGTGCCCTTGGATCCTTAATCATCCTCTGTACCATGCTTGAGTGATAAATAACATAGTTAGGGCCAGTACTTTTCCGCGATCGCGGAAAACGGACGGAATTCACGGAATCTATGATCTCAAACGGAATTTATGATTTGGAAAGGAAATCGGCAAATGCCACGGAAATTAAGCAGAATTTGTGAATTTTGCCTCTCAAATAATTCAAAATCACCACATATGTCATCGCATAAAGCAAAACACACGGACTTGGATCCAAATTTGACGAGTCGGCGGTGTTATCGATACCACGTGGAGCAAATTTAACGACAGGCCAGACACCTGCGCGCTATAGACCCCATTGCTACCATATCCATTCATTTGCATGGCATATAGATATAACGCGCAACAGAGGTACAATGATAATAGCGCCGTCTGTTGGTGGAGGCTGTCAACGTAAATAGTAAACAATATGGAGTCACTTTGCCGTTCGTCGATGGATCAACATTTTCCAGAGGCGATAAGATCAACTGTTTTTCCTTTTTTAATTGACCAGTGCTAAAATCGTGCCCTAGAATTAGTGAAACGGAAATGAAACGGAATTTGTAGTTTACCAAAACGGAAAAACACTCATTTTGAAACGGAAAAATACAGGCCCTACATAGTTGCAAGATGATGGTGGTAGTCGTGCATGCAAATTCTTGTAGTCATCTGATCATGGATTGGACAATGAATCATCATTGGTGCATGTTCAAATTTTTTCTTCTACTTTAAACAATTTCAATTGCAATTTGGCATTTCAATTTTCTCAAAATGATCACAAAAGTATCATAAACTTCAATGTCAGTCTTTATAATAATAGTATTACTAACAGCTCTGTGAGTGTGTGATTATCACAGTATGGATCCTTTTCAAAAAGGCTTCTCAACCTTCAACTGCACCAGTGTGTATTATTAACTCAACACAGTATCATGTAGTGCTGAAGCTTGGATGTTCAATCAAGCTGCAGCTTGTATTTATATTTTGGCTTGCTAGTATTATGCACTTGTCTTGCTCACTACTGTCTGCACGTAAAACCAATGGATCCTTAGCCAGGCAACCTTAGTGCAGGAGGACCTGGGCCTGTGCAGAAATTCAAATGTACAGGAGTAAGGCCAAAAATATCATACTAAAATTAAGTTAAATTATTATACTCCCAAAATTTACGCTAAAACTTCGTAACTTTGCCCGTTGTCCGCCATTGTTTTTTATACTGCTGGAATCCTCAGAATTTCGTCTCTTAATGTAACAAGCTCTCTTATTGGCTAAGAAATAAATATTCCTGGGGTATCCCTCCAAAAAATAGCCCAGAATGAGAATCGAACCTCATTATAAATGCGCTGGGTCATTTCCAGATTTCTTATTGGATGGATTTGGATGGATTTGGTCACGTGCAAGTCACCGTCCAATCAAACTCGTTGTTTGCCATGTGCTTGAGTCAAGTTCGATTTGTTGTGGAGGTGAACATGTCGTTTTCACGCAAAGATTATAGGGCTAAGATGCGAAATTTTGACATCATACTTTTGCAAAACGACTTGGATGGAACAGATCTAGACACAGATAAAGGCAGGAATGAAAATTCTATAAGCAAGGCAAGGAAAATACGCAGATTCCGTCACCGCACGGTGACGAAGCTGAGCCTGATTGAGATTTGCGTAAACACGATGTGTTGTTGATCGCTGTCTCAGTTACGTCATGGCACGATGTTTTTATGCAAAGTTTGTTGTTTTAATTTGATTAAAATGTCTGAAAAAATAAAAATCTGTATAAAAGAACAAATGAGGAATGAAATTTATGACCGAAGGCCGGGAAAAATATACGCACATAATGGATAACCATGCCCGGACTCGTGCCTGTTAACACTCGCTTGTGTTGCACGGCCCGTGACTGTGTTGGTAAAAAAAAAAAAAAAAGGGTGACCAGACGCTTGACATCCCGTAAAGCATCAAAAAAAAATAGGGGGTGAATTGAAATAAAAATTACACAGAATGATACCTCATGTAATTTCTAACCGACTTTGTGTTGATCTCTAGGATTGAATTGCAAAACTCGCAGAGCCCAGGCACATTCAATCCAGCATGTCCTCTCTTTTGCAAGCAATTAGAAAACTGCCCGGTGGCACACTGTGTACAATACCAGATACTGGCAGAGTGCTAGGAGTTAAGGGTGACCCAAAAGGAAGATGTCAACAAACAGAAAGATCAGAAAGCTGTAGTAAAATTCGTAGCAACAATGTATGGGTTTTATAATTGAAAATTAAGCCAAAATTCATGACAATTAATGCATTTGTCACCGCAGATATGTTTCAGTTCAAGCTTCTGTATAAAATACGAGAAAAAATTACCGTATCGCAACTTTGCTCTACAGACAGCTGATTATGTTGCACATGGTCCATTTTGTATCGCTTTTTGCGATGCGATACCGGTTAAATTGTTCCCTGGTCTGTCAAGATAGGTACCACTGTACTAGCCTCTTTAATGTATGCATTCCCATTAATTACAATCCAAGTCAATGGGGATGGCAATATGTCACATTTTTGATTTCTCCAAAACTGTCAACAAAATTTACTTTGAACTTGATGGAGATGTAAGAACCTTGAGTGAGTCTTTAGTAATTTCATCAAATGGCCATGCCCCAGGGATTTTTGAAATTGTAAGGGTTTTTTTTTTTTTTGGGGGGGGGGGGGTGCAAAATCTCTAAAAATTCTCCAAAACTGTTGAGCCAATTGCTTTGAAATTGCATAGGGACATGTCTGGGGACCGCAAGACCTTAAACAGGTGGCGCTGTGATTATTTTTTTGCCTTTTTAAGAATATTTTTGTGTTTTCAGTTTTCTTCATTTTTATTCTCCCAAACCACAGGGTGCGAAAATTTCCTATGATATGATGTTCCGGGACAAGCTAAAGCTCTTCTGGGACAAGTTACTTTCAAATTCAACTTTTCCTGCGGACAAGCTAATTTTTTCTTTTTTAATTGGACTGAAATTACGTATGTTTGCATGCACGGCAACATTGATGATGAGCAGTCAGAGCCTTCGTGACTCTCCATATGTTGGCGATTACTGTGGTCAGTGTGAACAGAACATATACACCAATGCAGGCATGTGCGACGGGACGCCAATGCGCAATAGGTGATGATAATCCCCTGGCCTAAAGTAAACAATCCAGGTTTAAACAATTACATGGTCAGCTGGTGTATTCAACAGGACTTGACTAGCTACTCGATTTCTGTCAAAAGAAGCAGGTATTTTGACCCGGCGTACATACGACGACGAGATCAAAGGTACCAGCACTTATACATTGGGGCGCATCGGCTTTCGCCCGTTCTTGGGGCAAGGTCACAGCCCCCCACCCGTCAGTCTAATCTGCTCGAAGGATGACAAAGGAACATCAAAACATTTTAAAACTTGCATGGCGAATTCTTGAGCAAATTAGCATCAAAGGCCATTTATCAGTGGGTTCTAAAAGTGTTGGAAAGATCATGTAAAGGTGCCGCAGGTTGACTTCCCGGCCAAACAAAACACATATCTGCCAGTCACACGTAGGTGACCGCGTGGAGTAATCTACGGTGAACGGAGCATGATGCTGACTGATCTGCCACACTTTTGGCATTTTTCTCTATCCCCGTACCTTCGCGTATTTGCCTGTGACTCCAAATAATTGTTGCTATAAACACTGGAATCTTTTTTTGGCATGCTGCAATACAAAAAAAAGCTTCCCGTTTGTGTGTTCCCTCCGTAAATTTCGAAAGGTTCACACACGTTCACAGGGTGGAAACCATGATGAACACACTGTAACATGAGCCGTGATTGGCTCATTTTTGCATGTGACTCAATTGACCAAGAAATTCTTCATTTGAATTTGAATTTAGAACACCATTTATTACTAGGAACTTGCCAATATTGTATACACAAATAATAATAATATTCACAACGATATACTGATAGCTTATATGGTAGTATGCAAACGATGGCGTCAATGTGCATCCCATCATCGACAAGAACAAAGACGATGCTAAAACCAATACAACTATTAATCTGTATTAAATTTATCTGGAACAGTGGCTCCCAGAAATTACACATTATTTTTCATTGTGAGTCACCCTATGCAAGTGGTTTACTTTTCAATTTGTATTTTTGCCAGTTTTACTGTTTGCAGTCATAGCTAGAATTATTGTGGTAAAAATTGACAGATTTTTGCCGATTTGCAAGGGACAATAAGTGCCAAATTAGGGTAAATGGTTTGTCCAGGCCTTTATGTATGGATTGATGAAAAAGAATATTACTATGATTGTTGCACCAGGTTATATTCAGACAAGTGGATTTTGCATACGGACAAGTGGATTTTAAAATTCACTTGTCCTGCCGACGAGTGCTTTTTAAAAAAATTTCGTGCCCTGAAACCATAAGTTGGATTCTCTTCAGACCAACTGGGAGTGTGCATGGACTTGAATCCACCAAATTTGTTCACTGTATGGTGGTGTTGTCATTTTCCATTTTTTTTTTACAAATTACCAAAATTCAGAAGGTAAAGATATAACTGATGTTAGCAACACTTATGATGGTTTGATGGTCTTAAACAAAGGTGACGTTGGTATCATTAACGTTTGCAGAACCACTTCAGTGTGTGCATATAAGATCAGCTGAGCACAGGACTTTCACAGTTCTTTTATTTCAAAGGGATATGCTTGGCCATATATGAAATGTAAAGGGGAAAAAAGGAAATTACAAGATTTAAAAAGGTTACCAATCTCACCAGGGCATAGCATTTGCCATACCTTCATGTGACTCTTAACCAATGTTCCCTTTGCTGTGTGCATGACGATACATAGCTTTTTTCAAGTCTTATTTTGAAGTATCCAGTGATGGTGTTCAGGACTTAATAATCCTAACTTACTGGATACTTAATACCAGCATGTATGTATATTTTCCATGCGCAAATTTTCCATAGGGTAACATGTAATTGTGTTGCAAAATCAGCAAATTCTAGTTAAATCCAATGTGAAGGTGATTATTCAACAACTCTCCTTGAAAAATTGTTTAAGTTACAAGAGCAATTGCTTGCCTTGTATCACAGGTTCTAAATCCAATACAGTTTGAACATGAATTTCAAAATGGGAGGTCCACATCCTGTGGGAAAATAATCTTTGTGCATGTGCAATTTGAGATAATTGATGTAGATTACCAGCATGAGGTTATTACAATGGACAAATGATGTGAGACTTGTGTGTCCATCATATGTATGGAATACCCTAGCTTCTGGATATTGAATATGATTGAAAGTGGTATGAGTTTGTGCAGATATTTATCTGACAATTGTGTTCTGTTTGCAGATTAGCTGAAAGCAGCCGTGCCAAGCGTAGGCGATCTGATGGAGATGAAGACGAGCTGGAAGGAGATCCAGATGAAGGAAGTAACTCACCGTCAGCACAAAAAAAGTAAGCACCTGCAGAATGGTTTTGTGGCCTGCATTCCTTGGGCATATCAGCATCGATTAGGGATCACTAGTCAGTGCCTGAGACAAGCAATGTGCCAATCAGGATGAAAAAAACTTGGAAGAATCTGGTCTTAGGGACAGCTTAAGTGCCAAGTTTTCAGTGTTGTGTGAACGAATGAACAAATTAGGAAAGACATTGGGGCCTTACCTTAAATAAAATGTGAGAGCAAATTGCCCCAACAGCAAAAAGGTATTTTGAATAAGGATGCCAGAATTACTATCTGTCACACCTGCCTACAAAATCAGGGGAAGGGTTAGATACACTGTTGTAGACTGTCATTCTTATGATTTTGTGTTACCAGTTCTTGTTCAGTCAAACCTTAACCATTTTGAATTTTTAGCTTTGCTGACCATAGGTTGTAGAGCTTATGTGCTCACTCACATCTGTCACTCCGTCTGTCCGTTCATCCATCCGTAAACTTTTGCTTGATGCAGTCAGCTATTTTCATGGTAGTCCCATATCCTTAGCATCGTCACCCTTTTCTGTTGACCAGCAGCCAATACGGGTTGATGTGTATAGTAAAAACAGGGTCTAAAGGCTGCCCCTTTCTGTCAACATCCTCTCAATGTGTTCTAATATGTGCAAACTTTTTTATCAATTCTCAAATCCCAATGTGTACTGGTATGTTTTTAAGGTCGTTTGTCTATTTTCTAGTTAACCCCCACCCCCACCCCCACCCCGCAGGAACCAAAATATACTTACACATATTTATTCTATTTTCTTTGTTTATATAGAAGCAGTAGTGTTTGGCCAAAAGTAAATCCTTTTTCTGCAATGTACTTTTCAAAATACTTATCTAAAAATTTCAGTGTTTGAACAGTAGTTGAGTAAAAAAAATCTGGTTTTTGAGACCCCACTTTTACCTACTGCATCATTCTGTTTTGGGGGCATGTTTGCAGAAAGAATCGGTGTACAGAACCCTATTTTTACTATACAGATCAACCCGACTTGGATGGACTAAGGATTTAACTTTCAGAATTTATAAAGGGTATAAAGATCTAGGTCAAGTCTGATATTGGTGGCACCACCTATAGTATCATGCAATATTTGGCTTGAAATAGGAAAATTTAGGAATGCTTTTCTTATTTTTTTTACCTCTGCTGACCAAAGGTCGCAGAGCTTATGGGACCGCTCCTGTCTGTCAGTCCTGTTTATACCAGTGTCAGTATGGTGGAATAATGTATGAAGCTTTTAAGCTTCAAAGGAGACGTCCATCCGCTGACTGAATTTTCAACCTCAGGAAGCTGAAAATTCAGTCAGCAACTATATTGAGGAAGATGTCACAGTTGCATATAAATACACTTCCAGTATTCGTAATAAGGTGTTCCAACTACAATCGAATATATATATTAATGGATGAAGTGGACTTAATCAGCTGGAATATGAATAATCAAACTTGTGAATGTGACACTACTTTCAAGAAGTATATGGATAAAGACCACAAATATGTAATCACGGGTGATTTAAGTATCACACAAAACAAAAAAGACATTTGTTTCAAAGAGGACCAAACTAGAGAGAAAGACATAACATGAAGTTCACAAAGGCAAGAAAGGAGATTAAAAGAGGAAGGAATCTGTAACAATGCATTTGATGATTGGAAAGTTAAAATAATGGAAAAAGTGGATGAAAGAATTAAATACCGGAGAAAGGACCTTTTCAAAAGGGGAGACAGATTAACTCCTGGCACGCCAGTAGCGAGTGTACTCGAACAGCGGTCATTGCTTATTGCCACCAGTTGCGAGTAAACTCGCACTTTTCAAGTGGCTGATCAAAGGCCCTCTCAAATTCCCTGTGTTGTTTATTTATATGCAAGCACGCACATTTTCTTGTAGAGAAACATCAGTTCTTACTGAGGGCTATTTCTATTTTGCGTTAAAAATGAATATTTTCCTTCAGTGATGATTTAAATCAATGATTGGGCCATTGTTTGTGACAATTTGAATGATGTAACTTGAAAAAACTGCGCAAAAATATGGCCATTTCATTGTCGCGGTTATGATCTTTTTTTCATCTACCCGCCATGTTATTCACATCGTCAGAAAGCTCAGAATCTTGTCTATTTTAAGAACAAGCTCTCCCATTGGCTGAAACAAAAGTATTTTCAGGTAGACCCCTCCAAAACTGCTTCTATTTAAAACAGATACATTGTTATTTTAGTCTGAAACTACCGAAGACGATTCTCCGGAATATTCTAGGTCAGTCAGGGGGCCGGAATCGATCACATGGTGTTCGCCATCCAATCAAATGCGTCATTTTTCTACCGTTGCTTCATTCGGAAGTACTGGCTACCTCGTGTTGTGAAGTCTGGCTTGGAAGATGGGCGACATTTGTATGAACACAAGTGACGATTACGGACAATTTATTAAAGCAAGAAACCAAATTTTAAGCTGTAAATTGGTCAGAATGATTACATACTACCAGTCCTTTTGTACAATAGAGCAGAGGGTCCAATATTTTTAACGGAAAGAGAGTAAAATACGCCAGCCGCAGGTAAACATGGCTTGGGTGAAAATACCGTTGCCGCATGTGTTGAACATGTTGACAGTTTCTCAGTGACAGCTATAAAAATTCGTTTATATACTATTTACTGCAGCAACACACAAACTCTACCACTACAATTAAATGACAATTATGACACACAATTGATCTTAAGAAAAAATTAAAAGAGAAACCATCCTTTGTGATGCTAACCAAGAAAAGTGCGCGGACCAGCAGAATGCACGCAGGCTTGACCGCTTTGGATCAATTTGTAATTGAGATTGATATATTCACTTTGTTAGGGTGTAGGGCATGAGTTTTTGTTTAAATTGACAAAGAAACCACATAGAAGTGTAGAGAAGGTCTTACTCAACAAAAGTTAAGGGGATCATTTTATGTGAATTGCAAAATTAAAAAAGTTAATACAATTTTACTCCAGCATGTCGCATGTTGTGCAACAAAACAAAAAATGCCAAGTGGCTGGCTGTGCCAGATCACAGAACTGCCCAGAGTGCTAGGGGTTAAACATACATTGTAGTCAGGAATTGCAAGACTTGCATAACAATTTTGTCATCACACCTGTTGACAAAGCAAGTTATAACCTTGTACAAACTTGTAAACCATACCACATTAATACAATACTGAGTGAATTAGATAATGAAAGTGATCAACAGGCAGGAACCTCTGATACTGTTATCAAGGACCAAGTGGATAAAAATAAAGAGTGGAAATGCATTGTCTCAAATGAGGACAAAAAATTACCAATTATATATGCAATTGTCAAAATGCATTAAAATCCTTTAAATTCAGGTTCATCATTGCAGCAAAGAAATGTATTTCGAAACATGTTGCCAAACAACTCACTAAAGTTCTCAAACTTGTCAAAAATTCACATACTAACTGCTGCAAAAAAAGGTGAAAATGTACACGGGAGTGAATAGAATGTGGATTACTGATAGCACAAGTGATATTCTACTAGACATTGACAAAATCAATAAGAATAGTGCCAAATCAATTCATACCTTTGATTTCTCAACATTGTATACAAAGATTGACAGACCTAAACAACGTGTTAATTTCAATGTTTGATAAAGTTTTCAAAGGTGGCACATGTCAGTATATTAAAATATCTGGTGCTGAGACTAAATTTGATAGGTAAGAGCAAAGGAATATTTTGCATGATGCAAGAATGTGCTCAAGTGATAGAATACATTATCAACAATGCATACTTTTGCTCTGGAACCAGAGTCTATCAACAAATAGTGGGCATACCAATGGGAACAGATCCAGCACCAAATATTGCCAACCTTTATTTACATTATTATAAATCAAAATGGATGGAGGAATTGGCAAAAACAAACTTTACAGCTGCAAGAAGATCATATTCTCACACAAGAGGATTTATAGATGACCTGTGTGCTTTATTTTACACAATGGAGATGAAATAAAGGGAATCTGGAAAAACATCAAAGAACTAATATTAAATCTGGAAAATGAAAGAGATTCAAAAGCTACTTTCCTTGGTCTGGATATAAAAATATTATGTTATATAGGGGTCAAAATGTGAAAATCTTGTGAACACTCTAGCATCTTTAATTTTTGGCAGATCTTCACCAAATTTGGTGTGATTGTTTTTTTTTTTGGGGGGGGGGGGGTCAAAGTCAAAGTTGGTAATGATGCTAGTGGTGCCACCTATATTTTGACAAATTAATAGACAAAATGTGTTGTAAGATCTAAAATTTCACATTTGGAAAAGTAATTGGGTAAGACTTGCCAAATTTATATGATATGTAGACCATGGCCAAAGGTAGAATGTTATGTAATATCAGTGGCCTTGACCTGTTTTGGTGAGGTCACCATACCTGTAAAGTTGAAAGAGGTGATTTTGTAATGGCAGGATGAAGCTTAGACTTCAGTGGCAATGTCAACACAGAACCAGGTAGTCCTTTGGGCGTCCTGCATTACATAATCTGGGTGTCCTTTTCCGAAGGTCACTGAGGACGTAAAGTTCAGGACTCCAGGGCTAGAATTTCAGCGAGAATCTGAGAATCCATTCTTGTAAAGATTCTCCTAAACTTGTCTTTCTTTAAAAAGAAAACTAATTGACAAAAGCCAAATTGATTCTCGCAAAATTTTGCAAAATTCAGGCCCTGGACTCACTTATTGGTATCTTGACACATGCAACAATATTCATCACAGGAGTTGCACAAATAAGCGATGATTACATGTGGAGCGAAGTGCCATCTTGTGGACAATTTTTACATTAAGCTTTATATGTTCAGAAGCCACATCAGGACTCACAGCTTTGAAATGAACAAGTGCAATGTAGCCCCGATGCCAGCAGAGCATTAGGCACATGGGTCTCTTGTTCAAAAGTTTTTCATGAATCATCTCAAAACTTGGTAGGAATGTCAATCAGACAGAAAGACAAAAACACTCTTTAAACTTTGTGGCATCCCCGACAGCACTACTGAAGATAATATGCACCAAAAGGTTTTGAAAACACGTTAAATTTATATTTAGAAAGGCTAATGATAGAAAATGTACAACAAATGTGCATTATCTGATCATATGTAGAAGTTATATGCTGCATAATATGGATGACCTTGATGAACTTTCTCAAGGTCACAGACCGAATGAATATCAAGAAATTATATTTTTTTGTTATGGTCATCGCCATGTCTGAACTTGTGCAGATGTATCAGTATAGCATTACAGGAATTTTATACTGACCTATGGAGGCATGGTGGTGCCACTTGTGGTATTAAGTGGAACTAACGTTAATCCTCAGTTTTAAAAGTACATTAAATTCGTTATTTTGCTAAATAATTGAGATGGAACTTCTGAATTGATTCCAGATATGCCTTAAGTGAAACAATTGTTAAATGTTTTCAAATTTGGAATGACCTTGACCTAATTTAAGGTTATTAAGGACGCAGTAAAGGACCCCAATTCTACCTTTTGAGAAATAAGCTATGCCAAATGTACTGGAAAGTGTATCATATGGAAGTTCAATATTGCATGTTTATTTTTATCTTTGCTGACCTTACACTTGCTCAAGTCTCACTGGACTGTCTTCCGTATTTTATTTAAAATCCAATTCATTGCCAAATTAAATTTTAAGTAAACACACGTCGTAGCTTTACCTAGCTGATTGGCGTGGAACGTGTATATAACCAGATAACATTGACTCCAGATGATTAGCGCCGGGCGGTCTACACTGTGTTTCTTATCACACAGACAAGCGAGCGGTCATAACGCACTCCTCTTCAGAAGCTGTTAATTGAGCTACTGTGTAATGAAGGATTAATTGCAGTGCACCGCGTCAGGCAGAGGGCGTCCAGTGTCGGCAGCGGGAGGGAGACGGTCAGCTTTGTCTCGCTTGAGTGGCCAGTGACTAGCCATGCATTCATCGAAGGCCACTTTCCACTCGCAATGATAATGGGATTAGAACTGACCAGGACTCAATAGCTGCTACTGTTGAAACCGACACGGCGGCAGTGTCAACCAGTTAAAAAAAAATATAATAATAATAGTAGGACCTACTTAATAACACCGTGTAGCTGGCATAATATTATTCAGTTAACTTTGTGGAGGGGAAAATGTATCGCACTTCTGGGTGGGACCGCAGGATGGGAAAATATGGACATGCACGAGGGACTTGTGCAAATCTATGCTGATCTAAGTTCTCAGAGTTTATTGGATCACTCATGTCTGTTTGTCTGTCCATACACTTTTGGGTTCTAAGCCTAATACCGTCCACAGTTTTCAAGAAAGTTGACTGGATTTGTCTCTTAATGCTTTCTTCTATACAGTGAAGTGAGTGCAGGTTCTTATGTAGCTTGTGATAGTAAGCATAATTAAAGGAACCTAATTTTCTACACATATATGTATTATTAGTCCATCCATCTTGGCCTGGCTACAGGGAAAATGTTCCACAGTTTAGAAACTTCGGAGGGCCCTGTCTATGGATGTAGGTTTGATTAATAAACTTGTCAAATGGTGCTGTTTTTCATTCAGAAGTTGTTCGTTTTGAGGCACCATGCTGTTTTGGGGCAGTGGTAGCTGAGGCAAAAATGTTAATGCTGGCTGCTTATATATATTTCATTGAACATATTCAGATTTGGTGGGTTTAAGGATGGAAAGTGTATTTATTAAGTGATTATTTATAATTAAAAAAAAAAATTTATTATTTATTACGTAAACTTTGGAAAAGGGCTTGCATAATAGGTATGGAAGTCTGAACTATGTACAGAACTGTTCCAGGAGCAGGAGGCATGCCCCCAGCTTGTGTAGGGCTGATGATTTTCCATTTTTGGTGCCACGATTTTCCGTTTTGCCCTATCATCATTCGGATGTTTTCCAGATTTTCCCAAAAGCCTTGTCTGTCATCAGAGCGACCACACTTGGGCTTCGCGGCAGCCATCTTTCCTATTGAAACAAGTTCATACGAGAGTCTCGAGTTGCGAGATTAATGGCGGTACCTTTTTAAAAGCGTATTTGTAGAACAGAAATGGTTTAGAGCTTTAATTTATGTGTTTTAAAAGAGGAAATGTGCAGATTTTTCTACATCTTGTGTTGCTTTAACTGATTTGTTTCTTTTACTGGGAAATTTTTACCGATTTCTTTTAAATTCCGCGGGAAAATTACTTTTCCGTTGTTTGTTACTCATTCCATAATTCTGTCGGATTTTCCGTGAAATCGGAAAATCATCAGCCCTACATGTGACAGTCTCTGCATGCACTGATGGAGTGATGTACTCCATGTCAGATGTGGAGACTATCTGGGAGCAGGTGTGCCACCCCAAATGTGACAGTCACAGCATGCACTGATGGAGTGATGTACTCCATGTCCTATGTGGAGACTTCCTGGGAGCAGGTGGCATGCCGCCCTGCATGTCATGGTGTCCCAGCATGCACAGATGGAGTGATGTAGTGTACACATAGTCCTTGCCTCTGGGAACACATTCTTAATGAAATAAAAGCTATTCTTGTCCTAGTGGGTAAAAATAAAGTATCACAAAATCAGGCCAGTTTTTTTTCCCTTAATGTTATCTGCATTACATGTATATATATTTATTTTTGTCTATCTCCTCCCCCGCCCCCCCCCCCCCCCCCTTTAGCTCTGCTGACGCTCATGTCCGTCCGTAAACTTTTGCTGGTTAGGGTGATACAGCCTAGAGGTTTCAAGTTAGCCCAATATAACTTTCAGGACTTACAGGGTGTATGAAAATCTGGGCTGCTTTCGATATTGGTGAGGCCACCTCCATTATTATGTAATATAGGGGTCAAAATATGAAAATCTTGTGAACACTGGAGCATCTCTAATTTGTGGCGGATCTTCACCAAATTTGATGGGATTGTTGGGGAGGTCAAAGTCTAAGTTGTTAATGATACTAGTGGCTAATTTAACTGAAATTATGAGCCAAAATATGTTTTAAGATGTAAAATTCTATATTTGGAAAAGTAATTGGATCAGACTTGCCAAATTTATATGGTATATAGACCATGCCCAAAAGTGGAATGTTATGTAATATCAGTGACCTTGACCTATTTTTGTGAGGGCAGCATCCCTGTAAAGTTCAAAAAGTGATTTTGTAATGGCCGGTGTAGCTTGGACATCAATGGCAAAGAGAATTGAGCCTCGAGAGCAAAAGTGCACTTGGTTACATAATACAGAATACTGTACTTGTTGATCTGCTTTTTGGGTCACAGTGATCCAGTAATTATGGAGTTTGGCACTTATCCAGGTTTATTGATTTTCCTCAATAACTCGAAAAGTTATTACCCGATTTGATTATTTAAAAAAAAAACAGACTTTATATGGAAATCTGGATGTGGGGCTCATATTTTGAACAAAAACAGTTTTTTAATCCAAGTTGAAGGTCAAGGTCAAATGGCCAGTTTGAGTATTGGTCATCTTGTGAATGCTCTGCACCCCACATTTCTTGAGATAGGCCCATGTGGAGTTATAAAGTGTATAAAAATCTTTGTGGACATTAATGTTGGTGATGCCACCTATAATATTATGTAATATACGGGTCAAAATTTGAAAATCTTGTGACCGTAGTATTGTCCACAGTTTTCAAGTTAGCCCAATATAACTTCCAGGACTTATAGGGGGTATAAAAATCTAGGTTCTTTTTGATATTGGTGGCGCCACATACAATATTATGCAGTATAGGGGTCAAAATTTGAAAATCTTGTGAACACTCTAGCATCTTTAATTTGTGGCAGATCTTCACCAAACTAGGTGGGATTGTGGGGGAGGTCAAAGTCCTAAGTTGCTAATGATACTAGTGGCGCCACCTATAATTTGATGGAAATTATGAGCCAAAATGAGTTTTAAGATACAAAATTTCATATCTTAAAAAGTAATTGGATTAGGCTTGGCAAATTTATATATATATATTAGTGTTCATTCTTGGTCTGTAAAGAATGGGGCCCATGGGCCCCATAAGCCTGTGAAATAGGGGCCCATCCCTGCAAGGGATGGGCCAAGTTAGGGGGGTCCGGCGGCATGCCCCCCCCCCCCCCCCCGAAAATTTTTGAATAAAGCGTGCATTCTGAGGCCTAAATCAAGCATTTTGAAGGTTTTATTGTGTAGTGAAAATTGTGTCTTTTTGGTCAGTTTTTTATCTTCAGCGGTACTAATTCCTCTTCGGCAGTATATGAATCATGTAAATGTTATCAACTGCACCAGGAAGGGTCGGATCAGATCAGACTGTAATTCTGCACAAATAAAGGTTATTTTTTATATTTTTAGACTGCCAGTCACAGTGCATGCCTAGCCATAGCAAGTGGAGTCAGAGTAAAATATCCTCCTCTGGGCTTTTAATGTACCATCACTTTGTTACAGTGTGAATGAATTTGAAAGGCTTCTGATAAAACATGCTCAGATTCAGAACTGCAGAAATTATGACCAGACTCCTCAGACATTCACAGTTGCATTATCATGTGATTCTTGAATTTCATAAAAATATTCAAGGACAGGAAGATTTCAAACTCAAAACAGTCAATTTCATTGTCCAACAAATAAATGAAATATAAACAATACTGGGAAGTGATATCATATATTATGTTATCAGTTACCACTGAAATTAGTATTTCAATTATTTGTATGACAAGTTCGATGAAATTATCTCTGCTGGCAGTACTAGGGCAAGTTGGATAAAATTATCTACCAGCAGTGCCACAAGTTTCCAGTATAACTGTTGGCTTCAACAGACTTCAACAACAAGGCAGCAAAGGAGAAAAAATTCTTCAAGTGCCTAAAATATACCAGAAAATATCCATGACATTTCACTCAAATCTCACTCATGTCAGTTTTATATTAAGTGTTTCACAATAATGAATAAATCAAGCTGCAACACAAGTAAGATTGAGATATATAATTTTATTGCATAAATGACACCCGCTGTCATTTGTGTAATAAAATTATAAATCTAAATCTTGTGTTGCTGCAGGGGTCACATTAAGGATTTTTTTTCAGTGTGGGTCCGTTGGACCCATCTTTTTTCTTTTTCAGAAAAAATAGTGAGCCCATGGACTGAGTCGAAGGGTCCAGTTAGACTTCATCTTGTGTGATTTGATTGATTGTATTTGGTATGATCATGGAGGTAGAAAGGGGCAGTATCTGATATCGCACACCTGTGCCATCGGAAATTTTATTTACTCTCTTGCACAACAAGCGGCATGTATATTGAGCATGCCTGGGCTGTTATTTTTGCGATTCATTCCAGGAGATGGTCAGAAATTACATGATTTATATTTCTGTGCACTTTCTATTTCAATTTACCTGAAAAATCTGATGCCGTAGGAGGTATCAAGAGCCTGATCTTAAGTGCGGTCACTTTTTTACCGAGCAACACGATACAGGCCATGCAACACAACACAAGCAGGCGTACACAGCCTGTCACAGGCATGGATGATTTTTCGCTATGTTGTAGGCCTGCGTATATTTTTTCGGCATGCGATGGTGAATTTCATTCCTCTCTTGTTCTGTCATACAGATTTGTTCCTTTCAAACAATGTAATAAAATCAAAACGTCAAAATTTTGTTAAAAATCACCAACGACGACGTGAGGCATAGGAGACAGCAACAACACATGATCGCATCGTGTTTACGCAAATCTTCGCTTCGTCCACCTGTGACCGTGCAGTGACTAATCTGCGTATTTCCTTTGCCTTCTGTAGGAATTTTCATTCGTGCCTTTATCTGTATCTAGATTTGTTTGATGGAAGTCTTTTTGGTGAAGATATGATGTGAAAATTAAACATCTTGGTCCAATAATCTTCGCTTTAATACGACTTATTCCTCCCCAACATAGCGGACATGAGACAGGCACATGTATGGGCAACAACGAGTTTGATTGGACAGTGAGCGGCACTTGATCGAATCCACCCAATGAGGAACTTGGAAATACTCTCAGCACATTTAAAATGAAATGAAATGACGTAAATTTTTGCTGGAATACACCAGGAATATTTTTTCTTACCAAATTAGAGAGCTTGTTACAAACAAAGATGAACATCAGAGAATTCCACCAGCATAATGCATAATCATGGTCATCGTGGACGATGCAAAACACTGTGACTCTCACTCGATTTCTGTAGCTTTGAATACGTATGCACTTAGGTTGGAAATCATGAATTTATTACAAATGTTCATAAAGTATTCACAAGTTACAACAAAATTAGAAAATGAGAAATTTATACAGTGCGCACGGCAGGCCCCGTCACTCAAATCAATGTGCGTCTTCCCTGAAAAAAGTGCGCTAATCTCGCAAGGCAGCACCCAAGAATGAACACTGATATATAGACAATGTCCAAAGCTAGAATTGTTTATATCGGTGACCTTGACCTATTTTTGTGAGGTCCCCATACCTGTAAAGTTGAAACAAGTGATTTTGTAATGGCAGTGTGTAGCTTGGACTTCAATGGCAATGTCAGCACAGCACCAGGCAGGCGAATGGGCGTCTTGCATTACATAATCTGGGTGTCCTTGATCTTCTGTCCCAAGGTCACTGAGGACATACCCAAGTTCAGGACTCGCTCATTGCTGTCTTGGCATATGCAACAGTATTCATCACAGGAGTTGCACAAATAAGCTATGATTACATTAAGCTTTATATGTTCAGAAGCCACTTGAAGACTCGCAGCCTTGAAATGAACAGGTGCAACATATTGCCATGATGCCAGCAGAGCATTAGGTCCATGGGCTTCTCGTTTTATATGATGATGTTATATGCATTTTTCAAATAAATTAAACTGAACATTAATTTGCCTGAGTGTAGCAAAATATCAAAGTGAAGTTGACATTTTGGCATGCTTAAAAAGTTATTTTTTGGGGGGTCTTGAGGGGGGAGTTTGTTTGTTTTAATAGGCTGAAGGGTGTTGTGATAGTTTGCTTCCATGTGTCCATCCATGCATCTAAATTTCTTGTATGCAATGTGTGAAGAACTTGGTGAGCTATAATTTCCTACAAATGTGCCACAATGCCACTGTGGACAACCTGTATGTATAACAAACAGTAGTATATGACAGGTTTTATTAGTCAAACAGAAGGTTCTTAACCATGGAATGTTTTCACCATGGCCATCAATCTTACTGTTTTCACGTAAAGTTTTCAGGATCAGTGTTGTGAAACCACAATGCTTGCATGGCAGCCATAACATTGTCTTTCAGGGATACATGTGGTCTACATTACCTAATTACATGGGCACAACAATGGTGCACAACAGATGTACCAATAATATCCCTATATTGCATCCTTTGCAATAGAAGAAACAAGGTAACATTAAATAAATCAAAAGTCTCCCCCCCCCCCCCCGTAACCTTGAAGGACCCCCCCCCCCCCCAATTATTCCTTGGTGAGCTGGTTTCTTGTTTCTGTTTCACTTTCTTTTCATGACTGTGAAACTGGACAGACATTTCTCATGTTGTTACATGGTTTCTGTACATAACTTATGAAAAAGTTCTTTTGACTGTATGTTGTTGCACCATGTGGAAATGCTCTGTTATTTTAATCATTGGTATATATATGAATGACAATTCATGAGGTAGCCACCCAGTACAAAATTCTACTGTAGAATAATGCTCTTATCCATGGAATTAAATCTGAATATTGTCATTGCATTCTTGGGCAGTGTAAAATAGCTTACCTACCTGAAAGAAATGTAATGGGAAATAGCTTTTATTTCTTGTTGGCCCAAATGGGCTTGATGGTTGAATTTTTGTTTAATTCATGTACTCTCCTCAGAGTGCTTTTAGTTAAAAAAAAATTGGACAAGTAGGGGGTCGAATCTATTAACTTTCCATTTGTTACATGTCCTTGCTGAAAATTCCTTATTCCAGGCAGTAGGGCTTGCCTCAATGTCAAACCCTGAATAAGCAACTTTCCTTGTTCGTGAAAGCAACTCCAGAGAGATGAGAGATACAAATACTGGATGCTTGATATCTGTGTGTGTTTGGTTTGCAGTGCAGTTTCGTGGTCGGATCAAGCAGTGTGAAAGTTGTCAGCCATGAAGCAGTCCCTGTTTGCTCTGCTCAGGTCATCATTCACCTGGATATAAATCGCAAGACGTTGCCTTGATGCCAAGTGCAGTGATATGTTAGCGGCAGTCCAGAGTGTGTGTAAATAGGTTTCACGTGATCCCTTTGTGACTCATTCATTTTATCATTGATCTGTCGCATCTTGTCAGAATGATACCATTTTAAGCTTTTCAGTTGCTATAGTGATCAATAGACTGTGATACAAATTTGGTGGGGACAGTGATTGGTGAAAATGTTGACATTGGTGCTGGTGTTGCTTTGTTTCAGCAGAGGGGGCCAATTTAAAGGGAGCCCATTGTGTTTTAGGGTTGTCCATTCTTCCTGGTTGCATGTTTGGTTTGGTCCTTCCACCATTTGCTTGTGAATGCTGTGGGGTTACTGTGGGTACATTAAGTTCCAGATCTTGAGGCCTGAGTGTGCCACATACCACTCTGTCCTTTCTGATACGGTAGAGCAGCATGTAAGACTGGACAAGATCTATAACTTGAGTACATGACAAACTTGGATGATTTCATGGGAGTGAGGGTTTATTACACAGCCACAGGGAGCTAGTTCACACCTGTTACCAATTGGTAGCATCACTGTCACCCATAGCAGTCAGAAATACAGGATAAAGTATCAGTGGCTGAAACTTGACAAATTCACAAACGCAACTGTATGAAGTTGTTAAAAAGTCAAAATACACAAATCCTCGCAGTCTGGTGGGCACTCTGGAGTCCTTAAGTTGCCATATTGTACATGATCGGCTCAGACACATAAGTTATAGGATGTGCCTCCAATGACAACCTTGCCTCAACTGGTGATTTGGTAGGAAATTATGTCTCCCGGTGGAAGCCGGGGGACATATTGGTTTAGTGCCCGTTTCTTCCGCTTCTTCTTCTTCTTCTTCTTCTTCTTCTTGTTCATGTTCTTCAACACTTGGTTTCCGTGCGATAAGTCTTGAAGGACTAGACAGAATTTGATGAAAGTTGGTAGGATTGTGTATCTAGGCAAGACCTAGGTTGGGATTGTATTTGGGTGACCTTGACCTAATTTTCAAGGTCAGAGGGTCACTTATGTGAAATTGGTTTCCGTTCGATAAGTCATGAACAACTTTATGGAATTTGATAAAACTTGGTAGGATTATGTATCTAGGCAAGACCTAGGTTGGGATTGTATTTGGATGACTGAGCGAATTCTCAAGGTCACAGGGTCACTTATGTGAAATTGGTTTCCGTGTAATAAGTCTTGAAGAACTTGATGGAATATAATGAAACTTGGTAGGATTATGTATCTAGACAAGACCTAGCTTGGGATTGTATTTAGGTGACCTTGACCTAATTTTCAAGGTCACAGGGTCACTTATGGGAAATTGGTTTCCATGCGATAAGTCATGAAGAACAGAATGGAATTTGATGAAACTTGATAGGCTTATGTATCTAGGCAAGACCTTGGTTGGGATTGTATTTGGATGACCTTGAGCGAATTCTCAAGGTCACAGGGTCACTTATGTGAAATTGGTTTCCGTTCGATAAGTCATGAAGAACTTGATGGAATATAATGAAACTTGGTAGGATTATGTATCTTGGTAAGACCTAGGTTGGGATTGTATATGGATGACCTTGAGCGAATTTTCAAGGTCACAGGGTCACTTATGGGAAATTGGTTTCCGTGCGGTAAGTCATGAAGAACTTGATGGAATTTGATGAAGCTTGGTAGGCTTATGTATCTATGCAAGACCTAGGTTGGGATTGTATTTGGATGACCTTGAGCGAATTCTCAAGGTCACAGGGTCACTTATGTGAAATTGGTTTCCGTTCGATAAGTCATGAAGAACTTGATGGAATATAATGAAACTTGGTAGGATTATGTATCTTGTCAAGACCTAGGTTGGAATTGTATTTGGATGACCTTGAGCGCATTCTCAAGGTCACAGGGTCACTTATGTGAAATTGGTTCCGTGCGATACGTCTTGAAGAACTTGATGGAATTTGATGAAACTTGGTAGGATTATGTATCTAGGCAAGACCTAGGTTGGAATTGTATTTGGATGACCTTGAGCGAATTTTCAAGGTCTCAGGGTCACTTATGTGAAATTGGTTTCCGTGCGATACGTCTTGAAGAACTTCATGGAATTTGATGAAACTTGGTAGGATTATGTATCTAGGCAAGACCTAGGTTGGGATTGTATTTGGGTGACCTTGAGCGAATTTTCAAGGTCACAGGGTCACTTATGTGAAATTGGTTTCCATTCAATAAGTCATGAAGAACTTCATGGAATTTGATGAAACTTGGTAGGATTATGTATCAAGGTAAGACCAAGGTTGGGATCGTATTTGGGTGACCTTGACCTAATTTTCAAGGTCACAGGGTCATTTATGTGAAATTGGTTTCTCTGCAATAAGTCTTGAATAACTTGATGAAAATTGCTAGAGTATTGTATCTAGGTGAGAGCTAAAATAGGATTGTAATTTTCAAGCAAACTTGGTCATTTGAAATTTGTTATCACCTGTAGCTTATTCAGAGACGTAAGTGTTCCACCGGGAGACATTTGATTTTCTGTTGGAAAATCAGTCTGTTCTAGTTTTGATTGTTTCCAAGATTTTGCACACCACCTCTGACCTCTGACAAGCAGTACTCTGTGCCTCGTATGTTCCCATGAAAGTAATCAATCAAGAAGAGGTTGTGGCACCTCTGCTGACCCCTATGGCCAAAATTGTGCAAATCATTGAAAATATGTAACTTTCACAGAAAAAGACTTGATTCATTACTTTGTTCTTAAAAACAAAGTAGAATGCTGCCCCTTGGAATGGTTTCTTTAGAGTCGTTTCCATTCAAAACATAATAAGTTTATTCAAATCCAACTTAAACCTTTATCCAACCACTTAATTCCCCCGTCCCCTTTTCTTGTTATGCACTGGCATGAAACATTACATTTCACTATAAACTGAAATGAACAAAATTATGCAAATTACTTAAAGCAGCTAGGAAGTGTTTTGGCTCTGATTCACTTAAAAGCCAGAACTAGAAAAACATATACATACATGTATAATTGAACAAGAAATGGATCTTGTTATGACTACAAGTCACTCTGAGCCAGAGGAAACCAAAACTATCTATGTACATTTATTATCAAATTAAACAAGTGTATTTTACATATGTTAACTCAATTCCAGTTATTAAATCTGCTTTACAACTAAGATGTCACAGTCCCAAGATAAAAAATTCCTGATCAATCTGTAGAAATGTTGCCTTACATTGGTTGCACATGTAGAGGTAGTGTTTGTTGATAGAGAACCCTGTATGCAAGTGACTGGTCTTCAAGAATGACCTTCACCATGTTATTTGCCAAGATACATTTTGTCTTTCTGCAAGGTTGTGATTACATATGTTCCATGGTCACAAAACATAATATATTTTCAGTGCTCCTTTGATGCTGGTGGACTTACATATGTACAGTCCCCTATCTAAGACAGCTCGGAATACAGTACTCGTACTGGGTTAATTACAGTGAACTGGGCAGTGTTGATTATGGCATTTACGCGTACCGGCCTCCATTGAACCATTGTTTGTAAGGATGGGGGTTTAGTGCAGTTCATATGTGCGTTTCCCGTTTTTAGCTCAGCTGCCTTGTCAGTCAGCTAAGCTTATGTTATGACCAACCATCCAACGTCTGTAATTCACATTTTTCATTTCTTTTCAAACACCATCAGCCAGATTCAATTCAAACTTGGTGAGGATGTGTCTTGGGTGAGTCTCTACCAAGTTTCAAGTGGTCACGCTCCATTGATTGTTCAATTTTTTATGAATTTTTTTGTTCTTTTTTGGGGGCAATTCTTAAATCTCCGAAACCGCTCACCCAATTGCTTTTGATATCACTCAGGGACATTCCTGTTTTAGTTCTTTTTTTGGACAGAGCTTATAAAATCTTCTCCACAATCGCTCACCCAATTGGTTTGATATTACATAAGAACACCCGTGGGGACTCTTAGTTCTTAATTTTTTCACCAGGTGGTGCTGCAAATATTTTCAATTTTTTTATGATTTTTTGTGTGTTTTCTTTTCTTGTGACTTCTTCCCCGGAACAGTCTCTCAGATTAAATTGAAACTTTGTGGATATGATCCTTCTGAAAGGGTCAAGCAAAGATGTTCACTAAGTAGCACTGCTGAGGATTGCTGATTTTTAATGATTTTTTTTTTTTTTTCAGTTTGGGTACTTATCGGTAAATGCACTTTTTCTGTTGCTTACTTTGTGAGTCAATGGGCATTCTAATGGTAATTCACACTTTGGACTTCTCTGAAAAAACTGTCTGTCAGATTTACTTCAAATTTGGTGGCAATGTACCTTGGGTGGGTCTCTACCAAGTTTGTTCAAATCATCATGCTCCAGTAATTTTTTGACTTTTTGTGATTTTTTCGAAAATCTTTAAAAAAGTTTGAATAGGAAAGTTTAACATGGGAATTTCTTGTAATGGTTATAACTTGGATAATTTTGGCCAGATTTGTGCATAACTTGGTAGGGATGTTCCTATTATAAGTTTCTACCTATTATGTGCAAATAGTCATGCTCCAGTGATGTTTGGACCTTGACCTCATTCCCAAGGCCACAGGAAACTGACACGAAATTTACTGTTCACTTGATAACTTGAGATCTGTTTTGAGTTAGGACCTTGATGTTGCACATGTTAAAGTTTCTCTATGAAGGTCATGCTTAGACAGTACATGAGTGACCTTGACCTCATTTCTGGGGCCATAGTGCAAGATACATGAATTTTACTCTTCACTCTAACTTGAGAACTACTTGAACTGGGACCTTGATGTTGCACATGTTAGTGTTTTTGTATAAGGTCAGACTTACTCAGTACATGGGTGACCTTGATCCTATCCCAAATTCACAGAGCTGCAAGTGTGATGATTTCTAGGTCAGCTGAGCATGGGCTGTTCACACTGCCCTTTGGTTGGCGAGGTGATTGGTGCCAAAGGTTGGTGGTTCGAGACCCAGCCATTCCGTGGTCACAAAACATAATACAGCTGTACAAACTAAGTGTTCATTGAATTCTTGCTGCTTGTGTTTAACACCCATGTTTTAATCAACCTCCAAGTGACACAGCTTCACAAGTGGCCTCATTGATTAACTGACCTTTTACTGTTTGTTTTACGTTCTATAACTGGATGTGAAACACTGGATGGTGTGGAAGGTACCATCCCTTAGGATCACACCTGTTGATCTCACTGTGAGGCACCTTCTCTGCTCTTTTGAAGTCTGCTCCAGGAGTGCTAGGAGGGGAGCTGCTTGTATGAACTCGTGTAAACTGTACTGTGTGGGTGAGTCGTGCACAGCTCTCCTGTTCAAAGTGTTTCAGGTGTGTGTGGATGGGAGCACAAGCAATTGTTTTACATGCTTAAGAAGATAGGTTTTTTTAATTTTGGTGGGCAAGTAGTCTTTGAAATCCACTTCATGTTTCAACATTGTTGAACCGTTGGGCAGACTTGCGTCATTAACTTATACATATGTGTATATTTGCAGGTTAAGACTGGCGCAGTCGAAGGCACTGGAAGATGAGGTTGATCAGAGGTCTGATGAAGACAAGGAGTCATTGGAATCAGATGAGCTTATCAGCGATCCAGTGAGTCCAGCAGAAGACAAAATGGACTCTGATGAGCCAGGAAAGACAGACGCTGTAAGCTCTAAAAATAGTGACAAGAAAACTGCTGAGGATAAAATGAAAGTGGAGAAGACTGAACAGTCTGAAGAGAAAGCTGAGGATGTGGACCAGGAATCGGAAGGTGCAAAAGATGATAGCACCAAAGCAGAAAAGACATTAAAAGCAGACAGAAATGGTGCTAAGAGTGCTAGAGAGGACTGTGAAGAAGATGCTGACCAAGAAGATGTGGTTGGCCCAGAAGCAGTCCCAGATCCTGTATCAAATGGTAAAGACCGTTCAGATTCCAAGAGTTCAAGTGAAAAGTTGAGGGGTGACAACAAAGAAAACTTTGATGTTTTGAATGAGAACGGACCAATTGATCTGAGCACCCCAACAAAGAAGTCGCATACGACTCCAGATGTCATCATGTTGTCTGATGAAGAAGAGGAAGCAAAAATGAATGGTCACATGGATATGTTTTTGAATGGAGAAATTGAAGAATTGAGCCCAGAAAAGCTCAAAGAAAGAAGGAAAATGATACGGCGTTTGCAGGAGGACTTGAGAAATGAAGAAGCCAAACTTGTGCTCTTGAAAAAGATTCGGCAAAGCCAAACAGTGTCACATGCTCAGGACTCTAGTCCTGCCCCAACGCCGGGAAAGATTGCTTCTTCCCGGCCACCTAGTTCTGTTCCACCACCATTGGTGCGTGGCGGACAGTCCTCGCACAAGTCCACTGGGTCTTCAAATACACCGCCACAGCTTCAGCGGGGAGGACCACAACATCATCAACAAATGCGACATCAGGGCCAAGGTCCTCCACCCCTGGTGATGGCTCCCCGGAACCACGCCTTCCTGCAGCAGGCCATGAGGGGAATGATCCCCGTTACTACACCACCAAATCTGATCCCAGGCTACAGACCCGTACAGCCCCAGCCACCGCAACAGCCGGAACAGACCCCAGCACAGAGACAGGCTGCAGCCAAACTAGCCCTGCGCAAACAGCTGGAGAAAACACTGCTGCAAATACCACCACCTAAACCACCTCCCCCAGAGATGAACTTCATCCCCAGCTTGGCTAGCAATGAGTTTATCATGCTGGTGGGTCTGGAAAAGGTTGTGGACAATCTCATGGAGCTTGACGCAGAAGCAAAGGGAATCAAACAGTCAGATGTCAAGTATGTGTTCAATCCGTTTGTCTGTGTGCAATGTGGGACAGACTTTACTCCTGTGTGGAAGAGAGATAAACCTGGCTCCAAGAACGTTATCTGTGAGAGCTGTGTGACAAATAATCAAAAGAAGGCATTGAAACAAGAGCATACAAATAGACTAAAAAGTGCGTTTGTGAAGGCTCTGCAACAGGAGCAGGAGATTGAACAGCGCATGCAGTCACAGACCTCCAGTCAAACCCAGGCCACCACCACTGTGTCCAACAGCACCCCTGCTACTGTCTCTCAGGCTGTCTCGTCACCGATGAACTTGTCAACAGCATTCAAACCCAGCACAGAGCAGATGCGGCAGCATCAAAACCTCATCCAGGCCCACCAAGCACAACTTCGTAACACCCCGATAGGCATGCATGCCTTCAACCCTCGCCTTGCCTTCCCCTATCAGGCTGCCAAGGCCGTGGACCTGCAGCGGCAATACCTGCTGGATATGATTCCACCACGCTCCATGCCACAGGGCACAGTCATGTGGAAAAGTTAACTAGGGACTGGATTTAACGTGTAGCCGTGTGTACATATATACTGGACAGTATAATGCCTGTCAACACCTGTTGTGCAGTATTGAGTGATGATAGCATGATGATGATGGTGACTAACATGTTGTGCGGAGCCTGACTGCTGTAGCTCCTGTGTGTATTTGAAGTTCAGTATTACAAGCGAGATTGCCCTCTGAATGTGAACCTATTTATGATTGCTCAACAGAACTGTAGAGCCCCAGACTTGTAGCAGTCATTATTTATCAAGATGTACACATTTCTAGTGCTTGCTTTTTCAGTTTTAATATATCTGACAATTCATTGTGACAAATGTGTTGAATGCTGTAGCAAATTTATGTGTAGATCCCAGTAGCTATGTCTTTTGAATAATGGGACCGTTTCTTGTATCATTGCTGAAAGAAAAACAGATTTCAGGTCAAGACCAAAAAGAAAAAAAAGGCGAGGCAGAGCATATGGAAGATGATGTGTTCAACAAACTTGGACCTATGGTACTTAGTTTCATGTTTAAAATGTAGATATTTTGAGGTGTCATTTGCCTGTGCGTGGTCAATGTTTAACAAATGTAATGGTCAACTGGTTTCCATCACGAGTGTACTCGGTACATCTCATGTAACTAAAAGCCTTGTTTTCCCTGTGTAGAAATAAATGATTGGAGGCTTATTGTTATGTTCAGATTTTATGCATTTCTTGAGAACTGGGAAATGAAAGGGCATGTTTGACTTGTTTTATGTGTGTACTTGTTGACAATTACATACATGTTTTCAAGTTTTTTATTAATTTTTTTTTTTTTGCAAAGGAGGTCAAAATGCAAGGAGACAAAAAGAGACATAAAGCCATCAAAAAAATCCAAACAGCCAAACAAAAAACATGGCTCACCAAAGAGTATCAGCAGGACGAAGTACAAGAAAAGTTTAGGAACTTCAGATGCTCTGTCACATGATCGACGTTGGTGAAAGTCCACATACTCTTGCAGAAAATCTTGTTCATATGTGATATAATTATGTTATGCAGAACAGAGCACTTGCATGACAAAGACAGGCCGGTTACCATGTCTGTTGTGAATATCACATAGGTTGTGTACTGTATTCATCTTAATAAGCACACACTCCCTAATAAGCACCCCCCTCATTTTTATCGAAGAAAGAACCTCTAAAATATACCATAATTTTCAAATGAGTTGTACGATGAATTATTACACTAAAGGTCTACATTTTTTTTAGCTTTTATGGATGATTTTTTTTTACAGCGTATTGTGGGCGTATTAAGATGAATACAATGTATGCAGTAGAAGATAAAATCTGCAAAAAGAGCACACAGAATGGTTTGTCACTTATTTGTTTATTACGCAGGTCTTGGTGCCCCTATCAAGGAAATTTTGTCTGTTAAGTATATTAAAAGAAGGGGTGGTGCGGTTTCTGGTCAGAATCATGGAGACAAATTTGTGCTTTCGAAATTCCTGAGACAAAATCTTGATTTCACGGTTCTCGATTTATTGAATGTCAATTGACAGTTCACTTTTTCAGTGAAGTGCTGAATCATGTTTCACGAGTGATATGCCCTTTGTGGTTCACAAAGAATTTTCCGTTTTCATATTTTCTACAAAAACTTAAAGCTGCAGCTCCAATCACAGTTATTAAAAGGCTGTGCACCCCCATCCCCATCCCCCCCTCCCCAACCACCACCACCAAGAAGCAGAATAAGAGATGCTAAGGCAGGTAATGACATAGTCACTGTCATTTCTATGAAGGTTTCTATATTATGTGCCCTTGTCAAGGTGTTGACTCTGGACTTGCCATATAACAATGCTAGGCACATGCAAGAAGAACTTGTAACATAAATGAGAACATGTTGTTTGGTCTGCTGTACCATGTGTACCTCAGAAAGCAGTATGACTACATGATATACAGCCAAACTTGTCGTCAAAGACCACATGGATTCTCTGTGGTCTGTTTGGACTCCTTGACTTGCATGTGAATAATTTTTACCCCCATAATACGTGAGATACCAGAGAAAGAAAGGTCGGGTAACCAATGCAGGGACAGATAAAGGCTTTCAAAATTGGGTAGTCAAATCAGGAAAAAAAAAGAGGAATTACTGCAGAATTCGACCTAAATCATGGAATTCATGTTCAAACAAATTAGCCATTTGCAAGATTCTTATGCCAAATGAATGAAACAGCATGTGGTTAATGGTACAAGCAGTGGCAAAATCAGCTCGGGGAGCATCAACTTCAGGCCAAATCTACTTAAAACACACACAAGGTACATGTACATGTACTTGTACTTACATTTGACAAGGTTCACTATGTTGCATTAGAGGTACATGTCACATTCCGCGTGTTTAGTTAGGAAAAAAAGTGAGCATAAAGTTGCTGTATTTGCTCTTTTTGTCAGTAACCCTGCCCCCTTCCACTTTTCATACTCCGCAAATTGCAATGTAGTGTGAATGGTCAATTCTTGAGCAATTATGTAAATGAGTGCTTTGATATTAGAAACTTTCATGTGCACTGGAGTGGCACATTCTGGAATTTTGTAATCACCTTTGGTTTCTTAAACGGGAGTATAGTCCAGTACTCCCTCCTTTGAGAGACGACCACCAGACCTTGTTCAAAAGTATAAAGCAGATTGTTGCTCAAGAGAGGTAAAATAATGTGTGAGGTAACTAGGGACCCAATAAATGGTCTTTGGAAGGCAGGTGGCCTCGCAGAGGAGGGATTAGTCATTCAAAGTCTTTCCAAGAAAGTGAGAGTGATCTTTTGAATTTGAGGAGGAGGGATTAGTCATTCATAGTCTTTCCAAGAAAGTGAGATTGATCTTTTGAATTTGAGGCAAAAATATTTTTAAAAAATGATTGGCTTTGGTAATACAGGCAGTGCAAAATAGTGGGGAGGAGCCTTGGGGGGGGGGGGGGGGGGAGAGGGTGAATATTAAGCTATATTTTCAGTGGATTACACTTACTAGGAGAGCTAGTTTTGTCCCCATGTTGTAGCATAAAGTTGTCTTGCCTTGTATACCACCTTTGGGCATTTTATGTACAAATTCCGAGAATCTTTAAATGTGGAGAAGTATTTTAACAGTGGAATTTTTTGGAATTGTGAAGTCTGTGGGCCACTTGCAGCACAAAGGCCTCTAAGGTATCAATATATGCTAATTATTGTTACTCGGTGAGGAACTTGAGTATTGAAATATACATATTGTTGAATGCTGGTGGCTTTTCTGTGACAGTGCGCTTGCACTTTTGTTTAGGAAGTTCTATCCAGGATTTTTTTTCCCCGGATATTGTCTTGCTGACCACTTTCCCTTTCTTTCCCACCTCAAGTTTCATACTGCAATTAATTGTGTTAGAAACAAGTGGTCTTGTGGGAAACCATTTTTAAAAATGTAGAAGTAATGACAGAGGGAAGTGTTGCAAGGTCTTAGCTCATGCGTTTTATGCATTTGTCCCAGGGGTACATGTTATGAGACTACCTTCCATGGAAACTACAGGGATAGCATTTCAGTCGCACACACACAAAAACATGTATGTGAAGGAAATGTTGCTGTTGAATACATCCTTGTGACATGCAGTTGAAAGGTAAAAAGACAATACTGAGAGATAAAAGAAAGCAAAACTTGCAGAGATAGGAGATAAAAAGACATAAAAGATTGAAAAAGGTGAAAGCATAACCTTTGAGGACAATTGAGCTTTTATTTTGGATAAGTTGGTTTTTACCATTTTTTTTTTCCTTTGTGGCATGTTAAATTGCTTTGTGTAACCATACAGACATAGCAATGTATGTTCACTGAACTTTATGGTTGTCCTGGCAACAGGAATTTGAAGCGTTGACAAGCATTGTTGGATGTCCTTTGTGGTGGGGCAGCCGTGTTGTCAGTCGTGTTGTCAGTCGGTGGGTCACTGAAGAGTTTGTCTTGACTGTACACATCTGTCATTTGATACTCCTTGTGACCATAGTAACTAAAAACATGATAGATTTTAATGACGTGCATATGTACACCTATATGTTGCTATCTTCAAAATCAACAGGATACTGATCTTCAGTGGTGATTCACTCGACTGGATGATTATGATTGGAAGGAATCATCGATAAACTTCTTCCTTAACATGCAAGGAAGTCAGATTGATTGAGACCAATGTATTTGGGGGGGGGGGGGGGGAAGGGTAGGGTTTCTCAAGGGTGGCACACGGCAGAGCTAACCCCAACAACTAACTCTCTGGCATTCTTTATAAGGCCTGCCCAGGGAGGAGGTTGATGGAGAACAATTTATTTACGACCAGATGTTCTGGTGCGCAAGTGAAAACATCTTTTTATGATGAATTTGAAACTGGAATCTTCACAATCATTTAAATGAGGAAGACTTGGGTCAGACTGGGTGGGCAAAAAGTTAACTCTTTCCAGCTCAAATTGCCCCGAAGCACTTGGGTGTTAATTACAATCTGTCTTGACATTGTTTACCTAAATTTCTCGTCACATGGTAAATATTTTTGCTGAGATTTGTATACAAGACCATTCATGATGGCATGCTCTAAGTCAGTAGCTTTACATGTACCCTACCTATGCGCAGGAAGGCTATTGACTCAGTTGTACTCTGACTAGGGATGGGTTAATTCTCGTCTAGGTAAAGCCAATATGACCATGTCCCTTCTCTGCAGTGTGGAAAGAGGCCCCGAAGGGCATAGCTGCTTATTTGAAAGAAAAATACTATGTGTATTGCATGTAATGCAGATATAACAAAGGACAGACATTTCAAGTTGATACGTCAACGGAAGAATGAGGCCACTGGAAGGCCGTGTCTCCACAAAAACACGGATTCCTATTTAGATGGATCCAGGTGTACCACCCAGCTGAAGCATTACTTGCAGCATGATGTGCAGCTGTACTGGTACCAGGTCTTGTAATGCACAATACAGGCTTTTGTCCTGTGCATGTCTGTCTTGGATAAAATGTAATTTTATGAAGACGCCAGACTTGTATCTATGGTACGAGAGCTGTAATGTACTTCGTGTATAATCATTTTGATGAGGTGGTTGCATTCTACTGTTTTCTTTTGTATGTCTTCAAAGGCAACTCTGCTGTTGTAGAAATAACTGTAAAGACCAATAGATCTTTGGTTTGAAATTTAGTTGGTCCTAGCAAAATTTTATATTTTGTTAGTATCGGAACCATGATTGATGCAAGAGCATTCTGCCCAGCCAAATTTCGATGTGCCTGGCAGCTCTTGATAATGTAAATTGCTATATTTTCACGGTTTTTGGTACTTTTGACACTTCACTGTAGTTTTGATTTCACTATTTTGGATGGTATTCATTCAAACAATCTTAAAATACTGTGTCCCTGTGTATATATTTTCATGGTTTTGTTCCATCAGCGAAATAAGTGAAAATAAAAAATACAACAAAACTAAAGAAATTGACAGTGGTTCATGAGCATGATTGGGCCTGTTATTGTGGGTGCAGAGATTTCAGGTTGTTTGGATGTTTGGAGAGGCCCCAGGTAGAAGGTAGTTAAGTTTTTTTTTTTTTTTATTCATATTTTGTTTGTTTTTTTACAGGGGGGGTGGGTTGTTCTAGTCTGTACTAAAATAACATGTATTTGATGTTTGAAGTCCCTTAAAGGAATTTTCCCTTTGAAAAGGTGATGACCAATTTATATTTAAGAAGATTTTGTTCATTAGAACAGATTGTAATGTGTGGCTTGCTATCACGATATGGGCTTAAAAGTGCAGACTGGGGGTGGGGGGTGGGGATGGGGAGCGTAGTTAATGCAATGAGCTGAACTGCTACAAGTCTGGTTTGTTACAAGGTGACCTTCACTTGTGGTTGGGCACATTCTGTACAGCAAAAACACTCCTCAATAAGGTTGCAAAATGCTCATGATATCTGCCTGCTGAACTTGAAGCACTTAAGTGTTTGTGTCTGGCCAAAAAATCCTCTGAGGAGGAGGAAGTCCGCAGCTTTTGCCTGCACACTGTGATCACACTGTACAAGGGTCTGCTGAGAACAGTCACTATAAGTATACCAATATTCATAACCAAAAAAAAAAAAAAAAGAAAAGGGCTAATTGACATGAGAAGGCAGAGAACTTATATTAGATGGTCACCCTGGAGGTCCTTCAGAATTGAATACGTTTGTTACTTGAGTGATGGGGTTTGATTGACAGACTCATTAAATTTGTATGTGTTAAATAAAAAAAAAATACTTGTATTTATAGAAGAGCTGAAGTTGTAGTTTATGTACGTGGTATTCATTTGCAGTTTGATCAACAAGTCAGAATAGAAATGTAATGGTGACTGACCACAAAACAGGCAAATGTCCCCTTGCGTACTATTGGGGATCATAATTTTGTTTTCTATGTAAGTATTTTTGACTGGTAATGGACTAGAATTTATAGATAACCGAGCTATTGATATTTGATATAATGTATTCAAGTATATAAACTTAACAAGTGACAGAGAGCATATCTTGTTTTGTTTTCATTTGTGTGTGAATGTTGTGGACTTTGATATAATCCAACCTGTAGTAAGGTATTGTAGACATAAAAGCAGTGATTCTTCTGAGCGCTAAATGTCACAAATGCAGTGTCCTTCACTGTGTTCTATGACTAAGTCTTCAGAATCAATGTCAGATAAACATGGCAAAGTGTGAAAAAAATTCTTTCAATTTCTTGATACGTTGGGAAAATTGTAAGGTGAGTCCTCCACAACAGGTGGATTTTGGCTCTGTTGATGTTTTCACTGATACAGGGATTCTAGTGAACACCAAATGATTCATTTTGCTGCTTGTCCATAGTAGTTTAAACTTATTTACTAGCAGGCCTTGCACTAATGTAGTGGTGTACACTGTTCTGTAGTTTACATATCTGAGGAAAGATTCTAAAATAGACTGCCGATGTATATCATCTGTTCACTTTCATGATTGTTGTTTTATTTTTTTCATTATTATTTTTTCTTTTTTTTTTTTGCACACTGAGAGCAGATTATAGGAACAGCTATCTTTTTGCTGCTGTGTCCCTGGGCTTGAAAGTAGAGGTACAGTGCTGTGTCAGTGTCACAATACGGTAGCTGACCGGGGAACAAAGTCGATCAAGACCAGTGGTCTGTAGTGAGCATACGCATTATCCTGTGTCGTCGCAAACTCTGCTCCATAGGTGGTGCTGCAGGTGCTTCCTTGTTTTTGGCACACATGCAAGATTTTTCTGAGTGCTTCCAATCAAGTAAGAATAGAAAATGTACCATGCAATCTCCATGTAGGCCAATGATTGAGAGTAGTAACATTTTATTTTCTTTATGAAGACAGTTTGCATTTTAATGACCCAAATGGTCCTCTCTCTTTGGTTTTTAGCTCTGCTGACCAAAGGTCACAGAGCTTATGTGACTGCTCATGTTTGTTCATCTGTCCATCCCTATATTGCCAACCTTTATTTACATTATTATGAAACAAAATGGATGGAGGAATTGGCAAAAACAAACTTTACAGCTGCAAGATCATATTGTCACACAATAAGATTTATAGATGACTTATGTACTTTAAACAATTGAGATGAAATAATGGGAAATTGGAAAAGTATATATCCCAAAAAGCTAATATTAAATACAAAAGCTACTTTCCTTGATCTTGATATAGAAATATAACTCAACCAGTATGTAACAAAAGTATTTGACAAGAGAGACCAGTTCAAATTTGATATTATTTCCTGCCCTGATCTGACTGAAAACATTCCAGAGAAGCAAGGATATGGAGTTTGTATCGGACAAGTGATATGTATTGCTAGAAACACCACACTTTTGAGTGATTTTGTCAACAGAGTCGGAACTTTGTTGCAAAAACTATAACACTAAAGGTTATAAAAAACAACTACTACACAAAACTCTTTTGAAATGTTTCCAGAGATATGACCAAATACCTAATAAATACAACACTAACTCAAGAACATTAGTCAAACTGTGTCAAGATGGAGCTTGAAATGACAGTGTAGTCCTCAAAGTGTTTAGAGTGGTAAGAGGGAAAGTACCCAGGGTAAAGTAGACTTAACCCACCCAGAGAATTTTCTCTAGTTCATCTTACATTGGAAAACCATGATCATACTCACTGTTTGCAGGATTTCTTTCTTTTCAATCTTCATCCAGTGTAGTGGAAGAGGTTGCTTCCAGCTAATACCTTAGTACACTTTACCTCATAACACCTCTAGTCAACTTTATGGTGCTAACATTGTGTTTTTCTTTACCTGTTTATACCAGTGTCGGTATGGTGGAATAGTGTATGAAGATTTTGAGTTTCAAAGGAGATGTCTGTCTGTAAACTTTTGCTCGTTAGCCTGATACAGTCCACAGTTTTCAAGTTGGCCCAATGTAACTTTCAGGATTTATAAGGTGTATGAACATCCAGGCCGAGTTCGATATTGGTGGTGCCACCTACATTATTATGTAATATAGGGGTCAGAATGTGAAAATCTTGTGAACACTATAGCATCTTTAATTTTAGGCAGATCTTCACCAAATTTGGTGGGATTGTGGGGGAGGTCAAAGTCGAAGTTACTAATGATACTAGTGGCGCCATCTATAATTTGACAGAAATTATGAGCCAAAATATGTTTTAAGACATAAAATTCCACATCTTGAAGAGTAATTGAATTAGACTTGCCAAATATGATATATAGACCATGGCCAAAGGTAGAATGTTATGTAATATGAGTGACCTTGACTTATTTCTGTGAGGTCAACATGCCTGTAAAGTTGAAAAAGTGATTTTGTAATGGCTGTGTGTAGCGTGGACATCAATGGCAATGTCAGGACAGCAAGAGGCCTTTGGGCCTCTTGTATTACATAATATGGGTGACCCTGATCCTCTGTCCCCAGGTCAATCAGGACATAAAGTTAAGGACTCGCTCATTGTTGTCTTTGCACATGCAACAATATCCATCACAGGAATGGCACAAATAAACTGTGATTACATGTGGAGCAAAGTGTCATCTGGTGGACAAACAAGAAATTAAAATCACATTAGCTTTACATGTTCAGAAGCCACTTTAGGACTGGCAACTTTGAAATGAACAGTTTCAATATAGTCATACTGCCAGCAGAGCATTTGGACCATGGGTCTCTTGTTTTGTTTGTAAGTTTTTTTTGCTCTATTTTGGCGTATTAGAAAAAAAAAACTAAGGCAAGGAAGAAGGCTCCAGTTAATCCTATGCACAAATTTAAAACAAATATTTTGGTCTGTGTATAGTGTGCATCCATTAGCCTTTCTCTTGATTAAGGTATGATTAATACTGTTTTGGGAGTCATAAATTCTTGTATTTATGTGAATCTTTGGAAAGAAATTTACAAAAACAGCCTGATGACTGTTTTTACCCTGCAGCCTAATGATATTGTCTGCCCCTGCGCTGTCTGTTCATCCATCTGGTGTTATTACTATTAGTGTTTGAGAAGGGACTTCCAAATTACATGAGATCGTACACCGTTATAAGCTGTGTTTTGAGTGTTTAAGTATAGTTGGCCTTGAGTACTTTTCAAGGTTGCACTGCGGTCAGGTATGCAAAATGAATTAGCACTCTAACTCTAGTTATAGAGCAAACTTATTTGTAAACCGGCACATTCGCCTCCTTGGCACTTGCCGAGTCTTTTATGCTAACTATTGAAAAGCTGCAACTATCAACCTGCATTTTACACACAAGAAGCATTATGGGGTGTTTTAAAAGCCAATTTAAAGTCAAGGTCATACCTTTATATTTGACCTACTTTTTATGCCTCCCCCACAATGGGGGAGGGGAGGTAATATGTTTTCGGACTTTTTGGCCTGTCCATATGGTGGTCCGCCTTTGTTGGGGTGATTTCTTCAAATTCCCTCTCTGGATTTTTCTCAAATTTGGTACACAGATGCATTCTTGGACTCCCATTAGCTGATTCGATTTTGAGGTCGCTGTGACCTATTTACAGCCCATCTGCGTTTTGATTGTTTAATATTTTCATAATGCCTGGATGGATTTTTCTCAAAATTGCTACACAGAGCATTCCTTTACTCTCATTAGCTGATTAGATTTTGAGGTCACTGTGACTTATTTACAGCTTACAATGACCTATTTACTGTCCTTTTGAGCTTTGTTAGTGTAATATTTTCAAAATGCCTGGACAGATTTTTCTCAAATTCATATTCATGGACTCCCACTCAGAATTTGAGGTCAGTGTGACCTAATTTCGGTTTACTGTGACCCATTTACTGTCTATCTGAGCGTTGTAAGCACAGCATCTCCAAAATGCCCACATGAGTTTTTATAAAATTTGATACACATATGCTTTTTTGAATCCCCAACAGGTGTTTAGATAATGAGGTCGGTGTCACCTAGTTACAGCTTAGCATGACCTATTTACTGTCCATATGAGCTTTATTAGGGCCATTTAAATTCTTCAAAATGCAATTATATAATTTGATACTTAGATGCATACCCGGACCCCCTTCAGCTGATTAGAATTTGAGGTCACTGCAACCTATTTACAGCATGCTGTGACATATTACTGTCCATCTTTGGTACCATGATATCTTCAAAATGCCTGGAATGAAATTTTTTTCTCAAATTTTGTACAGAAATGCATTGCTTAGCATAGAATATGTGATCTAGATTTGAGGTCACTCTGATCTATTCACATGCAACTATGACCTTTCAATTGTGCATGTGAGCTTTTTTTAAGGGTCCGCCTCAGGGGGGAGGGGAGACCCTTTCTGCTTTTGTGTTGTCTGTCTGGATGTCTCTCCAGAGGTGCACATTCTTGTTTTTGTGATATCTACAGAATGCCTCCATGTATGTTGCTCACATTGGCAATATGCTTATCTTACCTAGCAAGATGAACTGATTAGATTTTGGCATCATCCTGACCTAATTTGAGCAAATGGCATGCTCGTTAGGGGGTCATTACCACAATATCTCCAGAATGCTCCAATGTATTTTGCTCAAATTTGGCGGTATGCTTATCTAGCTAGCCCAGCTGAACTGATTAGATTTTGGTGTCACCATGATGTAATTTGAGCAAACGGTGGCCTAATTAAATGTTCATTAGGGCTTGTTACAACCTGGCAAGATGAACTGATTTGATTTTGGTGTCACCTTGACATAATTTGAGCTGGGATATCTCCAGAATGCTTCCATGTATCTTGCTCAAATTTTATAGCATGATTATCTTGTATGCCTGGATGATCTGGTTACAGTTTGGTGTTATCATGACCTAATTTATGCAAATGGCTGCCTAATTACATGTTTGTTAGGGCTCGTTACCACAGTATCTCCAGAAGGCTTCCATGTATTTTGTTCACCTTTTGCAGTGTAATTATCTTGCATGACAATATGAACTGATTAGATTTTGATGTCATTATGACCTGATTTTGAGCAAATGGCAGCTTAATTAGGGCTCGGATTTCCATCCGTCCAGATGTGCACAGACTCATTACCACAACATCTACAGAATGCATCCATGTATTTTGCTCTAATTTGGCAATATGCTGATCTTACCTGGCAAGATGAACTGATTAGATTTTGGCGCACCATGACCTAATTTGAGCAAATGTCCGACCCTTCAGTCAACGCTTTGCATTGAAGGTATGTCTAGTTTAACCCTGATATCTGCAAAATGCCTAGCTGGGATTACCCTTTTGTCTGACGTTAAAACTTCAATGTACAGCTTTATATGTTGCACATGACTTATCTTGCTATGCTTACTGTCTTTGTCACAACATACATGTAGGGACTGGATTTGGTGCACCTGCAAAGATTAGCTGACTGTGCAGCTTTAAATGTTGCACATGATTATTACCTTGACATGCTTTTATGACCTACAAAGGTAAACCACAGTAACTTTACAAAGAAACAATAGGCAGATACTAAACTTGACCTTTGTAGGGCAGTTTTATTATCTGCAGTTATCCTGGCACCAGGCCTAAACAGAGGTTAGCTGGAAATATTTATATGAATGTCGTTAAAGATAAATCCCTACATCAGTCTTTGGCAATGAATTATAGCCAGGTATAGCACCAAAAGGCTGGCTGCCTGAAAATAACATGCATATGTCAACATCTGTTCCTTTATGCACTATCTTCTCTTCTGACATTGATCCTATCAGTCAATCCTTTAAGATACCATGTCTGCTATTTGGAATGTTTCAATGCTTTATTTAAATTTCTTATTACACTGAGAGCCGTCATTTTGGTGCACCTTTTTAGCTTATCTGACTTGTCAGTCATCTGAGCTTATGTAGTGGTTAGGTATCCGTTGTCCCATCCATCCGTCCCTCGTCTGCCTTTGCCACAATTCACATTTTTTACTTCTCCAAGACCACAGGGAAGATTCACCTCAAACTTGGTGGGAATGTACCTTGGGTGGGTCGCTACAAAGTTATTCAAATGGTCATGCTCCAGTGCGTTTTTAAATTTATTATTATTATTATTATTATTATTATTATTATTATTATTATTATTATTATTATTATTATTATTATTATTATTATTAGTTGTTTTTTTGGGGGGGGGGAGCAAACCTGAAAAAATCTCCGAAACCACTCACCCAATTGCTTTGATATCACGCAGGAACACTCCTAGGGAACCTTAGTTCTTAATTTGTTCACCAGGTGGTGCTGCAATTTTTTATGATTTTTAGCGCAGCTGACTTGTCAGTCAGCTGAGCTTATAGGATGATCTTTTCGTCTGTGGTCCGTCTGTCATCAGTTTTCCGTCTGTCCACAATTCACATTTTTGACTTCTCTAATTCCGTCAGCCAGATTTACTTTAAACTTGGTGGGGATGTACCCTTGATGGGTCTCTACCAAGTTTGTTCAAATGGTCATGTTCAGGTAATTTTTGGATTTTTATGACTTTTTTTTTTTTTTTTTTCTTTTCGAGGGCAAATCTTAAAAAATCTTCTCCGAAACCGCCCATCCAACTGCTTTTAGGGACTTCTAGTTCTTTATTTGTTCACCAGGTAGCGCTGCAATTTTTTTTCTAATTTTTTTATGATCTGTTGTATGTTTTTGCTTTTTTCAACTTCTCCAGAACCTTCTCTCAGATAAAGCTGAAACTTGGTGTATATGCTCCTTGTGGAAGGGTCAAACAAAGTTGTTCACCATCAACCAGATTGACTTCAAACTTGGTGGCAATACAGTACCTTGGGTGGGTCTCTATTAAGTTTGTTTGAATGGTCACGATTTAGTGAGTTTGGGATTTATATATATGTATGTATGTATATATATATGTATATATATATATTTCAAATCTTTAAAAAAGCTTTAATACGAAAATTAAACATGCACACTTTTTGTAATGGTTACAACTGAAATAATTGTCGCCATATTTGTGTCGAACTTGGCAGGGATGTACCTTTTCTAAGGGTCTACCTATTTTGTGCAAGTGGTCATGCTCCAGCTATTTTTGGACCTTGGCTTCATTGCCAAGGTCAGGGGACAACTGACATGAAATTTACTGTTAACTTGATAACTTGAGATCCGTTGTGAGTTAGGACCTTGATGTTGCACATGTTAATGTTTCTCTATGAAGGTCAGGCTTAGACAGTACATGAGTGACCTTGATCTCATTTCTGGGATCACAGTGCAAGATACATGAATTTTACTCTTCACTATTACTTGAGAACGGGACCTTGATGTTGCACATGTTAGTGTTCTTTCATAAAGGTCAGACTTAGTACATGAATAGCCTTGATCCCAAGTTCACAGAGCCAAAAGTGTGATGAATCTGTCGGTCTGCTGAGTAGGGGCTGTTCTCAAAGCCCTTTTGTTTGTGTGTTTTGGCTATTTTGACTTATTCTCCAGAACAGTCACTTCGATAAACCTGAAACTTGGTGGCTTTGTTCCTTGTGGAAGGGTCAAACAAAGTTTTTCACTAAATGGCACTGCTGTGGATTCTTGGTTTGTAATGATTTTTTTTTAATGCGGGTATTTATCAGTAAATGCACCTTTCCTACTGTCAGTGGACATTCTAATGTTAATTCACATTTTGGACTTCTCTGAAACCATCAAACAGATTCACTTCAAACTTTATAGCAATGTACCTTGGGTGGGTCTCTACCAAGTTTGTTCAAATAGTCAGGCTCCAGTGATCTTTAAAAAAAAAAAGTATAGACCCATATCTTTTACATGGATTGCGAAACAGGCTAAGCCTATATTAATCACTTTCCATGGCACGGATCGTGGCGTATACTTCCTACCTACATGTTTGGTGGAGGAAACCGAAGGACTCTGAGAAAACCACCGTGCACAGTCAGAGTGGTAGGAACTCTTTCCGCATTCTTCCCCGGCCGTGAATCGAGCCCGGGCCGCAGAGGTGAAAGGCGAGCGTGTTGCAGCTTGGCCAACTGTGCATCCAGTGATCTTTGGATTTTTAATGAATTTGTTCTTTTTTGGACAAATCTTCAAAGATCTTCTTCACCAGGTGGCACTGCCATGCATTTTTTATCTTATATATATATATATATATATATTTCAATTTGGGTACAATGGTCCCCCTCTTATAAGGCCCCTCTCACCAGAGGCCACTCATCTTATAAGGCCACCATTCTCATGCAGAAAGTGTGGCATTTCCATTATGTGCTGCCCCTCTAGAGAGGCCACCCCTCTTATAAGGCCACTTTTGGTCTGCATTTGGGATGGCCTTATAATAGGGGGACCACTGCACTTGTGGGTAAATGCATCTTTCCTGTTGAATTCCATGCATTCTAATGCTAATTCACATTTTCAACTTCTGCGAAACTGTCATCCATATTGACTTCAAACTTAGTAGCAATGTATACCTTAGGTGTGTCTCTACCAAGTTTGTTCAAATGGCGATGGTCCAGTGATTTTTGGAGCTTTTATGATTTTTTTTTGGAAAATCGTTAAAAAAGATTTTAATAGCAAAGTTTTAACATGGGAAATTCTTGTAATGGTTATAACTTCAATAATTTTGGCCAGATTTGTGTCAAACTTGGTAGGGATGTACCTTTGATAAGCGTCTACCTATTTCGTCCTATCCCAATTTCACAGAATCTCAAGTGTGATGAATATCTATGTCAGCTGAGCATGGACTGTTCACACAGCTCTCTTTTTTAGCTTTAAATGAACTTTACATTATTATGTATTTAATACCTCTGTTTAAGGTAATTGGCATGAAACCTGATTCTGCACTTCCAAACTGCTCATCTATACATACCAAGAATGACCTTGCTTCCACTTTGCATTTATTCATGGGTCTTACTTTAAAATTAATACATTTTTTTCCTGTTATCAGCAAGTAAAGATCAAAAATTAAATCACAGTATAATGCGAACATGTTTAAAACACAGGTTATATTATGTGGCATAATAAATATATATATTGGTGTCAATTCACTTTTATAGGTACAAGGAAATCTTCCTATTAAGGCAGCTCCATAAAGATCACTCAACTACAATCTTTTTTACTGACATTTACTGATTCGTATACTGTACCCCATATGAAGACAAATCTGTTATTTAAAGGGAATGTACCTTTTTCCATTGGTGGTCAGGGGGTCATAATAGGCAGATTTCACATTTTTTTATCTCTTTCCTTGACCATGACATGCTCAAAAAGTTACACGGATTGTCTTCAAAGAAACATGTTTAAACTTAACTTTATTAACAAATCAACAGTTCAATAGGTGTCAGAAATATATCTACGTGAAGCTGTTGATGCCATGATGGTCCCTATGGGTTGTCACTGGTATTCTGGCAACATGGTCCATCCACTACCAGGACAAATTTTACAGGTTAAATTACACATTTTGCTGTTGTGTTCAGCTGCAAGGACTTCAAAAGTGTGAGACATAGTAGTATATATACATACCTTCTCCCGTAATCAATTGAAATTTCAAAAATGACATTTTTTGTTTGGAGTTTGATGTTTGATGTGGGCAGATGAATAATTTTTCTAAACCATTTAAATCCTGGAGACGCAAGATACGAAGAATTTCAAACTATTCATAATCCCAGGGTTAATATACAAATATTGTACTTCCCAAAACCTGGTGCACAGTGCAAGTGATTCAGTGATATACTGCAGTTATGTATTTGAAACATGATAATGAAGTTAATTGATGTTCCGAGGTGAGAGTAAATAAAATAAGACAAATTTCTGTTTAAAAAAGTGGGACACATTCACGAAATATTGGAGACTGCATATGATGTGTTTGTTGAGAACATAAGGTCCCTTGGGGCCAGGTCCCAAGATACACGACACGTATGTCCGATCACCGACGATCTGTGGTCCGATGTGGTGCATCTCTACACCCCATGGGTGAAAAATTCAGTGACTAAAATTGAATCTCTTTGAGAAAAAAAATCGTTTTTTGTGTGTGTCTAGGAGTGTACGGGCATACAATACTGCATGCCAAACGGAAAAATGACATCCAGCCTGAAGTAGATTTTCCCTGGTAATAAAAGTTCATCGTCCATTCTTAACAGTGTGCCTCTCAAACGGCTGCTGGCGTGTGAGCAAAGCGACCAATGTGCCCTCTAGTGGCAAATTGAATAACTAAAATTTTTACCTTTGCCAGTACAACACGTCTTGTGTCAAAGACGTTCGGTACACTGGTCAAGAGAATTTAGAAATCTCTGGTTTTTGGTGTGAACCAAAATATTGGCATTTGAAACAAAATGCAAGCAAAAATTTGGCATGTCACGGTGCTACTTTTGTCGCTAGGTGGCGCTACATGTAAGGACTACAGAAATTTGATAGCAAACATTAATCATTATATAAGTGGGTAAAAGCAAAAAAAATAAATTAAGGGTGCAAAAATATGCATAAAATAACTCAATATGAGTGTATGCAATGTATATCAAGCCTTTTAATAACAAATATGTAGACAAAACATGCTGGAATGTGACTTTAAATTCATCTCGTCTTGCAAAAATGTATAAGTGCTCACATTATTTTTTAAGTTTGAAATAGAAAAAATATTTGCAAATCCCTGAAAAATTGTAGGGGGTTTCCAAAATATGCACTGATCTCATTGATTAACAAAAAAAGATATCATACGGTGCCATTTTTTCCGCAATTGTACAAAGAATTCATGCATGGTGACAATTTGTTCTAAGTTCATAGGTACAAGGTATCCATTCATTGTCTAACTTCGATACCATATCAATATACGTAATAATAATAATAATAATAATGATAATGATAATGATAATGATAATGATGATAATAATAATAATAATAATAATAATAATAATAATAATAATAATAATAATAATAATAATAATAATAATAATAATAATAATAATAATAATAATTGTCATTTGATACTTATAATGAGCAATACCTTGTTGCCTCAATGAGCAAGACTGTTATTGTCTGGCAGCCTCAGAAACCAACATGTTTGGTCCGTAAACACAATCACACATGCACATTTCCAGGATATTTTTCCTTTTGTTTTCCCTCTTTGTATTCAAATATGTGAAGCGTTTCACAAGTTCACTATTGATACTAGACGGTTCTTTGAACTTTCAATAACTTCAATGGTAATTTGTATAACGTATCATGTATTTTCCTAGAGCAAATTATTTTTTGAAATCTTGTCAAATATTATATCTCCTACGTAATTAGTTTGGTATTGACAACCTTTATCGGTGGTATGCTGATATCCTACTCTGGTAACTTTTGTATTGTCCTGTTTGTTTTGTTGATACTTCTGTGCGTCTCCATGTTCTGAAGAACCCATTGTATTAGTCAACTGATTGTACTATAGGGCTATCCAGATGGATTAAATATGTTTAAACTATAAACTATTGTTGAGAACTTCTATCTGTCGCACCCGTACCCTAATATCATAGACTTCATGTGATCACTCATGGCTGGCTGGTAGTCCTGAATAAAACAAAAACTTGTCATTGTGATATCATTTACATTTTCTAGGTCGTCGTATGATATTTCTGGACGTGTTCAACTGATGAGCCGCACACAGAATCCGACAAAAAAGTCATACTGTGAAAAAATTGTAAAACTTTATAGTTTCTTGTGTTTTATTGAGGGGGGCGGGGGACAAAAAGCCCACAGTGCCTTTATAAAAGGGGTGACCTCATGACCTCAAAATGAGACAAACATGAAAATGTCGCATTTTGTGCATATGGATGGTCATCTTTTAAGAGAGGTGGCCCTGGTGAAAAGGGGCCTTACAGGAAGGGGACCACTATAATATATATATATATATATATATATATATATATATATATATATATATATATGTATCCAGAAGTAATGTTCGAAGTTTATGTTAGCAAATTTATCGGACTGATTCATCAGGTAGGAGTTAAATGTTACAGAATACGGATTAACTTGACCCACTTAAACAAGTTTACTGAGGTCATACAGTGAAGAAAGTGACAGTGTGATGCTTCTCAGATGTTTAAATGTGGCCATACTGTCACACGCACATGTAACATATATATCAAAGACAATGATATGAGGAGTGCTGTTTGTCGAACCGGTTTCATTTCTCCGAACTAGTACTATGGGGTTACAATATGCAGTAAGTATAAGTAAATTCAATATTTTGAGAATAAATTGAACAAACACTGCCAAAATTATAGTATGTATCAGCTGCAGGCTCATATTATGTTGTGGAAGTATGAATGACCCTCACCCACATGATCAAGGTCACAGGACACCCTATACAGAGGTCTCTGTTTCACAGCTCCTGTCCTCTCCTCTCCCCACCAGAGGTCAATCGCTCATCAGATCGGGCAACTATATTGATGTAGAAAGTGCATGCGCGATTAATATTGTATTGTCAACCTCAACAAAGATCATCTTTCTTAATGTTGCTGTTCATATATTCCGCAAGGATGGCTCATTTACAGAGTAATTAGGCTACTGTAGGTATAACAAATGATAGAAAAAAAATCTTAAATCCACAAATGTCTGTGCTGGGACTTGCAAATTTATGTGAATTATGTGTCCGGTGAATTGAGAAAACATCGCAATGTGAGATGAATTTGTTCTATTTTTCCAAGGTCAGAATACTCATAAAGTTGACGAAGTGGCTTTATTTTGATGAGGCTTAATACATACTATTACAATTATTGTGGAAACTATGAGGTCTAATGACGGTGGTGCCACCTGTGCCATTCCTCAGAATTAACACAATCCAGATGGACAATGCATGAACGTGGTGGGAGCGATCGCGCTTTGACAAAGAATGCGTCTAAAAAAAACAACAACAGGTGACAAAATGATATACACATAATTCTACATAGTAAACAGAGCCATTCAAGTCTTTGCCAAAAATCGTTCCGTACCTGATTCAAATGACATAAATCCTGAGAAATGGTGGAATTTTCGCCCGGAATTTTCGTCAATGTTCTCTTGTTTTCAAAATTCACCAGTCCGTTCGTCCTTTTCTCGAAAATAGCCACGTGTTCACTGGCAATGCAGACAAATGGTAGATATTTTGCTAGCCAGTGTAAAATCCCACAAGAGACTGAACCTCAATCATTACCCGAGTTCAGTTTTCGAACTGAAGGACGCCTAAGCATGACATATTATGGAGAATAATGTTTTTGAAAGGACGTACTCCAATGCTTAAGATCAGCTCTGCGTCGGGCCTTGATGACATTGAGAACATTCTATTAACACAGCGTCAAATGTTACTCTTTCTTTAACAAAATTATTCAACCTTTATCCCTCTTCACTCTGCGTTCCTGATCTCAGTAAAAAAAATGTTTGCCATGTCTTTTAAAAGAATGACAAGCAAATCGAAGAAAATTGCCGTCCAATTTCATTTTTGTGTAATGTTTCGAAAGTATTTGAATGTTTAATCTTTAATGTATTTATGGGTACCTCATGCATTGTGAACTTTTGGGTAAAAAAATTCTGGCTTTGAAGCTAATGATTCTACCATTATCCAACTCATTGAGATACTTCATGATATTTACAATGGGCTTGAACTTAGACATGAGGCACGAATGGTATTTCTTGATATCTCTAAGGTGTTTTAATAGACTTTGGCATGTGGGACTCATCTTTAAATCGAAACTATGGTATTGAAGAAACTCTTGTAGATTTGATAAAAAGTTATTTGTCAAATGGTTTTCAGAGAGTCCATATTGGTGGCCAGTCCTCCAAATGGCTCCTAGTTGAAGTTGGCTTTCCTCAAGGATTAATCCTTGGTCCCCAACCATGTTTAGTGTGCATTAATGATATTACTGACGAAATCTCTTGTGATATAAAAACCCTTTTGCTGACGATACTAGTATTTTAGAAATCGAACATGATCCGCATACCTCAGCAAATAGACACTAATCGCATGAAAATTGAGTACTGGGATAGACTCTGGAAAGTTAAATTTAATGCCTTAAAACCCATTTTCTTACTATTCTAATCCAAAGGTCACAAGCCAGTCCACCCTCTTTTGCATTTAGATGGCACCCCCATGCCTGAATCAGGCACCCACCCTCTTTTAGGCATAACCCTCTCCAGTAATTTAAAATGGGATGCTTACATCACCCGCATTATAAACCCGGCAAGTAATCGATTGGCATTTCAGGGTGGACTGAAATTTAAACTATTCACACTCATTCGATTATATACAACCATAGTTCGACTGGGTTTATGATATCTGAAAATTGTACTGCTGGTCTTGCTAATTAAGTCTCTGACTCTGTTCAATACGAAGCCGCACAAAATTGCAGTGGTGTACTGAGGCACACTCCTCGTATCCCTTTATAAAGGGAACCGGGTCGGCAGACCTTGGTCACACGAAGAAAATACTTTAAACTTATCCTGTTTTATAAAATGGTCAATTGGCTGGTCCCTTCCTATTTATATGACATAGTTCCTGGAAATGTAAGGAACACCGCCATACGAAATCATCTCAACTTGCGGCAAATAAGATATAAAAATACGCGTTTTGGAAACTCTTTTCTGGTCATGTATAAGACTTTGGAATGACCTACCATTGATATAAGTGAGACAACCTCCTTGAGCTAAACCAAGAATAATCTGAAAATACTCTTTTGGCTGTTGACCCTTTACAAATTATGGTTGTTTCTAGGAAAGGGCTGCGACAAAGATGATTTTTGTGTAATTTTAATCTGTAGCACAAATAGTACAAAATGCTTTGACTGGGGTCAATAACTGGAGTACACAGAGTTCATGTCAAAAGATTTATTTTGGCGGCGCGCTGATTTATGAATCATAATGTTTTTAAATTTTTTTTTTGCTTCATTTCACTGTTTTTGTAATTGTACCACTTCACTTTGAACAGTGTTAATCAGATAACTACTTCATTTCGATATTTACAAGGCACCTACTTCGTTGTTCATTTTTTATTAAAATGCTACACTTTTTTATATTATTATAGTCTTTTTTATTTTGCTTCGTATACATTGTCAAAAGTGTCACTTCAATTTTTACCACCTTTAAAGTGGCCACTTCACACTTCGTTTGTTGCCGAAGCGGAGGCTCTATATCAAGCTTGATATAGTTTAGGTAAGGCAGCAGGCTCTGTGGCAATTTGCTGATGCTACTTCAGATGAGAGGCTGACCTGTCTTGAGAGTTTTTTTATGAGGTGATGCAAGTCTGCAGCATAATGCCCTGAAAAAAACAAAGTGGGACAGTGTGTACACCAACTGAAAAAAAACAAAACAAAACAAAAAAAACAAAAAAAACAACCCCCCCCCCACTTAACAATGGATTTTAAAGAGGTACGCCAGGTCTATCAGAGGCAAGTACAATCATTCTGTAAGGCACAATTCTGTGAACTGCACCCAACATACGCTTGGAGACTCGGACTGACAATATATGGCAAAACAAACATGCAAATATCCATAATTAGCCTGCAGAGAGATTTATTTCACTGGAGACACTTTTAAATTTTCTGCAGTGTATTTAAAACGCTCTACAATGTATTTTATTCCATATAATATTCTATATTCAATGTTTAAAACTCTGTCGTGTAAGGGCCAGGTACCAATGTCTCCAGTTTCCAGCTTTGCCAGCAGGTGACAACAACTACTTCCGGGTAGTTTAGTCTTGTGTTCACAGGTGGGAGCCTATCTTAGGTGAATGGGAAAATTGGCATTACCCACTCTTGTAAGTTTATTTTTTGACATAAAACTTTTCAATCAGCAACATTTGTTGCAACACTTCAATGAAAAGTTTCCTAAAAGTGTTAAGTTGTTATTTTATTACTTTGTTTTAAAATATTCTTGGTGTAAAAATTGTTGGATTGTCAGCCCCCTTAGCCATGGGCTCTGGCTCTGACAGAGAGACAGCATGTCACTTGATCAGTTCAGCATGTATATAGTATGAATCTTGAATGGTAAATAAATGTTAGAATACTTTGAATCAAGATTCAATCATAACAAAAAAAATTGCTGGCCAAATACCTTGTAAAAAAGTAAAAGCTGGATTTTGCATGTTCATGTTACTCATAATAGCCATGTAGCATCACTGCCAGTGGAGCAAAGCGACAGGGTCCCTCAAACCTCAACATCATGTAATGGTTGACTCAAGGCCTGTGGCTTACTGATAAGTGTACAAGCCTAAATTTAGAATAAAAAATTAAAGTAAAGGTTGTAGAGATAAGTTCATGAATTCCACAAATGCAATTCTGTAAGTATAGTGTACAACTCTACAACTGTGAGCTGCAATGTGTCAAACACTTCTTCAAAGACACAATGTTTGTTTTTAATCCCTATATTGCCACTGTTTGAACGGTTTCTCATGTTACTGTTTCTTAGTGTTCAATCTGGATTTCAAAGGATTTTGTCAAAACAAACGTTTGTTAAAAATCCACAATATATATGTCCTACTGCAAAGTAAACACTCAAGCACAAACTAGTGGAAGTGGTTAGGGGCTTTTTTTTCTTCAAATACACAGATTGTGGGAAGTCATGTCACATACATGCACATGCACACCTCAAATTAAAAGTAAAAATAAATAAATAAAATGAGGAAACCAAAACAAATACAAAGCATTTGGGAAGAGGTTAATGTTACAGTTGCTTCATATATCGTCCAAGTTTCAATTAAAGACACGCATCATGGGCAGTGGATGGGAAAAAGCATAACAAAAGCAAAAAACAAACAAACAAAGAAAAAACGTATATACATGTATTTATGTATATTTTCCACTTAAAAAACCGGTACAAGGACAGTTGATATACTTCATTACAAGATGGATAAAGTAAAAGCCTCAAACAAACCCTTTTTAAAACTACACCAGTGAGGAAAACTTACATCATGTTCATTAAAATGTATTGTGCACATTTTTTTTACAAATAAGTTTTCTTTGATTAAGGTGCCGGGGCTTACTTGAAACCTTCAAATCATTGAAATTGTGCTTTTGTTACTTTTGGGATGAAGTGCTAATCTTTATCCCTGCCAAATAGTTCCATTGTAACATGTTCACTTCTATGCAAAAAATTAAGATGAAAAAGTGTTCCTCTTTTAGTACAAGCTTTATGGAGTCAATCAGTTAATTGGCTGTTAGATGTGGTCACTAATGGTGATGTTTAGAAAACCATTCACAGTCAAAGCCTTGTTGGATATGTTTTTACAGGTCAGCGGATTATTTCACAGATGACTGATTAGAATCATTATATCATTTGTAAGTGTGTAGGTCAAAGTTTGAGGGATTAGTAATTAGTCATCCTTCTTAATGGTCTGAGTAAAGGTCATCTGTGAGCAATTAAAGTCAGCAAATCTACTTGATTATATTTGGCAGTGAATATCTCAGAAACAAATTTTTGCAATACTTGGTAATTTTGAGAAAGCCTCACTGAAAACAGGAGGGATGAATCTTTGTGAAATTAACGGCCATGTAAAGACAAGAGTATAACTTAGGTAACCCTTTTTTGCTTGGCAATATTCCAAATTTAAATGGTAATTTTAGCGCCAAAATGGAAAAAAATAATAATGTTGCTTGCACACGCTTAAAAATTCAATGACATCAAAATCATTTGTTTTTTGCATAAAACAAAAACAAAAAACAAAAAAAGAAAAAAAAAAGAAAAAAAAAGAAAAAAATGGTTACTTAAGTTACACTTTTGTCTTTACATGAATGTTGATTTAAAAACTTTTTATGCCAAAAGTTTTTGTTGTGATACTTTCTCAAAGTGTAAATCAGACTTCTTGAATAAAATGCCCCTCACATTTTACAAATAAATCTTAGAATATTTATTGTTACATTCAAAGAAACTACACATATTGACAAAACTAAAAATGTATACATCGATGGCCTAGTATAGAAAAGCAGAGACACAGTGGCAGTTTTTGTACCACTATGTTATATGCACCCGAAGTAAGAGTGGGCACATTAAACCATGTTTGGAACAAGTTTATTCCGCATGATATATTCACCTTTTCATGTCTTATGATATTTGACAGCATTACTTCTGTGTATTTTGATACTGTTCCAGTTACATTATAAAATCCAAGCTACTATTGGAATGTGTGCTGTGAATCAAGAATCAGTTGCAACGTATTTCCTCGTTTTGACTAAGCAAAGCAAAAAAGAAAAAAAAAAAACAAACAAACAAACAACAAACAAATAAAAAAGGTAGACACATGTATTTATGTATATTTTGTACTCAGAATACAGGTACAAGGACAGCTGTTATACTTCATGAAAAGATGGAAAAAAATTAAACCCCTCAAACCTTTTTAAAGCTACTGCAGTGAGGAAAACTTGCATGGTGTACATCACGACATATTGTGCACATTCGTTTTTACAAGTAAACAAACAAACAAACAAATAAATTTGCTTTGATTAAAACATGTCTGAAACAAGTGACACATTCACCTTTTCACGGCTTGTGATATTTGACAGTATAAGTTCCGTGTATTTAATTACTAATATAACAAAATTCGAGCCACCATGAGAATCTGTTTGTGCTGTAAATCAAGAATCAGTTGAAACAATTTCATCGTTTTGACCATGGGATTCTTTCACTCAACATGTACTTGGGTTTTGTATAGCTCCCCTTAAGTGTCTTTGAAACTTGGCTTGTGGTCAAGTGTCTTCATGTACTGACAGGCAAATACTTGTACATTTGATAATTAAGTTCCAGCAATATAAATGTTACAAAATTTGATGTCCCTGTTTCAGAACATAAAACAGGTAGCTTGTAGTGCTGTCATACTGGACAGTTCTGTTGCAAAAATGAAGATTTCTTGGAGCACTTTCTCAACTAGATGCTAGAGAAACACCCATTTTTGAAACATTTGTACAATTTTTCAACAACATTTTGTACAATGGCCCAGTTGGAAAGCCCTGAGCTTGTTTCTAATGTAACAAAGCAAGCATGAAGAAGAGTCTAGATCCCTGAACAAAGCTAAACACACGTGTAAACGTTCAAGACATATACAGAGTGCCACTGACCTAAATCTTTTGTATTTCAAAATAATCATGATCCATACAAAAGGGGCTTTGTTAAAGAACAATGGCCATGTGGCTGTAAGTCTTTGTTATGAAAAGGAGACACAGGAATGATAAGAACAATGCCACATGGTAAACCTAAACCGGCATTTATACATGGTTGAATTGATGCATGTATATATGGGGCATGTCTGTTAAACTGACCATGGAGATTTCCAGCTTTTATTTGGTCTGCATACAAGTACACAATATACTCTGAACTTCCCGGAAGTGTTGATCTCACTATTGCCATATAGTGGCGAAGGTGGAAACTATGATAGTGGTACCTGGCCATTAGATAGACTACAGTACTGCCTATGTGACAACCTCTGTTGTGTGAGCATAGAGAGGCAAGGCTAGCCAAGCTCAACCACTGCAGAGACTACTATTTTTCTGCCACTGATAGATGAACTTCAGGGGGTGGTCATTGGTGAAGTTTCAAGACCTTCCTTTTTTTATTGGATGGAAATTGATGCCTAATCCTTAACGGCATGGTACACATTTGCAGCACTGTACACAGAAAACACAACTTTGTTCCAAACATGTCCTAAAATACAATAAACTTCGCATTTGAGATCATATAAACTATATTTAAAAGATATTTTAAAATTTGTGCAAAATTTAAAGATTTTAATTAAAAGCTAAATACATCAATAGCGATTCTAAAATTTTATAATAGGTGTCAGAATCAAACTTGTTGTCAGAGTAAATATATTTATGAACATTACCTTATTTTGTTGACGTCTATCCACAGAACTGAGTCATATGAAAAGAAGATGCCAGGTAGTAAACAATGAATTTAAATTTTTGAAATGTGACTTTGTTCTGTCTGATCATATATTTTCAAGAACATATATGGCTGGAGCTAAGCTCTGAGGACAACATAATTGTTTGTTTGTTTGTATAAGCCTTGTATATCACAGACCCGCCCTATTGTTTGGGCCCTTATGGACATTTTTATGGAACAACGATTTTCAAATCATGCTGAAGCCACAAAGAAGTAGCTGACTTGAATATAACTGCCATCCACTTTTTGCACACCCTACAGAAAAAATACGGAAACCATGACTGGTTTATTTGCCCATGTTAGAGACGAACATTGTGGCCATTGTCATGGTTGCACTCCAAAGTACAGATATTGTTAAATTTGAAGTTGGACAGACAAGGTTTGACAGTAATATCGCCACCTTGAATCTAAAGTAAGAACATATATTAAGAGGAAGGACACTGGTCGGTCCAACAGAGGGAAGGCCATATGAAAGTACTTTGTACGAAGGTCTTATTTTGTTGTGATGGGGAGGTCTGTTCCCAGATAAGAAATTACGTATACAATATTGACCTGTTGGTGTTACAGCCAGGGGATGACCAAGTTGCCATAATTACTGTTAGTTATCAGTCTGCTTGAAGGATCAGCCAACTTAAACTCAAGATGTATTCTCCATCATGAGGTACCCTTGGAGAAACGCAAGTGGTATACAGAAAGAACATTCCTTTCCAGTGACGAGCAGGAAAAGCAGCGGGTTAGCATTCAGCAAGTAAGACAAAAAGATAGAGAGATGCTGCCCTCATATGACATGCAGTTTCGGGAGGTTGTTCACAGGGCCTACCTGGCACAGTGGTCAGAAGAGGCACAAGGATAGTGCTTTGACACCATTTCAGGGGCCTGTACTCAGACAACCTTCCCAAGAAGACTAGCCTGGAATAGGTAAGGTCAAGGCATGCTCGGTATGTGTATTTCCATTAGTTTTCATTGCAAATTGCCCCTACTTAATTATAAAACCACTCCACCTAAAAATACCAAATTTCTTGTGGTAAATATTTGTATATAGTTAAAGTACTCCTGTCAATTTGAAAACATTTGCTGCAAAACTACTCAACGAATTGAATGCTACTTTAACATACAATCTAATGGGAATACACACCTCTAGCCCACACGAATGCACTGTGTTGGGTTGTATATGCAGCCAAATACACATACAATTGCTAACTGCGACCTCTTCTTTTATCAAAACCCAGCCTGGATGCTGCAACAGAGTTCAAGGACATTTTTGAGGCAAGCATGCAATGCTGCCTTAATCTCCATAGGGACGACTTTTCATAACCCTTTAGCCAAAGCTTGCTGTCCTTAGAAGACCCTGGCCCACATATTGATACACCGAATGGAGAGATCAGGCAAGTCTTTAGACTTGCTCAAGTCTCACTGTACTGTGTTCGGTATTTTATTTAAAATCAAATTCATTGCCAAATTAAATTTTAAGTATACACACGTCGTAGCCTTATTCTGTTACAATACATGTAGGCCCTTCAAGTTACCTAGCAGATTGGCGTGGAATGTGTATATAACCTTATAACATTGACTCCAGATTATTAGCGCCGGGCGGTCTGCACTGTGTTTCTTGTCACACAGACAAGCGAGTGGTCATAACGCACTCCTCTTCAGAAGCTGTTAATTGAGCTACTGTGTAATGAAGGATTAATTGCAGTGTACCGCGTCAGGCGAAGGGCGTCCAGTGTCGGCAACCAGAGGGAGACCATCAGCTTTGTCTCGCTTGAGCGGCCAGTGACAAGACATACATTCATCGAAGACCACTTTCCACTCGCAATGATAATGGGATTAGAACTGACCAGGACTCAATAGCTGTTACTGTTGAAACCGACACGGCGGCAGTGTCGACCAGTTTAAAAAAAAATAATAATAACAGTAGGACCTACTTAATAACACCGTGTAGTTGACATAATATTATTCAGTTAACTTTGTGGAGGGGGAAATATATCGCACTTCTGGGTGGGACCACGGGATGGGAAAATAGGGACATGCACCAGGGACTTGTGCAAGTCTAGCAAGTGTTGCAAAGACCTGGAAGAGTCGGGGCAGCTTTAATAACAGGTTAGCATGACTAGAGACTTGTAGACAAACCACTGGCCATGGCTTCCACCCATCGACATGGGCTGCTCATGCGGACAGCAGGAACACCAGGGCATCAAACCATATGAACTGCTGACAAGAACCTGTGGCCTGTTACACCCGTGGGGAGCCACACTACCAGATCAGCTGTCTTCTTTGACGTTGAAGAGGTGCCTTGAAAGTCAGCAGACGAGGGCTTTTAAACAGCAGTGACCATTATAGCAGGTACCGCCACAGGGAAACTAGATGGTGTGGGGATAGTAATAGTGGCTGTGGGTTGGGTTTATCAGTTAGCATAATTGGAATTTAGTAAGATGCCTAATTGATACCAGAACCACGTACCACTCCTGCACAGTGGAGTTTTGAGGGAGGGTTGCACAAAAACCCATAGGAGATCACAATTAGTTAAGCCAGCCCCACCATTATCTTATATTTCTGGAGGTGTCCTTTGAGGCTGAGGTTAACTTTGTAAAGCTTAGCAATTTGCCAGTGTTCAATGTTGACGGTATTATTTATGATTGCATTATTGGGGATAATGCCCTGTCCTTAAGCCATGCAATTCTAGATTATAATGGGTCCATATTGGAATGGAGGTGTCAGGAGTTGATGGTACAGCCACACAACAATCCAAGAGTCAATGCCTTGATTGGCCCTGCACAGAATTTGGGTGATAAGTGCCGAAGTGATAACTTATAATTTCAAACTTCCATGTCCACTATGGCGGGATTCTTTTAGTGATGCAGTTAGTCCTGAATACACAGACATCATTAAAGAGAATCAGGATTTATTTTATCTGCTTTGTCTTATCATATTATAGAATTACATCAGATGCCATATATATATATATATATATATATATATATATATATATATATATATATATATATATATATATATATATATATATATATATATATATCCTGATAAGTGTCTCACTAAAATTGTAACCAACCCAGAGTTTGATCACTTTACCTGAATGATAACTTAAGTCCATGGCTTCTCAAATTTATATACTCTACTTGGGTTAAAAGTCTTGTAGTATAAAACCGATGCGAGTTTATGCAGTTGATTATAAACATATGATGAATGTTAAAGAATGATAATTAATGCTCCAGTGAAGACAGAGACACCTATGTTGCTTCCATATAATCACTTGCAATACCAGTGACATCCCAGCTCCCAAAAATGCTTTTCACAAACAAACCATGAAACATCAAAGTTCACATCCCCTTCTGGGTAATATACAAACACTTGAATTCCATAGCTTAATATTGATCTTGTCAAAATACAAATTGTGAAAATATCAGACAAACATAAAGCTTGTACAGGAATACTCCGCAGCATATATCCCATACACCCTTTTATCTATTGCGACCAAAAAGTAGGTTCAAAAGGAAAATACACATCTATGTCAATAAGGTTTATCTAGGACAACGCTATGAACAAAAATATGAGAATGAATTGTGTACTGTGATCGTCTTCAATACACGGGTTGCTTTGTTATACCTGAGAACAAACCAATTACATGTCCTTTCATGTACAAAGTATACCCATTTCAATGGAATCTTGCTCCAAAATGGAACAATTTCGGTATTGGTCTCATGACATCATTTTTTTCCCTTTTACTACTCTGAACCTTCTGTCCTTTCCAGCAAAGCATTCTATCATTCAAGCCAGCGGTCACTGGCCACAGAGATTTAGATCATCAGCTACCAATACTAAATCAACCACTTTAAAACTTTGATTTTTGCCCTGCCACTTAGACCTCATTTGCCAGTTTGCCAAATATTCTTGAGTTTAGTGTTTCCAAAACTGATTGGACAAGTGTTCAATTTGCCTTTTGCAGTACAAGGCATGTCGATCGGGCCTACAGGCAAGTCAGTATCAGCCTGTTATAACAGTAAATGGCAGGAGTCAACCCATCAAAGTCCTTAACGTCATCAGAAATCCTAATGAGTGGTCTGCTATTTATTTTCTGCTTGACTTGGCATGGTAAGATCAACAAGTCTTCATCACTATGCTTCTGTTCTTCCATCAAGCTTGTTAGCAGTCATTTGGCAGTTCTGACTTGCCTATTCCAAACCCCTTCCATGTGTGGAGCTGATGGAGGTTCACTCACCATTTCACTTTGTGCTTCAGACAGAACATTTGTATTTGTTTCTCATCTGGTGACTTCATTACACACTTAAATCATGATAAGGCCCAACACATGAAGGCCTTAGAAAGACTGGTGCATCGTCAGTTTTATGACTTTCTGACTTCTCATAATTTGGTGACTCGTAATCAATCTGGTTTTTGCAAGCAGCGCTCGGCTGCCTCTACTTTGACTCATTTTACTGACCAAATACTACAAGGTATGGACAATAATAGAGCTGTGGCGTCCTCTTCCTTGATTTGAAAAAGCTTTTGATACTGTAAATCATGACATCCTCCTACAAAAACTCAAAATGTATGGTGTTGATGCAATAGAGCTTTCATGGTTACAATCCTTCCTTTCGGATAAATATAAGTGTACAACCATCAGTGGATCCCTGTCGGACCCCAAGGTACTGAAGTGTGGGGTCCCACAGGGGTGTGTTATTGGTCCTCTCTTCTTAATTTTTTATATCGAGGACCTTCCAGACTCAATTTGAAACTCTAATGTTATGTTATATGTGAACGACAGAGCTCTTTACTATTCCCATTGAGATGTTGCTAAGATTGAAAGAATTTCAATTTTTGAGCTCCTAAATATAGCACAATTGTTTCAGACAAATGAGCTTATGCTTAATGACAGTAAAACCGAATTCATGCTTTTTGGTTCACCTTCTAAAGTAAAAAATTCCACCCCCTCGGAAATTAGGATAGATAATAAGACTATTGAACAGGTGAAAGTCTTCAAGTACCTGGGTGTCCAACTTGACACATTTTATCCTTTGCCAGTCATTTCGACTATTTTTTTCGTAAAATAAACTCCAAATTAGCTGTACTTTGTCAAGGCTTCCAGATACTTGGACACTAAACGTCTCTTGATGTTATATAAAACTCTTATTCTTCCTCACCTCGACTACTGTGACATTGTTTGGATTCATGTTCGAAAAAATACAAATCTAAATTACAAATCCTCCAGAACGGGGCACTTCCCATGATTTTTAGGATATGCCAAGTACTGAACGCCACAAGATGGGCGGCTTGCAGCCCCTTGAGGAACAACGTATGTTTCACATGGGTATATGTATGTTTAGGGCAACTCATAATTCCCTTCCCAACTACATCTGTGATAAAATCACTTTCAAAAATCGAGTACATGGTTATGTCACTAGATCAGCATCAACCAGGTCCCTACATATCCCCCATGCTCGCACAAACTACGGAAACAATAATACCTCCTTTCGGGATGCAGCAGTATTCCTCACACTATTAGGACAATACCATACTTACTTAACCTCCTCATAATTGTCTATACCCTCCGGGACCTGTTTGATGCTGTTTTAGTCTTAATATTTCACCTCCAGGTGCTACTTCAGTACATTTTATGATGTCATATAATTGTATCCTTGTACAGTTTATCTTCTCATGTGTTTCACTTTATTATAATTTCTATTTATACTTAATTTTATTTAATATTGTGTTCATCCGGATGATTGTTTTTCATCTTTTATCATGTGCCATCCAGGGCCTGGTGGAAGGTCAGTGTTATTACACTGAGTCAGTGACCCTGGTTAAAGAAGAAATCAATCAATCGATCGATCAACCAAACACAATTAGCGCCATTATCGCATTTTAGTTAAAAAGGCCTGGTCCCCCTGTTAATAAATCTCCTCAACATCTTAGTAAAATTATCAGTATATAGAGAATGTTTATACCTCTAAATATACTGCCCTGCTCTTTAGACACGTGAACAGACACCCATACCTTTTAGCTATAACACATCCTCGTCTTCCCAGAAATGGTCCAAACCAATCTGCACCAGTAACAGGGAAAGGAAAATCTGAAGGCATGAGTCTGTCTGGAGGTAAATCAGCCATTTTTAATTTTCCAACTTCACCATGTTGTCTCTTAGATGCCATGTATCCCCTTACAATCATATTTACGGTCCTGCATCCATTTATTATCCAATACTTCAACCGTGTCTAAGTGACATGCACTCAGTGATCACTGTCCCATGAGTTTGTCTGACTATCAGCTTGATGATCACATGACTTCTTGGCAATAATATCGGGTGTCTGAAAGTGAATACATGAGGTCTATTCTGTGAAGATGCCCGATGCAGAGTATTCCATAAGATAGAATTAGTTCCAATTTTCACTGTTGGCTTTTCCTTGGAAACGGGTTTACCTGTCTTTGATAAATGACTGTCATCAGGAAAACTGCTGTGTTGAATATTCCTTAGAATATTTCTAGTTTGCCATCTACAATGTCTCTGACAGAAGTTTATTTGCAACATATCCTGCAAAGATCTGATTTCTTCTCTTGGCTCTTGCCTTCATGAGCACGGTATTTTGTACTTTGAGCAGTCAATCAACACCTTTCATTAACGTTTAGCAACAGGAGTACCAAGTCCACATGTGAGCTAATGGTGTGGCCTTGTTGGTCAATAAAACTTTGCATGTTAACATATTTCTTTTCAATTCTGGATTGTGAAATATATCTTCCGTGGTTGCTTGCTTGGGCCACTGATCTAACTGTTGCTTGACAAATTTTGGTCCTTGTAACCATTCTTTGCAAGTGATCAAATCTCTAATATTCATACCATGGGAACTTATGTCAGCTGGATTGGACCAACCTTCAATTTTGCACCATGACTTGGGATCTGTTCTATCTTTGATTTATACAACCCCCTTTGCGACAAATACTTGGAAGCTTTTTTATTAATTTGAAATGTATGGGCTTAAAATCATACTGTGCACCCAAAAGACAGAATTCGCTAGTGGAGTACTCAGCCCATGTTTCAGCATTGTGACAGCCAAAGCTGCACCTGACACCTCCAATCTGGAAAATGTCATACATCTCATCGGTGACATTTAGACCTACCCTTGTAGGTTTCTTCAGGATGTGTGAGTATTCTGACCTATAAGTACGTTTACCTGGCCTTTATCTACCCCCGTAGGTCTGTCCCTTGCAAATGAGGCAATCTGTCAATTTCTACCTGCTGAGCAAGCCATCCTGGTTCAATGTTCATGTTAGGTTTAACATACACCCTATTTAACATTAATGGAGCTGAGTCACCCGCTATGTTGCAAATGTTGATATTTACACTTTTGACGTTAACAACAGTCCACTCTGCTGTCAAAGTACTTAAAGGGACTTTTTTGTGTTCACCCTTAAGCCCAAATTCTTGGCTAAATGGATAGAACTATATGAAAAGTACCGTGTGTGTGAAATAATCTTCAGTGAACATAGAGAACAATAGAGGTCCTGCAAACTTGGCCAAATTTGAATAAAATGTATATCATATAATTGTTCGACGACTTTAATTAAGGTATATGAGGCAATAAGCTTTTTTTTTGTTTTCAACATTGTTTGAATGAATCATTAATTTGGTTTCCATAACCAATTTTGTTGAACTAATTCTATGGATTCAATGGTATTCTTTATAAAGTATCCAAACCTTTGCTGGACTGCACGCAAAACCACCAGGGCATGACTTGTGTAATTAGGGATTGTCTGCTCTTTAAAGCCAGTGTTCCAGGATACTTGCATATGGTCTATTTAACCCCTAGTCGAGAAGAGCATAGGTATAAAATTGAATTATTGCCTCCAACTGTTGTTACTTTAACGGATATGACAGGAAGTGCCACTGATTGAAATCCTTTGCCAACAACATTATTGCACTCAATTTTATAACCATGGGCATCCACTGGCTTTATGTTTGTGTGATGAATCACGATATCATTAGGCGTATCATTCACTGTTTTTGTGATGTTTGTTCGTTTGCACCACTCATTTGATCATTGACCTCCATGCAACAACCTGTTATGTGTTTTGCTACGTCCTTCAACATTACATGTCATTCACCCTGCACATTTCTCACAGGCATAACCTGCCTTCAGACAATTAACACAGAGTTTGTTCACTTTAACAAACTCGAGTTGATTTTTAACAGACATAGCTGTAAACTTATCACACTTGTGCAAGGCATGCTGATCATTACCCAACTTGTACACACTTTTACTGTCATCTCTGGTGGCATGTGTGTTGTATACTCTACATTTATTGCTTCACGCATGTTTTTCACTCCTATTCGTTTGAGACTTACTTCCATAAAAGCCAACTACCGGGTCGTGAATTTATTCAGCAGAAATGTCTATGAAAGAAACCAAATCTGTGAACTATGGCAGCTCTTGACCCTCAACTTTAACTCTTGTAGCTTTATATTGCCAATTATATTGTAAGCGGAACGGTTATCTTTGCACTACTTTAACAAGATTGATTTGGTTATTCAGCTCTGTAAATCTTCCAAAAGAATTTAATGTCGCTAAGCACTGACACAAATCATCAGCATACTTCTGTAACCCTTTGCCACCACTGATTTTGGATCACGTCAAGCTTGTGACTACTAGGTATCCAGTTTATGAAGTGCCCTTTGATAGCTTTCACTTGTTGGCATACGTATACAAATAGCAAATAAGTCCAGCGGCTCATCTTCTCAGACGCTCATCAGGTGCAGTAGCTTGGTTTTATTGTCTGCAAATTCATATACATTTTCAAACACCTCAATGAATGTCAAGTACTTCAGTTTGTTTCTGTCAAATTTTAACACTTCAGCTTTTGGAGTGTTGATAAGAGTAAACATTCTCTGTTGCTGTATGGGGTTATCAGGAATCAAGGATACCAACGCGTCAGGCTGGCTGTCTCCAACAGAGCGGCTAGTCTAATCTTGTCAATGGGTTTTCCTGCACCACGTGAACAGAATTGTGCCGTATAAAGTCATCTCAATACATTGTTCGTTCTCCAATTCTTTTAGTTTCTGTTTTGCTACATCAAGTGCTGCCTGTGCCACCAGTTTGTCGCGACTTATTGTTGATTTAGCTCCAATGAGCTCTCTGACACTGTTGTTTGAATTTTACGAGTTTTTTCTGTTGCCTTGTTTGCTCTTTCTTTGGTTTCTGCTTGTTGTCCCCGAACAGAAATTCTCCACGTATTAGACTGCACATAGTCAGATCTACGGCGCGTATAATTTATCGCTATAATATGAACTTATGTTAAGTCCAGCTCTTTGTGCGCATTGGGCAACAACATCTTTGGTGCCCATCACATATGCTTCGTTCTCCTGCTTGGGCACGTGGTAGGCATATTCTATGCATACAATCTGCCTGGGCCCACTCAAGTTCTGTCACTTTCTGGTGTATAACTTCTTGCTCATTCTTTTCTATAATAAGGCTTTCAATGTGATTTATCCGCTTTGCGACGGACGCCTTTGTCGCAGATAGGCTGCGCCGTAAATGAGCAATGGCTTCCTGTTGACCCACCATTGTGAACTTTATGGCGGGAAAACGGCAGTTCCTTTGTCTTGACACCGACACGTGGGATCAAAAATATGTCTCGTCACTTTTCAGCAATTTTACCAGCACAAGTATACCGTCTGTCACGGCACACCACAACAACAGTTATTTCAATGAATTTGGTGGCGCAAATATCCTGTGCTGGTAACCAGTAAATTCAATTGCTAAGCGAAATGACCAAAATGATGGTGCGACTCAGAGTGAACTTTGTAAGCTTTATTGCAACGACCCTCCCAAAATTCTTTCACACGTCGACTGATAGATGGTCGTTCACAGTGGGGTTACGAGACTCTCACTTGTGATACAACCACTAATTACAGTACATATACGTCATCACAATAGTAACAAATATGAACAAGAGACGTGCGTTATTTACACAAATGCATACGGTGACACAATTATATGATACTGTGACTCTACAATGCTGTGATTCTACGGTAAAATTAAACAAGTATGACGTAATCTTGTGTAATGTTGTGCAGGCAACCACTGGAATATTTTGCTTAGTAAAAAATTGACTGTACTGACCTTAGGAGGAGAAAATAACCCAAAAGTTATATGCTTTTCCATCACAATAATGAAATAAATCTTTGGCTTCTTTGCGCAAATTAATTCTAAATCTATATGAGCTCCTGCCACCGTAACTAATGTCCCTAGTTGACACCTTGATTGAGTATGCTATTGTTTGGAAGCCAGCGTATTATTGTCTGAAAGTTGATAAGAACAAAGTATCGGTCAGGGTCCAAGGTTTGGTGTTACAATCGGGTCCCTGATTTTATTTGTCTGTTCTTTATAGCTCATAAATAATCCTGTAAAGTGTTCAATTCATTTAGTCCTTTATAGAAACAGTATAATATTCAGAAGGGAAAGCATTCATTTGAATTTTTATTTAGCTTGAAATTAAGGATGGGCAAGTGTTCGTTTTAACTTTTTTGCCCAGTTCATGCGGATTATTACATGGAAGAAGTATACATTAATTTGTAATTTTCTACCTTTGTGAAGATAACAACAAATACATTCCACTGACGTTAGCAAAATAATACTGGATGTAGGTTACGAAGGTTTAGGACAGTTTCACAGGTCTGACGTGCATGTTTAAAATAGCTAATGGATGGCTGAATTGACACATACTGCTAAGGTAAAAACACCGTGTAAGTGACATTATCATTGTTTGCATTTGTGTCAATGCAGATGCCTTGGTAAACAATGAGTGGTGCCTGTGTGGGTGACCTGGCCTGAATGTTACCTGGTGCTGCTTATTGTTCTTCTCTGTGTTACTTTTAACTTGGCATGATCTAAGATCAATTGGCCTATGTGTGCAGGTCCAGGATATTTCATGTGCATGTCGGTAGGTTGCTATAGGAACCCCATCCTTACTATATATATTCTTTGTGTTGAAAAAAAATAATAAACGGTCTCTGGTAGGGAACTCCAGCAAGTTGTTCCCATAGTGCAATATTGACTGGCTCGGCACACCCAGCGTGAAAGAACAGCAATCTTCTGGTGTGTATCAGCCAGCTTTGCCTTGCGCCACACAGACCATAGGAAAACTGCACAAGTTTACAACCTGAAGTTTGCCTGTGGAATTTTTAAACATATTCATAAAATATTATGGATACACGCTGAACTTTCTGCGACTAGAGTGTCTCTATATATAAACTGTGATTCAGGTCAAAATGATTTGTCTACGGATTGTAAACATGGCTTTAGGCTCTTAGGAAAGATGTTATTAGTAGAGATTAGTGTTATATGAAGAGCCAAGTTTCATTTTGGATCTACATCGGGAAGGTGAGAAACTTGAAAAGTTGCATTTAACACACCACAATGTTTGGTCCTTTGACTGTACACTTGGCATGCGTTATTGATTGATTATCCATTTGCATGGCATAGTATATCACAATCAGGATATGGTAACTTTTAGAATGCATTGAGGGAAGATACGTCATTTGGTAATGACTCGCATGAAACTATCGAGCAACAGGTATCGGTTACCAACTGCGCATGTACATGAGTAAAATGTGTTAACCCTCTCAGTGCCAAATTTTGGACTGAGTCAACAGCTTTCTCCGAGGATAGCTGTTTGACCTGGCCCATTATATTATGTATCTCGTTACTCCGTTAGGTAGGCCTAGTTCGGTCTGTTCAAAGACCAAGCGTTCTAGGTTAGTGTGGGGTTTACTATACTTGATTTAATTTTGATAGGCCTAATCAAGTTGGGTGTCGACTAGTGTTTTATAAAAGTAATTTAATTATATTGTAGGCATCAAAGGTAGAAGTATAGACACATGTACTTCATAAGGAAGAAGGGTCTGTGGGCACGGAAAGTGAAAACCCATGTGGAAAAAATGAAGCTCGGAATGTCACTTGCTGGAATCGGACGGACTGAAATGCGTAATAATTGTTGAACTTAGGCCATTAATAACGTTTCAGGACCGTCTATCTATGTCGTTAGCTGTACTTCAAAGCTAAATAAAAGAAAACGAACAGTTAGAACTGGAATTTGCCACTGGCGTAACACTTCTACGTTTTGCTGGAGGCAGTGCTGTTAGAAGTGCAATTAACAATGGTCATTTGAGAGAAATATGTCTCATACACTAACTTCATAACAGTACTCATTTTGCTAATGTATTATAATTGTTACTTTGAAAAAAAGTTAAAGTCAATTGCCAACGCAGGTTCTTCATGGTAGAAATTGCACGCTTGATTATAATGCCGCTCGGTCTTGTTTTGTCTCGGGGCAACAGTGACTCAAAACGGGGAGCATGGCCACCCAAGGCCTGCAGAGAGCGATGTGCATGAGACATACAATGTTTGTCATCATATTGTTCTGGCGTGATGAAGCTGTAAAATAAATAAGATTAAAAATAAATCAGTGATGAGACAAGATGGGGTTAATGAGACATAAAAATTCTTTTGAAGAGCCTCACAATACATAATTTACTATGTTCCGGAACCTCGGCCTGGCTCATGAGCAGCCAGCCCACCGAGTATTGATACCAGCCATGTAAGTTTGTGTGACCACATGTATTCAGCCTTTTATAATGTGAAATGAAGAGAAATGTTATTCAAATGACAATTTATGAATTTGAATACATGTATAATTAACACATATGGTACAGCATTAATTTGAATTTTTGTGTGCTTGTCACAGTTTTTTGAGAATGTGTACCTACATTGTATGACATGAAGTCGTTTATGATTCAGCTTGTTCGTCTTGTGTTTAGGAAGTTTTTCCTCCCGCTGTGAAGGGCACAGATAGAAAGATAGGGAAAGTGAGAGAGATAAGGATAAAAGAATCTTTAATTCAAACTAAGTACATGTTGCATAACTGCAATAAAATTATTTAAATCTTATTAAAATTATCTTGGATCATTACCTCAAAACAAAATGTCCCTTTTCGATTATGTAGTCGTGGTGATGAGTTAGAACTTTAAAGTTTGAATTTTATCACTTTAACAGTGTATAGTGTTTCACATGAAAGTAACAAAGAAACAAAAATGAATAAAACAAAGTTCCTACCTTAGGAACTTGGTGAGCAAAAAGTTACGTTTCGAATGTCCACGAGAGAGAGAGAGAGAGAGAGAGAGAGAGAGAGAGAGAGAGAGAGAGAGAGAGAGAGAGAGAGAGAGAGAGAGAGAGAGAGAGAGAGAGAGAGAGAGAGAGAGAGAGAGAGAGAGAGAGAGAGAGAGAGAGAGAGAGAGAGGTAATTGCGTTGATTGTTGTACACTTATATGCTCACCATTTAAATTCCCACAAATTATTAGCATGATCACTTGTTCATTCAGATGCACAGCCACCCGCAACTCAATGCTCCACACGAACCATATCTCATGTTTTGATGAGAGGATAGACTTATCAATATGAAGATAGGACCATCAAAATACAATGTGTCCATGTGTTCCAAAATTAAACATGTTATTATTGGAACAAGTTGAAAGTAATCTTGAAAAATAAAATGCGCAAAAAAACACCAAGAGAACAATCTTCTTCAGCATTTAATTGCTTCAGGTTCCCCTCAATTTTTGTCTTCCTTGAACATTTTCCCCAGTTATCTCTTACAATGTTGGCCTAGAATGTGTGCACAAAAGGCATGTTGTAGATTTCAGTATCACTTTCAAATGGGTCTTGTTTTCAGTTTATCTTCCAGTATCTGTTGTTTCTATTTCACCCATCCAATTGCTCAGCCTGTACTCCCCTAGTGAATTACTTCGTTCTTGTACCCACAAATTAAAAGTGCCTCATCAAACACAGTGCACGTCACTACATCAATACCCGGTTGACAACTTACATCTAAGACAGAAAATCAGGATCACCCGGATTGCTGCTGCATGTCATCTCTGTCTGCAGTCCGCACTGTTACCTGAGGATCAGCAAATTACTGTGGGATTCTTTTGACATCTGCAGAAGCCCCAAAACCTTTGTGGCTTCCGGCCAACATTTTGACATCTGCCCATTCCCCAGAAAAATTTCATTCCACGTCCCTTCATCATCATCATCTCAACCTCTGCCTTCATAAAAAATATTTTGTCTTTCATCAAAGCGGTTCCATGCCCGTTAAGCTTCAAGTCCACTGTATTTAAAATTAGGGGAATGTTGCTTGGGGCAAAGTACGTGTCATAGTGTTTTTGGAGTGGACGTGAAATGGTGGGGTTTAGGGACACTTACACCATCTGTGAAGAATATGCTGAGCAACATATATCTTCTAATACCAATTTTAAGAAATGAGTTTCATTCCTGACTTGAGATAGACCGTCACCTGTAAAAGGCAATCGGTGGTCTTGAACAGGCCCTCAGTCCTCTCTTATCTCTTTTTATCATCTTCATTTTGAAAATTTTCATTGAAAGCTGCAACCAGCTTTTTCAATTAGATCTGGTATGATCATCTAGCTCCTTCAGCCACACTTGAGCTATGTCTTGCTGTTACAACATAGAAGCACAACTGTTTTTCATTATTTCACTTTGCCAAATCTGCTTGTGCCAAAACTAGTTCAAGGAATGACCTAGCATCATCTCTGGTATGCTCATTAAACGTTAGTGTGCGAAAGAAAGTTCCATTACCTCCCATGGGTAAAGTCTTTTGGATTTCTGCCACTCTGCTGCCGATTTGATTGACCAGGAATCACAAATCATAGTCAGCGTTTCCGTTGTAAAATGTCACTTGAACTCATCCTTAAGCCTATTTTAGAGGGGTTGGCAAGGCCACAGTCGGTTCCAAGATTTTTTCCACAGATGGTGAATTCCATCATGAATAATGCAATATCAATCACATCTATCGACTATCAGGCCTATTTCTCGCCATCACAGATGTCGCAAAATTGTGAAGTCTTGCACGTGTTACGTATATTAATTTTGATCGATAAAGCATAAAGAGGAACAGCCCTGATCACAAATGACGGCTCTATTAAACATAATAAATAAGGTGTTCCGCCACCTGTTTCATTTATTAAGAAGCAGCGAAAAAGGTTAAGCCAGCAATTTGACGTCTGGTTTGTTAAGCGATCGCATTGCCAGTCTTTGCAGAAAGAAAGAAAGAAAGAAAGAAAGAAAGAAAGAAAGAAAGAAAGGAAAAAAGAAAGAAAGAAAGAAAGAATCACTATGTGTGTGACACCCCTGGATCGGACCCTACAGGTCATTACTCGCTGCAATCAAGGAATAGAATACTTGTTTGTATAATATTCTTAAATGAGCAGGAACACACTGAAATATGAGTGTCTAACGAAGGAAAGTACTGGGATACTTACACCGAAAACTCTGAAAATCATCTGATAAGCTGACAATTTCCATCCTTGTGCAAGTTCGCTGTTCCTCTACCCCGCCCCCAAAAATGTGATAGGTCAGAGTTGAAGAGTAATTTATTCTCTTCATTATGACCACTAAAGCAACGGGGAAGAATTAAAGGCACTTTTTAATAATTTGCTTTTCAATGAAGATCCACCAAAACATTTCATAACAGTTGATATGGATCAATGTTAATCATGTTAATACTAGTATGTTTGCTTTGACATTTATTTCTATTCCAACTAAAATTTTATGATTTCATTTAAGATAAAAATTGTCTTGTATTCAAATCTTTTTATTGAGACACGTTTTCGACAGTTATACTCAGAGCTACCACATTTTCTTGGGAAGTGCCTGTAATCATATGATTTTTCTGGGGCATCTCGTTTTGCAATTTCAGCAAGTAATACCACTTGCAGAGTTCAATTTATGGGTGTCTTATCCACACTGGCCAAGGCTGAAAATAAAAATGTACTCAAATTTATTGGATATATAAGAAAGCGTGCATGGCTTTTTTTGGGGGGGGGGGGGAAAGAAAAAGACTTTGGTTATTCAAACAATAGAGGTAAAGCAGTACAGCTTTGCTTGATATACAAAATTTGATTCTTTGTCACAATATTGGCCATGCATTGTTATATCTTTGTTAAATTAAATTTGTTGATGCATGCGTTTTGCGCATATTTTTTTCGTTCCAAAAGTGTCAAAGGACAGATTTATGTTATAGCCCTTTTTCCAGTTGTTGTTATACTAAAAGATATTTTATCCAATTAAATATACGATTTTACAGTCACAAGTTAGACACAGTCCAACTTTAAGAACTTTAACCTCAGCGAGGTCGACACAAAAATGCCTTCTATCTCGTAGTAACATAGATAATCAAAACTAAAATTTATTTTATCACAGAATGCCTTTATATTTAGCTATTTAACGAATATATAATCAATTTTTCAAGGAAACTTTTCGCTGAAAATAGAACTTAAATGAAATGATATTGAGTGATATTTGTGTACAATTATTACAATTTCGTAACATTTTGAACTTATTACATTTTGCTGCAAGATATGAATTGCAAAATTAAACAATATTACATTTGCTGATAAAAATTGGAACAACATTGCAAATTTCTGCCCATATTTATTGCAAAAAAGTTACAAAAATTCCTACAGCATTGCAAATTGCCGCATAACACACAGCTTTAGAGAATCCCTGTAAATCATAGTCTTAAGATGTGAGGAGCGTGAGGCTGCCGACCTTGTAGTGACTTCGAAAAGAATCTTAAAGAAAAGAAATTGGCCAGAAACATTATCAAGCAGGAAAGAGAAAAGCCGTTGAGAACCCCACGAGGGTTAATTCCATCATGTGCCCCACCCCTGGCGGTAAAGGTAGAATCATTATGACTAAAGCTTAATCTGCTAGAGGATGGAAAAACACACAGAAAACCAAAAAAGGGACCCGTCCAACAAACCAGCAGAACTAGGGAACATTCCGAGACTGTAAATCCATGATTGTAATGCAGTACAGACAGCTTTATCCACAGGTAGAACGGCTTCCAAGTTCTGTGGTTTATAAAAGGTGCACAAAATTTTATGCCATTTGCAAACAATCAAAGCATCCAGAGCTTCCATCATGTACAGCGCTACCAGATTTGTGGCATATCCTCTTAGCCCCATACAGTACAGATCTCGTCAACAGAACCTGTCGGATATACAGCTGGACCACGACGACTGCCATATTTCATATGTCACAAGCAGGTCATACCACAATAATTGAAAGTGTGTTTAAAAACCACATGCAGAACGTCGCATATAATGGAGACTTTTAAATACAGACTGTCCCGTTTGTGTGTGATAGTTGCCAATCTTTTTCATGAAAAACTTAGAAAGGAAGGCCTTGGCTATGTCATACCAATACGAACAGACTCTCTTACCCAGGAGAGACCTAGGCTGGCACAAATTTCGATCAGTCCCCGAGAGTCCTTTTGACATGTAACATACCTTCCCTCAAGGGGGAGAGATTACATAGCCTTAAGAGGTGACGAAAATCATGTCTGGTGCTAGTGGAGAGCATCAAATACACTTTATAATTGTAAATGTTTTAGACAAAAGTACACTATCGCTTTGTATCTCCAGAAAAATGAACGATTTGGCGCTAGCATTATCTACCATTTTAACACATTCTTACTTACCAAATAAAAAATGTTAAAAATAGATAATGTGTGCATCATTTGTTGCAGTAGCGTGCTGGAAAGCCAGAGCTTTCCTTTGTGTGTCACTTTTCTGTTATCTATCAAAGAAAGCGCTTGTCGAATACGAATGTGCAAGGTATTCAAATTCCTCTCATGATATACTTATAATGATAATAATATTTGCAGGAAGTCGGATGCTTGGGGTCCACGAGACTGACCTCGGAGCCCCATGTTGGCTCATTTTAATGTTTGCGCTATCTCTGACACCAGGTGGAAGGGTCGGCTGCATACAATGGCAAAGAGAGAAGGACTTGGGTAAGGCGACCTGTTCTATATACACTTATATTTATATTCGGAGTTTTTGTTAGCATTGAAAGAATAGGGACAAATTTTGTTTTCATCAGTCGATGGTAACATCATGTACAGCACGGCACGTGCCAGTGCCTACTTTGCCACGTAACAAGCGGCTGGCCACACCCATAGCTCCTCCCACTTATAAACAAAAGGTCCTTCGCAGTGGCTATCAAAACTTCTACGCACAAATATTCATGACAAATTTAATACTAGTATTAATGTTAATATGAATATAAATATAAAAAATGAAGTCTGTCTCTGTTGTTGTCATTGGCATGTAACAGCGCGGTTGCTGGTAGGCATTTTCTTCATAACGTCGCGATAGCGACGTCATGAAGAAAATGCCTACCAACAAGCGCTGTTACATGCCAATGACAACAACAGAGACAAACTTCATTTTTATAGTATTTACACAAATCGTTATAAGACTATATTGAAAAAAAGGATGAAATCTTTTCATGCATTTTTAAACGGACAGTATAATCCCCAATGAAAACCACTTATTCAAAGAGACCATTCCTATATTAAGACCATTAACCTACACGTTTTTGTTTATCCTCAAATAAATGATATCCCTGTAAGGCTCTCATTTTCAGGTCCTTTAGTTGGTCTTCATAGGGAGATTCTACTGAATTTCATTTTATTACCTTGGTTGAAAGGCTCAGGTATGTTTGTCCTGATGTCCACTCGCAGCCAGTCGACATCACCCTTCAAGCTAACAACATACTCTGCTTTGTTTTCTATGCCACACCATTGCGTTAGTACAGTTGCAACTGATCGTAAATACATGATGTGTTTATGTAATTATGTTTTCATGTCACAATCAATGTAGAGTGTTTTTTCACTCGGATATTTGAGCCCCTATGGACCAGTGCCTTAGTCAGTTGTGAATACGTCACAGTCTCCTCTTTGCCTTCTTTTTCAAAATATGGCCATAATTCGCATCGATTGGATACCCATGTCTCTTTTTTGTTGGGTTATAAATAAGTTTGTACCCAAATTATTTTTTACATCCTCCTTTGAAAGTATCGTGTATCAAAATGACTGATGAACATGCAAACCAACAAAAGACAGAGACCAAAAGTCTAGAAATCCGTCATTTCCGAGCAAGTATAAAATCGCCATGGGGACGTCTAACGATGACACCCAGATTACTGACTGTGATACACGGTACCTTTGCAGAAAGATCAAAGGGGTTATATGAATGCGAGCTTGTACACCAAACGCAAAAAAGCTACTGGTGCCTAACTAATTTACATATTCATTACTCGATCGTGAAGAAAAAACAGGAGGTTTGTGAGAGTCATGTGCTCAACTGACCTTACATGAACACACTGAAGTGGTCTTGTGGACTTCAGAATGATATCAAGCTCACCTTGGTTTAAGACCATCATCACTGTTGCTGACATGGACATATTCCCTTGCCGATTTTTCCGAATTTTGATAATTTGTAAGAAATCAGAAAATGACAGCACCGCCATGTAGTGAACAAATGTGGAGAAGATCAAGTTCACGTATATTTCCAGTAAGTCTTCCAACTTTTCGTGTGGGAGGAAAAGTGAAGAAAATAGACACAAAATTTCTAAAAGCGATAATAATCACAGCGCCACCTGTTGAATTCATTAAAGTGTAGAAGTCCTCAAAGGTTTCTCTGTGCAATTTCAAAGCAATTGGTTTGGCAGTTTTAGAGAATAAATTATTTCAGATTTTTCTGAAAAAATGCACAAGAAATTACGTTACAAAATCTTAAAATCATTGCAGCACGATCATTTGAACAAACTTGATAGAAAACCACCTGAGGTACATCATCTGCATCAAAGTTCAGGTGAATGGGGTTGACTGGTTTTGAGAAGTCAAAAAAGTTTATTTCCATTGCAGTCCCCCCCTCCCCCCGACTTGCACGGTAATCAATAGGAACGTACACATGAACCGACGGATACCCGATTAAAAAAATCGTTAAAAATCAGGAATCCAGAGTGTCACCATCCTCTGAACAACGTCGTTTAACCACAAGCTACATTGCCACAGAGTTTCAGAACAATCTGAGTAAAGGTTTGCAGCCGAAGTCGAAAACAGCGGAAACTAAAATGTTTTAAATATATCGAAAAATGTTACAGCGTCACCTGTTGAACAAATCAAGGTCTGGGGGTCACCAGAAGTGATCATGTGCAATTTTAAACCAATTGGCTTAGCGATATCGGGCAAGATATTTTAAGAGTTTGCCACAAAATGAACAAAAATTCATTAAAAAAAAATGTGACAGGCAGTGTAGCATGACCATTTGAACAAACGTGGGAGAGACCCATCTAAGGTACCTCCTCACTAAGGTTGAAGTGAACCTGATTGACGGTTTTGGAGAAGTAAAAAAATGTGAATTTCCATTGCAATTCCCATCGTCTTACATGGTAATCGATACTAATGCATGCGTTGACGAGCAGGTACCCAACTTTTTAAAAAATGATTAAAAGCTAGAGGGCTGTGTTAACAGCCCGTCCTCAGATGATCTTGACATTGAACCCATAAGAAGTTCCACTCAGAAGGATCCCTGTGCAATTTCCAAGCAACAGGCCAAGCTGTTCACAGAGGAGGATTTAACCACCCCGGCCCGAAATTATAAAAGAATAAATAATATATAAAAAAAAAAATCAAAGATCCTCTGAATAGTGCCAATTTGAACATACTCAGTACAGACCCATCCAAGATACATACTTGCCACTTTTGAAGTGAATCTGGCCAAAAGTTTTAGAGAAATAAACAATCAATTACCTTGCAATCCCCCTGGACACACATTGTCATCAGTAGGAATGAATACATCAACCGACAAGTACCTGAATTAAAAATTGGTTAACCATCACAGATCTGCAGCAAAACATTTTTGTGATTTATATGCCCTTCCCTCTGACCTATCATAAAGGCCGACAAATGTCAAGGTCTTTTCCCCATGCTAGTCAAAATTAAATTAAATTAAACCTTTTTTAATGCCGCATTCTAGAAAATTGTCCAGCTTCTGAATCTCAGGGCAATCATTATGATACAAAAAGAAATCAGAAATGATATATGCCACAGCCAGGGATCCTGCGTCTGACCTCCTGGCATAAAATATTTAACAGTAAGAAAAACATAAAACGTCGTCACTTACTTGCGTCATGGTGCCTTTGTGCAGAATTTGATGCTTGTGATTATCGAAAATCATCAACGGGGGCCATTCCGAGCCTTGGTCACACAGCCTTGGGAACTGCAGAGGCTAGCTGTCATTAAAAATCCTCGCATCCCGTTCCTTTACTGTGTTCTTGATGGGGAATAATACAAGAAAAAGAGATCCCAAAACGCAAATGTATTAAGCAATACACTTGCCAAAACATTGAAAAACACCCTCATAATGTTTGTTTACTTGCTTTCCGACTGAATCACTATGGTTCGCCTTATTTAAGGGTGAACATATGGACAGAGCTTCCAAGTCTCCCGCCTCGGCATGAGATCTCCCCCTTTTTCGTACTTTTTAACAAAGGCTACCACTACTAGTATCCTGCTCTCTCGTTTTTTTATAAAAATGTCTCCCGCTTTTTGAAAAATTAAAAAAAAAAATGTAGCATTATTCCATCGGTGGCTGTAAAGTTGTACTGTTTTGCGGTGTTGTTGTGCTATATGTGCGTGGAATATGCGTATGATGGCCCCTAAAATAGTTCAAAATCCAGGAAATGAAGGTGAAAATTTCAAAGTTTTCCTGGGGGAGCATGTCTTCAAATCCCCCAGCTATGCTTCACGTCTTCGGCGCTCGCCCTCCCGCTTTTCAGCACCTGCAGCAGGGAGATCGCCCATTTTTAACACAGGCCAGGTTGGAGGCTCTGCAAGGGTAGTCTCGCTCTTGACTTCAACAAACACCGCTTGACCAGTGACAATAAGTAGTGGATGACAAGTGCTCTCTGCTTGCGAGGCAAGAAAAAAAGAAACAAACTTCCAGCATTTTCATTATGGCGGCTCGATTAGAGATTTGTCCCATTCGGGATTTCAAATGTGTCTTATTAAATTATTAAATGTAGGAATTGCACTAAATTTGTTACAGATGTATACAATACAATGATACATTAGCCCACCATAGAATTTGTACTATACCATTCGATGCTGTGCAACATTTCTTGACCAATCTTGACCGTTGGCCACACCCTGTGCACATGTCGGGACTCAGATGGGACACCTTAGTGCATGACTGGATTCTGGTCTGCAGTATGACTGTGTCTGCACCTGTCCGCATTCCGGGCCTAGCATTCGATCTGAGGTAGTTTAGTTTGAACATATTTATTTCAACTGGATGACCTAATAGTACAATAAAACTGACTAATCAAGAGGATCTCCAGAACAAAGAAAAAGACACACAAAGTATATACGAGACACACAATAAACAGTACAATACGAGGATAAAATATGATACATTGCGCTGCAAATGATGGCATATTTTTGCTCAACGCTACGGAAATAATAATAATAATAATAATAATAATAATAATAATAATAATAATAATAATAATAATAATAATAATAATAATAATAATAATAATAAATCATACATAGAGATACGGTATAGGGTGTGGTAGGTCCCGGGAGCAAATGGAATAGGAATTAAAAGTGAAATCTACGAGTTTAAATGATGTAAAAATGGACAGTTTCAAATATAGATTCATTTATTTCAATAGGTAAATCCGGGTTTCCTTTTAGAAAGTATGACATTAGTATGTCACTAGCAAGATGTGTGATAAGGGTGGTGTTTACTCCCGGGGCTAAAAGATGACACACAGTGTTCAACAATTTCAGTCTGTATTCAGTATAGTGGGGGCAAGCGAGGAAATAATGCAAAGTATCTTCCCGAGGGGCATTACAAGTACAACCGGGAGGTGGGACAATATTGAACCTAAAGAGATGTGCATTTAGTCTGTAGTGGCCAAGCTGCAGTTGTATTTGACAGATTTGCGGAAAACGTTTTCCATACGTTATGTAATCAGGCTGAAAATCAACAGACAACAATGTGTTTTTCAAAGAGGATTTAAATACATCGAGAGAGACTGACTGTCTGATGTCAAGTGGGAGATCGTTCCAAAGTTTAATACATGTACATCGTACACGAGGGAAGAAAAGACTCACGATAGCGCTTGGTACCTAGTTGTACTTCTCTAATTTGGGGGCTGTTTCTAAGATTAAAGTTAGTGTTACGTATTAGATCATTAGGGATGAAATCACAAAGATATTGAGGGGTCATGGAGTGAAACATTTTGTAGAATAGCACTAATTTTTTATATTTGCGGCGATCGGACAGAGTTTGCCAGCCAAGCTCAGTGAGGAGAAGATGACGGGGGTATGGCGAAGTGCGCCCGTGCAATTCTAGCAGGTTCATATTGTATAGTTTCAATGGAATCAGACAGACCAGTGGTGAAATTAGCGAATAGGACACTTCCATACTCAAGTATCGGTCTCACCATGGTTGTGTAAAGTTTAATTAGGGTTTTGCGGGATAGTTTGTATTTGAGGCGACGGAGAAGGGCGAGGCGCTGGTTACATTTACTGATAATGCGGGTAATATGTGCATGCCATGATAGATTACTAGACAGGGTAATACCTAAGTGAGTATGTTGGTGAGCTTCAGGAATGGGTGTATCTCCTAGATACAATGTCGGGTGGTCTCGTTTGTTTTTCTGTTTTTCTTACAGGAAAAGAGGAGTGAGATAGATTTCAAAGCATTAAGGGAGATACGCCAAAATTTGCCCCATGAATTTACTTCACCAAGATCAGTATTCATTCTTTCAGCAGATGTAATTGGGTTATTAACTATTTCGAGAATGCTAGTGTCGTCCGCAAATAATGTAATGTCGCATACCATATTGTCAGTGATGTCATTAATATATATTAAAAAGAGCAGTGGGCCCAGAATGAACCCTTGAGGAACACCAGCCTCAACTGGAAGCCATGATGAGGTTTGGCCGCAGATGGTGACCCGCTGAAGACGGTTTGATAAATAACTTTTGATGAAATTAACTAAATGGTTATAGAAACCTAGTTGACTCATCTTAAAGAGGAGACCATCGTGCCATACTTCATCGAACGCTTTCGAAATGTCAAGAAAAACCATTCGTACTTCATTTCTGACGTCGAGACCATTGTAAATGTCGTGTAAGATACACACTTTTTACTGTTGAATCATTTTTCTTGAATCCAGAGTTTTGGGGGGTTAGGTACTGGGAACATAGTGCCATTTGCTGTGTGCACACAGTTCCTGTCTGAGTGGGATTACACATTCCATTATACCAAAACAGTTTCTATTGCCACCACCGTAGTCGCAAACCAAGAGTAATTTAGTGCCAAAATAGCCGAGAACAGTATTATGTAATCCTGCTCGGGTGTTGTGGAGGAAAATTGAAAAAAAAATTGACAAAACACGCTAACATACATAAAACGAATAGAAAAAATTGCAGCGCAACCTCTTGAACAAGAAATGTCCCTATACAAGTTCGAAAGAATTGGCCTGGCGGTTTCGGAGAGGAAGATTGTGGAAGAGTTTCCTCAGAAATGAACAAAACAAAATCATGAAAAATGCAAAACTCTTTTGAACATAGTCATTTGGATGATAGAGTAGCCACCCAAGTCCATCCCCACAAAGTTTGAAGGTGTGTGGTGAACGGATTTGGAGAAGTCGAAAATGTGTATTGGTGACGGACAGATGGACCATCCTAAAATCTCAGCTGACTCACAAGCTAAGTCAACTGATGTAATCAAGGATCTGGAGTATCACCACCTAGCAAACAACTTTGTTTAACCTCCCCACAAGAGAAGTCGAAAACTTAGAAAACACATAATAATTTGTAACAACTAAAAAAATTCGCAAAGCCCCCTGTTTATAAACGTAAGGTCTAAGGGTCCCTAGAAGTGTCCCTGTGCAATTTTGAAGCAATTGGCACAGCAGTTTCTGAGAAGAGTTTTTAAGGTTTTGGCAAAAAATTAAACAACTTTGAACAAACTTGGTAGAGACCCGCCCAAGATACATCTAGCTGACGAAAAGAAGTCGAAAATGTAAAATGTGAACGGACGACCGGCCATGCTATAAGATCAGCTGACTGACAAGTTAGTTGAGCTAAAAACAAACTGACACTCACCTTTGACTTGCTCACTACTGATAATGGTTACTGTTCAGTGGGCCTTAAATAGTAGGCGAAACAACTTTACCTTCCTATTAAGGGGCCGTCTGTAAAGCTATTTTGCAGCATAAATTTTAGATAATCAAGAATTGATTTTTTTTCTCCGAATAGTAAAGATTAGGTACCAATCTACAATACGGCCAAATGTTGAGTTTGAAAAATGCCAATTTTTATGAGAATTTTGGAGCTAAAAAAATTATGGTTTTTGGCCAAACACCCACATGGTTTTGTATTTACAATAGAGTGTAAATGAGCTGTCAGTCAGACTTTGGTCTGATAGGCAATGGGAAGTGATCAAGCTGCTCATAGGTTGGGGAAAACTATGGGCCAGTGGGCTAGAGAGAGAACAATCGACCGGTCGGCTAGGGAGAGAACAATGGGCACTCCTAATCTGTTCTTTTAGCAACAGAAACCAGCTATTAGGAAATCACATCTTTGTGATCTTCTCCTGGAAAAACTTCAAAGATTCCTTTTTAAGCATAGACTTAAAAGATATATTTTCATGACAACACATCAAAAGTACAGTATTGTAAAAATACTTCTCACAAGACAAGTATCAGTAAGAGAGAGAGTGAGTACATTTTCCACATTGGCCGGCTTACCGCTGCCAGAGAGCCAACTAGATCTAAATTGCATTTTCTCACAATTCTAATTTTCATTCGACTTCTCAGAGGTTTTTAACAGATTCCTCGTAAATGGTTTAACCAATTTTGATGAAATAAAAAGCTTTTGAAAATATACATTCTTCTCTAGAGACGGTATGTGGCGTTTGTAGATATTTTTGTATTTTGTAAGTTTTTTCAATGTTGAGTTACACACAGTGGAAAATTGAAACAGTGCCTCTTTATAAATTAAAAAAAAATCATTCCTTTTGCTTTTAAAGAAGAAACAAGAAAACCATTCCTAGACATTACATCAAAGTTTTATTCTACCAAATTTGAAGATTTTTTATGTTAAATTTTATGGTTTGTAACCGAAACACCCTCTGAAGTGAACCCCTCTGTAATATATCGTATATCACCTCAAATGACGAGAAAATGATGATTTTTTCTTCATATAATGAAAATACAGATTAATGTCTAAAAGAAAATGTATGATGGGGGTGGGGGAGGTAATGGCAATATTTTAGAAAGGAGAGTAGAATAAGATATCGCGACGCTATATATGCTGAGCTTTACAGACGGCCCCTTAAGATAAAAAATATTGTTGTACATGTATTTACCAAGCTGATGAATCTATAAGGACAACGATATGCTTATTTTCCATGTAAACGCGGCGCCAAACTGCTGGAGTAATCCTGTATAATTGTCTCTTGCATATCGTCACATCCTTACAGGTCCACATTGACAAAACAAGATTATGAAAATATATAGGATATGTATTTGGGTCTGCTCAAGTGGTTCTCCACATAAGGATACCCTGCATTTCCTCTTCTCATGTCCAAAATACTGAACACCACGCCCCCAGTTGCACACAAAAATTGCTCTTCTCGCTCCTTTTTTACTATTCACACTCTGCTTTATGCACGGGCGCTTGTAACGTTCAGTCAGTTAAGCATTCGTGCTAATGGATAGCGGCGGGGGGGAGGGGGGCAGAAACCGGGGTAAAGAGGGCCAACCTGGAACATCTGTACGTGCCATGGCCCACATAGCGCCTTATCTGCAATAAGGTATTGTGTATTCATCTGTGCAGTCAGTCATGCATACTAATAAGATGGGGGAAGGTGGGCCTAGAACCAATACGTCGTCAGATGGAGCTCCTACACAGAAATGTTTGAAGCGAAGCTCACATCTGGACCACCATCCCACTTCATGTTTGACATGATTTCCCCATTTCTGTACGTTTCAACAAGCTGTAACTCACCAGCTTATTCCAAAACTATTTTACAGGTATATCACTCTGATGATCCATTGAAATTCACATATATCTATGGGAGCAGGCATATAATTGTCGCAAATGTTCCACAAAAACCATTTCGTCCAACATTCTAGCACCAAATTCAAACTGGTATCCCATCCTGAATCAAGTTCGTTCCGTAGCATTAGTCGTATGACAATTATTCTAAATTGCCAATCAGACCGTATTCTTTGATACACTTGCGTTTTTATCCCGTGTTCATGTCCACAAATCGTGAAACCTGAGCAAAGTTGATTCCGCCAGTGCTTCTCTCCCTCACTTTTTATTTTCGGCCATAATTTTGACCGGACGCAGACTGGTATCCAAGCTGCTCTGTCATTGGCTGAAAGTCCGTGTCCGTGTCCAATATCAGGCCCGTAACCAGCCTTTTGAAAAGGGGGGTTCGTTTTGCAATGATAAAGTGACATTGGCGAGCGCCGAAGGCGCGAAGCTCTGCTAGGGGGGTCCGGGGGCATGCTCCCCCGGGAAATTTTTCAAAAAAGAACCCCTAAAAACAGCATTTCCTGCAATCTGAGGGGGGGTTTGCCCTTACTTTCTGTCTTTCATATATGCTTATTTCACGGCAAAAATATTGAAGGGATTTACTTCAGCGATATCTATATATAAATTATAATACACAGCTTTGTATAGAAAAACTTTAAAACTACTGGATGAAATGCCTTGAAATTCGGGCCACGTGTTACCCTGGGCCCCCTGAGCGTGGTTTTCTCACCGTTTTTCATTTCGTTGGGCCAATCGATAAATATCGGCAATTAATCGATTTTTTAGGGCAAATCTTTTGTATTTTGAATGACGTCATTATATAAGGACAAGCGACGTAGGTAGAGAGCCACCTAGCGTTCATCGCTGCGAGTTGTTTCTGACTTCTACATGTAAGCCTAGGCCTACATACGCACTAGGCCCTGGAGCTCTACAAGTCTACTGAATTTGCGTGCATAGCCGATCATTGTCCACATAATATACATTTTCTTGCATAAAGTTAGTTTTTTTAAGTGCAACATTAATAACTATCTTTCATTACTTGGTTTCATTGACAAATTCAATTTATTTGCATTTTGTTTGATGAAAATGTAGGACCTATGTAAAGGTCAGTTGTAGGGCCTACATGCAGGTCTATGTTATATATAGGCCTATGCTTCTAAATAATTTTTGAAATTCCACTTGAAAACAGTAAACGTGAAGACTAGCCGAAAACGCATTTTTAGCCGTCTGACGTGCAGGCCTTAGCCCGACATAACAGAAAGACCTCCCCCCACGCAATCTGACTTTGGTAAAAAATGCGGGAAAACACAACTTTCAGCTTTCCATTTTCCATGTAGGCCTACAGTGGGAGCGATTACAAGGACTTAATATTAAAAATAATCAAAACCAATATTATTTGGTTGCACAACTTTGAAATACAGTCTTCCATGAAATCTTGAAATGAGTGATTCTTAATATAGATCTACCTGTAGGCCCACATGTAATTTTGTATTTGTTTGAACGCTATAATAATGATTACCCCTACTACTATCAAAGATTTTATTTTTTGTCTTTATTTCCCGTGAATCAGCCTACATTACAATGAATGTTATCAAAACGGTTGATCTTTCTTTCAAAAAACCCGTGATTTTCACGGGTATACGGCTAGTTCATTATAATTCTGATGAGATAGACTATCCCTTTAGATTAATAAAGTATAATATATATTATCAATATGAATATGTACTTTTGTGTGTCCTAGACTGCCTTGTGAATTTTGAGATACATTTCACACTCAGTGACAATCACATTGCTGTCACATGTACCGAGGACAGCTTTTGAAGAGAATTTTTTCCTAAGTTTTTCTCAAATTAACACAGTAGTTGTGGCTTCCACCATGAAGAAATGAGTTATGGCTTCCATCATAAAGAAAAGAGGCTATGCCTTTCATCATGAAGAATCAAGTTAACACTTTACAGTCTGAGTCCGTATATATACGGACCCGCAGTGATGATACAATATCAATATAACAATTTCATATTTGTATTCCTCGTGAAAAGACCTTTCCAACGAATACATCCAGTGATATTTGAGCATTTCAATGAGATCCATCATGTATATCTAATGGCTATATAAGACCAACATATTAAATAGGCACATATATAAAATCGTTCATAGAGCTAGTACTCTTTAATATGATATATGTATACTATGCTAGACCTATGTCTAGATTTAATTTTTGAAAAATAATATAGGCTAAGTCAACAGCTTTCCGCAGGGCTTTTAATCATGTAATGCACAACGAGACTGGATCAACAGTTTTCGAGTTTGTGTCATGCAAAGTGCACTATATAGCTGTTGACTCAGTCTTGAATACGGGGATGAACCTGAGAGAGTTAAACGTTTTACCATTCAAAAGGACAGCGTAGCTTCAAGTGAAAGCTCAGAAATTATTTAAAATATGAGAAACGAGCTCCACAATTGTGAGTATATTTTATTTTGAAGAATATGACGTTTTAAATGATAAATATCTATGAGGCAAAGCGGCGATATTAAAAGGGCGCCAATGATCAATATTCACTGCACCTGTGTACTAGGTGGCTGGCTTTAAATAAGTTTCACAATGTTACTTGGGGGGGGGGGGTCGTTTGACAAAAAGGGGGGTTCGTTTGAAAAGGGGGGTTCGTTTGAAAAGGGGGGTTCGATTGAACCCCTCGAACCCACCCTGGTTACGGGCCTGAATATTCAAGGGATGCTGGTGATCAAAGTTGGTAAATTGCTGGATATGTCATGCCGATATGAAGACATGTAGATAAAATGACATCAGCGGATGCCTTATTGCTTTTTAACGTTTGTAATGACATTTTCAGCGCCGTTGGCTGTGGTATCAAGTGCAGTGAGGGTGCAAGGGAAATATATCGCAGTCTTTGAAAGAAATATTCATCGAGTAACAGGTATGTTTACTCCTATTCCGACATCGCGGGGGCTTTGAAATCGTTTGTTTACATGGTGTCAGGGAAACGAATACGTACTTATCCATGTTGTTCGAGAAATCAGGATGCTCGTTATGTTATCAGTGATATTAGTGTTGACTGCTACTGTCCTGTATATAACACTACAAATTCATTTAAATTGTATGAAAGTATACATTTTAGAAAGCGTGCAAACTAAAATGTATGCTATGATACGACGAAAGCAATATCGTCAGAGCAATTATAAAATTCTATTTGGCGATATTCAAATATTGGCAAACTGTACAATACCCCGCAAATGAAAAAAGCGTATCTTAAAGTTTAAATAAAGGTTGCAGGTTCGAGTCCAGCTCGTTCCGAACATAAAATATAGTTGTTGTTGTTTTGGAGGTACAGGTTAGTGAACATTGATTGATAATAAATCAAAGGAAATTTGGTTTAAAGTGACTCTGGTGACGAAACGGTACGAAATGTTTAACATAAGCTATTTTTGATTAATTGCATAAGATTTGATATCCATATCTTCACAATTAAATGAGCTGAATCGATATTTGTGGTGTATTGTGGTGATTTTTGCATAATTGTTTGTAAGAGTGCCACCGTCTAACATTATAAAGCTGTTATAAACAAAATATCCAGTTTGCCAGATGTCAGAAAATGAATACTGTACCACACTTAAAATTCTAATCTGTATGGAACACTTTCTAAAAGTCACTATTCACCTAACTTATATCCTTAAGTCATTTTAGCTACCTCTGTATATGAGAACAAACAACACAAAATGGTATGTATGGTGTGTAATAGTTTGCCCCCAAAATTCCCTTTTTGTGTTTGTGTGTGTATGTATGCATGCGTATGTTTTAGAAGTTATATGAGATTACTTAAAACGTGAAAAAGGCGTAGGAAACATTGTTTATGTGTGCTTTTCATGCCAAAATGCTTCAGCATATATAACAATAATTGGTTCGGAGTTTTGTACTTTTTGTCAGATAGAGTCCATCCCATATGATTATTAATTTTTACTGATGTTGAGTGACACAAAGATCAACTTCTCAACTTGATTGCCATGATAAATACAGTGGTTTTCATATTGTTACCTTCTAGTACTAACAAAATTTTCGATCCTGGGATTTCAGGTGCAGAGTACAACTGTTTGCAGGATCCCCTGTGTGCCAGTACTTATGGGTTAAAAAGTATAGACACATTTGTTTTACATGGATTGTGAAAGAAGTCAAGCATTGACTTATCGAGTCACTCTCCATGGCACAGATGTTGGCGTATACTTCCTACCTTGCCCAGTGGAGGAAACCGAAGAACTCGGAGAAAACCACCGTGCACGGTTACAGTGGTAGGAACTTTTTCCACATGCTGCCCAGGACGAGAATCGAACCCGGGTCGCAGAGGTGAAAGGCGAGCGTCTTACCGCTCAGCCAACCGTGCACCCGGAAGCCAACCGTGCACCCGGTAGCCAACCGTGCACCCGGTTATGATTCATTTCTTAACGTACAATTGCCGTTTGATTACTCGATTGATTTTATTCAACAAAAAATTTAATAGAACAAATAAGGACGCATACAGAAACTGAAAACACCAACCTACTAACCAATTACGTCAACAAACAGGACAATATATTGATATCCGAGAATGAAGTATACTCGGTCCTAGCATCATTGGATGTTAGTAAAGCTACCGGCCCAGATGGGATAATTCCATATTTATTGAAAAAGGGTGCTCAATCAAGTCTTCAATTTATCACTGCAAAAGTGAATTTTCCTAATCAATGGAAAAACCCCATTTCACTCCCATCTTTAAAAGTAGCGATGGTAATTTATGCAGCATTTATACATCAGTATCTTTATAAGCTCCGTAGCCGAGGTACTGAAACGTGTTGTCCTCAAACACGTGTTCAACTTTCTGAGAGACAATCTGGTTGTATCTGACAGACAGTCAGGTTTCATGCAAGGTGACGGTACCGTTACTCAACTGGTGTTTTTATATCTTCAGTTTGGTAAAGCACTGGACTTGCAGAAATAGGTCTGCATTGTATACTGTTATTGAAAAAGGGTGCTCAGCGTTATTTCCAAAGCATTTGACAAAGTCTGCCACCCTTTCCCTGATTCATAAATTTTGCAATCGGGTATTTGCGGCTCCTTACTGAGTTGGTTCAATAATTATTTGTGGAGCTGCACACAAGGAGGTGCGTCACAAGATGAATTTTCACGCGGGCCTCTCAATGTTCGGCACTTGATGCTCTGCTATTCCTTATTTACATTAACGATATAGTCGATATCATAAAATCAAATATTGAATGCTGATGATGTTACGTTATTCATCACGGTAGGAGATCGCCTTGATTCTAGTACCTCCGCCGGAACTTCAAACAATGACCTCACATATATTGAATAATGATCACTTTAGGGGCTAGTCAAATTTAATAGTACTAAAACTAAAAGTACGCTTATTAGTGGAAAACACAATGCTTCTGAAAATCGGATTTATTTCCAAGAACGCATGCTTGACAGTGTCACTCAATACAAATACGTTGGCCTTCTCATAAAATCTGATTAAAAAAGGTAATCTCATTCAATTACATAGCCAGTAAATCAAATGTTGCAGCATAAACTGAACAGACGCTCGTTTAAATTAATGTATTTCACATATGTAAGTCCTATATCAGAGAATGGTGATGTGGTTGCATAGAGTCAGATGCATAACTTTTGGAGGGTGTCTAATTCGTGGCAGCCCGTACTGCTAGGCTACCAGTCATACTGGTCATGATGAACTTTACAATGAAACTGGATGGGAATCTTTTTCAAAACGCAGGGGAAATCATAGACTTGAACTATTATGCAAGATAGTTCATGGACTTCCTCCAAACTTACTTCGTTTGGCTTATCTTCCACAGCACATTACAATTTGCGATCCCAACCAAATATAACTGAGCTTGTAAAATGAAGCTTACAAAAAAACTTTTTGCAACCCGGCACAATTCATGAATGGAACAAGTTTATCTCCAGTCGCTCAACATTCAGTAGATATAGAATCTTTTGACGCAATATTAACAGAAACAAACAAAAGTCAAATGAATTATTCTACATCGGAAACAGAAAAGCTAAAATATTACATACTGGGATCAGGACGGGTTGCTCCAGTTGAATCGTACCCTGCATAGAATAGGCGTTAGGGGGTCGCCAGAATGTTCATGTGGTTCGTTGAATGAAACCTCGTACCATTATACTTTGAATGCACTAATAATACAATTCAAATAGGAATTGTTGACTGTTAAACATTATACCGTTATACCCATTTACAATGAATTTATTTGAAAAGAGAAATTGTTCAAAGGCTGAAAACAAGGTTATTTACTGAGGCGATACAAAATTGTTTCCTCCAGTCTCACAGATTAAAACCGCCCTAGGTTATTCAAGCATATGATTTCTTCGCGCGAGACCCAAGTCCTAGAATAATGACAACCAGATTCAGATGCACATGAACAATTTCCTTTTGATTCACAAGGAACATGGTCAATGGGGTTTTTTCCCTCCTACTCTCTGTATTTTAAATGTCCCGAGACATATATTATGTTTTGTCTCTGTTTATGTACAGTCTTGTACCGTGTGTCTTATTTTCTTTATTTTTCTCCCTTTTCCTATTCCTCCTTTATACATAAGCATTGCAATGACCAGTTATGGATACACTCTATATATTAAACCACATACTATAATGCTCATTGCAATTTTGGCTTTACATTTTTTACCCTCGGCACGTGAAGTGCCGGAGGGTATTGTCGTCCCATTCGTCGCCCGCCCGTCTTGTCGACGTTACCGCAATATCTAAAAAAATATTCATTGCAGGCAGGTTTACCAAATTTTTATCAGAGATGCACCTTATAGTGGACCAGGTTTGGTTGAAAAACCAGCTTCCTCTGATAGTGTTTAAACTGTTTGTGAAACTTTTAGTGTATTTATTTGAAGCCCTCTGATTGGCATGAACCCTGACGACGTTCTCGCACCATCAAATATTGACCGCAGGTTTACCGAATTTTTGTCAGAGATGCATCTTATAATGGACCAAATTCCTATCTAAAACCAGCTTCCTCTTTGTGTTTATAATTTTTTCATGAAATTTTAAAATATATTTAATTTAAGGCTGTCTGAGTGGCGCACAAGGGGACGACGTTATCATAATATCTCAACAAGGATGTATTGCAGCTTCACCAAATTTTTATCAGAGATGCACATTGTAATGGATCACTTTCCTTTTGAAAACCAACTTCCTCTTATTATTTTTAAGTTTGTTATGAAACTTTTGAAGTATTTATTTGAAGGCCGTCTGAGTAGCACACAAGTGGACAATCTCGGTGCCATAATATCTGTAGAAGGATTCATCACAATTTCATCATTTTTTTTGGTGCAGTTTTACCGTATTATGGCACCTGTGAAGTGTCGCAAAAATTGCAAAATTTAGATAAAAAAAATTATGGGCGCCGAGGGTAATCTGCTCTCTGAACGCTGTTTTTTTTTTTTTTTTTACTTTGCGAGAGGGATTCGTAAAGGCGTTGCCTTTTTGCCAATCGCTTTCTGGACATAAAATATGTTTAAACCAAACTGAAAACGCAGCAAATATACATAAGCGGACAAATCTGCACAAAAAAACACAAAATCAGTACGTGTCAGGTACTATACCTGTTCATTTCTTTATTATACCCAATATTGCTTTAATGTTTGTTTTAGTTATGAATCATGTGAGAAGACACACGGGTTTGAGTGCCTCTTCTTTCCGACTGCAGGCCAGTGGTGACACAGACGTTGATACCGTTTGGGAAGTGCAAACAAATGAAAGGTAGGTATGTATACACATCAGAGATGAATGTAATGCACACAATCCAAGTCAGTCCGGCCGATGAGAGCTACAATCTGCAAAACACAATGAGACAGTATTTTATGCTTCACGCAAATAACAGGCAACACTCTCCCTGCATCATTTTTACTTCTTAGATAACACATGTTATACTTAAATCATTAATATCGTGAACATACATCATACATTATGTCGTATAACTTTGTGGGCTTGGAAACATACTGACCTGGACAATTTCCCCTACATTCATTCAAATTCATGCTATACGTAGTTAAAGAAAAAAGAAAAGAAGGGGATACCTAGTTAACAAAAAGACAAGAAAAGAAAGTGGAAGGGTGTGTGTCCATAAAAAAGCAGTGCACAGTGACTCGTTTAACTTCAAAACGTTTTTTTTTTTTTTTTTTTTTTGTGCATTTTAGGGGACTCTTTGCGCTCCGCTGCGCTCCACATGTGCGTTTCGTTGAAGAAAGCCAGTTCTTTTGGGAAGCTTCATCTCGTTGTGTTGGTCGCAAAAGTCACGGATGCCTAAAGGAACACGTAACTGATAGATGGGTAAAACTCAACACACCTTTCTTTTGTATTGAGGATCAACCTTTTTTTTCTGGTCCTACAGTATTATTGGCAAGGCAGGTGTTCTTTGTGCGTAAAAGTTACCCTCTGTGTCTGTTTTCTCTTATGCAAATGTAATGTTTTTATCATGTAGATCGGTATGTAATATAGACTAAACTATCATGATCTTTTCCTTCTAAAATGTTTATACCCTTGTTTCATATATTGTAGAAATATAAAATTGAAAACTGTACCATATAATTTTTGGTCTGTTTGTAGGGATTAGACAGGTTAGATCAAAGGAAGTTACCCTTGGACAAAAGATTTATCTATCCTGGTAAGAGCTGGGGGCATGTTTATTACATACATAATCATGGAATTAAAAAAAAACAAAACTATTTTATCTGTAGGCGTGAATATAACAGTAATGGCGATCACAAGTTGTATACAAAGGCTGCAGAAAAAACCCTCTATCACAAAATATGGTATGAGTCAGTAAACAGTTGCAGCTTTATTCTAGACTGTTTCGTAACGAAAACATCATTATGGTAAACATTAAATCTGCCGTTTGATAAACAAAGCTGCTTTCTTCGCATACGCTTTTTCCATTTTAAGATTTGCCCGAATCTAAATGAAAATTGAAAATGATTTTTTTTTCACACGATATAATGGAAATGGACACATGCATGATGGAAGAGACACAGGAGATGGCAAAATTCACCTGCATGTGTATGATGGCAACAAGCTTATTTTGTTTCTGGTGCAGGTTCGCCGTCCCAAAATGACAGCAACGTGGACGTTTACGTTTTGGATACGTAAGTTTTATATAACTTCTAAGGATGTAGAGCTCGATTGACGATATGATACATGTATTTTAATTATTAGGGCAAGAAAATGACATTTTATGGGAAAGAACCACTTTGTTTGCAATGTAATAGGGTACTGAAGACAGAACAATAATAAGAAAAAAATGACGGTATTAACATTACATGTAAATATCATTTATGAAAACCAGCAATACTGTTTTATTATGCATCGATATATCTGCGCCACCATGGGCATATTTGTACTCTTGTGAAGATACAGACACTATGCAGGCAGCTTTTAGTTGATTGAATTGTATCTTGTTCAGAGCACCTTTTGTTGAGCGAACTTAAAGACACAAAGGAAACTAGTTTTAACGTTTACTTACACAGGGGAATCTTTACTAGGCACGAAGATTTTCATGGTCGAGCACACTGGGTAAGTGATGAATTTCATATTAATGAACGATGAATGACTAGTGTTTAACAGACGTCCTTTGATCCACCTGCTTAGTGATGTGCTCATCGTACACAGTATTGTATTTCAGTGGAATGAAGAAACTAAGGTACTGTATCTTATAGAACAGTTTTAAGTGAAAGCATCCTGAAATGATTTATGTCAATCTTTATATTGTTGCTGAGCTAATAACATATCAAATTCACCTTGTTTTGCATAATGACAGTAAATGGAACCATCAAATGCATATAGATATGAAGATTTATATTGTATAATCTGCCACCCTGGATATTAGCAAAGCTAGTTTGCTTACACACATTATGATTTATGTACTAAATGTTCAAGCTCCCACGCAGAAAATAACGAAGGTAAAGACAACAGCTATCTTGTAATATCTTAAGTTAGACCAGCAGTCCTGTTTAAATATTTGCGTCGCCTTGGTCGTATGGTTGAATTTCGAGGGAGAAAATACCTTTACATGTAAATCTAAACCGTTTAATCCCCATCTCGCGTACATTTTATTGGGTGATTTGAAGCTTTCTTTATATCCATCCAGGGGGCAAATTTTATTGATGATCTAGATTTGGACGTCTTGGGGCATGGCACACATGTGGCAGGTGAGTTGCTGAAGATATTACAGTGTTTCATTGAACCGTATTATACACAACCATCTGATTTTACATAATTATATATACATATATATATATATATATATATATATATATATATATATATATATATATATATATATATATATATGTACTTACATATATGCTTGTCCATATGTTTTACGGTATGCATGCCTATACATATACTGTTCAAAATTATGGCCACTATGAACTTTAGGTTACATGGTTCTATGTACTCTGGTACTTCAAACGTGAAGAAGAAACTCATGGATATACCTGGAACCAGTGGGACTTATTTAAAAGTTGGATTCATTTTACTAGTTATGGAGACTTTTATCGACGTTCTTTACACTGCTCAACCCTATACAGAACAAGCTGGTAGAATACAACATACAGACTTTCACTATGTGTATTGTTCTACTTGCCCCTCGCGACCCAAACATTGCGATTCGATACAATAGGCTTGAACGGACCGACCTTTGGCCTGGGACTTTGACAACTGAGCCTGAAATGTGCACAATCTTAGTAGTCATTCAATCTGTTCCATTACAGAGGTAAGCAAGGAGGGATCAGAACACAACTTGCAACATGGATGGTAGGAACAGACCAATAGGGAGCCGGAAAAAGTGTTGATTATATCACATAATGAACACTTTTCACACATAGCATTGCTAGTGTTGTGTAGCGCAGCATAACCTACAGGCAGCGTCTTGCAGAAACAGTTGTTTGTGGACACTTTCCCCTGAACAACAGAGACTAAGGTATTGTTCCAGCAGGATCTGTGCAGATTACCACAGGACTTGGAACAGTACAGACAGGTATTCCTAGAACTTTCCAAGTCGTCTGTCATATCTAGCATGATATCACTGTCGGCATAATGTAAGTTGATGTACATGACCCAATTTACAACACTTAATCAGTGTGCATGACAGGCATGAACCCTGAAAAAAATAAGTGAATTAAATTCCAAAAATGTATTGCTTTTTTCCCTGCCATAGGTTTCTTGTAACGTGCAGTCTCGTCATTATGACACGTACTCCCCTAAAAAATTAACTGGTGAATGGGAATACTGCCCAACTCACTTAAATTTGTCATTTTGGCTTCCACCACGTGCTCTTCTACTGCTGTATCGGTAAGTGGAAAATACGTGAGCAAGCAGTCGATTGATTGTGCATGTGACAACTTATGTAAGCGGCAAAGTACGCCATGCACAAAAGGCAGGGGGAAATGTCGTGCACCAAGGGATATCTTGGTCAGTTCCTGCCAACCTTGTTACGAGTCATTTATAACATGTCACAATGATCATTATGCCATCACAATCAACTCGGTCTTCTACCTCGTTGATTATGTGGCATACTGGTCATGTGACATGTTATAACTATCACGTAAAATACAAGTCCAAGCCTCACGCGCGTGAAAACGAATCACGGATACTTAGCCTTTTTTATCCGCCCTACAGAGTTCTCACAGATCTGCCCAGATTCATACCTGTAATCGGTTTAAGCAAGTCAGATTTACTCACAGACACCCTGCAAGATTCAAGGCGATTCCATTCTCTTTCAAATGTTACAGATATACAGTGCCAAGCACCAACAATGGAATTGTCTACATCGAACACAGTAACTGTTGTTTGTCTAAATGCCCGATCAGTTTGCAATGAAGTACATAGCATCCACGATTTTATCACTGACAATCAAATTGATATTTTTGCTATCACTGAAACTTGGATAAAGGATCATGTAACAGACGAGATAGTAATAGGTGATCTTAAGCCTGCTAGTTATGCCAGTAAGCACTGCCCCAAAGAAGACCGACCCGGTGGGGGAGTTGCTTTCATTTACAAGACAAATTCAACCAAGTATTCCAGCCCTACTGTATATTTACGTTTGAGGCAACGTAAATGGATCTTAATTTTGGAAGTTACAATATCAGTATTGTTGTTATTTACAGTCCTGAGTCTAAAACAAACCACAGAGCCAGTGAAGAGTTCAGTAGAGAATTCGCAGATTTTCTAAATGTTCCTAGTGTCAATCCAGCAAAACTGCTCACCATAGGCGAATTTGATTACCATGTCGACAATGGTAATAACCCCCATGGCAAAGAGTTCGGCAACATGCTGAATTCTTTTGGGATGATTCAATTTCTTGACCAAACAACTCATTCCCATAGTCATACTTTAGACCTTGTAATCACCAGAGTTGATGAACTAACTGTAAGTAACCTGCGTTTGGACCACTCTGTCATCACACCATTCAGCAATTCTTTTTGAGTTGCCATTCCCCAAACTTGTCCTGCCTACTAAAGTATTCACTTACAGAAAATGGCTTTCAGTTGAGAGGGATGTTTTCAAGGGAGACATTGAGTCATCTATCCTGTACACGGATCCTGCAAAGTCTGTATCTGATGCTGTAGAGCAATATAATCGTGTTCTACTCAGAATTAGTAGAAAAACATGCGCCAGTCGAAGAGAAATGCATCAAAATCAAACCAAATATACCCTGGTATAGTGCACAACTTGCTAAAGCTAAGCGTCAATGTAGAACAACTGGAACAAAAATGGAGACACAGTGGGGCTTGGAGCAATCATGATAATTAAAAAAAATAAAATGAAAAAAAAAATAAATAAAAATAAAAACCAGCGCAACAAATCAAGGACATGACCACCAAACCCTGAAGCTCTTATCACAGAGATAAAATCACAAGTGCCGACAATCCAAAAGACCTTTTCCCATTCACCAATAGTCTGATGCATCGCAAAACTGTGACTGCCTTGCCATCTACGTGACTCTGCTTCGTCTCTTGCAGATAGGTTTGCAGACTATTTCTCTGAAAAGATCACACGAATACGTTCGGAGTTCTCAAACTTGACTGCAACACAGACAGATTCCTCAAGACCCATACAGTCACCACTCACTTAATATTTTTCTGAGCTGAAACCTGCTACAGAGACTGAAATTTACAAACTAATTACAATATCGCCCACAAAGTCATGCCCAATGGATCCACTTCCGACCTGGTTCTTAAAAGAATGCCTACCATCACTTCTGCCAGTCATCACCCACATTGTAAATCTTTCATTAACTGACTGCACTACGCTTGGAAATCTAAAGAAAGCAGTAATAACATCCCAGCTGAAGATAGCTCTTGTAGATCCAGAGGTTTTGAAAAAAAAACCTGTCCGGCAGTTTCTAACTTTATGTTTTTGTCAAAAGTTATAGAGAGATTAGCTGCAATGGCTGTATGAAATTATGCAGTCGGCATATAGGCCATATCACAGCACTGAAACAGTTCTCCTTCGAGTCCAGAATGACCTTCTTACGTCTGTTGATTCTCGTGAAGCAGCTATTCAAGTACTACTCAACCTTTCAACAGCATTTGACACCATTGATCAGGACCAGTTTCTGCCCATTTTTGGAAATTGGGAAACCAATTTGTTGTCACTTGTGATGCACTCGCGTGGTTCAGGTCATACATGCATGGTCGCTGTCAATCCGTTCGCATCCAAAACACTACCTCTGAAAAACGGGATTGAAATTTGGAATACCACCGGGCTCAGTTTTAGGGCCCATTCTGTTTACTATCTATATCCAACTCCTTGCGAAGATTCTTCATGACCTTCGTGTCAATTTTCCAATGTACGCATATGACACTGATATATATATATATATATATATATATATATATATATATATATATATATATATATATATATATATATGTATATATATATACCTTTTGAACCATCGTGTGAGATGTCATTAACTGAAGCCATAACCACACCATAGAGACTGCCGTCAGAATCACAAAGAACTGGATGAAATCACAGTTCCTCAAGTTAAATGAAGATCAAACTGAAATCCTATTTTTCAGCACGAATAAATGTGTCTCCACTTTTCATCAACTTCAGTGCTTACTGGAGAAACTCCTCTTTCGTCTGCAACTTGTGCAAGGAACCTTCATATGTTTTTTTTTGACTCCTTCCCTTTCCATGGACAAACATGTGAATTCCATATGTAAAGTGGCCTTCCACCAACTAAGGAACAGTCGCATGATCTGTCGCTCACTTGACAATGCCACAGCTGAAATACTCGTTCATGCATTTCTGATCGCACGACTGGGTTTTGTATTTCATTTTTCCACGGATTATCGAAGAAAAATCTTTTGAAGCTCCGGCGGATACAGAACACTGAAGCCCGTATTTTGACTGGTGCTGGAAAGTATGATCACATAACCCTGGTGCTTTCAAAACGACATTGGCTTCCAGTTCAGTATAAGAGACAGTTTAAGGTGCTACTCCTCGCCTTGAAAGCCTTGAATAGGATGGTTCCGCAATGTATTTCTAACCTTCTGTCACCATAGGCGCTAGTCAGACCCCTGTGGTCTAGCGATAAACTATCACTTGAAGTGCCAAAGACTCGTTTAAAATCCTTCGGAGAAGGGGGGTTGTTAAGTAGCGCTTGTCCTAAGGAATGGCCTACCATTTGTCACACATAGTGTGCCAACTGTCAGCGTTTTCATAAAGTTGTTTAAAACCTATTTTTATTTTTTAAAAAACCCTTTTAATCACGTTGGTCTATAATTTACAATACCAGTGGACACTTTTTAACATGACTATCATGTGGACTTTGACTCTTGTTCTTAATGACGTACGTTTTGTTATGCTACTTTTACAGACTACAGATGAAATGAAATTATTATTATTATAAAATTATTGTAAACGTGAAGTACTTGTTTTCTTGTTTTTTCGTAATAGCAATAGTGGTAGAGATATAAGCGTAAACAGCATGGTCTTTCCTTTTTCTCCAATCGCCCAATCTCATTGTGCTTCATTTTAACGACAAATGACCCCCATTTACTTGCTTCCTTTTCAGCCATAATCGGTAGAATTTGCCGGTCATGTCGGTTGATCGCTGTCAAGGTAATAGATTCCCGAGGAAACGGCACCACCATGTCTTTTGTCAAAGGAATAAAATACGTCACATTAATGAACGGGAAACTACGCAAACATCGAGCAATTATAAAGTAGGTTCGCATTTAAAATCTTTTATACAAGTTGGTATAAGGGTAGCGGATTCGGACATATCAACCTAATGCTTACAATTCCACGTATTTGTATGTTCAGTACGGCAGAATAAGCTGGTTACAGACGTCGAATACTGACACACTGTCGCTTCTATGTGAGACGGAAAAGTTCAATGCACATAAGTTATAATGAACTGCTCGGAAAAAGTAAGCCAAGTGTTTCCTGGTGGCATACTTTCCAATGGGCAAGTTGTTAAGATGGACATTGCATCATGCATTCACACCAATGTACTGAGTCAATTTGAATGCCTATTGTCGTTTTTCTTGAAATAACGATTTACACTTTTTTTGCAGCATGTCGGCAGGGGGGCATGCAAGTCCAGTTATAAACGAGCAAGTCAAGCTAGCTCATGAGGCTGTAAGTACACACCACCAAGCATATTACGCTGACTGCGGTGTTTTAAGAGATAACCAAGTGCCGGTTTAGCGTATTAACTCTATCAGTGCCAATCACGTCTTAAGTCAATCTACTAAAGTGACACTAGTCTGAATTATCATTAGGATCTCAGATTCATATTTCTCGATAAAAGACCTTTCATTCAAGTAAGCATGCCTCTGCGCGCCGAGAAAAGCTGTTGACTCCGTCCAAAATTTGGCACTTAAAAAGTTAAGGAATAAAAGTTGATTTGATTACCAACACGTATTTATGATGATGATTCATATGAAGTTCAATTTACTATACAAGGGTCCAATATGGGATAAAACATGCCCCCCCCCCTTTTTGTTAGTTTTTGTTTAGGAACATTTGTTCAAATTATACATTATAATTAATGAAATGTAGATTAAAGCAAGCCCGTACTATTTCCCATTTCAGCAAAGTTTGGCCTGTGTGCTGGCATCGGGACTTGACATAAGTAACAAAATATCACAACATGAATCCTGTGATACGTATCTTTACTGAGTCAGAGTGTCCAACACAGATTACCTTCATCTGTTTTTTCTTTTTTTTTTTGTTGATTATGATTACCATTCGCCAGATTAACGACCGAATGAGTAAAAACTCAAACATTATATGTAGAAGATTCTACATAAGGTATATCGACTTCAAACACATTAGTACGACCTACAAAGAGGCAATTATCAGTCTCTTTTCAAACGAAAGATATTTCAAAAATATATTGCACGCCACCGGATATCTGTAAGATAAGTTTTACCGACTCTTTGGCCAATTTTTAAAATCACGACTTTCAGCTTTAAAAGGAAAATGAAACTGTACGTGTAAATATTGGATGAGATCCAAACTGTCATTATCTTCTCAAATGTTGCTGACTTATATACAGTTATCATGGCAAATTGATATGCACGACGCAAATTGAATTATCATTCCAGCTGTGACAATTTGAAAAAATACAATAACAACCATATTTGTCATTTTTTGTCCCTCAGGGGATTATCTTTGTAGCCTCGGCAGGTAATGAAGGAGTCGATGCCTGTCAGTTGTCGCCGGGCATGGAACCAACAGTGTAAGTGTTTTTAGAACGCTGTGGTCAACAAGTGACCAAAAGAAGTTCATCAAAGCCATCAGATCGAATGACTTGTCCTGTACAAACAGGATGTCCATGAGCATAATACCTGTGCTATTTTACATAGGTCTTATATTGGTTGTGTATCCTCTTCCTTGTGGACATCAGGATTTGTTTACTAAGTTTATCTTATATTACTGATGACAATTTAATTTACCACAAATAAATGATATAATTGAACCTTTGTACTGGTTTTGTATAACACGGAAATTAATCTCTTTAACTCTCCGTGACTTTTAATATTCATATTTAATTTGCACGGAATGTGATTTCGCAACCTTCGGAAATGCGTCATACATGCCAAATTATATACCATGTAGCATTAAGACCAATTGAATATTATATATATATATATATATATATATATATATATATATATATATATATATATATATATATATATAATGATAAAATGCCAGTTGAATACCCAAACAAAACGCAAAAAGGCAAGTTTGGGAAGGTATCTTTACAATAATATGAATATAAATCAATAACAGTAGCCCAGGGATTTTTTCTCCAGAATCACCGTGGGGTGCACTACTTCGACTGACACATTCTGTTCCAACTCTAATCGAGGACCTTGTGTCGACATATTGGCACCGGTAAGTTTTTGAATATCAATGCTACACTGTCAGTCAACATCATTTTTCAACCTTCGAATAAATGTCGCTACTCGCAAATAATTGCAGTATAAGAAGCAATATTTAAAATGAAATGCTTGCTTTGATGCGACCATGATATTACTGTGGAACTAGGAACCATGTTCACATCATGATGTTGTGGAAAAACAGAATAGCACCGTTTTGAGACCGTACTAAATTTCGCCTCAGGTGAAGCTGGCCGCCTGTTCATGACCAACTGCCCACACTACGTGGTCACTTGTGGTGACACTCTTTTTAAAGGTCCTCCCCATAGGGGGACCCTTTCTGTTTCCGGGTTGTCCGTCCATCCGGATGTCCGTCAGGATGTGCACATTCTCGTTACCACCATATCTACAGAATGCCTCCATGTATTTTACTCAAATTTGGCAGTATGCTTATCTAGCATGCCGAGATGAAGTGATTGGATATTGGTGTCACCATGACCTAATTTGAACAAATGCCATCCTGATTATTTGTTCGTTAGGGCTCGTTACTGTGATATCTCTAGAATGCTTCCATGTATCTTGCTCAAATTTTATAGTATAAATATCTTTTTTGCCAAGATGATCTGATTAGATTTTGGTGTTATCATAGCCTTATTTGAGCAAATGACAGCCTAATGACATGTTTCTTAGGGCTCTTTACCACGATATCTTCAGAATGCTTCGATGTATTTTTCACATTTTGCAGTATAATTATCTTGCATGACAATAATGACTGATCATATATTGGTGTCACCATGACCTAATTTGAGCAAATGGCAGCTTAATTAGATGTTCATTATTGCTTGTTACCGTGATATCTCTAGAATGCTTCCATGTATTATGCTCCATGTAAAGTTTGATAGGAATAGTTAAGGGTCCACCCCATGGGAGGAACCTTTATGTTTTCAGGTTGTCGATTCGTCCGGATGTCCGTCCCAATTTTCGTCCCTCTGGATGTGCACATTCTCATAATCCCGATATCTACAGAATTCCTACATGTATTTAGCTCACATTTGGCAGTATGCTTATCTTATCTGGCAAGATGAACTGATTAGATTTTAGTGTCACCATGACATTATTTGAGCAAATGGCGGACCCTTCAATCAGCGCTTTGCGTTGAAGGTATGTCTAGTTTCTCCCATAGATTAAGGTCGGGAACCTGCATCCAAATGTATAAGATATGTATATGTTGTCAGTGCAAGCTTCATCCACATTTCATTCCATTACAGTGTAATTAGAAGGTAACAAAATGTACCCTAAATACATTTAAAAGATGGTACTGCAAAATTGATCCTGTTATGCTTGGGCAAATGCATGAATAAATTAACCAAATCATTAAACGTAATCAATGAGCCTCAAAACTTGCCTCCCCCCTCAAAAAAAGGTAAAAAGGTCATAAAATGAAGGAAAGAAAACATGTATACCAGTCATAGTTCGAGAGTTCAATGGGATTACGCGCTTTAGTTGTACATATGGAGTAAAGGACAGTGGATTTATATCTCCAATACTTTTGGGTATCCACATTAATGAGTTGCTGTCAAGATAAAAAAAGTCTGGCCTTAGATACTACATTAGTAATGTCTTTGTCAATGTAGCAGCATATGTAGATGATATTACTTGATTGGCTACAACACGCACTTCGTTAAAATTGTTGGACATCTGCATAAACGTCACCCATGAGTATAATGTAGTGTTTAATCCAGATAAATAGAAACGATAACATTTGGCAAAGATGACCGCTCTAGCTCTTTTCAAAATTTATGCGGAGGGTAAACAGGTTTGGCTTGTTACTTCATTTTGGTATCTGGGCAATCTCATGGTCTCCGTGTGGGCAAGAAAATATCAGACATTCTACTCAAAATTTTACCATAGCAATTAACCTAATTATGTCCCATATCAGACATTCTATTCGAGATTTTACAATAGAAATGAACCTAATTATGTCCCATATCGCACATTCTATTCGATATTTTACCATGGAAATGAACCGTATAATGTCCCAATTTAACCAAACTTTTTCATTTACCAAATACAAATTATTGTATAGCACTGTGTGGGTGTCAGCTGTGGGACCTCTCCCGAAAATATGTTGAGCTTTCGTACACGGAGAAAGGCCGTCCGATCAGATTGGAGACTTCCAGAAAGGTCCCACTGCAATTTGCTAAAAATTCTTTTGTAAACATGCAGATATAGAGGCGCAACTCCATAAGCGTTTTCTGAAATTTGCTAAGTGCACCAGAACAATAATGTAATTGCGCAACCTCTTGGTAAATTAATTGGTTTTTCAAGATGGCAGCTCCACCATTGCCACAACAAAGATTGACCCCGCTGTGTGATAACGTGAAGCGTGCAAGCTTATATGTAGTGCTAAAGCACAGTGAGAAACTTAAAAAGTTTTTGAAGATAGCTGTTAATCTCACCGTTTTCATGCTGTTCTTCATTCGTCTAAATCTATTTCATATTGGTTACGCTTGTGGCAGGTATTTCAATGCTAAACGTGTGTTGATTTCTTTTTTGCATCCCTAAAGAGATTTTCCGTTCAAGCTTTACATTATTCTTGCAATTTATAGGGAATATAGCATGTTCCACACATTCTGCCCTAATTGAAAATTGCAGTCTGCTTACTAGCAATGCAAGAGTGTTTTATGGTGAATGTATCTCAGAAAATTTGAAGACTTTTCCTCAAAAACATTATACAATAACTTTTCCTATTGCAACAAATTTTTTGAAACACAAACTAAGATTTTATGCAAATACTCACTAAAATGGTCACCCCAAATTAACAAAACGTAGCCATTAAAATAGAAGTCACCAAACTTTGACTTATTTAGAAAACTCGGGTAAGAGTCTTCATTTCCCATTGATTTTGAAGGTCCCTTTTACAGGTTACAGGGTGGGAAATTTGAATTGTTGAGGGGCATCACCATAAATAACACCACCAGAAATGCCTTATCAAGTTATGATACATTACTAAACGGTGTCTTTATCTGAATGATGAAATGCCTTATGACTTTGGGAAGGGGACAGTTGGGGAAAGGGCGTTGGCACCATCTGCTGATATACCATCCCGCCTTGTTGCAAAAACCATCGCCCTCGTCACACGCCTTTTCGTGACTTTCAAGCACTGTAACAAAACTTTCTTTCAGTATGGAACATAACACAAGTAATTGTGCCTCCAAAACACCCTAAACAAAACCTAGACTACTAACAACAGTACACAGACCTGGAATAGAAGAATAAAAGATTTTCCAAAGGAATCAACATGGATGTTGTTACTCACATATTTCAGCGAGCCATATACAGACAGACGGAAGCAGACACATCTAGCTGACAATTCAGCTGTACTAAATATCTAAAGGAGTGAACCGTTTTATTTGTTTGTTTATTTATGTTTTGTTTTCTTTGTTGTTGTATTAGTAGTACGTCACACATAAAGCATTCTGTATAATTTATACATTTAAAGCTGGGAATCGACATTATTTCTCAAATATATTTTACCCTTTCTGGTCATTTACAGGGTGAAAATATCATAAGTGCTGATGTAAAAGACCCCACATCACACAAGAGGAGGCACGGTGGGTTTAAGCTTTCAAAAATAACTGCATGTATCTGGTGGAAACGGAACTCCTTCCCGCTGCACCCCACACAAATAAATGTTTGTGCAATCGGTTTGGTATCATTCATTTCCACTCGAGCATTGTCGGGTACCCGTGTTATGATTTACTAGTCGGGTATCCGGTCCCTGCATTCAATAACTGGATATTTGAAAAAAGAAACTTTTCTTAAATTGCAAATCACGTAAAGCTGTTTTGTCCTACAGAGAGAGAAGGCTGACAATGAGCCTTGCGCAAAAGAAAAAGTACGAAGGGACCTACCTCCACCAGCGAAGCATAACTTCACAGAACCAGATTACAGAGATTAATCTTTAATAAACAATGTTCTATTTGGACCAGTGTTAGCTGCTGAAGGACCCAATGAATCAGTGGATGCCGGGAAAGAGTTATCCCGTTACTTCGCAGATCCCGCGCTACGTACCAATTAAAGCCCTCCAGCACCGGGAACAGTACCCGTCACTTTCTACAACTGAGAATATACCGGAATCACAACAGCCTTTATTGCCAATATTGTTCATATTGTATTCTGTACACCGTGAGCAAATTAAAAGCAGCTATTCATGCAAAATATTTGTACATCTATAAAAGCACAAATATCTTGTAGCTGTTTTCAATACAAATATTAATATCAACCAAACAGATAGTGTAATTCATATTTCTTTGGACATGAAGATAAATGAGAACTATCAGTTATTTCTCATCAGAAACTTACACTGTTAACATATGTACATGTACATGGAACAATATACAGTGGCAAATGAGCATGCAACGATTTGAACTTGCACAGACCTACCATTTAGGAATCGCGGCATACGAATCTCAATCTTAAGTATTAGATGTCTACCGGGAGGGGGCGGCGCTGGTTAAGTGAGCCTCATGACCTCCTTTGGCTACCCAGCTTGAAAAGACAGGGGCATGCGCCACCTGAGAACAAATTACTTTGCAGACTTCCCATCGAAAGACGCAGTTATATCCGGTCTCAGACCAATCTACCTTGTAGAGGAGAATGTACAGCTCAAATGCAGGTTGTTGCACCATGTTTGTACAAGTTTTATAATGGTTTTTTGTTGTTGCATGGTTCACTCCGATTTGCATAATACTTTATTACTCAGTAATACCCTGGATTTTTTCGGGGAGGGGGGGGTACTTCCATGTAGGATTGTACTGGGTATGTGCCGCGGGAAAGACCCTGTTTTCATTACTCCCAGGATTAGAAAAGGCCCCCAAAATGTACACACATGGATTAGGATAGGGGTAACAATTAGGATGCACCAATGCAGCACTCCTTTCATCACATTACAGGACTAAGAAAGGGTACCTTTTTACATCTGGTGTAGGATTAAGATAGGGTATTGTATAAAAATGTCAGCGGCACACACACACCCTGATGTTGAGTATGTGCCCCCCCCCCCCCCGATTTTTGCTCAAACATTGCGACCTTATAACGTACCCTATGGATTTTTGAACTGCATGTCTTTGGGGTTATGGTTTGTAAAATAATGTGTTGCCTATACTCATTACAAGGTACACGTGGTAAGGCACACTGGACGAGGTCTGGGTGAATGCAAAGAGAGACTGGTCTCTTAAATGTGTATTTTACAGCACTGCAAAAACATTTGAAAGTTCATTTTCATTTATACGTGTATGCTGCCTTCAATACTTTTGAAACTGTGCATATGGAAATTTCAAATTAGTTCTGCTTTCAGGCACCTCGATGGCGGCACCTCATGTGGTAAGAACTCGACCAAATTATCAACCTTTCTGGGCGCCACTTGGCGCCACAAACACGTGTCACCTAAACTTGCTTTTTTTTTTTCGGAACGTGTTGAACGTAATTATTTCTTGAAATATGTTCCTTCAGACCTACAAGTAAAAGTGCAAAGTGACTGACAAACTACTAAAATAAAACGCTCATATAACGTTAACTGTTGCTTAGAACCAATTTTGGTAGTGAAATTTTAACATGAGAAAAATATATTACCGATAATTACAACTATCGGTGTAACGGTGTATTTTGCCTTCAAATTCGTCATTTTCACGGGAAGAAGGCCATGATGACAGGCACTCAGATGTGTTTAATTATAAAGTGAAAAGTGCAAAAAGTTACCGTCACCTAATGCTGGTACGCAATATCCTTTCAGTGAGAAATATTGGCTGAACGTACATTAAAGGACATGCAAGTGGGCTATGAACAGAGTATTGAAACAGCTAGAAAAGATTTCTGTATCAGTTTTGAAGATGTTCAACCACTTTGACTTTGACCTCTGACCTTGAAAGTGATCTCTGGCCTTAACAGTGACCTCTAAACTTGATATTGACCTCTGACATTTGTGTCTACCCTTTATCTTAGTATTGACCTCTGGCCTCGACATTGACCTCTGACATTGACAGTAGTCTATGACCTTTATTTTGATCTTTTACCTTGATATTGTCCTGACCGACATTGACCTCTGACCTCTACCTTGACCTCAGACCTTGATATTGCCCTCTCGCCTTATCTGAATACCCTCTGGGTATCATAGCAGGATAACAAACAGTGCGGCATATAATTCAATTGCATCATATTTCATACTTTTCACCCTGTCAACTTTCTAAAACGACATGAAGATCTGTACTATATGTGCCATACCAATGCAAATGTTGACGCTTCTTGATCCACCAGTGTGCAAGTGTAAGCCAGCCACAAATATTGAGTGGAAATGAATAAAATAAAATACAATAAATAAATAAATTCCGAAGAAACAATGTGTGTGGTCACACACATACAGACAAATCAAAGAACTTGACATGAAACAATACGTGTGTGTTAAATATAACACATAAATAACACAAATATTTCACAGACACCTCCCCCCCCGAATAAATATAACACATAAATAACACAAATATTTCACAGACACCTCCCCCCCGAATAAAATGCAGAACCTTCCTCCAAATATATATATATATATATATATATATATATATATATATATATATATATATATATATATATATAGATTGCTTTATTACAGACTCATCAGTACATGTACATGTTGGTCCATAGTGAGAATTAGAAAAAGAGAAAGAAAACAAAACAAAAATAAAATGAAGGCACATAATGCCTGGCGCTAAACCAAGGGTAATTACACATAACTTGTGAAAACTACCAGACAAGGAACCTCCGGTTTAGAATATACTACAGAAAATCTTACATGAAACAAGAAATCTAAATATAATTAGACAGTATGCAAATATATCAAGTTTTTGCAGTGTCTTATAACAGGAGACTGATAAAATTTGTCCGAGTATAACACACATTGAATTGAAGTACTGTTGCTGTTCTGTATATGGTGTCTCAGACTGAACACCTGTTTCCTCCACAAGGTGTCAAAAGTATTTGTTCTGTTGGAAACCAACATGTGACTGGCATTACAATCTGGAGCATAATGTAAAAATCTCCTAAAAGTATTATTGTAACTGGCATGCAACTTTGAAATAGAATTCTTCCGATTGTAAGTCCACAAAGAGGCACAATACATAGAAGTACAGTATGGGTTAAATAGCATGATTTTCACATCATATGGGCAGTAATAAAATTTTCTTAACAGTAGATTTGCCTGTATATGAAAAGTCCTAGTCTGCCGAAGTATATCAGCATCATCTTTACAGGAATCAGTAAGAAATACACCCAGGTACTTATGGTCATTGAGATAGTTTAACAACTGATCATTCATGAACGAATGAGGTAATTTACGCAACTTATAAATAAAATATCATGTTCACCAGCATAAGTGCAACAAATATTAATTAGCTTTTGAAGACCTTTAGCAGAAGGGCAAAGTAGCAACAGATCATCAGCATATAATAAATGATTAACCATCATACCAGCCACATTGCAGCCACTTTTAGTAGTCATGAGATTTTCACTTAAATTATCTATATATAAATTGAAAAGCCGAGGGGACAATATCCCACCTTGCTTCACACCGTTAGTTACAGAAAAAGATCAGAGAAGGAAGATCCCCAGCGAATACACAACATTTGACTGGAATACCATATGGCCAAAGTGCGCTCAATATATTGGGGTATATTTCTTTGCACAAGAACAGTAAAAAGCTTAGCATGATTGACTCGGTCAAACGCCTTGGAGACATCAAGAGAACACAAGAACACAGGGCTGCCTTGTCTACGATACAGATGTAAAACCTCCTTCAGAATATATATATATACACATATCAGTGGTATGTTTGGATTTGAAACCAAACTGTTACCTCGGATTTGAAACCAAACTGATAATCAGTGGAAACGAGGTGTTGCTCACATCGAGATAATAAGACGAACTCGAAAACTTTAGACAGTACACAAGAAATAGCGATAGGTCTATAGTTACCACTATCGGATAACTTTTCCACTTTTGTTTTTAACTACAGGAATAAGAATAGTGACCATCAATTCTTTTGGTAAGTGACCATGCACCAGCATGCTGGTAAATGGCATAGATAAGAGATATGTTAAACGCTTACCGCAATACTTAATATTTTCACTGCATAAATTGTCTTTACCTGCAGCTTTCTTTGACAACAAATTTTCAACAGCTTCCTGTACTTCAGCTTCAGTCACTCTTATATGATCAGTGTAAGAAACATCAAACTTCATGTCCTGAGCTGAACGGTTAGCGACAGAGTTAAACAACTGTTTATAATGGTTAAACCACATATCTGCCACCTCTTTAGGACCAGTACACCCATCTATACTAGCTGCCATAGGTAACTTTTTATTGTTCATGGTCTTAATTTGTTTCCAGAATGTGAGAGTATCGCACTGTGCCATACTGTTAGCCAATGCGTCAGCCCTGGCAGTATCCTGTCTGCGTTTACAAGCACGGAGTGCATATTTAAATTGGGCCCTAGTCGTAGACATATTGTCAAACAAGGGACCAAACCTCGGCTTACCACTATCCCTCCCAATAACATAGGCATTCCGGGCAATACTGTGCAAATCATTAACATGATCATTCCAACCAGGCACAATTTTGTAGTCCCTAGATGAATAAGTTTTAACTGTTTTTTTTCAGCAGCACCTTGTAGGGCTTTAACAGTATTATTTTTTTAAAATCAGACAGTGCATGTTTATAGTCAACGTTTACACAATTAACATCAGTACACAAAAAGGCTTCAGTAGGACATTTAATCTTGCTAAGGTATTCATCAGTGGCATCTGTATAAGATTTAATATCCGTAATAACTCTCAGTTTTTTTGTGTGGTTCCAGACAGGTGTTATAGCGTCTCATGTGGAAACGACTGGCCATTGCAAATCCCCAAAGGAAATAGCAGATTGGCTCAAGAGGGCGTAAGTACTGTCTGGCTATTTCCTACAGGGTATGGGATCACCCTGCTCGTGACTTGTGTGATTGTTTCAATCCTTGTCAACGTGTGTTGCGACGTGTGACTCTACCAATTAATAGGAAATATGCTTATTAATTTCCCACCACAACTGCATACCTGATTGCCTAATCTCGATTAGCGGGATAGGGCGAGATGCGGGTCGGTACCTGTGGGGACAAGCGGGATATTACTAATATTTTGGAAATATAGAATATTTACTAAAGGCAGATGGAATTTTTTCTGTATATATAGCTCGGGATATACCAGATGAATACCAGTTTGGCATTTGTGACGGTAAATTCCTCAAAAAACCGCAATTTTTGTGAGAAATGAACAAATGTCCCTGTTAGTGATAGTGACGTGACCTGCACGTCCCCCGTGATCGCCTGGCGTCAAACTCGTGCTTTGTGGCGGGAAATTAATATACGCATACTGCGTATTGTATGGAAGGGGAGGCAGATTTTATCACTTGTTCCTGTCGATTTTCTCAAAATGGCAATGTTTAATAGGATGTACACTCACTTCCCAGCTGCAAAGAAGATACAATAAATATGTTTTGAATAATGCCCCACATCAGTATTTTGTTCATTGTGAATGTGTCCCTAAGTCCTTGCTCTATAATTAGGGCAATCTTACCGCGCAGCTTACCTGTGTCTTGTTCTGTTCAGTCGTTAGTGTATATCCTTCTACCCAAGACAGATCGACATAAGGCTTTCACCTTTTCCAAACTGCCGTGCATTTAATTATTTGTGTTCCTTTTAGTATTATCAAAATAAACGTGTTTTTATACAAAATTGTACAAACCCGTGAATTCTAAGACAGATATGAGTAACCGCAGAGAGACCACAATGGGTAAACAATTTGATTCGAGGTTCCGATTTTCAAGCAATTACTCGTCTGTACGTTTCATATTTTGCATATATCATACTTTATCATCTTTGAACTACTTTTCTCTCACCAATGCACTTTGGTCCTTTCACAGAACAACAAAGGGACAGATTAAAAGGCTACCATCGAAGACGCCAAACAGACTTGTGTTTTATAACTGCAATGTGGCGGTTTAATCAAGAGAGCACAGTCACAATACTTCTCAGCTTCGATCACCCGAAGATACCAGGATACGCCTGTACTGGCGTTGTATATCATGGAAAAAGTACACAGCTCTTGCAAATATCATTTGCATGGTTTCACCCATCATTTGAGTTGGGATCTTCGTATCTAAATGAATTGTCTCTGTAAATGTCTGACAACGATCATTGCCAATTTCACAAGTATATAAAAATCATCGCCTTACGTCGTTCAAGCTATATTCATTGTTTACTCACCCATATTGTGGACAGCAAACGGTAACCTTGTGACATCAGGTTCATCATCTCAATCAGAGTGAGATATATCTGATCTAATATTGAAACAATAGAACCACAGCATGGCAGCAAACAGTTGGTGCAAAGAAACACTGATACAACTATTCTATTTTTGCAAGTGCAAAGTATGACAAGAATGGGGATAGTGATTTTGTGATTTTCTATACCCATAATTTTACTCCATCCAATTCCGAGTACAGAAATAGATTAAGAAAGTGAACGGCGAAGGTGCCAGATCACCAATCCAATACTCGAAAGTAAGGTGATGGAAATTGTAACTGTCACATTGTATTTGCAATTCTTACTTGTTGCCTGAGACATGAGAACTTACACTGTTATGTTTTTAATGTCCACATTTGATATTTATGTATTTAATAATTTATCTGTTGTCAATTATGGTGCTGTGTGTGTAAGGGGGTCTGAAAAAGGTATTTCAGTATAGACCTTAATCGCATGATGCAGAAAATATGAGCCATTATCGGAAATGCTGGTTGCAAGAGACAATAACTCCTTCTGTGACCACTCACGTCCCCATTATATATATATATATATATATATATATATATATATATATATATATATATATATATATGTATATATATATATATATATATATATATATATGTGTGTGTGTGTGTGTGTGTGTGTGTGTGTGTGTGTGTGTGTGTGTGTGTGTGTGTGTGTGTGTATGTGTGGCATTGACAGAATTATACCACTACATGCATAATAAAGGATGAAGTCCCATGGAAAGAACATAATACTTCATTAACGAAAATTATTGTACACGTTAAATGATTTGAATTTTAAATACTTTTTCGGATCTTTAATGCAAAAGCAATTCGGGATCATTTGTTGAAGTGAAAATGCAGGCAGCAAGTGTTGAACATCACTTATATCTCTCATAAATGTATCATGAAGTTCATCTCGATGCAAATAATTAATGCATTTTTGACCTTGAAATATCAAATGAGAATATATTGTTTTATGTACCTATCTGTAAATTGCATTGCTTATGCACATTAAATAATTGTATTTCTAAAAAAACTTCACATGATTTACTTTTGTCTATGTTTTGTTTCTTACTAAGCTCGACCAGTTAACAAAGTTCCACTCGGAACTTTGGTATAAATTTCCTTTAAACCCCAAATGTGATCGAGTGAATTAACATGTTTCCAAGGTGGAGGGAGGTGTAAAATTAATACTGTTTCATTGTCCCACATGAAAGTACAGGGAGATTAGGTATTTGGTGGAGTTGCTTCATCTTGCAGGATATTCTTTAATTTTGGGGGGTTTGAGAATATTGAAAGGCTTCTAACTCCAGAATGCGAAGTTTGACATCACATCTGCTATGCGGTTTTGCTTACAGGTCGTATAAAATGTAGACGTTGCTTAATTCGTTACGGTACCAATGTATACGAGTATCTATATATTAAAATACATATTTCTGTTCCCATAAACTTACATCAAATTCTTTAGATTGAGTCACAATGTTGAAAAGTCTCAATGGGCAATCGTCCTCGCTTATTTTTACAAATCAATCTGCTGGTCTTATATACTTTACAAAAGAGCAGGGCAATGTCAGATTGACTTTTTGCGCGCTACACATTTAGAGTCAGCTCTTATCACGCTCGTTTGTATTGAACTGAATGCATGCAGACACATTTTAAAAGGTCGTCCACTAAGATATGGGCCCTTTCAATGAAAGCCAAAATTGTTGCACAGATGTTTACCCGAAGGGGAAGGACAAAATACGGAAAATCAATCACTAAATCAAGGTTTCTTTTCCTATTGCCTATGACTGTTGACTCAAGATCCCTTTATCTGATTATAATAATTCAGAATAATGAACACATAAAATATATTAAGTAGTGACCAGGAGGAAATTCTCATCAATGCCCGCTTCATAGCTGCTATCATTAGAACCACGCCGAATACATAATATATTGTAAAATACCAATCAAGAAGGAACAAAAATTCTATTCGAAATTTTCTTGGTGGTATACAATGGCAGTATTTGGGACGAAGTTTAGCTGCAACTCATGTTAAACTGAATATTGTTTTTAGGTAGTGTTTAGGGCTACAAGTCAGAGTGTACAGGAGACAAATAGTTGTAGATTATGCAAGTAGCAGTGTATTTATTGTCCGCATCACAGCAGTTCAGGGACATTGTCTAGGAATACTACCTTTGAAAGAACATTCAGTGGATTGGAAGAGCATAGCTTTAATTTATTATAACATTTTTAATCCGCCCACTTTCGGGCTGGGTAAACACCAATACAAATGTACACGTATGAGGCAAACGGTAAAATTATACTTGTAAACTCTGGTAACAAAGAAACTCTGCTACATGCTCTCAGCAATTGCCCTCGGGCTTTGGAACAAAGCAGGATGACATAGCGCCTTAACAACATTCTCAACGTCTGGTATCAGGCATGCATGAAAAGAACTCGCCACTAAAATATCGTCTGATCAGCCTTAGTCACCACAGCATTTTACAACCATTCCCAGCCAATGTACGCAGACTCAAAAATAGCGGATGTGACATTAATTTTGGAAGAGAAACGTTAACTCCATATTTTCGAACTTTCTGTCCCTTTTGAAACTAATATTGAGAAAATCCATACCCATAAAACAAATAAATACTCACCCCTCATACTGGTCATCTAGAAAAATGGATACAAAGCTTTCTTCTACGCCATCGATATTGGAGCGATATTACACACGATAACAAAAAACTCAGAACTGTATATTAAGTTGTGTGACATTCCCATATCTTTTAAAGGATTTAAAAACTCTGCCAGCACGTTAACAATTGTGAGCGGTTTTATAATATCCCACGAAGAAGGAGAACCATGCTAGAAAAAATTTAATCTTAATATCCAATGTGACTGTGATACAGACCTCAGATTTTATACAATGATATGATACAATTACTCTGCACCTGGCTGATGCAGGTTGAAGGGGGCGGTAGCGCCTCGCATGATGTTTTGACAGACACATGGCTTCTGGGCCTGGCAACATCTGCCGCCCTTGTACAGGTAATCGCTTGTTTATTTTTAATAAAGTGATATTTTACTACGTAATACTGATTGATGATAAACTTAAAGTACAATTCAGTTGTCGATAGAAGAATTTATCCCTTGTTTTTAGCAGTTTTAAATTGTCATGAATTGGCTCAGTATAGGTATTGTGATTAGAATGATTCATTGTCCTTACCCACATTTTAAGTGAAGTACGACACCTTTAAAGTTTTTTTGACCCCAAAGTAAATTGCCACAGTTCAAGCCAGCATGCCTAGCAAGTTATATTTTTGATTGTCGGATGTTTTTCGAAAGATTAATTTTATTTATTTATGATACCTACACGCTTTGATATATTATATCTAAGATGCAATTTTCTTGTGTCTCATTTACATGTTCGTCACTTTGCAGCTCTAAGAAACTGAAATAGTTCACAAGCTGAATTCTTTTGTTGTGCATTTCTATTTTCGGGAATGTCACGTCACTGCAATAGTGGCTTGCGCGAGTTTTTTTTGGGGTGGGGGGGGGAGGGGTTGCTCCTTTATTGGGAGCTGGCTGTTGCAACCTGACCCATGGGCTCGTTAATTACAGCTAGCACTTTAGTTAACATGCTTTAAATTCAATAAGGGAGTCTGCTGGGCACAAATATCAGTCTTCAATTTTGTAGAAGATCAGGGAGATCAGCTTCCATTTCCTCATCATTTTTTCTCAAGTCCTTTTGTTTGTCAGCTACTAGTATTCTGTGCTGGTAATTTGTTAAGTAACTCACAAAAATTGCGACAACGCCGTATTAGAAACGTACAGACGGGTACAATATTATGGGTGAATACAAACTGATGTAGGTTCATCATCTGATGTGTTTATTCCACATTCTTTTTTCTGTCCTTGCCATTGCTATTTTAATTCGTAATATTGACCTGCTAACGTTATAATGTAATAGCAAGACCCCCCCCCTCCATCTTCATACTTATTTATCTAGCTGGACAAAGTGGAGATATATCTTAATCATGCACCTGTACATTATATTGTCCTCAATTGATTGTGGCACTGTTGATCATCGTTGTTTAACCTTTGTAGGGTTTCAAAATGTTTATTTTTAATCTGAACTTTGAGTACGTGCGAAAATCAATGTTGCTTAAAATGAAGCTTTCCAGGTGTCTTGCAAAAACTATGCAATGATCTGTCAATGTATAACAAATACCTAGTTGTTTTATGGAATGACTGCACCTTTAGGCTTTAGTTGCTTCAAAAGGTGGTGATATAATTTTGTTCTTTTTATCATTTTTGGGGGGTATTTTTGTGTATTACGACTTTCAAACTGCATGAAATATTATCCTCAAACAGCGCGGAAATGTGGCTTGATCTGGTCGGCACCAAAATCACTCACTCAGTGGCTCTACTGGATTTCCTGATTTTAATGAGCTTTCTAAATTTTGCAAATATTGTTAGAAGTCATGGTTAGTATTTTTGCTGTGCGCTAGTATATATATATATATATATATATATATATATATATATATATATATATATATATATATACATATATATACTGGTGCCAAAGGTTGCAGGTTGGAGTCCCGTTCGTTCCGAACGTAAAATATATGCATTTCCTTAATGCTGGTGGATTCAAATCCCCAATTCTGAAAATAAATGCCGACTCAGTAAATATACTGCATTACCGTGTTGATATGGCACTCGCACATAACTACCTCCATTGAACTCATTCTTTTTAGTAATGGGGATTTGGTCGAGTGGATATGTACGTTTCTCATTTCAGCTAGGCGACTGGTGCCAAAGGTTGCAGGTTCGAGGCCCGTTCGTTCCGAACATAAAAAATATATTTTCGGCATTTCCATAATGCTGGTGGATTTAAGTCCCCGATTCTGGAAATAAATGCCGACTCAGTAAATATACTGCATTACCGTGTTGATATTGTAATCGTACATAACTACCTCCATTGAACCATTCTTTTTAGGAATGGGGATCTGGTCGAGTGGATATTTGCGTTTTTCATTTCAGCTAGGCGACTGGTGCCAAAGGTTGCAGGTTCGATTCCCGTTCGTGCCGAACATAATATACATATAGCTTATAGTATTAGTGTCTTTCCTTGATTGCATGAATCGAACTGTCCAGTCACTTCAGGCATTGCTTAAATACATCTTTTGTTCTTAAGAAGACGGTGGTTTGCTATTTGTTCCCGAGTAGTTCGATTTTTTTCATCATTTTTGTATAACATGATTTGACATTCAAGAGGTTTACGTTGAATGATGACATAGAAAATTACTCCGTACTCCTTTTCTTTTCAATACCAGATATCATTTTGCTGTGTGCTCAGTCCATGCTGGCACAGGGTGTACCCAGTGGCTTCCCCTGTCATGTAACATAGAACCACACCCATCCCAACATTGGCAGGTCTTGTTTTTTTCTATTAACCTGAAATATTGAAGAGAACAAAATCCAACATATCCTCAGCAGTATTTTGCAACGAGTTAGGCATCAAAAGTAAATTCAGCTTGAGCACAAGTTGCTTTGTTATTTCGCTGTTTACAGTACTTGAAACAGTCAAAGAGATATTATGATATAGGAGAGCCCTTTAAATCCCTATGTAGACTGAACAAGACAAAATGCTGGGCTATGAAATTATCTGAATGACTCTTTTTTATAGAAACGTATTTGAAAATTATTGAGGATATATCATCAAAGAAAACATGCAAATTCTTTTAATGTTTTAGCAGTTAAAAGCGCCCGTAATTACACTAGAGAGGAAGTTTAATTCTTAAATATTTACATTTGTTATTTTTGTTAGCATTGAAAGAATAGGAACGGTAGTGTAGTTCATGAGGCAATGGTTACACTAAAGCATCTCGTGCAACCAACGTGCTGCGCAATAATATCCTCATGCTTGGCCTGGGACTATTTTCACTTCCCAATTGTTAGCGCCTCCGAAGCGTTTGATTCATAGGCCTAAGCATAATGGGAAGACGGTTTCAGATGATCAAGAATTGCATATCTACTCGTCAAAACTTGCCTAAATGTTTTCCTTTACTGGTTTTGCAAGCTTTATTGAAATAAAGTTGTTGTGTTATTCGGAACTATTTTTTTCCTAGTTTTGTGTTCCAGGAGTTGCCTTGACAACTGATGGCTGATGTAGTAGCCCCGCCTACTTGGCTCCTCCCACTAGTAAACAAAAAGGCGATTTTTTGTAAATTAACAAGCTAAAAACGATTTTAAATGAACTATCAATGATAATACTTACTCTTATGTCAATAGAAATTGATGTTAAATGTAAATATAAGAATTAAACTTCCTCTCTAGTGTAATTACGGGCGCATGGTTGCAGTTTGTGTGACAGGCATTTCTGATGACGCGCTACCGCGCGTCATCAGAAATGCCTGTCACACAAACTGCCGCGCGTCATCAGAAATGCCTGTCACACAAACTGCAACCATGCGCCCGTAATTACACTAGAGAGGAAGTTTAATTCTTAAATAGCACAATCAAATCGCACTCTTCCACAACATATAGGTTAAAAGGTGGTGAACATGTACCGTAAAATCCATCCAACAAAGAAGCTCGTGAATCATCATTACAGACGAAGCTATTTACATAGCTTCTTGTGTACAACTACGTGGATGGAAAAAGTATCTTTTTTTTATATCTATTTTATATCAGTCTACATTTTTACAAACGTTCCTTCTCAGGTAATGGATCTGTCCGTCAAGCTATCGTTCTTAACAACTGATCTCATTTTTTCTGTCATTGCAACTTTAAATGTCGATGTAACAGAGGCGACATATCGATATACCTAGTTGTTTAACTTTTCCTGGTGGCTAATATTTTTCTATCACAAGCTAATGTCTTTACACCACAGCTTACCTTAATGAGTATTCAATTTGAAATTTGTATGTTTGAGGGCCAAATGTTGTGGAGGTGTTTCCAACACACATTTTAAATAAAATGTCTCTTCTATCTTCGAATACCAAGGGTGTTTCTTAAACGAAAGCCAAACAATGCAAAGGTTACAAAATATTGATCATTCTTAGGGTGATTTTATTGGAATGCATCGCGAGTACAATTACAAAAATGAGTGCGGCAATAGAGTCACAAGGGCATTGGAGCGTTAACTGTATTCTTTTTGCCCGACTAAAACTTTTAAAATTTGAAAAAATAAAAATAAAAACCAAACGATTATTTTAAGGCAACATTGGCCCTTCCACTAAACAGCAATGCTATGAAATCACAATCAGGTCTGTAAGTAAGAGGAAACAGACGATCATCTGCCTGGCTACTCATTTAGTGTTGTGGCAGTCTGTAACTTGCATCGTATGCATGGAAAGTAAATAATTTATAAAATACTGTTCATGTGCCCCGAAATATGTAACACATACCTTTTGTATCCTTTTTTAGTCTCTTATTCATCTTGTAACAGATATTTTGTCAGATTTTGCCCAGCCCCATATGAAACTTTGTCTTTGAGATGCTGACTTGCTCTGGCACATGAGTTTTGTTGCCACTTTTAAACTGAACAGCTCTATATGGCATACCGTTTTCAATATCGAGCTGCAGATTATCTTTAGATATGGTCACACATGATATATTATGATGATGACATAGCAGGTGGTATTATGGTATTTTATCGGATGTTCACAAAATTCATTTTGAGTTGATCAATCGCACAATACCATCAGTGCCATAAAAATGTGGTTCCTAACTAAAACTGTTAGTATCTACTTAAGTATTGTTCGATGAAGCAATCTGACAAAAATTCCATTCCTCTGAAGAAAAGAATTTTGCTAGTTTTCCAGGCGTAAGAATTTGCCATCCATCTAATGTGGTTCCTAACTAAAACTGTTAGTATCTACTTAAGTATTGTTCGATGAAGCAATCTGACAAACATTCCATTCCTCTGAAGAAAAGAATTTTGCTAGTTTTCCAGGCGGGATCTATCTATCTATCTATCTATCTATCTATCTATCTATCTATCTATCTATCTATCTATCTATCTATCTATCTATCTATCTATCTATCTATCTATCTATCTATCTATCTATCTATCTATCTATCTATCTATCTATCTATCTATCTATCTATCTATCTATCTATCTATCTATCTATCTATCTATCTATCTATCTATCTATCTATCTATCTATCTATCTATCTATCTATCTATCTATCTATCTATCTATCTATCTATCTATCTATCTATCTATCTATCTATCTATCTATCTATCTATCTATCTATCTATCATCTATCTATCTATCTATCTATCTATCTATCTATCTATCTGTCTGGCTGTCTGGCTGTCTGTCTCTCTGTCTGTCCGTCCGTCTGTCTGTCCGTCCGTCTGTCTATACTGGATTGGCGAGTGCAGTATTTACAAAATATTACTCAGCATTCCTGAAAATGAAGTGGGATATTTCTACAACAGCCCTTCTTTGTAGCCAACACATTAATTCAGACATTATGCTTGACGGGGAATCTTGCATAGGGAAATAAAATTAATCATCGTATATATATACATATATATATATATAATATATATATATACATATATATATATATATGTGTGTGTATGTGTGTGTGTGTCTGTGTGTCTGTGTGTGTAGTGTTATCGATGCAACTCCAAACGTGAATAGCACCATAACAAAACATAAATCACACAAAATGAGACATGCAGTTTACAGTGTTAGGAACAGTTTGCCACAAATTTAATGTCTTTACATCAGAAAACAAAGAAACCCCGAAAAGTTACTATGATAAAACAAATACACTAGAACATACCATTTGTTGTGTGACAATTACATAGCACATTGAATAGTTATAAACTACTAGTATATACGATCCCATGGTAAAATAACTGCATCATGATACAGGTACAATTTGTCAATCGTGACATGAAAACAGGAGAGCTTCTACAAGTTCACTGTTTACACCCGATCCTCAGCACCAGGGTCTTCACACGGGTAAAGTTAATAAACATGCCATGATCACACTGTATCTGAGTGTAGACAAATACAGTTGCTACACAAAATATATTAATACACAATTGCCTGAAACCAAATTACATGAAATGTACTTTTTGTTTTTACATACATTCACTCATTCAGGTGTTCGGAGGGGTTAAATACGTAAGGCAACTCAACTATTAGGCAGAAATCCAGAGCCTGAATTGTGACGAGTCTTTTGGTATATGGATTATATATGTCGAGGCAGCAGGGTGTTTAAAACAGGAACGCTGCACGTGGGACACCTTCTTTTGTTTTCTCCCATCTAACCCTAATCAGTATGTTTGGCTGAGACAGTGTCTTTGGTGATCAGTGCCTATGGGTTCGTATCTACCAGAATATGAGGAAAACATTCTGCTGGTTGCAATTCTGTGTGTGTCAGATGACACAGAACTGGAGGGGAATACCGCATCTGGATATATCCCTAACCCATATCTCTCCAAAACTGTTGTTCTACTGCTTGACTTCCTTATGGCCAGGGTTTCACTGTCTTTACCACTATCTGCTACCATTGTGTCCAGTAAATAGGGCACAGGATTTGACCATCTTACATATGCAAAGTTGAGTTGATCACAAAGTGTAACAGCCCTGTCTAGTTTCTTGCCAGTTATGGGATTGACAGTATTACCATGTGCGGTGATGCAATAGAATTGATCACGTAAAGAAAGAGCATCATATTTGTTTTGTAGCTTATGACCAATCTTAGAAGATTATTTTAAAAAGATAAACATAATCCCCAACAACTGCCTTCAAAGGATTGCTTTTCGAGTTGACACGTGCTACCATTTTATCTTTAGCTTTGGTTGTGTTTGCCTTTTTACAGGTCCTCTGATAACATAATTTTTTTTAATTTGCTGTTTTACAAATGCGTGCTTGTCTTCAGGGATATTAAAAAAGATATTGTCCAGTTTTGGTGGCGACAATAAAAACTTGGGCTCTAATCCCATACGTAATTTCATATGGAGAACACCCAGTGCTGGAATTGACTGCATTGTTCATGGCAAATACAAGTGCTGGTAATGCATCTTGCCAACAACTGCCACTTGGTTGCACATGTGGGGTGAGCTTCAGATGTAAGGTTAAACAACTTCGAAATTCTTTCCACTCCATCCAAGCAATTTAGAACAAATGGAGGTAAAAATGCATAAGGTATTACCAACAGTCGACTAAGTTAAGTTGTTATGCTAGAAATGTTTTCAGGTGCATAGTCACTTAACATGTGTATCACACGAACCAAATTGACATATAAATTTAGAAAATAATACATTTTAAATCGTTGCATCATCATTGTTTGCTCTGGAGTTAGTAATAAAAATTGAATACAAATTTATTGTACTAAAAATAAAGGTGAAATAGAATCAACAAAATCATCTTGCCACATTTCAAAGTTTGCAGATAGAAACAGAAAAGCAACAATGTTTGAACTGGTGTATGCAGCTGACACTTTGCTACTTGGACAAGCAGGACGTGATTTGACATAATCAGTGACGGTCTGAGCTAAGTATGGGAAATACAATGTAAAGATGACCTTTCACCCTATCCAGGGTTTCATGAATACCCCCATGTTCAGCTAATGTCCAACCATGAGAGTACTGCAGAACAATCTTAAACAATGGGTCAGGTAAAGCCAGCTGATAGGTGTTCATATTTTGGTTCTTTCTCACCTAGCTTTCCCACTGTAAAATAAAAGGCCATCAACGAGTGTATAATCTGCAGATAGCATAATTCTGCACCTAGCTTCCTTTTTTGGGAGCCAGGTACAGTAACTTTAGCCAAATAAGTTTTGCTTCGAGTAAAATTGTCACCATTTTGGAGATGGACTATCTTTTCGCTGCTTAAGTAAAATATTGGAATATTGGTACATGTTGAAACTGCTCGCACAGCTTCTCAGACAAGGCCAGCTGATGCTTGGTCTTGCCCACTGACACACATTCTGTCTTTGCTACCTGGGTGGCTGTGTGAACAGAACTTGTCAGTCTGCTTATAAATATTCTCATGTTTGATCCCATCAGTACCAGCCTGTTGAACCTGGGCATCAAAGAGAACAGTTTCAGTCGGCGATTTCTTATTGAATTGAATCCACTTGAATTTTATTGTCTCCATATATAAGTACAATTTATTTAAGAATATACAGTTGGGGATAGAAACTCACAAGAGCTTAAGAAAGTGCCCCATAGATATTCTACATCAAAAATCCATTTACATGGCAGCAGATGTTGGTAATAGTTAAAATTATATTGCACAGTTCATTACATGCTAGATCACCATCGTTAGAAAATATGAAAATACATGAGAGAGCTATAAAGAATAACAAAAACAAATGAAATAAGGAAAAATAATATCTTGAAGAAGACGATCTTTGTGCTTCATTTTAAAAGAATGTAGTGAAGGTGTATTTTGCACCAATTGAGGAATCCTGTCCATACAATAGGACCATGAAGCTTTATAGACAATTTATAAACATTAGTTCTGTAGTGAGGTACAAATAGATTATCCTTTTATCTAGTAGGATAAGAGTGAACATTGTGGATAAAATTGACAAAATCACTGAAAGTGCCAGGTGATGAGTGATGGACCATTTTAAACACAATACACCTTTTAAATAAACATCTATGAACTCAAACTTCAAAATCTTTAGATTTCTAAAGATAGTGTCTGTGTGGGTATTGAACATAGAAAAATTGAAAATCCTTATGATCAGCCTCTGGAAAAGAACATTTTTTTGGTCAAATTTGTAGCATAATTAGATGCCCAAATTACATTACAATAAATCAGATAAGGATACACTAGACTATAATAAAGTTGAGCTAAAATAGACTTCCCGAGTTTCCATTTTTATCTCTCAAAAAAACCCTGCAATTTTGCTCAATGTACATGAAGTGTCATCAACATGATACTCCCAGGTCAGTATCTAATCAATCCAAAAACCTAAAAATTTAGAGTATGAGGTTTGCTTTAAAGATAGCATTCAATTAAATGGAGAAATTGTCAGTTGGACGCTTTCTAGTAGCAAATAACATAAAATTAGTTTCATCAAGATTGACTGATAATCTGTTCAATTGGAACCATTCCATGACATGAGCCATGGACACATTGGTATTTTGTTCTAATAGGTCCAGATTAGATCCAAAGAATAATAAACTTGTGTCATCTGCAAAAAGTACTGAAAATATATTATTTGAGAATGCACCAAGGTCATTTATATAAAGCAAGAGCAGAAACGGGCCCAATATAGACCTTTGGGGGACCCCACATGTGATTTTCATAGAATCAGATTTGGTATTTTGGAAACATGCATGTTGTTCTCTATTTCTCATATAACTTTTGAAGAATTCTAGAGTAATGGCTCTTATTCCATAAAATGACAATTTACTGAAAAGTACTGCGTGGTTAAGTTATTAATTTTGGAATTTATTCTGTGAAACTGTAAACATGTGGATATGGACTTTGAGCCAAATCTTATAACTCTAATACTGTCATTTTCTGTCCCATTAGGTTCAACCTCCTTACCGGCCACCTCTGAAATAGGACCCACCCACCACCATGGGTGGACCTATTTACTTCTGTACAAAAATCTAGGTCTAGTCTAGTCTAGGTAAATACTGGGGAATTAAGTAGACTGACCTTTAGTTTTGTGAAAGCTTGATCTTGCACTTCACCCCATTTGAACCTTTTCCCTGCCTTCAGTAACTGTTTGATAGGATGGTTTACTACAGATAAATTTGGAATATACTTTGGGAACCACTGAAATGTACTCAAAAGCCTCCTTGTCTCTTTGATGTTGGGGGGGGGGGGTGAGAGTAGTTCGAAATTCTTTAACACGATATTTTGGAGGTGATATCCCATTTTTACGTGTTCAGATCTGATGACCCAGAACGACGCATGACACTGGAAGAAAAAGGTAATTTATTGGGAGTTTAAGGTCAGCAGAGCATAGTTTGCTAAACACCTTTCCTAAATCTTCCAGGTGAGGAGACCACTTCTGATTCCCAATCAAAACATCATCAAGGTAACACCAAATTGTCATGTTATTTAACAGTTTGTCCATTAAAAGAAGCTGAGATCCACTTTAAACCTTGTGGCATTCTCAAATATTTAAAAAGCTGTGTTGAAAGCAGTATGACGAGAGGATTCACTAATTCACACTGGAAGAAAGCTTGAGCTACATCAATCTTTGTTATGTAATTTAATTTGCACATTACCAATGATGGTGTGAGTTCTTATATGCCAGGGATTCCATGACCACTATGTGGTGTTTGAGAATTCAAGAAAAGAAAATCAGTACAAAACCTGTATTGTACCAAACTATGCTCTTTGCTTCCATGTTGAAAAGTTTCCTTGGTATTTTCATGACCAATACTACAGGACTAGTAATTGGCACATCTGCATTACCCGACACTTGTGTAATGATACCTTGTCGGAGTTACTCATTAAGCTGTCCCTTAAAGCCCTTTTCTATCAGGTGATAAGCAATATAGCTGTTGATGTTTCTGGTTTCAATTTTATGTTGTAATTTACCAAATGATTCAATCCTAATGAAGGATTTTCCTTGGTCACAAAAATATGTGTTGAATTCATAAAAACAATCTTTTAGCGTTAATGTTTCTTTGTGAATTAAACAAGAGGAAATATCCACAAAATATGTTGGAAAACTTTTTTGTAGACAAGCCCGACTTCGCAGTCACTTTATGAATAACCTGTTTGATCGATAACTGTACACTTGAGATTATGTGTTATTAGTTATGTGCTGACAACGCACTTCTGTGCACCAAAACGTTAACACTAAGACAAAATGGGCACTATATCATAAATCTCATCAACCACTTGGAAATGTGCCAGTGGCATGCTTCTACAATATTACTTCATTCTCCTCAATGTTCAACACTGTAATTGGAATTTTGTTGTCCAGATTTACTATAGCTAGATATTTTGAGACCCAAACCTGTCCAGTTAACAGAGGTTTCTCTGCCGGACACATACCTATCATTCCGACAGGCACTATTTTATGAACGTTAACCATAAAAGTGATCTCTGATCATGATGGCAACAATATGCTTTCTTTTGTCTTCAATTTGCACTCTATTGTTGCAATATTACATTAACGGAAATCCAAAACAGTGCCATGGTTTTTTCAAATAGCAAGTTCCCAATATCATAGAGTTAAAAAGTTTATCCAATGTGTAGGTTCCATTTTGAGTTTGTCAAATGTAGTGTACATGCAAATTTCTGCTGTTCCTAGGATGCTAGCCACCTGGCCATAAGCCAAAACCAATCAATTCACATATGTATTATGACTTGCTTGGCTTTAGTATTCAGAATTATTCTTCTGAAACAAATCTTTTGACACAAGGGTACAAGAAGGACCTGACTCTAACAGGGCTGCTACATTTACATCCCATAACATAAGTGGCAAACACATAAATTTAGCAATACACTGACCTGTAGTAGTATCACTAGTTGGAACCTCATTAAGATGATCCACATTGCTGCTTGCCTAAGCAATATTCTCGGGTGACTCTAGCAATGTTTGGTCCCTAGGGACCACTAATTTCCCTGTTTTGGCATCAGCTTGAATGCTAAGGCCCCATGACCTGGCTGGGCACACAGTTGACAACACAAGTCTGAGTTCACTGTCAACCCATTGTCTGGATTGTTATTTCAGTGAGTGAAAATTTGATTTCCATCCACAGTTGCAACAGATCCTACTGTCTGAAGGGGAGTTGCCCGCAGGCTGCACAGTAGCAAGGGCTTGCCTGTAGGACTGTGATTGTTGGCCACGCTGCTGCTGCTGGGCAGTGCAAGGTCCAGACCTACTCAGTGGCATTTGGGGACCTCCTTGGCCACAACCATTCTTGGGATCACAGGCCAGACTCCTGCCTGTCAACTCGGGTTGTTAAAGCTGCTACTTGCTCCTTGAGGGCTTAAATTTCCTGGCTGACTGTAGGCTGACTTACAGCCACTACATTCTCCACGTTAGCGAAGGGGGTAAGAGGGCATGCTGACATGCCCACTGCAGTGCTAGCCACGGTCACTCATGCTGGTTGCACGTGTAACCATAGATCTGGGCCGTTTTTGCCATTAAAGGTGATGATGTCAAGTCTGAAGGGCGCCCCGCCCCTACAAAGAAAGCCATTTGAGGTGGTAGCCCATCAATGAAACGTTCAATCACATCTGTGTCTGACTTCTTTATGCCTATGCCTTTGTCTGCCAACAAAGCATAAAATTCATCAATTGACTGTTGTGGATCTAACTTCATTAGTTTGAACAATTAGGTTTCAGCTATCAAAGCTGGATTCTTATTAAAGTCCACTGTGACATATTTCTCGTTAAATTGTTTCTTGATTAAATGTCAGGTGACTGAGTTATTTCCTGATAAACTGCTGAGCCAACTTAGGGCAGTGCTGTCCAGGTAAAATGCAACAACCTGTTATGTGCTTTGTCACATCTATCAACATTACATATCATTTTCCATTTGCATTTATCATAGACACGCTCCGCCCTCAGACAACTAAAGCACATTGTTGACTTTACCGAACACGTGTTGATCTTTCACAGACACTGCAGACTTATATCACTCATGCAATGCGTGCTGATCGTCAGACAATTTGCCCACATTCTCACTGTCATCTTTGGTGGCATGCATGTTGTATACTCTAGATTTATTGCTTTTCGTGTGTTTCTTTACACTTGTACTCGATTGAGACTTTTCTCCAAACAAGTCAAATACCAGGTTGTTAATTTCTTCAGCAAGATTTTCTATAAAAGAAAACAAATCTCCCAAATCTGGCAGTCGTGGACTCTCACCTTTAACTCACTCTTCTAGCTTCAGATCACCATTAACTTTGTAAGTAGAATGGTAATCCTTTCACTGATTTGGCAAGGTTAGTTTGATCTCTTTAACTCTTCCAATAGAATTTAATGCTTCTAAATGCTGATGCAAATCATCAGCATACTCGTATTTCACTTTACCATCCTTTGAATACGCAATGTGCACAATTATTTCCCGCCACAAAGCACGGATTTAACGCCTGGCGATCACGAACGACGTGCGGGTCGCATCACTGTCACAAGACAGGCCATATGCTCATTTCTCACAAAATAAGCATTTTTTGAGAAATGTCAGTTGACAAATGTCAAACTGGTATTCTTCTAGTACTTCCCGGGCCATATATTAGAAAATTTCCATATGCCTTGAATAAGTAGTCTGTATTTCCAAAATATTAGTGATACCCCGCTTGTCTCCACAGGTACCGGCCCGTATCTCGCCATATCTCACCAAGCAAAAGCAGGCAATCAGGTATGCAGTTGGGGCGGGAACTTAATATGCATATCTCCTATTGATGATACTTCTTGTGGTGACTTCTTTACTCAGTATTGAATACGTCAAGCGTCACCGTACTGGCTAGTAAGTATATGACGTGCCTTTTGATAGCCTTCAATTGGTGGCATACCCTTGCAACTGGCAACTAAATCTCGTGGCTTACCCTAATCACACAAGTTCATTAGGTACAGTAGCCTGGTTTTATCGTCTGCGAATTCACATATACTTTCGAACGACTTTATGAATGCCCAGTAATTAAGGTGGTTTCCGTCATATTTTGGCCCGTCAACTTTCGTAATGTTCATAAGAGTTAACTTTTGTTGCTGTATGTTGCTGTCAAGAATCATGGACACCAACGCGTCAGGCTGGCTGTCTTCAACATGGCGTTTAGTCCACACTGGAACATGTGGTCTAAATGTAGTCAGTGTGCGACTTTTCACTTATTATGTCATCGTCAAGACATTGTTTTTTCTCCGGGTTTTAATTTTCTGTTATACCTCGTTCAAGTGCTGCCTGCGCCGCCCGTTCGTTGCGTTGCTTTTTTTCATTTGGCTCCGACAGACCTCTCACACACTATTGTTTTAATTTTAAGAGTTTTCGTCTTGCCTTTGTTGCTCTTTCCTCGTTTTGTCCTTGTTGTCTCTAAACGGAAATTCTCGACGTATTAAATCACATAGAACTAGCCCTGTGGCCGTTGTCTGGTACAGTTTTATCGCTCGAATATGAATTTATGTAAATTCCAACTCTTTGGAAGCATTGGGTAACGGAATTTTTGGTGCTTATCACATACGCTTCGTTTTCAACACGTGGGGGGGGGGGACTTATTCGATACATTTCAATTCAAAGTCTGCCGGGGCTTTAACAAGTTCGATCGCTTTGTATTGTGTAGCTTCTTGCTGATGCGTTTCAATAGAAAGTTTTTTGGTGTGATTTATCCGCTTTGTTACCGACGCCTTTGCCACAGATCGGCAGTCCCGTAAGTAAGCTATGCCTTCCTCTTCGCCTGCTATCATACAACTTTTCGACGGGAAAGCGGCAGTTCCTTTGTCTGGACTCTGACACCGAGGATCAAGAATATGTCTCGTTACCTTTCAGCAATTTACCAGCACAAACATACTACTCGCCGCTCTGCACCGCAACGACAGTTATTTCGCTGAATTTTGTGGCGCTAATACCGCCCAGTGCTTGTAACTAGTATCTTGCTATGGGAAGAGACCAAAATCGTTGTGTGAGTTGAAGCGGACTTTGTAAGCTGTCACACGTAGTCTGATATATGGTCGTTCGCAATGGGGTATGTGAGTCTCACTTGTGACACGAGCAGTAATGACAGTACATATACATCATCATAATAGTAACGAAGAGCAAGAGACGTGCATTCAAATACTAGTACACAGACCCATATGGTGACACAATAACACGATAATGCAATAGGCGAGGTCACAATTACCAATTGTCTGTGTGTTCAGCTGAATACATAATCCAATACTCATAATCCTTCAGGGCTAGAGGTGTGTATTCCCATTGGATTGCATGTTAAATGAACCTCAAATTAAAGGACTACTTTTAAAGCAACAAGAATAACATTTATGTGAACATTTCAGCTATGCACATAATTTTACCACACAAATGTTGCTGTTTCTGCAACCAGTGGTTTTAAAGTTATTAAGCTGTAAAATACAATGGAAAGTAATCGAAATACACAACTCTGGTCTTGAATGACAGAAGTGCCCTCTACAGGAAGGCAGTAGAAGCTTCTGCTCTTGCAGTCCCCTATTCCACGGATGTGCGGTGATCTACAAACACAGATCGCGAGAACCAAACTTACCAAACGTGTTCAGAAAGTTTACAAGACGCATATAATCAATAACACATCACACATAAATACAATAAACAAATTACACAAACTTGGTAATCGTACACGAGTCCTACGTACAACTGATGGGGATTCTCCTGTACGGACGAAAGTTAACACTTGGCGAGAGGAAATGTGTCCACTCTCAGAGATGTTTGCCGCTTCAATTAACCGAAACGCGGGAAGCACGCTCTGTCTTATAATGTTCCAAGAATTACATCAGATGCTAACAAATATAGTCTCTGAACAGTCTCACTAAAATTGTAACTAACTCAGCGTTTGATGATTTTACTTGCAGGATAACTTAACTCTATGGTTTCCATATGTAATATACTCTGTTTGAGTTATACTCTCGCGGTATAAAACCGACAAGAGGCTAATAAGGCAGCGCAATCGCGCGTGGAACAGATATAAATGCCAGACACAAAAGCCTCGGCCTCACACACTCCTCACTACTCAAAATATTGAACGCCTCTTTCAGTTATACAAACGGAAACGTAACTTTACAGTCAACGATATTAAAAACTCCATTCGTCTTTACTTTACCAAACTCCGATCTGAACTAGACTCAAGAGAGATGAACTCTAAAAGGTGGTGGAACCTTAGCAAATCTATTCTCGGTCACAAACTTTATCAACACATACCAACTCTTATTGACGGTGGAAGGAATATTTCTTCTGATATTGAGAAGTCAGTGACCTTCAACAAGTATTTTGCTGATCAGTGTAAGACTCCGCATGATGACAATCCTTTGCCCTTGCCCGACCTTGCCTTCCGAACTGAGGCCCGCCTGTCTATATTTCAAGTGCAAGTAAATGATGTGGAAAAGATTTTAAAATCTCTGAAAACCAGTTCTGCTTGTGGTCCTCACGGTATAGGCAACACCCTTCTTAAATACTGTGCCCCCTCAATCTCACGTTCTCTCACTGATCTGTTCAATCTCTGCTTATCCAACTCATATTTTCCAGATCCCTGGAAGAGGTCCAACGTGTGCCCCGTTTTTAAGAAAAGTAACAAACAGTCAAAGGGAAATTATAGGCCTATTTCACTCCTCTGTAATGTCTCTAAAGTACTTGAGCGTCTAGTTTATAACGTTTTCTATGAGTATCTAACCTCTAACAATTTACTTTCTGCTAAAAACTCCGGCTTTAAGAAAAACGATTCCACCATAAATCAACTTGTTAGCATACTTCATACTATTTACAGTGGCCTTGAGTTGGGCCATGAGGCCCGTATGGTTTTTCTGGACATATCCAAGGCCTTTGACAGAGTCTGGCACGCTGGTCTACTTTTTAAACTGAAACAATTGGGGTTTGAAGATCCTGTGTTACTATTTATAGAAAGCTATCTCTCAAACCGACTTCAACGTGTTACTATTGGAGGACAGACCTCACCTTGGCTCCCTATAGAGGCTGGAGTGCCCCAAGGTTCGATCCTTGGTCCCCTACTTTTCCTCGTTTACATTAACGACATCACTGTCAACATCACCTGTGACATCCGTTTATTCGCAGATGATACCAGTATTCTTGAAATTGTCCACGAACCAATGGCCACAGCTGAAAACCTTAATTATAATCTTACACAAATTCATCGTTGGGGCAAGCTCTGGCGTATGACATTTAATGCCATAAAATCCATCTCAATGACCTTCTCAGCTAAACGAGATAAGCCAGATCATCCTCCCCTACTTCTTGGAAACACACCGATACCTGAGGCCACTCTACATACTCACCTTGGAGTTACACTCTCAAGTAACTTGTCATGGCACCAGCATTTAACACGTATTGTTAATAAAGCCAGCCAACGGCTTGCTCTTTTACGCAGACTCAAATATAAACTCTCCCGCCAAACACTCATACGGCTGTACAGTACAATGATTCGTCCTATCCTCGAATATGGGTGTGTCCTGTTTGACAATTGCACTGAAAACCTGTCACAATCTATAGAAGCTGTTCAGTATGAGGCAGCCAGGATCTGCCTTGGCGCAACTAGATACACTCCACGTGTCTTACTTCTCGAAGAGCTTGAATGGCAAACTCTGGCAAATCGGAGGAAATACTTTAAACTTATTCTTTTCTTTAAAATGTACAATAGGTTAACTCCACAATACCTACATGATCTCGTTCCTCGTGACGTTGCATTCACTACTGGGCGCCTTTTGAGAAATCGTACTGAATTACGCCAAATTAGGTTCACCACCAATCGCTTCGGCGTTTCATTTCTCCCGTCTGCTATCAAATTATGGAATAACCTCCCGGTTGATACTCGTGTCACCAATTCCCTGCCGCAGTTTAAATCTAAATTAAATCTATTACTCTTAAGTGTTGACAAAAAGCCCACATACTTTAAACATGGAAGTCGTTTTCTGAACATATGCCACACGCAGCTACGTCTTAACTTCTCTGTTTTAAACGCCCATCTACATCATGTCAATATCCTTCCAGCCTCAACGTGTGCATGCTCTCATACCACTGAAGATACGAAACATTACCTTTTGTTCTGCCCCAAGTTCACTGTGCAAAGGGTCCGTCTACTGAACACTGTGTGTCACTTACTCGCTCCAGGTGTAAATCCGACTTTAATAGTTCAGTGCTCTAGTGACATTTTACTAAATATTCTCTTGAAAGGTAGTGAGGACTTGCCAGACACTGATAATGTATTCATCTTTGAGGCTGTTCAGACATTCTTATCAGAATCTAGACGTTTCATCTACTAATTTAGTATATGATCTAATTATAAGTCTCCACTATCTGGCATCAATTGTATTATTCGTGTACAAGCCGTGAATTTAGTCTTCTGTTCTCGTCCAGTGTGTATTGTAAATATTCCTGTGCGTCCTTTTATGTACTGGAGAGCCTCCAGATTAGTCTTTGTGTACTATTAGGCAATCCAGAGAAAATAAATATGTTTATACACAGCTTTAAGCAGTCAAAGATAAACATATGATGAAAGTTAAACAGGTATGTTACATAGAAAATGGAGGCAAGCAGGTGGCGTCTATTGAATCACCTACAATACGAGTGACATGCTGTATCATTTAATCTTGTGTTGTGTTATGCAAGCAACCACTGGAATACTTTGCCAAGTAAAATATTTAACTGTACTGACCTTTAGGAGGTGAAAATAACCCATCAGATCTTTTTCATCACAATGGTAAGATAAATCTTTGGAGTCTTATATTAGAGCAAACTAATTTAAACGCGTGTTCGTTCAGGCCACCGTAACTAATGAGTCCAGTTGACACCATGATCGAGTGTGCTATTGTTTGCAAGCCAGCGTGTTATTGTCTGGAAGTTGATATAAACAAAGTGTCGGTCAGGGGCCGAGGTTTGTGTTGCACTTGAGTCCCTGATTTTATGTGTCTGTTCTTTGCAGCCCACAAAGAATCTTGTAAAATGTTGAATTCATTTCTAAGTTCTCTGTAGAAAACAGTCTAGTATTTAAAAAGGGAAAACATCCATTCGGATTTTCCTTTAGCTCGAAACTAAAGTTGGGGCAGTTTTTCTCTATTAACGCTTTTGGCCAGTTCATGCTGATTATTGTGTGGAAGAAGTACACAGTAATTTGTTATTTGCTGCACTTGTAAAGACAATAAATACCTTCACTGATGTCGGCAAAATATTATTGGATGTGCGCTGAATATATTTTAGGAGAGTTTGACGGATGTGACTTGCATGAAGAGAAGAGCTGATGGATGGCTGACATGACACATATTGTTGAAAGAAAAACACCAAAATAAGTGACACTGTCATTGTTTTACATGATTGCTGCCCATGTGGGGGACCTGGCCTGAATATGGATCGTGCTGCTCATTGTTTTTATCCGTGTCACTCTTGATTTGGCATGATCTGAGATCCATTAATCCCATTCATACTTCTATGTACTAAAAAAAATAAACGGTCTATGATTTTGGAACTCCAGCAAGTTGTTCTCGTAGTTCTTTTATGCATTGGCGGGACACACACACCCAGCGTGAAAGAACAGCAGTCTTCTGACGTGAATAAACCAGCTAAGCCGTGCTCCACACAACCCATAAGAAAAACAGCACAAGTTTTTTTCTCAACCTGAAGTTTGCCGGTTGAATTTTTAAATATAGCTATAAAACATTATTTATACACGCTGAACCTACTGCGTGAGTATCTCTACCTGAACTGTTATTCGGGTCAAAATGACATGTGTACGGATTACAAGGACGATATTGAGCTTTTAGGGAAGATACTGCTATCAGAGATTGGTCTTACCTAAAGGACGGATTTTTGTTTTGGAACTACATGAGCACGGTAAGAAGATTTGAAAGTTGCATTTAACATACAACAATGTTTTGTCTCTTAACTGTTCATTAGGCATGCATGAACCATTGATTATGCTTATCTTTACGGATGTCATCCTGTATAATAATTATGATATGCTAACCTTAGCGTGCACTTAGTTGTGACGTTAAGCCTGCATGCATGAAGATACTGTGTTTAGTAAGTAACTATTCGAAACAACCGAACAACAAGTATCTTTTGCCAACAGTACGCATCATCAAATGTGTTCAGGTGTATTGTAGGCATCAAAGGCTGGGGTATAGACACATATGTGTACTTCATAAGGATGCAAAATTGTCTGTAGGCACGAAAGTGACAAAAGCATGTTGGACAAATGGAGCCCCGGATGTCCTTTGCCAGAAACTGGTCGGAATGAATTGCGAAATAATTAGTGAACACATGCCATTACTTACATTGAAGACCATCTCTCTATATCGTCAGCGGCTGTACTTAAAAGCTAATTCAAGAACACGAACAGCCAGAACTGGAATTTGCTGTTGGCGTAACACTTCTAGATATTACTGGAGGCAGCTCTGTTAGAAGTGCAACACTGTTCATTCGAAATGAATCTCGGACACTCATTGAAGAAGTTATTTCGCTCTACATGTTTTATGATAAGAATTTGCCATTCCTTTGAAAATTTGATGTTCGTTTGGAAAGAAGTTAAAGTCACTTCCCAATCCAGGTTGTTCATGGTCAAAGTAGCACGCCTGATCATAATGCCGGCCTATATTGTTTTGTCTGGAGGCAATCATGGTAACAGTTAATCGAAACGTGGAGCACGGCCACTCAACGCGCGTCAGATTCTTACTGAACCAGTCCGAATGAGAGGAAAGAGGAATGTTCACAAAACACATCATGTCCCTCACTATATTACACAACATTTGTACAGACAATAACTTCTCCTCCCCCCCCCCCTCAAAAAAAATCGCAGTTTAGGTGATTTCGTAAGCGCATAAAACACATTCAACCATTCATAATATCTGGATAGGTCCCATATAATTCTTCAGCTCGATTTTAGACCTTTTTTCCTCGCGTCATGCTGTCAAGTGTCGGGCACACATATGTTTAAAAAAGAGATATGATTGGTAGGAAATCTGTTTGTGTGTCTTACGAAATTAGCATAATTTGAAATGTTAAGACTTCGGTTCACTGACAATACGCGGTAATTGTATTCATGGTAACTACAGCTGATTGCTGACCCCTATCCTTCGGGAACTTAAGAGGGCAGAGATAGGAGGGCAGACTCTTGTGTTAAGCAGAACTAAATGTGTTTCTTTCATACAGGTGACATTTGGGAAGGAAATGAATAACCTTAAGAGGTTTTATTCACACTCGTTTTCAAAACAAACAGGACGCTTTAAAAATAGAAAATACCATTTGTTTGGGATAAAGACTATTATTTCCAGATGGTTAGGTATTAGTCTTTGCTTTTGTGCCCAGCACCCTATATGTTGGTTGGCAGAGGAGGGCCGCGGTTAGTTATTTGTTAATATGACCAGAACCATGCCCGCGGGACATGAATGTCTCACCAGCATAATTCAAGCCACTCCGATGTTTTTCTATAAAGCTCGGTCAAGGATGATGTCACCAAGGAAGTGTGACAGTGATGGTACAAATCTGTAGTGACCATCACTATCAATCATTTACATAAGTATGAAAGCTCTACCCAGTCTATTTAGTGAAATGATGCCACTGCGAAGTTTTTCTACAATGCTCTTTCAAGCATGATGTAACCAATGAAGTATATTTACATTCAATCTAACTTTTAACATTGCAAGTATAGGAGAGAGCCTGGTGTGTTATGAGACCATAACACATTAGCCTTGTGTGTTATGGCACCATAACACATGTGTCCCGCCCACATTCCAGTAAGCCACGCCTACCTGGGTTTGCGGAACTTAACACTTGAAGTTCAAGCATGTTCCAGTTGAACATGCTCTGCAAATCTGTTTTTAGTCGTTTCTCTTAATTCTATGTATTAGGTTTCTAAATTTCGTGTAACTGAGCAGAAAAATTAAGAGAGAAATGTAAATATAAGTAATGAGGGTCGCTTTTGTGTGTGTTATGGCACAATGACGCGGGTGATTGAAGCTGGCATCGGGCAAGGCGCACTGGCGTGCGCCACGCCCACGATGTCAGCTTCAATCACGCATGTCATTGTGCCATAACACACACAAAGTCGACCCTCATTTCTTAAATGACAGCGATGGTACAAATCTGCAGTGACCATCACTAGCAATCATTTACCCAACTGTGAAAGCCCTACCCAGTATAGTTAGTGAAATAATGCCACTCCGAAGTTTTTTGTTGACAGACGGCCGGACTTAACCAATGAAGTATGACAGTGATGGTGCAAATCTGTACTGACCATCACTGCCAATCATTTACCCAATTATGAAAGCCTACCCAGTGTAGTTAGTGAAATAATGCAACTCCGAAGTTTTTCTACAATGCTCATTCAAACATGATGTAACCAATAAAGTATGACAGTGATGGCACAAATCTGTTGTGACCATCACTATAAATCATTTACAAAAGTATGAAAGCCCTACCCAGTGTAATTAGTGAAATAATGACACTCCGACGTTTTTTGACGGACGGAATGACTGACGGACGGACGGGCGGGCGGAAGATGAGAGCTTAGTCTCGCCAATAGCTTATGCTGGCGAGACAAAAATGTCCAGTTGACTGCACCTTGCACACAATTCTTTGAATTGAACGGTGGGTTGTGCATTTATCCATAACAATTTTGAAATTGTCAAATATTCAAAATGTGCCTGATTAACATAGGCCTACATTAACATTTTACAACGTTCGTTTTTATTTTACTGAATGCGCCCATCTCATAAACGCATGAATTAAAGGTGCACCGACACTTCTGTCAATATTATATTATTAATTAAGTGTTTTCATATGGGTCCGAGGTCAGCCGAAGTGACCTGAGGCATTCAGCCAATATTCGGCCTCAGGCTAATACATTTGACCTCGGACCTATAACTGGGCCAATCTGAAAATCCTTGACAAATGGTAATTTTTTTGATTTACTATGATAATTTAGCATCAACGGGTTACTTCTGGCTAATATTATGTCGTCCGTTTGACCTCTTTCACAGTTTGGACTTGAGAAAGAGGTCAAACGGACGACAAAATATTAGCTGTGTGCACATTTTCAATGTCCACTTTACCATAATTTGCCTCCTGTGGGTGACGATAGTTTTTTTTGCTGGGCCTAAATGATCCTTGAGTTCTTGATCTGCTAGACTATCGTGGCGCATGACATACCAAATAGTTGTTCCGCCCTCTGTTTCGTTTATTAAGAAATGAGAGAAAAGTCGGCAGACAATTTGACGACTGGTTATGAAGCGATCTCTTCGCGAAAAGGAGAGAAAGATGCAAAAAATCGCTGTGGGTCGCTGTGACACCCATGAATCGGACCCTAGGTCATATTGCTGGCAGCAATTTCGCTGCCCTCCCCCCCCCCCCCCCCCGCCGAAAAATGCGGAATATCTGAGTTGAACATTCGTTTGTACTCATTCTTATCACAACTAAAAGAATGTGTAAAAATTAACCTTTTTTAATAATGTGCTCTTAAATGAGCAAACACCAAACCTATAAAAGTTGATACGGGTACACAAATTAATCATGTTTATGCTAGAATGTTAGTTTTGATATATCTTTCTATCAAAACAAAATTTTTCTGATTGCATTTGAAAATAAAAGTTTTTTCCACTCCATAATTTTATTGAGACACGTTCTGACAGTTCAACTGAGAGCTACCACATTTTGATGGGAAGCGTGTATAGTCAAATGATTACTGGAGCAACTGCTATTGCAATTACAGCAAGTAACTCTAGTTGTAGTGTCCAAGCCAAGGGTGTCTTAAGGATAAAAAAAACTCACGTTAGGAGAAATACACGTTTGAGGTTGTAGAAGTGAAAACAAAGGTACGTCTTTGTATGTATTATGGTAGACATCGCCAAAAAAAGGGAAAAGGGCTACTTTTGGATAATTAGGTGATGCAGCGCAAATGGAAGAGGCCTTCATTGCCATTGGGGTTTGTTTGGAGACCAACGACAAAGTTCAGATGAGTTACCGGTACATGTGCATGTTTTACAGCTTGGGTTCATACCAGTTTATCACGACAGGCAGGAGAGAAAATACGGTTAACAGGATTCATAAATTATAATCAAAAATAGAAAGATGAGTGCCCCTGTGCCCCATGCACACCGACAAAAACTGAAATTTAAAGAAAAGGTGGGGAGGAAGAAATGACTAGAGTACCAGTGGAGAGCGACAAGGGCAAAGAGACTGCGACCAGAGGACCGTCATGCTTGACTCTTTGCAGTCCAATAACTGGTACACTTGTCCAGGAGGTTGCACAGTGATGGCCAAGGCTAAGGAATGCCTACGTTGCAGAGATCGATGAGGCAGTTCACGAGCTAGACGAAAAGAAGTAAGACTGCGTTACACAATACCCAAACTTCCCAGCAGCATGCCTTGACCTGAAGGTTTAGTAGGCAATCATGGTGGGCAGGAGTTCAGCAGAAAAGGAGTGCCAGATCTCATAACAAACAAGTGAGTTGCAGCTCTCAATATAAATTCTTCTCTTAATGAACTTATTCCTGCACGCAGGATGAAAAATATTTGTTTAGCCTGCTCGTGGATGGAGGAGCTAATGCAGCATCTGGTCTGATTGGCTTATATTGTGTGTCTGTGCTAGCGGTGACGTGGGTTGTATATTTAAGGCCAATTAACAGCTTGCCAGTCCAATGTTATACCTACCATCAGCGTCCAATGTTATACCTACCATCAGCATCTTTACACTTGCTGGTCATTATGCGGTCTCTGCAGACCTTGTACAACTAGACTGGGGCTGTGGAACTTTGTGCGTGGTTCTTTGTACAGGAAGATCTGCTAATAATTTGTGGGCATTTTCAGAGGTTTGGAGAATTTGACGTACAGGTTTTGATGGTTAAGAAGTATTCTAATATTTCTGTAAAGTAGACCTGTTTCCATGATACAGGATTTGTGGAACTGCATGGAAGTGTAAAATAGCTGAGATTCGAAAATGCCTTAGGTGTTACAGGCAATGCAATAAAATAAAGCCACAAAAATTACTTCTTTGCCATTGCATCGGGTGTGTGTGTGTTTAATGCATGCAGAGTAAAACACCAATTACAGTGTAGGAGGCAAGATTTGCTATTTGGTGGGTGTTTAGCAGACTGGACTTTTTTTCCAACATTTGGAGGCACAATGTAGGACATTCCATCCTATTTTAATCAGAATTGTGCAGCAATGGCACCAATTCTGTGTAGCAAATTGCTATGCAGCATCAGTTATCTCATCTCATTTACCTACTTACTTATTTTTTATTTGTTTATTTTTTGGCAAAATCTTAAACGTTCATCACCGAAACTGCCCAACCCATACATTGAAACTACATATGGATACACTTTGAATAGGGGAACTTCTGGGCAGAATGGCAAGACTTACACAGAACATGGGTGACCTTGACCTCATCCGCAAGGTAGCAAGTCTATTTCGGAGAATTTAAGTCTACAACTGATAACTTGTGAACTATTACAGCCAAGTGTTTGATGTTTTACATGGTAGTGGACCTCTGTTATGGACATACATAGACAGTGCATGTGAACCTTGTACTCATTGCAAGGCACAGAGACACTAACATTAAACATTGGTTACTTGAGAACTGTTTGACCGGGATCATGTTAGTGTTCTTCTATAAGGTCAGGTTTACATAGTGCAAAGGCGAACTTGCCCTATCTCAAGGTCACAGGGGTACTGCTGATAGGATTATTAAGGTCAGCTGAGCATTGGCTGTTCACACAGTCCCCCTGTTCAAGGAAGTGGTAAGCTTGAAACATATGAAATGAAATGCTATTCAGTGAGATGTGTCTGTGCAATTATTGCAATTTCGTTACATTTGTAATTTATCACATTTTGCTGCAAGATATTATTAGAAATTGCAAAAAGAAAGAGCATTACATTTCCTGCATCTATTAGGGACTACCACAGTATTGCAAATTTCTGCCCATTTTAATTTTAAAAAATATCATAAAATTGTTGCAATATTATAAATTGTCGCATGACTCAGCTATGGAGAATCCCTATAAATGTCATAGCATCAGAATTTGAGGACGTAGTGACTGTCAAATGAATCTAAGAAAGGATCCTATAGCATTACCAAATGGGAAAGAAAAGCCATTGAGGACCTAAGAAAGATTAATTCCATCATGTGCCTCGCCCTACAGGTAAGGGTAGCGCCAGCGTCACAGTACATCAAATAGATTATAAAGAAAAAAGCTTAGATCTGCTTAAGAGTGAAAAACATACAGGGAAACCAAAACTAAAATGGGCCCGACCAACAAACATGTAGAATTTGGGAATATGTCCAGCAGTTCCGAGACTGTAAAGCCATCCGTAATATGCAGTACAAAGAGTTAAAGCCACAAGTAGAATGGCTCTCAGGTTCTTTGGTTTATCGAGGTGAACAAAACATCACCTGATTAGCAAGCAATCATGGCATCCAGAGCTTCCATCATGTACCGCGCTGCCAGATTTGTGACAGATACCTTAGCCTTGGCTGTTTCAAAGCACCACACCACATTAGGAACAGTACAGATCTCGTCAAAAGAAATTGTGAAATATACAGCTGGAACACGACAAGTACCTCATTTGACATGATGCCACAAATAAGTCACACAGCTTTGAAAATTGTGTTTAACAATGTCATACAGAACTTTACGTATAATGAAGACTTACTTAGAGACCCATAGAGTGTTAGTGTGATAATTGCCTATTCATGAAAAACTTATAAAGGAAGGCCCTGGCTACATTTATGTACAACAACAAAATTAATACAGAGGTAACACTGTTGCTGTACTGACACAAGTTACAAATAACAACTCCACGACATGAACAAAGACACCCACCCCTTCATTAAGTTCACATCTGAGACCGTATTGGAGGAATCTCCCCCCTGTGCTAGACACTTTGCTAATGACATTTGAAGGAGAATGAAAATTTGAAATTCAGTGTGTATAGAAAACATACACATATTGAAACATATTTCCAGTTAGGCAGCCATCAGCACGTCGAACACTAACTGGGGGTGACAGACAAAATCGAAAAAAATGGGCGATCGGAAAAAGATTTTTATGTCCAGTTGTGCACATATGGCTCCAGTCAAGACTTAAGCTGAAGTTTGATTCAGGAAGCCAGGATCGCTCTATCTCGGGTGTCTCCAGGGCTAATACCGAAATTGCATGTGATGCAGTTGGCTGCACAGGATGTACTCAAATACAGTTTACATTATCTTTGCTTAAGTTTGCACTCATTCAAAAGTCTTCATACATTTCTGACCACTGTTTATTCATTCCGTTTGTTGTTCATATTGGCTGCAACTCTCATTGACCTTTCTCTATAAATGACCATTCATATTTAGTGAAAACCAGTGTTACTGCACACACAGATACATATTCTCACTCGTTTCAAGGACGAAACTGTGGCAAGTAAAATTGTACACCGATGCAGAAAGAAATACTTCTGGAACTCAAAGAAAGTGAATACTACAGAAAGTGAGAAAATGACGAACATAGAAGAGGGAAAAACAGGGGACAAGCTAATAACGCAAGTTACTGCTTCACACGGGTCAATGCAAGAACACACGAGAAAATAGGATTTGATTCCAAACAAATTTATCTGTGTGCCTACAAAGGACAGTTGTTACCCTGCACATTCAAACTGAAATTTGAAAATCTACATGAGAAAAAACTTGAAATTTAAGAAAAAGAACTCTAGCAAAATAAGGCTCCTGCCATAAAATGTTGGGTTTTTTTTAAATCTGCAGGTAAAACAGCAACGAGAAAGAAAGAATGCATAATAAGACCTAATGTCAAGTGTCAGCTAAGAAATAAACACACTTTTCATTGCAGTTTTGGGTCACCACAGCATGGACTGGTGACAATATGGTCAGCATATGGTCGCATGAAGTGCCATGTCTGACATGAATGGAAACAAATCCTAGTGATGTACCTAAAGATGTACATTCATACAATTAACTGCTGATGACTGAGCATGCCCTGTGGTATGTCTGAGATATCACCAATGTATATTGGTCTGCTATTGTTCCTCCAAATTGCATTATTTCAGCTTCACTGACAGGACCATGTACAGTTTAGTGATTCTAGCTGTAATGGTGCCTTTAGCTCTGGGCAAAATTAATGATGGACAAATCTAGGACGGGATTTTCGTAATGGCACACCTACGCATAATAGTTTTGAAGATACGTATTTAACTATAAAATTTTTCAAGACCCCCTTATAGGTGTACATGTAACTCCAAATTCTACACTTTTCTTGCGGTTCACTGCATATGCCTACAACACAAACCTTTGATTTGGAGATGGAATGACACCTTTGCCTATAATAATTTTTAAGATATTTAATATCTAAACTTTTCAAGTGCCCCTACTTATCATTAATCGAAATTTTATAACTGTTGTTGCGGTTCGTTGGATGCGCATACAGCACAAATATTAATAGAAATTGGAATAGCACAGCTACCCATAATAATATGGAAGATATTCAAGGTTTGTATTTTTCAAATGATCCTTATTTGCATTATTTTCAAAACTGTCAACGCTTTTCACAAAAAGTAGGAACAGAGAAATAAAGAATTTGTAAGAAAAAGAACGTTGGCAAACGGACATCAAAAGAAAACAAAACAAACGAACAAAAAAAGCATGAAAAATCAGGAGAGTAAAGGCCAAAAGATAGGTTTAGTAGAAAAAAGGAAGCAGTGAAAAAAAGGCCAAAAGATAGGTTCAGTAGAAAAAAGGAAGCAGTGAAAAACTGGAGGAAGGGGAGAAGAAAGAATTAACATTGTCGCAGAAGGTCATCAAATTTTGAGTTGCAGGGTGCAATGACTTACTATTGGACTGACGGCACTTGTTGCATCCCAAACATATTAGCATCATTCTGAGAAATGTGCCACTGTCAAGAAACTGAAGCACTATTATTACTTGAAGCACAGGTCTTCATTTCGGTGCATTGAAGCCTCTCCTGCACTAAATGCGAAATTTGTATTGCCCATCTTTTGTAATACGAAAACAGTATAAAAACCCTTCATCATCATGACTGTGAAAGGAAGTACTGCCGGCCTAAATTCTTGCTTCTCTCCTCAGAAGGCTTTTATCCCTTTCAGTCATCCAGGCGTTCAAGGTATACTGTCATTTTGCATGACTGCACTGTCAGTTACCTCGCAATAATTTAATAATAGGGGAATTAGGAGAGAATGGACATGTTTTGTATTAAAGAAGTGTGTCAGAAATTTGAATATGGTTTTAATTTACCCCAGGGAGTTAGGTCAGACTTGAAGTTTAGCATCAGTCACTACCCGACTGTGCAAACGCACAGACAACTCTGGTTCAACACAAACCAGGCTTAAATCCAACGTGCATCCAACTGGCCATTAGCCTTGAAGGGTATGCCAAATGCACCTGCCAAGCTCCTGCAAGAATGAAAAGGACACACCAACACAGCACTGACAGCCACGGTCTAATAGTCAGGTTACTTTTACTTATGTAGGTAGTATACCAAAATCGATTGTATCAGGGGAAAGACAGCCTGGAATGTCGTTGTAAAGCAGTGGTGGGCGCCTATGCACACCCACCTCAAAGGCCATAGCTCTCACTTGATGAAGACATCCTAGATAGCGAGTGTAGGTGGTTTGAATGCGTTATTAGAGAGGTCATATGAATACCGGCAAGACTCCCCTTCATCCAGAGACCTGGGCCGGCACAAGTTTCCATCAGTAGGCCTGTACCAGATTCCTCTTACATATAACATACCGTCCCTCAAGAGCAAAGGTTTCATGGCTATATAGAGATGAAGAAAATTATAGCTGATGTAAGTTGAAAGCCATCAATACAATTGATAAGGCGAAATGTTTTCGCCAAAACATTATAGTTGTTGTCACTTTGTATGTCCAGTAAAATGAAACCATTTAACGCTAGCAGCATTAACCATCCCCACACATTCTTCTCAAATCGAAATTGTAAAAGTTGAAATGAAGGGCTTGACAAATATTGAATTCTGATACAAGCCTATTTAGTTGTAAACACATATACGCCAAAAATGAAGTGACTTCGTGATCCTATTGAGATAAACTTCGAAATAAACAGGTCTGTTTGGACCAAATCTGTTGCTTCTGAGCATCCATTCCCGAAGATAATAGACTCAATTTCTGCCGCAAGAGGGCTAAGCATGACGTCAGGACTAGGAGCCCAAATCGCTTCGAAGTTACAACACGGTGGAGGAAAGGATTGGCCACTTGGAAGACACCATGATTTTGCTGTGTGCTTGGGTCACAAGCTGTACATTTAAAGTCCTTTGGTAGGCAGTGCACCAAGGCAGCCCAACCTTAGCAGCGATGAGGAATCTGAAGAGAAAGAGGAAGATGGTCAAGAAAGGAAAGCATGTGGTAATCACGCCCTCTCATTGTACAAATGGCTTCTTTATGTTGCAGATGTGATTGACCAGACTGCATCTGCCACAACATAATCATCATCATTGGCTCAAAAATTTTAATGAAACACAGACTTTTTCATTACATGTTCCTGGCTTACCGATAACGGCTTCTCCAAAGTTGTCTGGGCAAAACAAAAATTAAATTGTTTTCTTGAATATTGGGTGTCCGATTATGTCATTAAATGTCCGATAATAGAAACAATAAATGGATTAAACGAATGAAACAATCAATATACAGACAGTACTACATTGATAAACTGGTCAAAATGAATGGAATTGAAACAAACTGGGGGAACCTATCATCAATGTATCCTATGGTAATAATTTAAAACGAGCAAAAATAAAAAGTTCCTGCATCTCTTCTGTGCTGACCACTTTATTCAGTGTGAACACACGCATGCATACTTTCATTACTGTCCATTGCAATTTGCAACTCAAAACCACTGCATGTAGCAGTGCCTTTTTTCACGGTAAATCAGGGTGTGTAACTCGAATGAGGAATCACTTTGTTTCAGGTTACTTTAACCATGGAGTAAGAGACTAGTTCATTCCTTCATGCCTTGACATCCAATCTAATGGCAATATACAAATGTAACCAACAAGAAGTTTGTGTGTTGGGTTTTGTATTGAGTACAATACACAAACAATTGACATCTGTGACCCCTCCTATTCCAATCGAGAGATGAGATAAGATATAAGCAGATAAGATATGAACAGATAATTCAAACTGTCCAAATATTCATTTGTTGCTAAGATATCCAATGAAAGTAACATCTTACTTGAGGTTAAATTTAAATGTCACAGTTGATCTGGAATTGCTTAACAGTTTTGCACGTAAGCTGTACACACAATAAAGTATACCTGCTTAATAACATTTTTTAACAACTTTCATGTCAGGGGTTATTTTTTGGTCAAAACTTAAATGACAACTCATCTCAAGTACATTGCAGTGGTGAATACATAGGGCACTCTAATCATTTTGAGAGGTATCCAACAAAAGCAAACATGTTTGAACTTTTTCTACATTTAATTTCTCCTCGAGAGGCCTTATAAATGCAATTGTGCATTTACAAGGGGTCTTGAAAGTTAAAAACAGAACCAATTTATAGACCTGTATTAAGAATCAAAATATTAAACTCCTTCTTAACTCTGCTGACCGTAGGTTGCTGAGCTTGTGTGATCAATCAGGTCCATCCATCTGTTTGTTAACAATTGGTCGTCAATACAGCATCATCTGCAATTTTAGAGTTTGCCTTTTGAAATTTTTGGACATGTTCTAGAATTCTAGGTTCATTTTGGCATTGGTGGGGGGCCACCAAGTAGATTACACAATAGATGGACCGAAAAGTGAAAAAATTGAAAACACTCCGATGTGTTTGATTTTTAGTAGATCATCTGAAATTTGGTGGAAATATTCAGAAGGCTAATAGAGAACAATACCAGTGTGACACCCACAGATGAACGGCAAAATGTGAGTAAGTGTGTGATAAGATTCACGAAATTCATTACGAAATAAGAGAGGTAACTTTTACCAAATGTGCAGTAAATGTGTGTTGTGTGGAAATTTAATATTACATACTATGGGTGACCTTGACCAACTTTGGCAAGGTCATTGTTGGAAACATTTCAGTAAATGATTTTTTGTGATGGTCAGTACATCTGAATTTGTGAACATACATTCATTTACTATTGTCACAATACGGCATACACAATCCAGCTGTCAGACTCAGATTCCCATTTTTATTTATAAAGTAACAATGTGACCCTTGTTCTGGACTGGTGTAAAGGCCGACCGCTAGCATGCAGTTGTCACCATAAAATGTACTTCTACATCCAAGCTCTGTGTGTGTGTGTGTGTGTGTGTGTGTGTGTGTGTGCGTGTGTGTGTGTGTGATGTCATGGATGTCTGGGAGCAAAAACCATTATAGGCACATTATACAGACAAAAGTCTGATGTATGAAGTCATGTTGATACTACTGGTGGTTTTAATTGGAGCTAATGTCAGAGGTGTCAAAACTACATTAAATTCACCATTGAAGTTGTGATGAGATATAACAAATTGTGATGGGTCCAGAAAATGTACAAAAATATGTGTTAGACCAATTGTCAAATAATATAAAATTCTGAGTGACCTTGACCTATTTTTAAGGTCAGAAAGCACCTATAAAAGACACTGAATTCAATATGTTGAGAAAGAATAAAGCTAACAATACCAAATGTACTGTATATATATATATATATATATATATATATATATATATATATATATATATATATATATATATATATATATCTGTGGTCTAGTTGCGATTTTCCACTCTACCATGCAAATTGGTTGTTTTCTTTCCTGCATCACAGAGACGTGGAGATTTTGGATTGGTTTACAGTATACGTGTACACACACACACACATGTTTATGCATGCATACATTAGGCCATGCCACTCTGATCTGCAGCATCCGTAGTTCTATATGAAACATCATCATTCTGTTTTTTTTGGGGGGGGGGATTGCATCCTGTCATGATGAACTAATTCTAATCATTCAGATATTTGAACTCTTACCCATGATACGTATGAACATGCTGAGGGCAGGGTATCACACAGACTGCCAATCATACAAGGCCCCTAAATGTAGTTCCCCAATGGTTCCCAGTATATTTCATTCTTTGAGATCAAATGACACCTTTCTACTCTTACGATCTGCATCAAACTCGTGTTAAATATTAGAATTTTGTCCCCGGGGAACAACTATGTTTCTCATTTTCAAAATCTGTTGGCTTAACAAGGGTTTGAACACTGCAGAGTTTGACAACCTGCCTGTCTGGTACATTTATAAAAAAATTGTTCCATAAAATATTGTCGAGATCTGCGATATCATATGCAACGTCCAGGCAAACGTGTGCTTATATTTTTTATGTCACAGCAACGTCGAAAGACAGATGTTGTGATAGATGGAGTAGCTTATATCCCGCACGACACTTGCTGCCAGTATCTCTGTGGTTCTTTAGCAGTTGTCTAGAGTGATAAAATAAGTACATATGCATTCAGACATTTTGTCAACAATTGCCTTGTATGTTTGATCATTCACAATATAGGGCCAGGGTCTCCATTATTCATAATGGGGGAAGGGGGTATTAACATTAAAAATCGAAACATACCCCCATCCCTCAAGTGAATTTATTTATGTGTTTAAGAAAATAATGGTCCTCATTGAATTTGAAATATTGCAATTTTCATATTTTTTTTATCAAGTGAAAAGTGTGTGCTTTTGGTTTTAATCAGTTCCAACATTTGCTTAAAACTTTTTTTCACAATTGTTTCTTTGTGTGTATGTGTTTACATGTAGAGTATACATGACAGAATTAAGCAAACTTGCTGCCGAATTTAATAAAAATGTATATCACACAATCGGTGAAGCACTTCAAATTTCAAGCAAGTGAAAAAACATCCTTTTTAAACATTTTCCACATGGATCAGTAATTTGGCTTCTTGGCCAATTATGTTGACATTTTCCTTGGATCTAGTACATTTCTTTGTAAAATTCTTCATCGTTCGCAGGACATCAGGTAGAACCACTTGGGCATGGCTTGTGTATTTGATTATATGCCTACTGAAGACATTGCTCCAGGATACTCACACATGGACTGTTGGATAAGAACAGAGTTATCTTTCACTGCAGCTATGGATGACCTGAGGATTTACACCATGCATGGCAGCCAAACTTCACATTCATATGTTGTAGGTCTAATGGGTGGCAAGAGTGATGCAAATGAATCAGTGCTAAATCCGCATTTCTATTTATAATACAGCAGTTCAGTTTCAAACGTATTTTAAGATTTTTCCACAAAGTATGAAGCCCACAGACGTGTATAGTTCAACAAACGAGACACACAATCCATCTGACGAAGAAAATTTCAAGTTACTTATGTCAGACAATAATGGTGACCACTATGTCACAAGACATGTTAGTGCATTTGGTTTTGTCAATGATTGCTTTAAAGTCGGAGGGTAAACACGGTGAAGGAAGGAAGCTATGCTGTCTGAAGTCTTTAAGTCTATCCTGTGGTTTTTTAGTTTTTGTTCTTTTTGATGTGTTTGTATTTATGACAATTCCTGTCTTCACTTTTCTTCTGCACCATAATGATGTTACTCTGTGTATGTTAGAAAAGAAGTGTTGAGCACATGCAAAAGTCGTTTTCGTATTTTTAATAATATATAAACATAAATACATATAAGGAAAAGTGGTTGCAGCTATGCATGATCACACAAACGTTACACAAATATAAAGTATCGTCATATGGAATATTGCCAACGCGATGCGACGGCACCCAAAGTAATGATGCAATGTGCAATATGCACACACTCTTGTGCCTGAACATCTAACCACAACCGAGTTACCAAATGGATGCGTCTTTATACGAGGTATATTGCCTGTCACGAAATTATCCCCTGATCAAAGTATGCCTAGTTCCACATGGGACTAACGCAACATATATACTGCTGTATCATCCAAACCAAGGATGGCAACGAATGTTCTCCCCCTCTTAGACCCGCAAACCATGCGAGACAAAATATTGCGCTCGACCTACTATAGTTAAACGTTAGTCGTAAGGTATTCAGCATAGCGCTAAGTAAATCATACGTGAAGTTTTTTACTACCAGTGTTTGCACCTGGGTGTAACGTGTTAAATTCTTCAAAATCTAGGCGACTTAGACTGTCGGCAATCGCGTTAGAATGTGCGTCAGTGGAAAAACCCTATGGCAGATATTATTAACCGCTGTAAAATAATACAGTGCTTGAATCAGACCGTTAAATCTTTTTCTTTACTATAAGCATTATTTATGCAGGAAAAGCTGGCTAGATTGTCAAAGTGACAAATCACCTGATTTTTTAAAAAATTTATTCGCAAAAGTGACTATGCACAGCCACAAAGCTAAAAATTCTCTCACAGCAATAGACGTGGATGCTAGCCAAGCGTTATTACCTGTAAATGGTACAAAAACAGTCTTTTTCACAAAAACATCTGGTGCTCAGTCTGATGCATTTGCATATATATTTATTTGTTTTGTCTGATCTTTTACCTATGGGCCCGGAAATATGGCATGGCAACATTATTATGATATTGAAGGCACTGTAGCCACCAAGTTTAGGATACTTAGATAGTTCTATTAATCGATGAACAAAAGCTCTACCATTTTGCATCACTTGAGCGACAAATGCTAATATCCCTATTATTGATAGTAACTGGAGTTTAGTGTGCCAAACACGGCCCATCCAATTTTAAAGATCTTCACATATTTTATTCATACGGTTTTGAGATATTTCTAAAGTGGCGTTTTTTTAAATCAATTTTAATACCCAAGAACTCCAAACGTTTAGTAGGGTAAGGTCTTTTTGTCTTGCACTGTAATACCTGCATGGTGGCATGTAACAAGCATGATCTATAAAGATTTTTTACATGCCTCTTTGGCATAAAAAATTCAAATATAATCATCAAGATAATGAGCAATCTGTGGACCGGCTTTCTTGATTTCCATAGTGTCTTCTAAACCAGAAGCAAAAATGTTGGAAAAACTTTGGGCTCGATCGTAAACCAAAACTAGGTATATTTGAATACCAGTATTCACCACCTACATCTGTGTGCCAGGTAAACCCAAGCAAATGTCTGTCTTCAGATACCACACCATGTAAGAAGGCATCAGACTAGTCTAATTTACAGATATAAGGGTCAGATAAATTTTTACACAATTCAAAGACTTTGTTGGCTCAATATACTCCAGAGAGAACTGGTCACCGGAAAAGCAATTACTTACGGATTGGCCCAGCGGCCATGATAAGTCTGGTATCTTTTGCATCTTAGTGGCATTACATTTCAGCAACGCGCCAAGGGGACTAGCAACGTACTGGTTAGATGGGGGCTCCAAAAGGACCAGATATTCTTCCAAGCTCAGCATTTTTTACCATTGATTCACTTACCTGTTCTTTGTATTGAGTAGCTGATGGCCAATCTGGGCAAACGTGCCCTGACCTTGACCCCATATAACCAAAGTTCACGCCATGCTTTATTTAATCTAATAATATTGCTTTATGATAGCCTTTTAAATGTGTGGGCATTCACTGTGTCATGCTGCTACATTGACCAGATATTGAGGTTTCGAATGGCAAGTCCCCTTGACACTACTTAGAGACATGTTGCCATATGCAATTAGGGAGAGAGCACTTGTTGCTATTGCAGTTTCTACAAATTTCTTGCGTACTTCCCACTTTACTGCCTTGCAACGCTGGTTGTGAGGTTGACGCAGGAAATGGACATTCGGCTATCACGTGATTGTAGGCATCTAATAGCACTAGGTCTTAAAGTTGATGAATCAAGGATTATGTTGGCTAATAAAGGTTGGCTGGACCGGTTTAAAACCACCAGTCGCCTTTTATGGGTGACTGCTTGTCTCAATCAGGAGTGAAATTTCTTTCTTCACATGGGTATTGGAAGATGAACATTGACGTTATGCTTATGCTTGAAACTCTGTCTTATGCTGTATGTAACTTCACTGTCATTGTTGAATTGAAATTTATGAATATGGGTAATGTTTGTCTAAACTATCATTTCTCTTGGATGAATTTGTGCTGTATTTACCTGAAGCACACTACACCATTTTAGTGTCAGATGAACTATTGTTCCAAACTAACCTCCAGTAAAACCATCATAAAGCAATGTCCCTGGCATTGCGCTGCCACTGGTGAAAGTTGAGCAAGTGTGATCTGTGACTTTACTTCTGTCTGTCCTTCAAAACCTAACCAAAGTTGGTGCCCTGGTAAATTGAAGGAATGAAAGTCAGCGGGTTCTGCAGTTTTATGTGGATTTTTAATGCAAAAACGGCGCTTCCATTTAAGAGATGCATGCAAACGATTTTCATAAGACCAGTCCTGTTTGTTTTGATAGAAAAGACAAGCTTTAAATTTGAGCTCCAAAAATATCCATTAACGGTATCCTTTGTTGTAACAGTGTGCCTTTTAGTATGGCTGAAAGTGAAAGCTTTCCTTTGGGCATTATCCTTATGTCTTCTATCAAACAAAGTGCTCGTTGAAGAACAATGTGCAAGGGAATCAAATCTAGATGGAGTTAACTTTACAAAAATAAAAGATATATTATGATGATACATTTGTAGGGAGCTTGATGCTGGAAGTCCAAAAGACTGTCCTTGGGGCCCCATGTTGGCTCATTGTACTGTGTGTGCTATCTCTACCACCAGGTGGAAGGTTCCTCCGTATACAATGGCAAAGGGAAAAGGGCTTGGGTAAGCTGACCTTTTCTGTACGAACTTATATTTACACAAATCATTTTCAGACTATATTGCTCCACCATAAACAAAGGCAAATGGAAAAGGGCTTGGGCAAGCCGACCTGTACTATATACACTTAAACTTACAGAAATCATTATAAGACTGTATTGCAGAGCTTTGATTAAATCGTTTTTTAACGACAGGACAGTAGAATATCCAATCAGAACCACCTTCATAAAGAGATCATTCCTATATTAAGCCCAATAATCTTTACTCTCATTTTTGTACATTCTTAAATAAAACATATCCCCCATTAAGATTTCATTTTTAAATCCCATTATTGATTTTCATACGGAAATTTTATTTCACTAATTTTTTTATTACCTTGGTGCAAAGGTACAGGTATGTTTGTCTTGATATCCACTCCCAATGAGTCGATATCATCTTTTGATGTCACGCCACACAAGTAAAAAGTGTCAACTAAGGAGAAATTCCTGAAGGTATCATCAAAAGTAAACAGGAGCAATTGACAGCCAATGCATGTGGATTTGTCCAAGACACTGCAGTCTCTTTAATACTTGTTTTTATACTGTCTTGTATTGGTACTACATGCAGAGAGCTGCTCTGATTTTCATAACTGTGACTGTTACGATGCCCACCTTCAGAATATTCTAGATTGTAGAGGAGCTCTACAAAGAATAACAACAATTAGATAACTTTAACAATAAAAATTATGTTAACAATCAAAAATCAGTACAAAGAAGGTAAATGAAATTATACACTTAGCTATGCTTATACTCTAATAATTAAAAGAATGCAGGTAAATCCTAATCCCTGGTGAGAGGTTCTCCACAGGTACTGAGCCACAGTTCCAAGTCCTATTGTAGATGCCAAATAGTCGGGTCCAAATCGCACAGAGGTGCAGTTTTCTTCCACTGTGGTACACAGAACACAGTGCTGGTACAAATCTTGCAGAGTTATAATTTGGTGCCAAGGCAGTACCATTAAACACCAAATATACCAGTGCACTCAAAGGCACTGTCCACCCTCCACATGTACAATTCATAAATGAGTATCTTCTTGGCAATAGCAATGGCTCATAGTCCCTCTGGTGTGAAGACTCACGGCTTCTGTCAGATCTCAGAATTCTTCTGTCTCAGTCATAAAGGGGGCTGCTTTATATACCCATACTGAGAACTCTGACCAGTATTCTACAATTTTCTGATTAATCACACATCATACTTCTCCATGATCTTTCTGGGACACATCAGACCTTTCCTTATGTTTACTACTGTGTCTGTGTGTAAGTCACCACTTCAGGTTTCATTGTTCACAAGCTAGATGAGCGTCACCCCAAATCAGGCGAACTCAGTGACCTGGCACACACTCAATGAATACAGTTAACTTTCCACATCGAAACAAACAGCCATACCCTCATCCATAACAATGACATTCGTGTGAAATAAAGCTAGGTCTTACTAGCAGTACATCAAAGACCACCTGTATCACGTGTTAGTTTTGATTAATTTCTGCATTTTTTTCTGTGCATTTATTCTGACAAAGGATTCCAACTTCTCTGTGTGAATGATGTTGATTGGGGTGTACCTAATCAACATCCAGGACATTGAACGCTGTGTCATTATTCAGTTATTAATTTTCATTAGATGCCTCTCTAATTTAAATGATTATGAGAGATATGAAAACCACAAAACGTATGTGTGTACAATGCAAAATTTGTTAATATATACAAGGGATGTTGGAGATATATATTGGTAAACTGCTGGATATATCGTGTGGACACGAAGACAAATAAATAAAATTAGAAAAGAAGATTTCCTTCAAAACAAGTCACCCAGTGTACTTGCAAAGGACAGTTGATGTCTTGTACACTCAAATTGAAATTGAAAAGCTACAGGAGAGAAAACATGAAATGTAAGAAAAACTTGCAACAAAACAGGGTCTTACGTTAAAATTTTAAAGGTAAAAAAATGCAATGCAAAAAGAAAGAGTTCTTCACAAAACAGAATATTAACTATCAGTTAAGTACACTTTTTACTGCAACTTTGATTCATTTATGGGTCACTTTTGACACAACATTGAATCATGACAAAATGGTCCCCATATGGTAGCACAAAATCATTATGTCTGACATGAGTGTAAACAACAAATCCCGGTGATACATATGTATGTATATGTATACATGCATACATACATACATACATACATACATACATACATACATACATACATACATACATATGACAGACCGCTGATGACAGATCAAGGTCTCTTGTGTGTCTGGTCTGTCACAAATATTTACAGGTCTGCTATTGTTGCTCTTAATTTCCATTTCCTTCTGATAGGACAACATACTGTTCAGAGATTCAAGCTTTAGCAACGTCTAAGTGCTTAGCTTTGGCCAAGATTGCATGATGATGGACAAACCTGGGATGTTAAATAGGAATGACACATCAACGCATAATAGTTCTGAAGATAGATACTAAATATTTACATTTTTTCAAGTCCCCTTAATAGATATAAATCCACATTCTACAACTTTGGTTTGTGGTTCACTGGGTACCCGTCCAACACTAACCTATAAAATGCAGTCGGCCTGGCACCCCTATCTATAATGGTTTTGAATATATTCCACATTTAACCTTCGCAAGTACTCCTAATTAGGATAAAGTAAAATTGTACAACCTGTGTGTTTCATTGGATGCGCTAACAGCACAAACATATGAATTGAAATTGTAATGGCATCTCCAGGTCTAACAGTTTTGAAGATATTGAAGTTAGATTATCGAATGGCCCTTATCTGCACAATTTTCAATTCTGTCACCCTCATCATAACAGGGGCAGACTTTATGTATTAAAACATAAGCACGCAAGTTCGACGTTTCTGCGTTTTAAAGTCTTAAACAAAATGTCGGACAAATTTGCTGATACGTAAAGAACTGAAAGAAAGAAATAAAGAAAGAGAAACAAAAAATAAAGAAAGAAAATCTCATTTTTGTCTTGATGTTGGCAATGATATTTGCAGCGCCGTTGGCCGTGGTACCAGATACGGCAAGAGTGCACGGGAAATATATCGTGGTGTTTGAAAAAAATACTCATCGACTGACAGGTAGGTTTCTACCTATTCCTGCATAGCTGGGGCTTTGGTTTATTTATTTTTATTTACATGGTGCCATAAAAACGATAGGTACTTATCTATGTTGCTTTAGAAAGCGTAAAAATTTAAATTTACGCTCTGATACTGTTGTTTTGTTTATCGGAAGCAATCTTTTTACAGCAGTTGTAAAAGTGTAAACAAGTGATCACCATCCTTTGGTATAGATTTTCGACTCAGCTTCTACATATTTTGGCACCAAACTCATGGCAATCTGCAGAACACACTGCAAATGAGAAAACGTACGTTTCAAATTTTAAATATTTGTTACATCTGAGATACTGCTAAGTTTGAATGGTGACACATAAAGGAAAAGGTTTTACTGAACTCTGGTGACAAAATACCATCAAATGTTTCACTTCCGAGGCACGTTGTTTTTATTCATTGCATACCTTTGCGGTAGATTTGATGTCCCTATCTTAAAAATTAAAGGAGTATTAAATCGATATTTAGTGAATTATGATCTATTTATGAAATTGCTATATAAACATTGCCACCATCTAACACTATAAAATGTTATAAGTAAAATATCCAGTTTGTAAGGTTTTCCGCGAATGCATGCTGTACAACACTTAAGATTTTAGATTTTTTTTGTGACATTTAGTAAAATTCATTGCTGACCTCACGTACATCACCAACCCATTTTAGCTACGACTGTATAGGAGAGCAAACTTTTTCATAAAATGTTATACACGCAGACAATATTTTGCCCCAGAAATTCCGTGTGTGTGTGTGTGTGTGTGTGTGTGTGTGTGTGTGTGTGTGTGTGTGTGTGTGTAGAAATATAAAAATAGCTAAAGACACGAATCAGGCATAGGAAACATTGTTCATAGTCGTTTTTCATAAAACATACATCAGCATATACAACAATCATTCCTTTGCATTTTATAAACTGTATGCGGTGCCATACCTAATAAAGGTACAATTTCTGTTGACTGATTGTCGTTGTGATTTTAACCCATTTAACTGTCATTTTTAAATCAAATTTTGTAACGGTGGCATTAAGCCTTTTTTTTATTTTCATAAAATTATAGCATGGTGAATACAAAGCATCACGCATTTTTTTCTGCAAGGCATTGTCGTTTAAGGTAAAGATGTCTGTAGATACAACAAAATATCCTGTTTGCTTCTTTTCACAAATTTAAATGTCCTGCAACATTTCCATATTGTTACATCCCGAAATGCATCAGCAAGCATGTGGGATATTGGTATAATCCCTTTTCTTGATTTACGAAACAATTACTTGCCATTACACATATCTATAGATTTGGGGCACACGCTACTTTAATACAGTGTTTTCCACGCTTTATCAAATATAGTTGCATGATTATTGTTTTGCTGATGTTGAATGACACAAAGATAAAGTGCGGAGTTTGTCTGCCATTACAAATGTGGGGATTTTCATACTGCTGGGTCATACCACTGAATAAAATGTTTGATCCTGGGCGTCCAGGTGCAGAGTTTAACAGTGCGCATGAAATGTCCTATGTGCCAGTGCTTGTAGGTTGTGATTCGATTTTCAACTCACATTTGCCTTTTGATCGTTCCATTGACTTGACTCCCCTAAGCAAGACATGTAATGAATAAGGGTACACAGGGTCACTAAAATGACAGTAAATCACACAGAAACAGATAAATCTGCACAGAAATCAAAATCAGTACGTTTCATGCACTTACAAATATAAGCACTTGAGACTAAACTATAAAGACAGGTATACAAGTATGCTTTATTTTCCAAGAATGTCAAACGAAGCGAAACTTAATTATTAGAGTATTTATTTTGTTTTGGTTCCTGTAGAAGAAAACGATTAAAGTCATCACGATGACGTGGGCAACGTATACAATGTATGATGAATCAAATAAATAACCTCCATACACTCATACATACATACATGTATCCTTTCTGGAGACAATATAGGAAGCAATCCACAACTGTATCATGGACATCTCCGAAAGCGAGCATGTCATGGTCTCAGAAACGCTAATTTTGCAGGTAGTGACCACTCACTTCTGCTGTAACTTTCCCTGTCACTTTTTATTGCCTTTTCATACTCAATATTGCGTTAATGTTTTGTTTTAGTTATGAATCGTGCGACTAGATGCAAGGGTTTGAGTGCCTCTTCTTTCCGGCCACGAGCCACTGGTTTCACAGACGTTGATACCATATGGGAAGTGCAAACCAATAAAAGGTATGCATACACATCACTGATGAATGCAATGTACATAATCCGAGTCAACCTGGCAGAATAGAACTACTATATGCATTACAGTATTTTATGTTTCACGAAAATAACAGGCAATACTCTCCATGTGTTATTGGTACTTCTTAGAAAGTACACGTATTATTTAAAACATGGATATAATGAAGATACATCATACCGTATTAGCCTGTAGGCTCGAAACCACATTAAAATGGATAATTATCCCTACCTTTATTTAAATTTATGCTAAATGTATTTTGACACAGTGTCTACCCATAAAGAGAATACACAGTGACGGTTTTAACTTTACAACGCTTGTTGCTTTTCAGGGGACTGTTTGCTCTCCGTTGCACTCCCCATGTACGTTATGTTGAAGAAAGCCAGTTCTTTTGGAAGGCCTCGTCTCGTTGTGCTAGTCACAAAAGCCACGGATGTCTGAAAACACACATAACTTATGAATGGGTAAATGTCAAAGCACCTTTCTTTTTATTATTGATCGAACGTTTTCAGACGTTACGGTATTATTGGCATGGCATGTGTTCTTTGTGAATGCAAATTATATTCTTTCTCTCTTTTTTTCTCATATAGATGTTTTTATCACGTTTATTGGTACACAATACATATTAAAATATTCTGATCTTTTCCTTCTAAGTTTGTATCCTTGTTTCATATCGTGTTGTAATATTAAACTCACAACTGTGCAGTAAAACAATTATCTGCTTGTAGGGATTAGACAGGCTAGATCAAAGGAAACTACCCCTGGACAAAACATTAATACATCCTGGTAAGAGCAGGGGGCATGTTTATTGCAAACATAATTATGGAATATCGAAAAAAAAATTATCGTGATATTCATTTCTATGTAGACATGTAACAGTAACAGCAATAAGTTGAATAAAACCTGGTTGTAGAAAAGATTTCTGTCGCAAAATGTGGTAGGAACTTGTAAATCGATGCAGTTTGCTGCATTAGAAACTAACACATGGGTGAAATAAAGCAAATGTACAAATCAGAGTTTCATGCTACGGTTCTTTTTAACATAAACATCATTATGATGAACTTTCTCTGTTGTCTGATAAACAAAGCTGCGTTCTTAAATATTAAAGTGCATTTCACAGGATATAAAGGAAATGGACATATGCATGATGCAAAGGCACAAGAAACGCCAAAATTCACGTGCATGTGTATGCTTTCAACAAGCTTATTTTGTTTCTAATGCAGGCTCGCCGCCCAAATATGACAGCAAAGTAGACGTTTATATTTTGGATACGTAAGTTTCAGTAGCGTCTAAAAGTAAAGAGTTCGATATATATTGTGGTATTTCAATTATTAGACCAATTGAATGACACTTCATGAGAAATAAACATTTTGTTTCCAATGCAATAAGCTGTAGAAGAAAAAAAATGAAAATCAACAAAAATAGTGGTATTGATTAACAGTATATGTCGATATTATTTATGAAAACCAACAATACCATTGCACATGGATATATATGCACCACCACAGATAAAAGCGTACCCTGTGAAAATATAGACACAATACAGGCAGCTTAGCTTTTAATTAATTGAATAAATCTGATGCACATGCCAATTGTCGCTCAGAGCACATTTTGTAGGGCTATTTGAAAGACACAAAGGAAACTGGTTGTTACGTTTACTTACACAGGGGAATCTACGCTGGGCACGAAGATTTTCATGGTCGAGCACATTGGGTAAGTGATGAATTCCTTATTGATGGAAAGTGCGTTTCCACCATGATGATTAGAGCTTGTACAGGCGTCCTTTGATGTACTTGCTTAGTTTCGTGCTCTTGGGTCACGTACTGCAGAATGGATAACAGCTTATGCTAAGCGACTTTATCTTGTAAAATCACCATACGTGAAAATATGCTGAAGTGATTTATGTCCATCTTCAGCTTGTCGCTGAGACCCGAACATATCAACTTGACCTTGTTTTACATATTGGCGTTAAACGGGACCCCAAATGCGTATAGACATAAAGATTCATGTCATTCAACCTGTCCCCCTGAATATAGCAAAGTGAGTTTGCTTATGCACATAACGATTTATGTGGGTCCTCAAGCGCCCACTCAGAATATAAGGAGATGTGTAAAACATGGAAACAAGTATCTTGTAATACTTTCAGTAAGACCAGCAGGCCTGGTTGAAATATTATTTAGCACCACCATGGCCATGTAATCGAATTTTGAAGAACACCACATAGTTACGTATTGAATGGCAAATGGGTCAGTGACCAAAGAAAATACCTAAAAAAGCTATTCTGTAATGTTTGCACCTTATATATGTTTTATTGTGCTGTGTAAGGTTTCTTTGTATCCATCCAGGGGGGAAATTTTGTTGATGATCTGGATTTCGACGTCACAGGACATGGTACGCACGTGGCAGGTTAGTTGTTGAAGATGCTATAGTCTTATCAATGAACCGTATGATAAACTATGCTTCGGCATATATAATATGCATGTGGTATCAATATTTTATATATATATATATATATATATATATATATATATATATATATATATATATATATATATATATATATATATGTGTGTGTGTGTGTGTGTGTGTGTGTGTGTGTGTGTACATATGTTTATTTAAAATCAAAATTTTCAGACCAAATATTAATATTTTGCTGAATATTTTTCAACAACATATAATCTTTAAAATTATGGCCACAATTTACTTAAATTTGAAGCAGGCATTATACTAATGTGCCTTTTGTAACAGCAACAGTGGTCCGGGTATGAGCGTCAAGCACATGTTCTTCACTGCTTTTCAATCTCTTCGTGCCTAATTTAATAAAAAATGACCCTCATTAAGTGGGAAAGCTGTTTTGCTTTCAGGTGTAATCAGTAGACTTTGCCAGTCTTGTCGGTTGATCGGTGTCAAAATACTGGATTCCAACGAAGACGCTACCACTACGTCTGCCATCAAAGGAATGAAATACGTCATATTTGAGAACCAGAAAGCACCGAAACGTCAAGCAGTTATAAAGTAGGTTCACACTTTAAATTGTCTATACAAATCATTTTTGGTCTCCAAATCATTTCTCAGTACTGTATATCTACTACATTCGAAGAAAAAAATGATGAAGGTTGTCTAATTCTGCTCCACATGAACATGGTGATTCGACAACCCAGTTCTAAAAAGATTATCATTAAACTGGCTGCAGCCCATTCTCATCCTGGCATATATATCAGCAATTTTCCTATCACAGTGATTATACAAATCGTTACATTTTGGTTTGTCATGTTAAGTTCTCTTTTAAAGCCTCTAAATGTTCGTGGTTTCTCATTGACCGAGGTGGTAAGGTTCTATTTGCATATAGTTGATGGGAAGGATGAATTAAAAATACATTTGTGTGTGTATGAATAGTACGTTATTGGTTCGTCCGTGCCGAAAGTATTCAGGGTTATAGTTTATTGAAGTAACCAGGGGCAAGTCCATTTATCATTTTAAACATAAGGAGTAATTTCTGTTTCCTCCTACGTTCAGCCAAAGTCTCCATTCCAACTCAATATAAATTTGCCCCCCCCCCCCCGTCATACGTTTGAATGCAGTGAAAAAGACATGTGCCGTTCTACAATTCGGTATACCACTACCTTTCCATTAATACATAATAAATGTAACTAGCACGAACATTGAATTAATAGAATTATCTGTAATTTAGGGGCGATAATGAATTACATCAATGTGGCAAACTATATTACGTGTTTGCACATCACACCCTAAGTATGTAAACAGGACGGTAACAAATTTATACCAGGATAATAATCATAGAGCCTCTTGTGTGGTTTATAACTGTGACTATGGGGGAACTTCTGGTTTATTCCTCCTTGCTGGGACTCAGTAGGCATAGACACTACACATTTGTTACAAAAATTAGGTACTGTGAATTCATTTAATCTCACGGAGTTGTAATTTTTACTTATTTCCTTGATACTTCAAGCCGCTAAAATAAGAATCCAATGAAAAATATTGTCCAACACCACATGGATAGGAACCACAACAAACATGGTGAATTTACAATTTCGCTGAAAGGTCCAAAAGACAAAACCGCCAAAATAGAACCCGCAAAAACAAATACATTCACATTAATCGTATTTCATTGGTCGATAAACAGTGACTACTTTATCCTCAAGTCACGACGACCAGCAGTTTTTCGTACAAAAATTGGGTAGGTATATTTCTTACCTTTGTTATACTAGTAATTTATTGTAACAAAATAAATCTTAAATCTTTTTCCACATACTTTAGATAGATTTAGCACAATGCTCTTTTAAAAATCTTACTAACTTGTCGCTTCACATTATGCCAGTGTAGCAGTGCCTGTTTTATAAGTTCGATACTGTTACTGTCAACATCACCAAGGAAAATGTAACGGAGAAACAGCGTGAGCTTAACTTTAGTATAGTATCACAGTAATAGCGTAAAAAGACGTATTCCCGAAATGTCAGCGATTTACCCCAGGGTGCACCCAGCAAAATCAACTCGGAAGTAAATGACATTTTATTTATGTACAGTACTAAAATGCAACCGGTGACATCCATAACTTAAGATTGAACTTACATGGTGTGACTACTTGAGTGTCCAAACCTATTTGGCTCAATTTTTTAATCAAAGTCAAGATCGTCATCACAATGAATGATTATAGTCTTGGTACGTCCCTGGGGCTTTTTCTTTACAAAAGTCTTTCAGTCATGCGTCAAGGCGTCCTCCAAGATGTTGAACCTTTTTGAGCTGAGGTGCCGAGTAGAATAATTTATACCTAAGCTTAGTCAAATCAACTGACACGTAAACTGACATACCTTTCAGTTTACCTTTAGCACAAATCACCACGGAATGAGTACGTGACTAACGAAGTGCACGAGGATCTGCCACGGCAATTCCGCATTGGTTTGGTAATAACCGAACCTTTGCGACCACTAGAAGTCCGACATCGAAAGGTTGAGATCTAACTCTTTCTTGATTACATCATGGTTTACCTCGTTGGCATTCTGTCCGTTTTCCCAGAAGCCTGACAAACACAAATACAGGTGGCGATCATATTGCTCCAGGTCATCCAAGCATGCCTCCAATCTAGCAACAGTGTCAAGTAGGGTGGATATAGTTTTTTCTTGCTTCACCTTATCTTCCTAGGTTTTTATTCTCAAGGTCGAAGCTTTTTCGATGGATTGTGCTTTTTTCACAAGACACTTTTCATGATCACAAAGACATGTCTCAAGTGACTTCAATAGCCTCATGTTGTTTTGATAACAGTTCAAACTTTGGGTTTAACCCTTCTGAAACTACTTATTTTGACTGTAGAGAAGATTTTCACTTGCATTTCCAATAATTTCGGATTCATCAGAGCTTCTGGTGAGACCTGAGCTAGTCCACTAGCTAGCCCTATTTCTGAAGCATCGACGGTAGAAGCCTTCAATACCAATATAGCAACTCGATGCCTCATACTGGGGCTAGTTTGCTACACGTTTCCATTTTGCTGGTCAGCAAATTCACCTTCACCTATTGTGCCTCTTTTTTGTCGGCTTTAGTTGACCCCTCTGCAGATGGTGTGGTTTCATAAGGAGCTTCGGCATTTCCTGGGAGGGTAGTTCCTTCTGTTAGTGTAACTGGCAGCAACCTTGGTTGTTCATTGTATACTGTGTCCATTGAAGATCTAATTATGGTGCCAATGTCCATTTCAATCTGACCTATTTCGATATTTTCAGCCATGCCAATGTTATGTAACACACTAGGTTCCTGTCAACGTGTCTGCTGTGAATGTGTCAATGCAGAGTTGGTCACCACCAAAGTTAATTCTGAAAACAATTCTTCTCATATAAAGTTCTCAGCAAAATTGTCTCCCTAGATGCCTGGATACAAACATCATACTGTTCTCACATTTGTATTCGAAGTCTTGTCCAGAAACTTGCCAAAAATTAATATCTTCAACAGTCTTTCTTTTGGCTTCTCAAATATTTCCTGTCATAATTCAGTAACCAACTCAAGGCAGTTTTACGTTTAGGAAAAGATGCCATTTATTAACAGAAACCTATCAGTGGTAGCTAGTTGCAACATGGAAGGTGTGCATGCAGGCAACCCAAGATTATCTGCCAAGTGCATACACATGGCGTACTCCCCCGTACATAAACTATCAAAGTACATCTCTATGTAACCCCCCCCCCACCATGTCTATCTCCTTTGAAAGAAAACCCATGTATAACTCTTCATGTGGTGACCCAAGTTGCTGGTAAGGCCATCCTACAGCTTCAGTGCACATGGCTCTTGTGTCTGAGCTGCTTATTTTTTTGTGGCTTAACCCTGTAGCACATAACTGGGAGCACACTACCTCAGTGATGACACTGAGAGGCTTCCCAGTCGACACAGAAAATTTTTAGAGATCACCAGAGTCACCGTTGCAATTTCTCCTCCCGCAGAGCCAGATGAAAGAGACAACTGAAATTGCTATGAGCATGAAAGTAACACACAAAAACCATTCTAAGGATATGTGTCATAAAAAGTAAACTATACTACACATGAAATACATTATGACAGCATTCTTCTGGGGCTAGGACAGGTGGAAAGTAAAATCACAGAATAAAGCTGAAAAATAGCTACAAATTTTTCTTTCCACTGATACGCGTCATGCTCTGTTGAAAAGCGCTCAAAGATGTGAGAAAATGTGCCAAACTGTCTGATGATTGGTGAGGGCAGGTTACCACTAAACGTGACTGGTCATGTAAATCAGCTCACATCCCACCAACCCATACACCAGCATGGGTGCCAGGGCCATTTGACCCTATACTAAATAAATAAAATATTCTTTTCAAATGTTTCCTGCCATAATTCAGTAATCAACATAAGGCATCAACATAAGGCACTTAAACATTTGGCAAAGGTGCCATTTATTAACAAAAACCTATCAGGGGGAGCAGGTTGCAACATGGAAGGTGTGCATGCAGGCTACTTAAGACTATCTGCCAAGTGCCTACACATGGCACACTTCATGAAGTGGCAACTGTTCCCCCTTAACTACCAAAGTGCATCCCTATGTGAAGCCCAAGTTCAAGACGTAGTACTTAGGTAGTATACAAATAGGAAGCCATCTAGCTTACTTCTTGTATCTGAGTGGAAGTAGGGGTAGAGATGTACCTTTGGAGGTGTCTCTTCTCCAGAATCCATTAAGCCTAATAAGGTCTGGAGAGACACCCGCTTCGAACGTAAAACTAGCACCTCCCCTGCGAAAATTGTGCCCTGAGAAATCTGAGGGGGGGGACTCAATTTGTTTAAAACAGATTTAACTATGTTTATGAAGGTGATATGGGTGCGTAATTTCTGCTGACCATTAGTCTTGTACGCAAATAGTGGGGCCTGTTTGTCCAAGTTCCCATTCAGGTGGAGGGAATGGACCAGGGTGGAGATAGGAAAGAGGGGTGGTTTGTCAAAGAGGGCATTGGGACTTCAATGGTCTTTTCTTTGTACTGAATGGTTTTGCTCCAGCAAGCCAAAATGAAGGCTCCCCATGAATAGAAAAGCACATCCCCCACCCAAAGATTCTTATCTGCATTGAAAGACACCGCTGACTTGTGACTTGGGGAGCAGGTAAGACTTCCTAAATAAGTACAAGAGAGCCTTTAACACTGCTGCCCAGAAACAGGTGAAGATAGATCCAGGATTTTGTGCATGTCAAAAAGGATGTCTGGTCATATTGGCTGCTTTTGACTTACCCCACTCCCCTTGTCATGCTTAACTCACACAAACACCGTCTGAAGAACCCAGTTACCTTGTAGAGGATAAGGGAACCCAGCCTCAAGTTGTAAAATCCTAAGGTTGTTAAGATATTGTTTCACACTAGAAAATTTTAAAGACATGGCTAGAAAAGCTACATATTGTTTCAAAATTACATTGTCCATTGGGAAGGGCTTGTAAAGGAAAAAGGCACAGAAGCGATAGTAAGCATTCAAATGTGTCCAATACCTCACTTTGTTGACTGGGCACAGTCTAAACCTCAATGCTTCTTATCTTCTGTATCCAAAGTAGTTTCCAGAGCCACCACATTGCGACCTAATATGAAAGGAAAACAAAAGTGTTATATGATATATGTTGTAACAATTTGTCAAGGGTTAGGCTGTACAGGTGGTTCAAATGGAAGTCTAGGTATCACAGATAAACAGTAGAGTCCAACAGGGAAGCCCAATTGGATAGAATGTTCCGGATACCTGGTATGTGGCTAGTGGTGATGTGGATATTGTACTGCACTGAGAGCCAAAATAGTTGGCGCAGAGCATCCATAATCAGAGATTCCCTACAAGAATCTTTGTTCAATATTCCTTTGGCAGCCATACTGTCTGTGAACACTCTGATGCACTTATTAGCTCACTGGGGTTCCCACCTCTTTGCTGCGCACAATATAACTACAACCTCCTTGTAACTTATGTGCAGGTTGGATACCTCTGGCCAGTCCATTTCCCAGTTTAAGTGAAACCAGTGAGTGAAATACACTCCACCTGCCCCTTTGTTGGGAGAGTCCATTGTCACAAGATCCTGAGGTATTGAGTCTAACATGAGAGGCTTTCCATTAAATGCCCTCAGTAAGTCAGACCACAATTGTATGTCTGCCCGCACAGAACCATGGATAATAAATTTGTGATTTGCTGCTTACAAATCATTCTGGGAATCTATCAAGCATCTGAGGAAGGTGTAACCTCCTGTGACTGCTTTACTGCACAAGTTCAAATGACCAAATAACTGTTTTAGCTGCTTCCTGCTTGCCCAGCGCTTTAGCAGGAATTCATGCGGCAAGTCTTGTAAATGTAAAAGCTTGTCACTAGGTAAGCTAAAACGTCATTTCAGTAATGTTGATTTCAATTCCAGGAAACACTATGCACTGCAATTGACCAACTACTTTGTCATAATTGATAGCAAAGCCTAGTTTTATCAACAGTGCTAGCAGGGTGTTTAATGCCTGAAAGCCTTCTCCATCATCAATATATGCAAAAGTTCTAGAATATCCCCTCCTATGCATCATCCTACACACAGCCTGTGAGATATGATTGAAGATCCTGGTTGATGCTCCAGCTTAGAAAAGGAGAGTCCTATCAACCATGTATGTAGGCTCATGTTCCCCTTGGAATTCCCACTGTAAGCCTGTGACTTGCTGGCTCTCTTCACTAATTAAGATCGACCTGTACGCAACATGCAGGTCCACCTTACACAGAAAAGATCCTTTCGTCAGCGTATTCACTACAGCATCAAAGGATTGTAATGGAAAGGTTCATAAGAGACATAGTCATTTACCACCCTGCCCTCTGAAAGGCTATAGTTATGAATGAGCTGGAGGTCATTTTCCCCTTTAGGTCTTCGCAAAGGCTTCACATCGAGCCACAGGTGAGGAGGTACAGGGTGGTTAGGCCTAGCATGTTGCTTGCCACATCCTGGTGCATTGCACACATGTACATACTTGCACCAAGCACCCCACCCGCACCCACACAGACCATTGAAATTGCCTCAGATCTCTCGACCATTACTAGTGTAACAAGGGCCCCTGTTGTGAGTTTTCCTGTTGGAAGTATTCCCATTACCTCTGGTGCTATTGTCTTGACTACCCAACTGCGCACCACCTTGGTGCTGGGTGCACTGCCCACCATTGTACCTATTACCCTGATCCTGATTTGGCTTGTTTCTCATGAAAAAAAGCATCAACAGGTGTGACTGGTCAGTTCCCCATCTAAATCCATCCCTTGCTCGCATGTAACAGTACGCCCCGTCATATTGCAAAACCCTCATGAGGGGTTAAACCTCCACAAGTTGTGCAATTTCAACCCTGTGCACCATGTAATCTGTAAGGGCATGGGCCTGGAGGCCCCCTGTCGGCTGCAAGCTTGTGTAAGATAGTGTGTTCACAACAGTCCATTGGGCAAAAATAACAGATTCCAGTTTCACTTTGCACTGTGTTTTTACACAAAGTTGAATACCCCTGGCATTTACGATCTCCTCCTCCGCCATGACATCGTGAGCGTATTCAATAAAATCAACAATATCCTAAAATTTCACCTCACCTCTTGCTCGGAGGGGGGGGGGAATTAAACACGACAAATTGGAGAAACTTGAACTTGCTTCTGGCAAATGATTGGGGATGGCATTCCATTGTGATTCTTGACCATTGTGTGTCATCCTCGTGTCTTGGGCTAGCAGATTGTGAATGGTGTTACCTTGTGCTGCTCTTAGTTCTTTTAGGGCCTATGCAACAAACGGACCTGAGCATAGCTACTCTAGGTTTAGGTCCATGTTGCTCAAGATCATTGATTGATGTCCCCGGAATGATTGTGTTTGCACTGCCTGTTCCCAGGGTGCCGCCAGTTTGTGCATTTTAGTCTGTGGCCTGGGCCCAAATATCAAATTCTTGTGCATGCAACCTACCGATGCTATCATCACCCATACTTCCCTGGGATGCTGAAGACTGCTCTCCCTGTTGCATGTTTTCTGCGCTTACAACAGTGTCATCCGTGCTGCTGCTGCTGCTGCTGATGCTGCTGCTGCTGCTGTAAGGCATCTTACACTGCATCGTAAATGCAGGCAATGTGTTGCAAGACCTAGACGTCAATGTATAAAAACTGCTATACTGTACTATGGTCCATACCACATATGACGCAATATGTTGCACTTACAGTTTGCATTTAGTCTTCCCAAAGTGGAGGTGGTGGCAATTTGAAGGTAGGTGCAGTCGGTCATACTGATGTGGAGCTGATGAATACCTGTTCCTGAGCATGCGGAACAATTGTCCATAGGCGACTTCTTGTTGACTTAGCCCTGAAACACTGGCAAGCCCCTGGTCGGCAAAAAGGGCCGTTGCGACACGAGAATCTGCCTGGCATTCTGTCGATTATCGCATGAATGGCTGGAAAATTAGTCCTGATTCGACCACAGTTGAAGGTATTCACGCCAAAGTAAAATCATAGAATACAAGGGATAAATCGCTACAACTTTTTCTCCCCACTGATACATGTCTGAAAATCCCTCAAAGATGTGAGAAAATGGGCCAAACTGTCTGATGATTGGCGAGGGCACGTGACTGGTCACGTGAATCGGCTCACGTCCTACCCACCCACGCAGCAACGTGGGTACCAAGGTCATTTGATCCCATATTAAATTAATATAATATTCGTTCTACTTGATGTGCGCCATCTGGTGTCTCTCCTGGACATGTTTTCATCATTCTAACTATTATATGTGTGTTCAGTACGGGAGGAATGAACTGGTTGTAAACGTCGCATTCTTACATACTATCATTATTACGTGAAACAGAAAAGGTCACTTCACAAAGGTTAGAATGAATCGCCGGAAAACAGTGCATCCAAATGTATCCTTGTAGCGTAATTTCAAATACGCAAATGTAAATTGTTAAGAAAGACATGTCATGTATTCACACCAGTTTAGTGAGGGCAGTTGAATGCCTGTCGTCGTTTCTGTTGAAATAATAGTTGCGCTTCTTTGCAGCTTGTCGGCAAACGGGAATCCTAGTCCGGTAATAAACGAGCAAATCAAGCTAGTTCATGAAGCTGTAAGTACATACTACCTATATCAAGGATATTAAGGCGACTACTGTTATTTAAGAGGTCAAAGGGTACCAGTCAAGAACAGTTGTTTTAACCACCAACCCTTATTTATGATGATGATTCATATGAATTTCAATTTGGTATAAAATCGGCCAGGATTGCCTCGCATATGTGTTTTCTCACATATGTCTTCTTCTTCTTCTTCTTCTTCTTCTTCTTCTTCTTCTTCTTCTTCTTCTTCTTCTTCTTCTTCTTCTTCTTCTTCTTCTTCTTCTTCTTCTTCTTCTTCTTCTTCTTCTTCTTCTTCTTCTTCTTCTTCTTCTTCTTCTTCTTCTTCTTCTTCTTCTTCTTCTTCTTCTTCTTCTTCTTCTTCTTCTTCTTCTTCTTCTTTTGCCCTTTTTGATTAGTCACATTTGTTCTACTTATTCATGAATGAAGGAAATGTAGCTTAAACCAAACCTGTAATTATTCTGTTTTAGCACAATTAGGCTTCTGTGATCACATCGATGCTGGACATAATTACCTTAATGTCATAACATGAGTTTTTGCGATTTAAATCTTTGCAGGTTTAGAGTTTCTAACACAGATTAAGTTCATCTATTATGATGGCATCATGAGCATTACCTAGATGAACTATAAAATTCTTACAAAATTAAATATCATATGTGGACTATTGGGCACAAGGTATGGCCGGCATACCTAAATCGGATTAAAAAAAAATAGTACGAGCTGCAGAGAGGTAATTATCAGTGTCTAGAGAAAAGAGGTGTTTTTACGTAAAGCCAGAAATATCTTATGCCGCTAGATATCGGTGGGTATAATTCATAGGCTCTGGCCAATTTCTAATATAAAGACATTCATATAACGCGAAAATTTAGCTGCACATGCAAATATTGTCACCCAAAGTATCATAATATTCTTAATTATAGCTGATCTATACAGTTACGGTTGCAAATTGGTATGTGCGACGTAAATTCAATGATCATTGCCACTGTGGAAATATAAAAAAGGGATAAAAAAACTATTATCCATATCATATTTGTCTTTTCCCGTAAGGGAATCACCATTGTAGCCTCTGCAGGTAATGATGGACGCGACGCCTGTGAGTTCACGCCGGGCATGGAACCAACAGCGTAAGTGTTTTAAGAAGGCTGTGGTTAAGATGTAACCAAGAGAAGTGCATCATAAGCGTCTGATTTGGGTAAATTAGCCTGACGCTGAACAATATTTCCGTGAGCACAATATCTGTGATATTATTACCTGGGTCTTACCTTGATTGTACATTCTGTTCTTTGTGGAGATAAGGACTTGTTTATTTAGAATATCTGATGTCATTGATGCGAATTAAATTTGCTACTAATACAAGTAAACAATTATATGTGTTTCCTGGCTTTGTATATCAGGGAAATGAAGTTATGCAGTCTTCGATTTTTAATATTCATATTTGATTTGCTCCGATTGTAATTTTGCCATCTTTGCAAGCGTGTATTACATGCCAAATTATACAACATGTGTCACTAAGACCAATCGAATATTCGATGTGTGTAATGAAAAAAGGGTAAAATCATATAACCATACAAAGCGTAAAATGGCAAGTTTGGGAAGGTGTCTTTACAATAATACGAATAGAAACTGACGAGAGTAGCCACTTTTTTGTAGAATCACTGTTGGGTGCACCACTAAGACTGATGCATTTTGCGTCTACTCAAATCGAGGATCTTGTATAGACATATTGGCACCGGTGAGTTTTTAGTGTCAACAGCTATATTACAATGTAATTCCAAATTGCTTTCAACCTTGGAATAAATGCCGCTACTCCTAAATTATGGCAACATAGGAAGCAGTATTTAATTATAAGCGGTTACCTTAAAAATAATACACAACCATATTACTATAGCATTAGGAACGATGGTTACATCGAGGCTTTCCTAATATTTCATAGGAACAAGACGGCTTCTACAATACCCCTTGCTCAACTGACCTTGTAGATATAAAGAATTATGCCACAGCAAACATGATATGAAAATAAGAAAACGCGTGTGAGAGAGGTACGCGTGAGTTGTGGCCACTCATACCACTTTCAAGCGGACTATGTAAAATTACAATTATTTTCAATTTCGGAATATCGACTTAATTGTTTGATCAATCTTGCAACTGGAGAAGTAAGTGACAATCTTGACCAAAATAATTATCAGGCTCCCAACAGATCAAAATATTGACATCACAGTTTTTTGTGAAAGCAAGCTTACATTTTCAAGGAAGCATCTTTCGATATGAAGAACAAGCTATATCATCCCTACGTGTGTCGTCGACTGGGTCACTTTTCCCTCATGAACTTACGTTTTTTGTTTTTCCTTTTCAATATTTTGTTATCTGCTGAGAACAGGTTGGCCACAAACGCACTAATCCAATCTCTCTCTCTCTCTCTCTCTCTCTCTCTCTCTCTCTCTCTCTCTCTCTCTCTCTCTCTCTCACACACACACACACACACACTTACACAAATTAAAAAAATTGCGGCATGACATCACACAACTAACCTCATGAACGAGCAGATGAAAAGTATTCACTGTTGCTGAAAAAAAAACATACATATTTTCACATATATGACTTCTCTCTAACAATAAAATTAAATCATTTTAATATAATTCCAACCAAAGTTGAACATATTTCTGAAAGCAGTTATACAAATGCATTGGTAAAAAGTGCTAAGATTTGTACGTGGTGCATTCGGAAAAAAAGCTAAAATACAAATGCATGAATAAGTAAACCGAATCATCAAACCTAATCAATGAGGTAGAGAACATGGCACCTCCCGCCACAAAAATGTCAATCAGACAAATTAACCACTTGTATGAGATACGAAAATAAATGTATTTGGAACCACCAGTATCATCCATCTCTCATATCTAACTGTATAGGCATTCGATGTCACTACGTTTGCCTAATGATACCCTTATAATAAAATTGAATGCATTATCTGCCAGCGATCACGAAAGAATTTCGGATGAGAAATGACGTTTCCACTAATATCAAGAGAATGGGAAGCGATCTGTTTGGCTGCACTGCTGATTATCCCTATTGACGTGAAAAAAATGGAATCTGCTTCACAAATCTCCTGTTCACGACATTAGAATATAGCACTTGTTCCATGAAATTGGGCATAACGCTAAATCTTTCTTTTCTTAAAATAGTTGCAAAATCACTTTAGAGTAACCTTTCAACCAACCTTGTCTGTGACTTATCCAACCTAAATGTCTTTTAAGTATACACAGCATTTAACCGATACATTTTGAGAACAAACCTTTTGAAAAGAATGCCCAATATATACTCGTCGTGACCTTTATAAGAAACGTATTTGCACACGAGGTCAATCCAAACCAAATTTGAGGATGCAGCCAACGTTTTCAGAGGCATTCATTTTAGAATTTCCCGGTAGCATTCCTGTTAAGACCATATATTACTCGAGCACAACCCTGTGGAGGAACGTGACAAAAAACTCACCCAAAGGCACTATCCTTTCGAAGTTTGAAGAAGACACAGCTAAAGATTGTTGAGTCTTGAAGATTTTCCCAATAACACTCATTAACTAAATCACTGAAGCATGGCGAGTAAACAAACTCACGGGAACTTTCCATCAAATTTGGAGAGGATTCAGCCAGCAGCATTTGACACAAAACATGATGTATCTCCCAAAAAATGCTCACTTTGCACAAAAAAATGACTTGAAGTGGCGCTGAGAGAGAGAGAGAAACGAAGAAGAAGAAGAAGAAGAAGAAGAAGAAAAAGGAAGAAGAAGAAAAAAAGGAGAAGAAGAAGAAGAAGAAGAAGAAGAAGAAGAAGAAGAAGAAGAAGAAGAAGAAGAAGAAGAAGAAGAAGAAGAAGAAGAAGAAGAAGAAGAAAGGGAGTGTGAAGCAGAGGAGAAGACGAGGAGGGAGGATGAAGAAGAGGGGATGCAGCAGCAACAACCAAACGAGCAGGAGGAGGACAAAGAGAAGGAGGAGGTGGAAGGAAGGAAGCAGGAGCAGATGCTGTAGCTAGCAGATGAAGAGTAAGAAAAAGAAGGCGAGAAGACTAAGAGGAAGAAGAAAACTAGGAGGAGGAGAGGAAGCGAAGAAGCAGTGGCAGCATATGAAAAAGCGGAAGAAAAAAAGAAGGAAGAAAAGAAGTAGGAAGAAGAAGGATGCAGAGAGGAACCAACAGCGACAGCAGCAGAACAAGAAGGACCAGGAGGAGACGGGCAAAGAGAGAGAAGCTTTGGCGAGTACAAAATCTCCAGAGCTTGTCGATTCACTTTTACAGCGCTTACATTTCCACTCCTTCACGGGGTTTACCTCTTTCCTGTTGCTAAATGTTGAGCCATATGACAATTAAAACCGGATAATATTTGCAAATAGCACACTTTCCTAAAACTTCAAGGTCACGTAATACTTCTGCTTGAATATTACAGGTGAATGGCTCGTTGAAAATACACGTCACCCATATCCATTCACTTTCACCGTCACACTTGGAAATAAATTAACAGTGCACCGGCAATTATATCAAGAATAAGTTTTCTATCCATTCAATAACTCTACGTATAAGGACCAACTTGAACAAACCGATAATGAACTCATTATATCTATAAGAGTCCCATGTGTTCTGAAGCGTCACATATTTCTTTTATCGCAAAAATAGTTTTGAACCAGAAATAAAGATACAATGGACTTATCATATCTACACAAGAGTACCACGTGTTCTGAAAATAGTCACATATTTCATTTATGACAAAAAAATAATATTTAGAACTTGAAATAAACAGATAATTGTTTCATTATAGTCTACATAAGAGCAGCTTGCTTTTTAAATTAAGTCGCATATTCCATTTATCACAAAAGTCTTGTAACAAATAATTATCTATTGACTCTATTCTGCAGCATTATGCTAAGAAATGAGCTACAAGTCCTCCAAAACACGGCTTTCAGAATAATTGTTAGGCAGTATAGACAGACTCCAACCGTTGACTTACACTTTCTTGGCAAAATCCCAAGTGTAGAACATCGGCAAAGTCAACATCATCTAAATATTTTCATGCATAAGCTTTCTCATAACTTTGTGCCAGATTTTCTGTCATCAAAATTCACGCATCCCCTCACTGTTCACTCGTAATCCCCCACTACTAGTGCCTTATACATCCCTTAACAAATAATTCACATGGAAAATACAGTCCTTCCTATCCCCAACCTTACCTCAACAACCTAACTTGTCCTCCTTTAAATCTGCCCTGATAAAATACCCTCCCTGATTCAACTGTAATAACTTATGCCAACAAATTTTACCTTTACTTTACCTTATTTCTTATTTGCATATTTTTAGTTTACTCTATTTCAACCTGCAGTTTACCATTATTTATATTTTACTTGCTTGCCATTAAGGTGTGTATCCTATATTTATAATTATGGGTAATTTTTGGACTTTATGTTTCTGCTTTTTTGTGGTTTGCCTTTTATGTCTGCGTAACTACTGTTGAAGATGATTTATGTATTTTGCGTCTAATATGTATTCTCTAATTGCACAATTAAGTTTAATGGTCTATTTTTTACAAGTAAGTTTTTTCTACTATTTTATGTTAACACAATGTTTGTCTTCTGACTAATTACTATTTTTGTTGTGTCTCATGTTATTATTTTATTTTTGTATCTCATGTCATCGTTCCAGATTATCTTTTTTCATCCAGGCCATGGCGGGAGATCAGTGCTTTTACACTGAGCCAGTAACCCTGGTAATAAAAACAGCAGAGGTTCCAAAACTCCCGATTTTTCGAAATATCTCCCGAAATTTAACTTATTTCTTTCAAGTCTTCCGATCCCCCGAATTGGGAGAAAATAACTTGGCACCTCTGAAACAGAGAATCGTTGACAACATCGTTGTTGGTGGCAATTATCATTTTGATTTTCCCCACCAACAACGATTACTCGTAAGATGAAAAAAAGTAGTAACTCATTCTCCAGTCATGTAAAATTTTGTTCATCATGTTTAATTTGGTTTTTATCACAAAAAATATGCCCTAAGCCAGCCTGGTGTGCATCTTTGTTTACGTTCGTCGCAGTTATTCCACGTGGGGTGTCACGTATAGAAAACATTCTTTGCTTACATTTTATTTTGTCTGTATATGAATGCACTACGCAGATGATGCAGACATGGCACAATTGAATTGTAACAATGTTTAGGTCATGTGGTGTGCAGTGAGTTACCACTTTTGAATCTCACTCTAGAAAATGATAATTCACGTTGAATCATAGAATAAAAAAGTTCAACTCAGATCAATTCAACTCGTGCTTAATAAATTTATTAAAATGTCAAGGCAATAGACTAATAAGACCAGACTTAATTCTCAACATGCTCAAATAAAGCACCCTGATTCCAAGTTCAAATTCAGTTTAAATAGGTAAGTAACAAATTATCAATCACGTTCTTTCGGTCGATCATGTGACTGCTAAGTTAAAAGAGTTCCCTAGCAACCGTTGCTGAAGAAAGCATTTAAGAATATCATGAAGACCATTTGTGCCAATTTTAATATTTTTATGACACAAGGCACAATAATACCACCCTACGCCTGGACTATGTCTGGGAAGGGGCAATGGCAACATGGACCATCTTCTGATATATGCTAAATAACTCATCGCCCATATCTTTTACATGGATTGTGAAACAGGACAAGCCTATAAGAGATGCCAACTGTCCCTAATCTTCAGGGAGAGTTCCTAAAATTAGCTGAAATTTTGACCAATTTTCGGTGTTTGTCCCGAATTGAAGCTAATTATTATTATTATTATTATTATTATTATTATTATTATTATTATTATTATTATTATTATTATTATTATTATTATTATTATTATTATTATTATTATTATTATCATTATTATTATTATTATTATTATTATTATTATTATTTCTTTTTTACATATTCTTTCTTAAATATGCTCTGCCCCAGATATTCTCACTAAAATGTGTCAGAAATGGCATTTTGAATGTTGACATCCCTGGCCTATATTAATCCCTCTCCACGGCACAGATGTTTGCTTGATGGAGGATACCTAAGGACTCTGAGAAAACCATCGTGCACAGTCAGAGTTGTAGGGACTCTTTCCACCTGCTTCCCCGGCCGTGGAGTCGAACCCGGGCCGCAGAGGTGAAGGCGTGCGTGTTGCAGCTCCGCCAACCGTGCACCAATATATCGCTAGTGTTAGCGCCCAATAATCACGGTTGACACTCGTCTTTTCGTGACTTTGAAGAACCATAATAAAAAAACTTTCATTGAATAGGGGACAGAACACAATAATTATGCCTCCAAAACACCGTTTATAAATCCAGGCTATTAACAAGAGACATGGAATAGACGAGTACAAGATTTTTTGAAGGACCCCATACGGATGTTACTTTTTACACATTACAGCCAGCCGTATCCAGACAGGAGGGCTTACGGCAGACCCATCTGACTGACAGTTCTGCTGGACTCAACCTCAAGAGGAGTGGACTGCTTTTTGTTTGTACTTTTCTTTTCTTTTTCCTTTGTTTTTTTTGTTTCTGTGTTTGTTGTTTGTTTTTTTATGTTTTGTTTTTGTTTCTGATTTTGTTTTATTTTCATGGTATCAGTATTATGCTTCAAATAAGGCATTGTGTATCATTTGTAACTGTAAGCCGGAAGTCGACATTATATCTGGAATGTATGTCGCCCTTTTTCATCATTTACAGGGTGAAGATATCGTTAGTGCTTATATTAAAGACCGCCGATCACAAGCGAGCATGAATGGTAGGTTTGTGTTTTCACAAATGACTAACTATTTAGTGGAAGCGAGAGTTCTTCACGCTCCATCCCCACAAATAAATGTTTATACAACCCGTTTGGGGTCACTCTATTTTCATGTAGCCACCCAGCTTTTCTGCTGAAAACATACTATACGGAAACCATTATAGACCATAATGTCAATATTGTTCATGTTGTTATTCTCTACACCGTTGGCAAATTAGGATTAGCTATTGATGCAAAATATTCGCACATCTGCAAAACACAAATATCTTTGACCTTTTTTCAATACAAAAAAATTAGATCCAAGAAATATACTTTGTAATTTATGTTTCTTTGTACTTGAGAATAAATGATAACTATCAGTTGTTTCGACTTAGAAATTTACACAGGTAATATACATGTATAGACAATGTAAATTTTAAAAAATGTTTGCGATTAAAATGGTGCAACTTTTTCGACTTGCAAAGACCTTCAATTTAGTATTGAGGATCTTTGCGTATGATCGATCTCTCGAGCCCCGACGTGAAGATCTTGTGAAGTACCCTGGTAAATAGAATCGACATTTTTTAAACGCGTGTCTTTGGGGTTATGGTTTCTTGAATGATTAGCTACCCGTGCACATCGGAAGGTACATATAGTAAGGCAAACTGGACGCAGTCTGTCTGAGTGCAAAGAGCGGCTGGTCTGTCAAATGTGCATCTTGCGGCATTATAAAAACATTTTAGAGGTCATTTTCATTTACCTGTATAAGTTTATGTTGCCTTCAGCACTTTTGAAAATGTGTATATATTTTAAATTAATTATGCTTTTAGGCACATCGATGGCGACACCTCATGTGGTAAGAACTCGACCAAATGATTAACTTTTCTGGGCGCCACAAACATATGTCGGCGAAACTTGCCGTATTTCTTTCGGAACATGCTGCACGTTATGGTTTTTTGTTATCTATTCATTCAGACCTATAAGTGAAAGTTCAACCACACACACACACACACACACACACACACACACACACACACACACACACAACCGGCATATAGCATTGAGTGGTGCTTTGAACCAATTTTGGCGCGGATTAGAAAAATATATTACAGATAATTACTACGATCTGTGGAATGGTTCATTTTGTTTCAGTATTCATTATCTGTATGACAAGACGACCGTCATGACATGCACTCTAAAGCATTTTACTATCAACATGATCAATTAAAACGTGGAAAAACTTATTGTCACCTGTTGCTGGTGCATAATATCTGTGCTATGTTTAAGAAAAATTTGCTGCACTTGCAAGAAATTTAATGCAACTGACCAATAACAGAGTATAGAAAGAAAACAAATGACAGACCCCCCCCCCCCCCAGTGCATAGGCCTTGCTCCAAATGAGCACGTAATAAATCGTAATATTCTTGTATGCGCGCAGACAGGTGTTATAGCGTCACATTTGGAAACGACTGGCCATTGCAAATCCCCAAAGGAAATAGCAGATTGGCTCAAGAGGACGTAAGTACAACCTTGCTATTTCCCTACATGGTATGATACCGCCTTTTTCATGATTTGTATGGTTACTACAGTCATTCTCAAGGTGGTTTGCGACTAATGCCTGACCAATTTCCAGCATTTGGGGCGAAATTTTATCATTCGTTTCTGTCGACTTCTTTAAAATGACAATGTTTGATACGATGTAATGTACCTTAACTTGGAGGCAGCATGGTATATACAAATTCATTCTTCAAAAAATGTCCCACTATATATTATAATAATAATTTGTCCATTGTGAATGTCTCCTTCTGTAAGTTCTTGCTCTATAATTTGGCATTCTAATCGCGTGACGTTTCCCAAACTGGTATACATTTGTTTGTGTTCATTTGTAGTGTCATAAAACAGCATAATAATTGAACAGACTCGCGAATTTAGAGCAAGTACGAGCATCTTCAGAAAGAGCACGCCGGATAAACAGTTTGACTTGTGATTCAGCTTTTACGCAATTACTCGCCTGTACTTTTCCTATTTATCATACTTTATCATCTTTGCTCTACAATTCTCTTGCAAAGGTTACTTTTTGGTTCTTTCACAGAAGTACAAAGGGGCAAATTAGGAGTTTACCACCCAAGACGCCAAACAGACTTTTGTTTTACAACTGCAATGCACCGGTATAACTCACAGAAAAGAGTTACTATACTCCTGAACATCAATCACCACAGGATACTAGGATACCTCTACACTTGGCTCATTATCATGCAGAAAGTCCACAGATGTTGTGAACATCATTTGTATGGTTTCGCCCATCATATTGACATCTGCACGCTGCATATGAATTGGGATATTGTGTAGAAAGTGAAACTTAAACTGTCTCTGTGAAAGTCTGAGAAAAGTCACCGCCAATTTAACAAGCATATAGGAATTGTTGCCTAATGTCACTGAGACTTTATACATGTACGACAGACTTAATTTTACACCCGTGTTGAGGACAGAAACAGTAGCATTTTGACATCAGGTTTATCATCTCAGGCAGAGTAAGATATATCTGACCTTGAGAGGCATATATCGATTTTTAAAACGACGGAGCCGTGCCATGATAAAAACGGTGTACAGACACTTAGACTCATACTTTGGCGAGTGCAAAGAATGCCGTGTTGCCAACCCTCCCGAATTATCTTGGAGTCTCCCGAGAATTCAGGCATGTGCGGTCTACCCTCCCGACTCCCGAATTAATCCAAGAATCTCACGAAAATCACCACAAATGGCATTCTAAAAATATAATATGGTTATTTTTTAACAAACATGCTTTACACTGTGACATTTTTAAGGCAAATTTAGCCCCAAGGGACCTCCCCACGCTCTGTAAGCTTGCGGGTGCAAGCTTACAGAGCGTGGGGAGGTCCCTTGAGGTCCCTTGGGGCTAAAGGCAAATTAAGCTGCTGTGCATGTCGCGGCATACTGAAACTTTAATCCAAGTACCCTAAAATGCCACAAAATTGCATATTTTGATGTCTTTTTTTCCCCGGGAAGCATGCCCCCGGACCCCCTAGGAAGGCTCCGCTGCTTACGCCGCTCGTCATTTCATAATCTCCCGAAAATATATATTCACCAGGTTGATAACACTGAGAATGACAAGATTGCGGCTTATGATATAGTTAGTTTCTGTAAATATGATTTTGGGCCATCCCATCCAAAGTGCAAAGGCGGATTCACAAATTTCAGAAAGTAGACGGCAAGGGCAACAGATATCCAGCGGGGTTTTAGGAGGCAAAAGGCCCTTGACAAACAAAAAGTATATATAATTTACACTTGAAAATACCGTATCTGCCATAAAAAGTGGGAGGCGCACCGCATCTAAATCGGGCAAGGGAGTAGCATACTTAATTTTGTTTTTCGGAAGAGGTGGGGGCGGGGCAGGGAGTTTTCAACAGGCACACTGGGAAACTGCAATGGGGATCTATTAATGAAAAATATGCCCGAATGTCCAAGATGCGTGGAAATAGTGTTTATATATGTGTCACGATCGGTGCACGCAAACCTTGCAGGTACTTTTCATTGGTCTTGCTGTATATAAATGCATGTATAGCAAAAAGATACGTGCTTTCATTTGGGGACTAGTGCATACTTTATTAGCAAAGAAACGTTGAAAAAATGCTACCGAACTATAATATTTTGAGAAATATCAGTCCGTCAGTGAACATGATATTGCGCTTATTTTTCTGTCCCGTGGGGTCCACTATTTAGCATGAGAACGAAAAAGTGTAATTTGATAGTTTGGTTGTCATTGGGTCATCCTTATTGTGTACAACTGTGTTTTCAATATGCAATCTTGAGTGTGAATGTAGGTAATATCTTGATATATCATGCCCTGTTCTGACGAATATTTGCACGAATTTACAAATTACGTCAAATAACTTAACAAATACCTTTAAATATTTTGTGAACTGTGGCATAGTTGGAGAATTGCAAGCTGCAAGATAGGATTCTTTTTTTCTGACTGTGCGGTGGAATGCTATCTACATTGTGATATCAACCTTTTCAGTATTGGCTTTTTGCGATGACATGAAATAGTGATGTTAAGTTGAAAAATGTGACTTGTTTGGCAGCACTTTGCAGTAAACAAGCTTTTGGGTACTGTGCAGCGTAGTTTTATGCTTCAAATTATCATTTTAAAGGAACTATCAATCAGCGCGTCGTTCATTCAATCGCAGACATTCGTACATCATGGTTCGTTTTGCAATGTTTTGTCTATATTCGAGTCTAAACGTCAATCTGACCTTATAATAGGTGTAACTTGATACTGAGAAAATGAAAGCTGCCTTCTAAATGTTACCTTTGCCACCAGTGTACTGCATGCGTGTGACGTATAGTAATTTTTGATGTGGATCTATTGTATGCTACTTAAATTATAACTTTTTTTAAAAAATATTTCGCAAGTGTAATTGTATGCTTCAAAATTTAGAATTTGGAGTCGGAGCACAATGAGGTAAGATTGTGGTATGAGCACAGTCAGGTAAGGTATTTCGTACTTTGCGTGTCCAATTCAGATCACGGTAATATTGAAATACCGCAGGCTATGGAGTTTGTTATCTATATGTATCTATCGCATGGAAACCTCTCTTTTAAAGTTTGGCCTTTATCATTCTAGTTGGTACAAACTTGAATCGCCCAACTTTTTTGGGCGGGGGGGGGGGGGAATCCGACACTCCAATGTATTGTGGTGGCAATGGAAACCATCACGTCGTCATGCAATTCTTATGTTTTGTTTGACGGTGGTTTGGCTTTGTTTTCCTTGTTCGAAGTTAAGCCTCAAGATTTCAGTCTTTATCATGCTTCCTTGGCCACATTGAGAACAGAATAGCCTACACCTTCTAAAGTTAGTCAGTATGTAGCAACGCCGGCAAATCAAACGTGCCTCTTTGGGTACAATTCTATAAAAAATATATGCTAAAATTTATGACCGTTTTTAATATGGCTTCCCATTTGTTCGTATCTCTTCATGAATAGAAAAAGGGTTATGACATGAAATGTTCAAATAATATTGTTTCAAGGTCCATATTTGATATTTTTCAGCTTAGCCTAATCATGTATCCGTTGTCATTCATGGTGCTATGCGCGTAAGAAGGTATTAGAGTGTAGATCCTCAACCGTATGGTTTAGAATATGCAAGTCTCGTGGGATGTGCTGGTTCCAAAAGACAATAACCAACTCTTTTCTGTGACTATTCACTCACCCCATTGAATCCGCACAAAAATATCAAAATATGCAAAGTATATATATATATGTATATATATATATATATAAATAATGCTATATCATAATTAAACCACTGTATGCATTATACATTGACACATTAAAGGGCGAGGTCCTATGAAAAAAACCAAAATAATCCACTAATTAACGAAAATAGTTATATACATGCACGTAAAATGATGGGAATCTTCGATACTCTTTCAGATTTTTTGATACAAAGCATATCGGGGTCATTTGTGGCGGTGAATATTAAACATAACTATTTTTGGACATCACTTAAATCTTTTTAAGATATTAAGTTCTTATGTATGCTAAAAATCAATGCATCTTTGCCTTTTACAGAACAAATGAGCATACATTATTTTATGTACAAATTTTGTAAATTTCCTTACCTGTGTACATTAAATAATCGCATTTTTTTTCATAATGATCACCTAATCTGCCTTTTTGAGCCTTTTTGTTACTAAGCTGGACCAGTGAAAATAAGGTCTATCAGGAGTTTGGTATGAAGGTTCCTGAAGCCCAAAATGCAATCAAGTGAAGTAACATATTCTTAAGGTTCGGGGGAGGGGGGCAACTTCATCCCATTGTATTTTCCAGCCTAAAAGTGCAGTGAAATAATTAGATATTCAGTGACGTTACTTTAGCGTATATGATATTTTTTCATTTGGGGTTTCGAGGAAATCAAAGGACTTCGGACTCCAGATATTGTCACATTTTCCATATTTTTATGCTTACTGGTCACACTAAATATTCACGTTTTTTCATGTGTTACGGGTACCGATGCGTAAGAGTAATCATATGTAAACAAATGCTATTTTTTGTTTCTATAAACGTATGTCAAAGCCTTTGGGTTGAATTACAATCTTTAAAAGTTTCAATGGTCTGGCGTCTTTCCTAATTTTTACAAATCAAGTTAGGTAACTACTAGAGTTATGTATTACATGTAAAAAGACCAGGCCTACATCAGATTGACTTCGTGCACTAGACATTTTCTATTAGCTCGTCACACCGTTTAAGCACATGACTGAATGCATACAGACACATTTGTAATGCTCTTCCACTGATGTATGGTTTTTCAATGGAAGTCATAATTATTGCATGGATGTCTAGCTGATTACGGGCAGCAAAATAGGGAAAGGTCATCACAAGGTTTTCTTTCGTATTTGCTATGACTTATGACTCAATATACCTTTATTTAGCCATAAAAATTCAGAATAATGAATGAATGAAAATATATAAAGCAGCAACCAGGAAGGCACTTTCATTAATACCCTCTTCCTAGCTGCTATCGTCTATAAAGCTACATACAATATATAATATATCGTAAGCTACCAGTCACAAGAAATAAATTATTTTGTGAGCCGTGATATTACAATCTCCGAAATAAAATAGCTTACCATAGTATTTAAATGGCTGATGTTGATATGCAACTGATCTTCATCTGAATGTAGTTTCAGGCAGGTTTTTAAAGTTCCAAGTTAGGTGCATGGCACATAACAGGGATCAAGGAAGAAATAGCGTATTTATTTACATAATACTGTTTGGCATGTGAGGCAACACCATTCTTACTGTAAATATGAACCTTAATTATTACAATTTTCATGTTATAGTTTTGGAGTATCTACAATCACATAAAAAAACAATTGCACACAACAAGAAGTTTCCGTTTAAATATATAATTTATATTTCTGCATAACATTACGAGTTTCCGTTTGAAGTATCTTTGTTTGGAAACTTTTGAAATGCATGCGTAGCTGATTGCTGCTAAAATTAAGGTAACTATTAGTTGTTAATGGAAGACCATCATTCTTAAGCTAATTTATTCTTTTGTTTAATATATTTATTTGTGGGAATGTCACTTCAATAGAATAGTGGCTAGCTTGAGTTTTCTTTTCTTTTTTGTGCTTCTCTGTTGGTGCCTGGTTCTTGCAAACCAAATTGTAAGCTCGCCATTCTCGAGTAGCACAAATTCACAAAAAGAGTCTGCAAGGCTGAAATAACTGCTCTTTATTTCCGTGGAACATTAGGGATGTTAGCTTCCATTTGCTCATCATTTCTTTGCAAATCCTTTGGTTTGCCAGCTATTCTGTGCTTGCTAGCAATTTAAAAAATTGCTCACAACGATTAGGGCTTCTTCCTAAATGTCTTTCTTGCTATACCATCATCAAGTCACCAAGAAAAAGGCTCTTTGTGTGTTGGAATCCTAGGTTTACTGAATTGGCGAGTTCTTGTGTTCCTAGCTTATACTATTTTTTTTAAATTTGAAACATTAAGTGAACAAATCAATAAAAACGAATATTTCATTTTTTTTTTCATTTATTTCAGTTTGCAAGTGTTTGCCAATACTTTTACGAGAAGAATGACTGCATGTGCTGTGAGGCATTAATGCATCAAGAATATGTGTTCTACCCGTATGCAATCTGTTCCATGGGTGTAAGCAGAAATTTTCAAAAGACAGAACCCAGAAGCGAGGGAGCTAAGCAACCGAGCCGGGGGGAGGGTTTGGGAGGGGGGCAGGGCCCCCCTCCCAGGTAAGAGCTTTTTGAAAATTACAAGTTCAAATACTGCTCTCTGGTGCAATCTGAGAAGCAATTTGTGCTTTGAGGACCAATCTTTACTTTATGTTATTCTTATTTGTACATCATAACATGCAGGCTAAACAGACTTGGTAAGCTAACAGATTATGAGATACTGGTCTATCATGTTATTCATACATCTCTACCAGGCTGTCATAATGACAAGGTTTATCCCTATGCAAATGTATTTTTTTCCTATAATGCAATAAAGTACAAACTTTGAGTTGTCAAGATTTTATTTTAACTCACTCAAATCACATGAGCACCACTTTTCACCCACAGGTATTTTCTTTACACCATGTAATTTTATGAAGGATCACCATGGTCATGTACTTTACTTTATGAATAAAGCAAAATTGCACACTTAAAGTTCTGAGCACCAAACTAAACTACAATAAACTTTAGATTTATAAAAAAAAATATAGAGTAATTGCTACCATATAAAACGATACATACTTCTACATAATAAAGTAAAAAAGGGACTAGACACACTATAATGAATATAAAATAGTATAAATGCTACCATACAAAAGGAATACATGAGACATACTTCTACATAGTAAAGTAAAAATAGGACTAGAAACACCAAACTAAAATGGATTTCGGAACCAGATCTTCCTTCTTTGGCTTTAGCACCAAACTTAAATGGATTCCTGCATTGTATGAAAAATATATCAATGTAAATAATGTAAAATAATCAGCAATTTAGTTTCCAGCTCAAAGTCATGCATGTTTAGTCCTCCACAGGGCGAATTAGCACCAAACTAAATTGGATTCCTGCATGATATTAAAAATATATCAATGTAAAAAATGTGAAATAATCAACAATTCAGTTTCCAGCTCAAAGTCATGCATGTTTAGTCCTCCACAGGGCGAATTAGCACCAAACTAAATTGGATTCCTGCATGATATTAAAAATATATCAATGTAAATAATGTGAAATAATCAACAATTCAGTTTCCAGCTCAAAGTCATGCATGTTTAGTCCTCCACAGGGCGAATTAGCACCAAACTAAATTGGATTCCTGCATGATATTAAAAATATATCAATGTAAATAATGTGAAATAATCAACAATTCAGTTTCCAGCTCAAAGTCATGCATGTTTAGTCCTCCACAGGGCGAATTAGCACCAAACTAAATTGGATTCCTGCATGATATTAAAAATATATCAATGTAAATAATGTGAAATAATCAACAATTCAGTTTCCAGCTCAAAGTCATGCATGTTTAGTCCTCCACAGGGCGAATTAGCACCAAACTAAATTGGATTCCTGCATGATATTAAAAATGTATCAATGTAAAAAATGTGAAATAATCAACAATTCAGTTTCCAGCTCAAAGTCATGCATGTTTAGTCCTCCACAGGGCGAATTAGCACCAAACTAAATTGGATTCCTGCATGATATTAAAAATATATCAATGTAAATAATGTGAAATAATCAACAATTCAGTTTCCAGCTCAAAGTCATGCATGTTTAGTCCTCCACAGGGCGAATTAGCACCAAACTAAATTGGATTCCTGCATGATATTAAAAATATATCAATGTAAATAATGTGAAATAATCAACAATTCAGTTTCCAGCTCAAAGTCATGCATGTTTAGTCCTCCACAGGGCGAATTAGCACCAAACTAAATTGGATTCCTGCATGATATTAAAAATATATCAATGTAAAAAATGTGAAATAATCAACAATTCAGTTTCCAGCTCAAAGTCATGCATATTTAGTCCTCCACAGGGCGAACAACTCGTTTGAATTTTGTTTTTGGTGGAGAGCAATCAGAATTTTTACTTTCAGTCTTATTGTCAGCTTTTGTTAACCACATGTCAAGGGTGAAACAAGCTTTGCGTTTGACATCAGCTTTTTGGTTGCTCTCGGTGACAACTGAGGAGCCAGCACTCTTTCCGTTTGTGGCAATGTGAGCTTTTTGATGCTCATTATCTTTCCTATTTGACTTGGCAATATCAGTATCTTTCAGCACACTATCTTTGCCGTTGGACTTTGTGACATCACTGCTGCCCTTTGTGGCAATGTGAGCTGTTTGATGCACAGTATCTTTCCTATTTGATTTAGCAATATCACCACCTTTTTCCTTGGACTTTGTGACATCAGCTTTGTGATGTGCTCTGTCTTTCACAACAGATGCTTTCTCAAGATTACTTCTGTCTTTGTCCTTCTGCTTTTTCAACTTCTCCTTTTTCAAAAGCTCAGTTGCTGCATCCAGTTTTTGCTGTCTCTTTAATGAGTGTTTGTCCTTCTTTTTGGCTTTAAACTCATTGTAGTTCTTATATGCACTTGTACAATTTCTTCTCAAGGTAGCAGTGACAGGGATTTCTACACTTGAGATTCCTTTTGCCCTGAGTGAATATTTTATATGACTAAGTGCTGCATAGTTCTCAGTAGTCAACCTTGTCCGATCCTTTTCCACTATATCGTCCATAATGTTAAAAGTTCCCTCAATCAAGGGACCTGAGAAGACACTTAGTAATGCTCTCACTAGTTTGCCCATAACTGGGTATCTGAGAATAGAACTGGCACTGTTGTCTTTCTTTAAATGAAACACCTTAGCCCACCAGTCCCTGTCAATTCTTTTTTCCTCTAGCTCACTGTATGCCTTATACATATAACCAATGTCTGAATCCACCATGTACTGTTTCACCTCCATTTGTAGTTTGCCACATTCCTCTTTCTTAACAACATTGGGCAAACTGGCCCCCAACTGATCAAATGCCATTTCAACAACTGACTGGCTGTACATTACAGGATCAAGTGCCGCTAGGTTTGACAATGTTTTGTTCTTCATTGGTAGGTTTTTCAACAGGAAGGCACCTGCCAATTGATAACCACTACGTAGGTTTGAGTAGAGCTCGTTGACCCAGTGCTCATTTCCTTTGTTCTTTTTAGCTTCTTTTAACAGGGGCAAGGCAAATTCTCCCACAGCCAAACACTTATCTGACACCTGTAATTCCTTCTGCTTACAGTCCAGTTGTAGCAATTTATGTACATTCTGTGTGTCAATTTCTTCGGCCTTTATGAACAGACTTAGTATTTCTTTCAGCAACTTGAACATTTGAGAGTGCAATAAGTGCATGACTGGCTGTTCACACTGGAATAATTTTACAAATTCTTGGAATTTGGGAATGATGCCTCTGTACAGATTCAGCAAGACTTTTGTTTTCTCCATATTGTTGAACAAAGCAACTATTATAGCATCTTTTCTTTCATGATTCACATAGGACTTGGCTTGTTTGGCCATGTGTGCTTGCATCTCTGCTACACGAATCTTCTCTTCATTGGTAACACCATGTTTTGCCAGTATGGTATCCACTTTTGGCCTGTAACACAAACGAAGAAAGCAGTGTATAAGATAACAGTCATAGTTCTTCATCACAACATGAGAAATCACTACTGTGACACATGCATGCAACACCCCCCCCCCCCCATATCAACTAGAACATAATTATTCTTGCTATAGCTATATTTGAACTTTCACACTGAAATAGGTAAATTATACTTTAAAAAGCATGTATGTATGAGGCTCCGTCATCTAAGTTACCCATGATTAATATCCTCTCCGACCATAGCATGGATGTGATTTGATAATGGAAAAAAGTTTTGTGCCTACTTACTTTTGATCCTTTGCCTCTTGTGAAGTGAGGAAACTGTAGTAGTAAACCACCAAGGGATCAAGAAGGTGATGAATTCTGTTGGTGACTTCTTCCATCTGAAGAAACCGACTGCTAATTGGTCTTATAAAACTACAAGGTCCCTTCATTTTCAAGAGTTCTTGTATCTCAAGGAACATTTCCTTGCTTTTGGGCCAATGTTGAATGTCATAGTACAGATGACTTGCTAGATTTTCTACATGTCCACCCAAGGGCTTGAACAATTCCTTCACAGAGTTACTGACAATGTGCACAGTGTCACCGTGAATGTCCAGTAAATCTGACTGTTCTTTTCTAAGCAGGACCTCCACACCACCTTTGGCTCCCCTCATTGTGTTGCAATTATCCATCAAACAACTTACTATGTTGTTCAAGGGCAAACCGTTTTCCGCGAGAAGTTCTTCTAGTCCAACAAATGTATTGGCAGCAGTTGCTATATTTTCACATAATGCACCAAGATGTTCAGTCAATACAATGTTTTGTTTGTCATCATAGTATCGCACAAGAACATTACATATTTTGTCATTCCCATTGTTTGTTGACTCATCCAAACTGATGGAAAAGTGTGTCTCTTTTAATTTAGATGATAACCCTTCCTTCATTGTTTTGGCCACGCCATGTGTCGTGGTATACATGCATGCAACCCTTGAAAATGACAGTTTCTGTAGGGACCTTCCATCCCTTGCCATACGCTTTGCATAATCCACAAGATGTGGAGCAAGTGAGAAAGGCAAACAATGTTCTGAAATGAAAGCGCAAGTCACTGCTTTCAAATCTTCTTGTCTGTCAAGCTGTGAGTCTGGGGCATTTACTGCTTCCACACCAGGCAAAGTCTGAGTCAATTTGAAAGCTGACATTCCATTCCTGTGACTTGTGTCACAGGAATGCTTATGAATGGCCCTTTTGCCATTTTGGTTGTAATCCAGGGACTTGTTGCACACAATGCACCAACAGAGTCCTTTGCTATCTGTTTTTTTTAACCAGCCTTCAAATGGTCTGCCTTCCCAGTCCACCTCTTTCAGCCATTCCCATCTCCACTTGTTTTTGATGCCATGGTCAATAAGACTGACGTCACTGTACACTTTCACAAACTTCATCCCGGCTTGCACACACCTAGAAGATAAAGATGATTTTTCTGATTAAAAATTCCATTCATGAATACAAAGTCACTAACAGTGGACTAGTCCCCATAACTGGTACCATACAAGTATATAAAATATTTCTGGGTATACCACGGAATACAGAAACCTGAAAAATTATCTAAGTTTTTACCCCCAGGAAAAAAATCGAGCAGGGTCCCCCCCCCTCGAGTGATATTTAACCCCCCAATTCCCACTCTCCTATAATGTGAGGGTACAAGTTTCTAATTGGACTTCATTGTACCGGACCACAATTGCAGGACCTGATTCACCCCATTCAACATGCTCAATACAATATATTTCTTTAAAACACTTTCACTCAAACCAGATTCAAAATTGCCACAATCTGGGATCTTTGCGTCAAGACTCTGGGCGGCAGACATATACTGACACAACCATCAATAAAATCTCGCTTACCTGGGCGATAATACAGGTCGGCGATAATACATGCGTTCATCGGAAGTCTTCAAAAGTTATTCACGACAAGCAGATGTCGTCAAAAAATGTGCACACCTATTTTCCTCACACTTTTTTGAACAAATCATCATTTATTCACAACTTCACTCCCGCTGTTACTTTGTTTTTAAACTTTAAAGTTCACAGCATTTCGCTCATCATTACTGCGATATGGTACTTGGTACTTTGCCGACTAACATCTAAATATTTACATTAACAACGTTAAAGCCTGGCAAAATATCTTAATATAACGAAAGAGCATATATTATTCTTTCATTAAAGTACAAATAATACATCGGATGGCTCAATAAAATACAAAAGCTTACCGGATTCTTCTCTCCTTCTTCACAAACGCACATGCCGTCTGCTGGGGCCAAAAACGGGAAGGTGAAGGAAGACGCGATCCGATTGGCTAAACGTTACCGGAAGACAAATTTGCACCAATCACGGACAGGCTTTCATTTCTAGCGTTTCATAAAGCCTCCAAAACATGGCGGAAGTTTCAATGTGCAATTCACGCTAACAGATTGCTCTACTGTATGTTTCCCTCCCTCCTTTTGCAACACCCTTACCCCCCACTATAGCCTTAATGAATTTTGACTCGTTTTTGCATCAATCACAGGAACTCATATTTTAACTCTGAAAGACGGAATTCCGTCTGAAGACGGAAATTTTACATCCATGCTGTTCAAGGATCGATATTGATAGAGAAGGCATGAAATTTGTAAATAGGATTACAGTACTGAAGAGACGAAAGTGTGTATATAATGCGGGTGGTGACTTTGGTAGTGACACTGAATCAAAATTGCAAAACCAACAGTTGTCTCATACTCATTCCAAATGTTTATAAGCAGGCCTTTTTTGATGTCGAATGTTGCACTTCTGTCTTTGGCAAAAATCGTGATGATGGCACCAAATAGTGTAACAAATATATCTCTTTTTTCTATTGGCCAATGGTGTTCCGTCACCCAAGTTGAAATGTGGTTGAAGACAGACACCTGTTGTATTGTGGCAGTACTTTTCTGCTTTGCTAATGAGGTACAATCTACAGAACAGAATATGACGTTCAGTACAGAATGCAGCTTGCAGAGGTCAGAAACAATCATAACCTATTCAGTTGACTGGTAGAGGCAATTTCCGAACACATAATCCACGAAATAGGGAAAACGTGAAGCATTAAAGTGAATACTCAATACATGATATATTTGACGAACCATATAATCGGTTTTTATATAGGATGTATCAGTAAAGTGAAGGACAATGACTAGGTCAGGGAGACTTCCACAGAGCGCAATGCCATTGTACTGGTTGCAACCCCGAAAAAAAGAGCACAATTAATACCAGACAGTAAAAGAAATGGCATTGTAGGTAACTACATTAACCTGACTGAAGAGCACAATATATACAGACTTTACAGTTTCAAGGACATAATTAGGGTTTGACGTGTTGACCAGATTGTGTGAAACCAAAGTTGTCACTTCAAGCTGGATGCTCACAGATGACACCTTCCTTACTGCCAATGTGCACACACATGCCAAATGAAATAACCTTTTCGGTTAATTATCAATAGTTGTTAACAGAAGAAGCCCATAGACTTGGAAAAACAAACAGGATACATATAGCTGGTCGTATGTTTTAGTAAGTTGTATTTTATAGTTACATAGATCATGAATATTTATGTTGGGACTTTCAGCTCAGGTAAATGGTCAGTCAGTTGAGCTCATGGTGTGACTTTACATTTGTCGTGTATCTGCTGCTCACCACAGGCTCAGTGAAAGCATTATAAACATTAGTCGGCAGTGTGAACCTAAATGGTTATGCTCTACAGCGCAATCACAGATATGTTGTTAAAACTTCGCTATTAAGACAAATAGCATATTGCTGACCCAAATGCAATGACTTTTAATTCATTGTACCCAATAGATTTCCTTTCTTGTTGTCTTACTTAATATACTATCCATGCTATTTCCTAGGCCAGTCTTTTTCCTAGTGTTGCCTTTATTGTAACAATGGAACTGTCTCGTCATTTGCACAGACACATCGCTTATGTTACAAAGTTTGCAGTTTGTTGTTTGGTCCGAAGTAACTGCTTTTCCAAACATTTTATAACAAACGTCTTAACAATCATTATCTTCACAATGAATGATGAGACAGAAAATTAATTTTTATCACTCTTTTTCGTTCACCGTTTTCCATTTTATTTTACTGTGTGTAAGTCCTGGCTGGCACTGACTAGACCACGTGGCTTCAACTGCAGTGTAACACAGACCCAAATTTCCTCTTCAATCTAGTTATGTCTTCATTTCCCTTCTAACTGTGAAATATCGAAAAGAAGAAACCGAACATATTCACCTCAGCATTTTGCGATGGAGTAGGCTTGTAGAGCAAATTTGGCTAAAGCAGAAGTAGTTTTATTATTTCACTGTCAGCAGTTCTTGAAAGAGTCAAAGGAATACTAAGATTTAGAAAGATTTTTTTGAAAAACCAGTCCAGATTCAAAAAGACAAATTGTTAGACTATGTGACATATTGAATAATACTTTTAATCGCATATTTAAAAATCACTGAAGATGTGTTACCAAGGAAAATATACAAATCCATATTTATGCATAGGTGTCCAAAGTTAAACAGAGCAATTAAACTGCAATACTAATATTGTTTACAGGTTAGAATTGGTAAACATGTAACATGAAATCTCACCAACCCAAAGGAGTACCCAATTCATCATTAAAGACGAATCTGATTTAATAACATCTTATCCACAATCACGTGGATGCAAGAAATTTTATCGATTTTATATTAGTCAAAGTTTTCACAACAGTTCCCTTTCACGCAACAGATTTGTCGATCATTCTTCATCAACTAATCTTTCTTTCCGTCATTGAAACGTCAAAACTTGCATGCAACTGCAATACATTTGCACGATATATTGCTACCTGATTGTTTAACCTTCTTGCTTGGCATTATTTTATACCACAAGCTAATGACCTTACAGCACATACGTATTACACCTAAATGTGTATTCAATCTGAAGCTATTAAGCTTGTGGTCCAAATCTTAATCAGGTGTTCTCAACACAACTGAAAAGTAAATCCTTTCTTAGTTTCTTCAGTGATAGAATGGCAGGGCTATTTCGTCAAACGAAAGTCGGCGAATGCAATGGTCATGAAAGATTGGTTACTCCCAGTGTGATTCTATTGAAATACATTGTGAGTAGAAATGCAAAGCTGAGTAACGCAACAGATTTGCCAGAGCCTTGGGCTGGTCAATGGGCCCTTAGTCCTTTAATAAATGTAAAACTTCCAGCAAAAGTAATAGTATTTAATTTGCTTATCACCAAGTCAAGGTTTGATCGGAGTAAAATGCTTCTAATAAACTGTCATAAAATTCACATGCTGCAATAAGTTTGTCTTTAGGCAAAAAGCACATTCTGTGTTGACTGTACTAATACACTAACACGAAAGTTCTTTATCGACACAACTTAAATTGCACTTCTTTTAACTTCTTTGCGTTTGCTTTCAGGATGTCCTGTGTAATGAACTTTGTTGGGGAATACAAAGAAGTCATTATTATTATTATTATTATTATTATTATTATTATTATTATTATTATTATTATTATTATTATTATTATTATTATTATTATTATTATTATTATTATTATTATTAACATGCAGTGGAAATATGATTAATCTTCTTTCGATCTATTTTATACCATTTTGTGCTCAAAGGAGCCACACTTGGTAGGTGGACAATTTCTAAGTTGTTGCCATAAACGATTCTAAACAGATGAAATTTAAGTTTAAGATAGATAAAAATATCTTCAAAGTTCCAAGAGAAATAAATACAAAGGAAAGTAACTTTTGTGTTTCGCAAAAAGTCCGTCATGCCTCTGGATTTCCCACAAGATCATACACTACCAATGATTTTTAAATGCAAATAAATGCAATGTCACTGTGCACGTGACCTTACAGTGAAATTGAGACCCACACCCAAAATTTTCATTCTATTGGGTAATGTCATACTAAAGTCCATGATTGTTAGAAACAAGGAATAAGACGGTGGTGTAACAGTTTCCGAGCTCTTCTATGTAATAAATATCCTGATGGGTGGGTTTAATTTCTTTCTTTTTTTTTTTTTTTTTTTTTTTAGATAGCAACGACTAACATGATACTTACAAGCATCTAAGGAGGAGAGTGACCTGCCTCAGTAAATATAATGTGCCTAGGTACAAACTTGTATCTCAGCAGGTTGGATATGTGAATCCTGCACATTACTTTTGTTGTCACTTTCAGACGGAATATGTTGCCGATATTGTATACTATTTTCAGTATCTTACTACAGATTATTAATATGGATGCACGATATATTTATGATGATTAAATACACACAGCAGGTGGCAGTATAGCATTTATCGGATATGTACAAAATTTATTTTGAGCGGGTCAATCGCACATTAAAGTTTGGGACCTAAAATGTGGTTCCTAACATTTCACTGTTTGAAGTCTCTGAAGTATTGTTCGACGAAACACTGACGAAACTACCTTCCATTGCTTTGTAGAACAGAATTTTGTCAACATGTAGGCTAGTCATTTTCATGAATATATACGTGGAGTATTAGATTGGTGAATGCAGTACTAGTGTTTACAAAATATTTCTCCACATTTCTGAAAATGAAGTAAGATATTTTACCACTTTTGTTATTGAAGCCAACACATTTATTTAGACATTTTTAACGTTGGATCTCACATACGGAAATAAAACTAGTTATTGTGATAACGTTAACAAGTATAAGGCGAGACAAAGAGACATTTTACATAAAACATTTTCTTAACTTATCGGACAAACAGTACATTGGCTAAAGTACCTTGTAACCTTGAAATAGTTGAGATGTATGCATTCCCGACTTGACGTTTTGTCAGAATTCTAACATAAATAGTTCTTCAATTATCATCCTCAAATAAACTTCCCTCAGGTTACCATGGGGATTATGCCAGGGTGTTTCAAATGTATATATCTGACAAAGGGCCGTGATTCATCCCAATTTTAAAGTCCTAGCTACAGATGTTCTTTACTTTTTACTTAACATTTGTATTCACCACTGCTGGCCTGGGACATACAGGGTTATGTCATGATCCCCCTTTATGAAGCAATCACAACGCGGGGCCTACAGCTGTTTCCCTCTGTCTGTTCTGAGCAACGTGTTGATAGAAAATGGCTTTAAAGATAATCAAAATATGAACCAACTTTCTCCTTTACTGAATTTTCTCTTTCCTTCTCTTTTCTTAGGATGATAAATTGAAAAATGGAAATTGCCTCACCAACACCAATCCAATAAGCACAACAAATTGATAAGTTATCTCACCAAAATATAATTTAGAAAGGAAAATCTCCTGTATCAACTAAAAATACCAAATATCTTTTTCACAGCTCTAAACAGCTGAAGCGCTGGCACACGTAGAAACTTTAACAGAGCCACGTGTGATAAAATGTGTGGCAACATCGAAGATCATTCAATATTATAACTGCCAACACTGGTTTCACAGAAACGCTTCCCTCCTGATGAACAAATCTAATTAGCTATCTATAAATTAGAAACAAGTGTCTGCACGTAAATGCTAAATAAAACACGAGGGACTATGAACTGTAAATTCCCACTTTGAAAAAAACGGTAGTTGTGAGCAAATTCAGATTTAATAATAGTAGCCCTATGGCGTTAATAATATTGCTGCGAAAAATGAATTCGGTGCTTTTGAATAAATGCCCAATTATCTTACTTACTATCAGAGATTATATTGGGTCTCTCGGTTTCATACTGCTTATAATGTTGCAACAGGAGCACAGTTCTTTTATCAAATGCATTATGCCTCTAATTATCTGTGATAGGAGATATTCGCATCTGTAGTGGGTATAATGTCGCCAGATGCATTGATGCTTTTGCACTTGACCTCTAGCCAATTTGGGAGAAAGGAAAGTTGAAAAGCTTGAACATAATACCAATAACACATCTGTTGAATAGGGTAATTTAAAACGCGCAATATATGTGTACGACGAGACGGTCCCAAAAGCCTGGATGTACATACATTTGTATTACAGAAGCATTATTTCAACTAAAACCTTTTCACAATTGATAGAAATAAAACAGAGTGTCAATGAAATGCAGGCAAAATTCACCAAACTGTAGATATTGGGATATTGATCAAGGTCAATATTTGTATAGGGGTCAAATAGATTATGAAATATTTCACTTACATTCTTTTTAATCAATCTAAACCCCTGTTTAATTACTCTTGGATGTATATCATGTTTTATTAGCTTTAAGCGATCACCTACAGTCTAGCTTATATTGTACACAATGAAACACAACCATAATATACCCTGAGGACAAAAATCTAAAGTAATATTGTAACCTATAAAATATACTGGCTAAGTACAAACCTCTTGGTTTAAACATATTTTTTTGAAGCAATTAGGAAACAGGGCGGTGCCCTATATTAATCCTTCTTGCACACATAAGAGAGAAATGAGAGAAGACGCATGACAACACTTCAAGGACTGATGCAAAGGAAAACGCTACAGTAACAATGACAGATCGGGTGGCAAGCCACACGACTGGAAGAATAACACAGCACGATACGTGTTCATAGATAGAGAGAGGGTGGTTGGAGTCGGTCCTCTAATTATATAACCATGTACTTGCATATAACATTTAGTATCATATATAATCTGGTGTCAAATCTAGCTGTTTTAATAATATATGTATGAACAGCTTTAAAAATATCTTCATTTTCTTTGAAAGTACAGTTTTTAGACCCAAATAAAAGTGTTTCGACAGTGAAAGATACGAGAGGCAGGACAGAATTTTGAAGTTCGTCACGATGAATTTTATATTTCATACACTCACAAAAATAATGAAACGCGTCCTCGTTCACCGTGCCACAAGCACACCCCGGAGAGTCCACAACACCATTATTGAATAAATCTGACCGAAGTATACTGCATTTCATTCGCAAGCGTGCGTGAAGGACTGTCACTCTCCTCTGCCCCAAATAATACAATTTATTACATTTCTTTGTGTTCTTATTGAGCCTGGATTTGAAGTCATCAACATTTTCAGAATTTCGTACATGAATAGGTAGACTGTTCCAAAGTTTGACTGTGGACGGGAAGAAGGATACATCAAAGAGATTGGTTCGAGTGCGTACTGAAAAAAATTCCGATTTGATCGTACTTCATAACAATTTCTATCATGAACATAGTTCGGGAGTAGATTTTGTAAATAAAAGGGAGCCAATCCATGCACAATTTTATAGAATAAAATTAATTTACTTTTGGTTCGACGTTCCGATAATTTTTCTAAACCTGCCTCTTCATAAATTAGTTGGTGCTTGGTACCTCCAGTTGCACCTGTTATAACTCGTGCTGCTGCTAGCAGCACATTCTCTAATCGTTCAGATTCCGATGATGTACATCCATCCCAGACAGCAGATCCATATTCAAGAATTGGGCGAATGAAAGAGAGAAACAAAATTTGTAGGGATTTTCTACGCATTTGTAAATGTTTCAAAATATTAACTATTTTCATACCTTTATTAACAATTTCGTTTATGTGACTGGACCATGTCAGATCTGATCGTAATATGAGTCCAAGATGTTTGTGTTCAGTTTCGTTTTGCAAAGTTTGATCCATGAATACAAGATCTGGGTGTGTTCTAGATATTCTCTTTCTGGAAATGATCATAGATTTTGTCTTTGATGGATTGAATACAACCAGCCACTGTTCAGCCCAAGTCTCGATTTCCTGCCGATCAGAGTTAAGAGGAGCCGCTGCTGCAGCAGGCTGGTTTACAGTTATAAATAAAGTGGTATCATCTGCAAATAATCTTATGGGTGATCTTACTACATCTACAATATCATTTATGAAAATTAAAAACAATAAAAGACCCAAAACAGAGCCCTGGGGGACACCTGCCTCGACTCGGCCCCAAGAAGAAGTGCCACCCTGGATAACAACTCTTTGAAGATGGTTACTTAGGTAGTGGTTAAACCACATTAATAATGGCCCAGTGATCCCAGCCTTTTCCAATTTATGTAACAGTCCAGGATGATACACTCTGTCAAAAGCTTTAGAGATGTCGCAGAATACTATTCTGACCTCTTTTTGCAAATCAACAGCTTGACAAAAATGATTATATAAGAATAACAATTGGTTGACAGTATTGTCACCAGGTGTGAAACCGGACTGACAGTCGGAAATCGCCTGTTTGTCACGGAAGAAGTTAAAAACATGTTTGAAAATGACTCGTTCAAAGACTTTGACACAGCTTAAAAGGGAGATAGGTCTGTAATTGCTACAGTCATTGGGCAATCCTTTTTTTCAAAATTGGAACAACGTTGGCCTTTTTCCACTCACTGGGAAAGGATCTTTTTGACAATGAGTTGTTGAAAATTCTAGTAAGCAGCTCGGAAATTGCAGGAGCAGCTTCCTTAAGAAGACGTGAACTGATTCCATCTGGCCCATTGGCCTTTGTCGTATCTACGGATTTTAGAATGAAAAATACTTCATTACTTCTAACTGAAATAAAACTTTAAAAATCAGTGGGAGGTTGAAACCCCTGACAGTTTGTAGGTGGGGTAAAGTTTGTATCATCTACACTGCAGTTGTTTAGAAAAACATCATTAAAGATATGTGCCTTAATTTCGTTGTCAGTATAAGTACGATCGTTGTAAATGATTGCCGGTTCTTCAGGAGATTGGCTCTTGTTTAAAAAGGATTTTACGGTGTGCCACCAACTTTTCTTTCGATGTTGCATGTTATTAACAGAGTCGTCAAGGCGTTTGTAGTAAGTCTGCTCGGCTAATCTCAAATCTTCTATGTACTTGTTACGCAATTGCCTGAAATAAGGCCACAAAGACGGATTCTTTTTGGCTCTTTTATGTATACGTTCTACCTTTCTCTTAGCAGCACGAGGAATATTAGTATACCACGGAGAATCATTAGGTCTAATCATTACACTATCATTTGGGATACACTCTTTTGCAACAGAAAGGAAAGAACTCGTCCATTGAGAACACTGAGTGTTTACATCGTCCGAGTCGAAGCAGGACCCCCAGTCATACTGATATAATTTCTCTCTAAATAATTCAAAGTTTGCTCGATCATAATTCCAAACAAACCGAGTAAAACATGGACTTTTCTTTCGTCTGAAAAACAAATTTGTACTAATTACCGAGTGGTCACAGTTAGCCAAAGGAGGACATACCTTGACATTAGAGACATAATTAGGAATGTTTGTGATTATTTGGTCAAGGCAGGTTGAAGATGTTTCAGTGACCCTGGTTGGTGTATTGACGTGCATATTTAGATTATTGGTCATACGAAAGTCGAACAGTTTCCTGCCATCGTTTGTATCATGATCTGCATTTATATCACCCATAATTACAATTTTATCCACACCAGAATTTCCTGCTTTATCTACACAGTCCTGAAAATAGTCCCAGACGCTAACGGATGCATTAGGTGGTCGATAGACTACACCAAACAAAAACTTGTTATTGTGTAGTCGGACTTAAACCCAAAGAAACTCTAGGTATTGACTCTCAAGATCAGTTCGTCTTTTGGTAACCAGTGCTCTTGAGGTAAAGACAGTGACACCCCCCCTCCCCATACCGGTTGTTCTGTCTCGCCTAAAAATGGGGTTAAAACCTGGTACGTCTAGATTACGACATGGACTTGCAGGGTGAAGAAAGGTTTCAGAGAGGGCAATAATGTCAAAATCGTCGACCAAAGTGGTTTTGATACATCTTAGTTTGTCGTCTGACAAACTACGGATATTAGCGTGACAAATTGTTAAATTTGCAAATGAAGTAATGTGGCCAGCGTTTGGATGTACATCACCAGAAATCAGCATCAGTAGAGCAGCCATGTACAACAGAAAGTCAAGCACATCATCGAACCGTTTGTGGTACAAATGAATATTGTATTGTGTAGCCAGGCACACATGTCCGGTATCAGGAGTAAAAGTAGTAGATAAACAGTAAAGAATAAGGGTTAAGAGCAGCAACGAGCTACCCAATATAATACATGAAACTGAACAGAACTAGAGCTTGCCTCGTAAACTTCTATTATGTCTACACAATGCAGAATGATGCTGTCTAAGCATCCATGGAATATGTTTAAAATCACAAATGAAATTGTTACATAAGTAAAGCAGAGGAAAGCTAGCAGAGCCCTAACCTCGCACAAATAGTCCTGCCATAAAGCAAATTTGAATATTAAGAGTATTAATGGTGCGACGGGCTGACCGGCGCGGTAACTTGCCAAGACCTCCTGAATAAATGAAAGATGGATACCGGGTACACTTTCAGTCCGGATAATCAGGCATATAATACCAGGTATCATTAGCAACAGAACATTACACATGAGTTTACATGATTTCCAAAGCAACACATGCAGTAAATAAATACGGTATTGATATATCAACTTTACGGTACAATGATATAACGTAGACACCTCCTTTGACATATCACAAAAGAACAATAGCAATGCAATGTTGTACGCTATCAAATAAGAGGTGTTTTCGAGGACCTGCACTCCAAAAGAAACACAAAACACAGACATGAAGACATGTAAACATGTACAAACCTCTTTATTTTCATCTATCCATGTCAGTTAGTAATTTTCCAGAATCAGATGGCTAAGGGTTATACATATATATATATATATATATAATTACACATCCTTTTCCTCTATGTATAGAAAAACAGCAAACGAAAACTGATTTTTCAGCCACAGTAATATAAAACGTAATTGATTTAATTGAAAAGAAAGAGGACCATTTTACACACAAAAATTCTTGCTGACCAAAAGATACACATTATTTAACGTGTCTGCCAAGGTATAATACGTTTCCCTTTGGAAAAACTGACGGGAAAACGTCTGATGATGTCGATGCACCTTGGAATCCCCTTTTCCGATTCTGATTAAGATTCAGTTGGATTCAGGGAAATGTCTATTGGCTTGGTGTGGACGTTTGTATGTTTCAGTCAGGAAGACGTGTCGAATGAAGTTTGTTGTCATATGATATCACAGAAGAGGCAATTGTTTATATATATATATATATATATATATATATATATATATATATATATATATATATATATATATATATATAGTTTATTTACCTCGTGTTTGTAAACAGGAAAACTATCTACATTATATTGACTCCATTATCTGATGAACTCTATATGTCAGAAATGATCATCCTTGCTGCCGACATGTGGATTTGCTGCCTAAAGATGGAAAATAGGTCAAGTGACTCCTGAATGCATTTTGGATTTATTCTCTCACATTGAGATGCTTTAATTTAATTACTGCTTTCGTGGCTTGATTAAAAAGTCATTCACCACAAGTTTTTACAAATTACTTCCCTGCATTACAAATTATACCCAATTAAACATACTCACAAGCTTTTTAGTAACAATCCCCGTAATTATTTTGTGTGTGTGAAAAAGTGCCCCTTCTGTTGAAAATTATAACTTTTGGGTTATTGAAATTGGCTTTTAAATTCCCCTTCTAGCACTAGACCTCTACTTTATGTCAAATTTGTGCAGAGAAACATGGTAAGTAGATCTCATATAAACAACTTAAATAACAAGGGGTTATTATGTTGCATTCTGGAGTCACTTGACCTATTTTTATACATCAGTCAACGGATACGAAAGGCAGTATGAAGGAAAATGTCTCTCTCTTTTAACACTTGAAATCAGTACCAACAAAAGTAAGTACTAGTTTGAATCAGTATAATGTTACCAATTCTTAACACTAAGAAATAGTTTGCCTCATGTGTGCATTGTGTAAAATGTCAGTTACAAGTGTTAGGTGTACAGATTTACTACATCTTTATATAACATCTCAAATCCATGGGATATCTCTATAATAAATTGCCATTTTTACTCCGAAACTTCAGAAACGATCATTTTAATTTAATTTAATTTTCGAATATTTCTGTTCCACAGATGTTCGAAATAGCAATAATGAAGGGATCATTCTTCTGAGTTCTCATAGACTGCACTTTGCGGTGAGGAAAAGAGACCATTAGCTCAGGTTGGCTTAAAAAGCCATTGCGTGAGTTGGGAAGGTTGATGGCTCTCTGCAATTAGCTGAGTCAGTCACTGGGTCAGCTATCCACCCGCAGGGGCTTGCACTGGGAACCAGTGTGCATACACATGTTAATACGAGTCCTCTGACTCCCAGCACAGATACTTTACTCAGTGAAATGCAAGTTCTAAAATCCTGAGATGTTACCATCCTGTGCCTCAAGTTACATCTCAGCCAAATCAATGACTATCTTTAGGACACCCTCTGGGTGATGAAGATATCAAATGCCAGCAACTGAATGCTACCAAGCTAGCTCTCAACGTGTGAGCTTAATGTTGGCACTGACCAGTTTGCTGAGTTGACCATTTTAGATTGATACTCATGAAGTGGAACTTGTACTTCTTCACAGCATGAGTGTAGGGGTTGGTGAGGCTATCTGTACTATGTCTAATAGGATAATTAATTTTCTAAATGACTGTGTGGATGTAGGACCTTTGCATCCTTTGAGAACATAAACTGTTACCAAACAAGTGCCCTCCTTTCATGCTCACAGAGGATTAAAAGAGGCTGGTTCATTGTTTAAGATGGGGTAGACTTTACAATTTTTTAATTGACTGCTGATGACAGCTGTGCAGAATCTTGCTGTCCCAATTTTGCTACAATTCCCACAGTTGGACAGCCTTAGACCAGCTGCAACACGCGGCCAACGACCAGCAAAATCATCCCACAAACCACCCATAAAAAAAAGGTTGTTCAAATCTACCATAACCAAGTTGTGATACAAAGTTAACAGAAAAGCTGGCCAATGTGTGCCGTTATTTTGCAGTAAAGTCAACTCAAACACAGCATTTTATTTCAACTTGTCTGGATGGTCAATGTGGGGAAAAAGCATAGCTGCTGCATGTAGCCACGATGGGTGCAATATCGGTATCTAGTATCGCTAGGTTTCAGGTGTCCATTCTCCAAGTTACCAGAGCAAAAGGTCGTCAACATATTTTTAAAAGATGACTTACAATCTTAACTCTAATCTGCCCACTTGGTTGTGTCTGAAGCAGTTATCATCGTAGTTTATAAATCCAAATGCATCATGAAAGGACGCATGCAAACACGTTGAGCGCCATTTTAAACATGGCAGAATGCATTGTGGGAAAGGAAAATCACAGTCAATCGTGGCCACATGTTTTTAGCACGATTCCAGGTGTCTGTTCTCCGAGTTAACAGGGCAAATGGTCGTTAAAGTACTTTAAAAACATGACTCACTATCTTAACTTTAATCTGCCCGCTCAGTTGTGTCTGAAGCAGTTATCATCGCTAGTTACAAATCCAAATGCAACACGGCATGCTTGATCGCCATTTTGAACCTTGCACAATTAAAGCATTGATTGCTGGAGAGTCTCACAAAAGTACACTTGATTTGGATATAACAGTGAATCACTGCCACTGCATGTATATCATTATTGATGCTCTGAAATAATTGCAAAATATATACTTTTGGTTTCATATATTATAACCCTCTTCCCACCCCCACTCGGCAAGATCTTCCCAAGGCTCATTTACAAACCATTGGCACTGGGTGTGGAACTCACTATTTTCACAATGGCAGCTAAGTCGATTGGATATTTTGAAGAGGTAGCATCCAAAATATATGTGTGATTAATTTTAAGGGAAGGTTTCTTTGTAAAATTAATGGAATGTGCAATATATAATGGGACTTTTCCTGAGTGAGCATTACCTGAAAATGTAAATACAACAACACACAGTGACCAGTTGTAGGCCCCAGAATTAGGATTTTGTATCAGACGTAGAAGGCGCCCTGAGGCAATGAAATAAGGGTCAGCAATGGGCTATGTGACAAGCACCCCACTGCATCAACGACGAAGCTCAATGGAGAACGTTGCCCCGATAGTGGATACAGGTCCGAAAGTACTGTCGATTTTTTTTTGTGGTAATAATTTCAGTATATATGTGTTATAAAATTTATGCATTTGGTGCTTATAATTATTTATTTATTTATTTATTTATTTATTTATTAATTATTTATATTTTTTATTTAAATTTAGATCTACCTTTTAATTCATAAATGATTAAAGCATTTCAGCTAAAAACCTGCGCAAAGCAACTTAATATTTTTTATGATTTCATACACTATGTTCATATGTGGTCCACCTAGAAATAAGCCAAGGCAAGTTCTCTAGGCATTTGGTGCTCCCATTCCATGCATCACAGTTTGGTGTGCTTTCAGCAATTACACATTGCACAATGTTGGCATATATGTTAATAAAATATTATCAATCAATCAATTAATCACCATTCAGTGATAAAAGAGGTACATTTAGGCCTATAATTATCTTCCTGTTTTTTTCCTCTTGCTTTGGTAGAGAAAATACACAGCTTACTAATTGCAGGATAATGTATCTGTAATTTTTCCCCAATTAATAAACATAAAATGCATGGAAAATTTCTCTCAAGCTTCACATGTATTAATACAAAAACTGTCTTATCTTAGGCCTAATTGATAACATGGCGATGGTATTTTTTTTAATTTAATAATGACTAAAATGTGATTTCGCCAACCATGTCAAGGCAAGATTTTCAACTCGAAACTCCCCAGAATGCACCATTTTGCATACTCAAATTCGAATTTTTTCGGGGGAGGGGGGTGCCCCCAGACCCCACTAGCAAACTTTCAGGACGCTTGCTTTGGCCCTTTGGGCCAAATATATCTCAAGTTGGCCACTGAAAAAAGTGTGCAGTTTTTTTGGACCACTTGGGTCTCTGGCCTGGGTCAATCAATATTTTTTGCTTTGGTCCATTAATTTTAGGGTTGGACCTTTTTAGGGTCTGTCAGGTTACCTTAGTTTCGTTTGTGTTCCATGCATTGATGCAGATAAGAATTTAGTCACTCTCGGGTGGTCGTTTGTTGGAACGGGTTGATTGTCTGCTCTTCTGCTGCCTTCTCTATTCAATCTTGTTCATCTTCGTCGGATAATGTGAAGAAAAGGCCTAATTCAGATTGCCATTATCATCATGAAACTCACTATCAGTATCACTGCTGAAGTTCTCCGGTCTTGACATGTTTAGCACTATGACTATAATGCAGTTTTGTGGCCTATCGCACGCTGGCTGAGCACAAGGTTGCGTTTGTGACGTCACAGCAGTTTTGCGCCAGTGACCACAATCTGGAGGAAAGCCCGCGCTTTTGGCTTGTCAAGAAGGATAATTTTAAATGAATTAAAATCATCATTTTAAGTTAGGACATATATGTAAAATAATCGGATATTATTTCAAAGACATTTGAGCCCAAACTTTATGGAACTTTAGACCCCATCACTGCATCAGTCAATAGGACCTTTAAGTTTAACGTACGGACAGCTGTGAGTAATGACTAATGGTTTCAGTCATAAATGCAAACAAAACACTTTAGGCCTACTTGACGCATTTTATTCAAACGACTTTTACAGTTGGTTAGTTAGTTAATTCCAAAAAAAATCAAAGCGTAAATGACCACATTGTTTCAATTTCTGCATAAATAAAAAGAAGAAGAAAAAGAGAGAGAGACGGTTTTGTTGGCCATTGATGAACAGTTCATAATCCATATTGACCCGGGATATTGGCTAACAGTCTCACATCGTCAGACCTTGGAGAAATAAACTAACATGATGATTACTCCAAGGTCAGATCAAGCGCTACCAACACAATGCAGTACTGTCCGCATCATTGGTCTGTCAAAGCTTGAGGCATCAGCCTCCGTTCGCTAACGAGTAACGGCCGTCACGTGGTGCACAGCTTTTATGATTGACGGGTGCTATTGTCTTCTTGTATGAAGTGGAAGCCAGAAAGACTCATGTGGTATGTTATATTTGAATAGTTTTTCGTCTTTTTCTTATATTTAGTGTTTGCGTTCCGAATTGAAATTTTCCCTGTCGACAGGTTCGATGTAGGCCTACATGTGTCAAAATCAGCAAAAATCTTAAAATTGAGTGTCAAAAAGTTTTTGGTGTGTGTCATGTCGTTTACCATTCTTTAAAAGTGATCAAATCTCTAACATTCATACCATTCTGTCAGCTCAGTTAGATTGACTCCAAATTCTTTGCCATGATCTGGGATCTGTTCTATCCCTGATTTGTGGATCTGTTTTGGCAGGAAATGCTTAGAATCTCCTGGACTCATTTGAAATATACGACAGTACAGTCATAATGTTTGTCCAGACGTTTATTAGTCTACCTGACTATCTGTCTAATCCTCTATAAACAAATAAAGTATATTACTATAATGTTTGTCCAAAGAGTGGAATTTGGTAATTCAGATTCAGATTCAGATTCAGATTCAGATTCTTTTATTGCAGAATATATGTACAATTAAAAAAAAAATTACAATAATGCAATCAACTAGGATACAGCGATGCAATCAACCTCCATTTCCAATTATCTGTACATATACAAGAGCCTATGCCATCTCTGGTATGTATATAACTCCACCACTTTATAGTGAGAACCAACCAGGCAAGAAATAATACTATTTTCACTTTCTCCAAGTCTTTGCCAAAAACTATATATGCTTTTTCTTATCAATTCATCAAAAGTAAGTAAACCTTTCTGTACAAACTGTTCTCAAACACTTTGGAACTTTGGCATGTTAAAGAAAATGCGAAATGAGTTATTATAGGCTACCCTTATTTTATTTAACTGTTGAACTTTCACTTTGGCCCATAATTGGCAACAATATGCATTACCCAAATAAGAGCAGAAAAGCTGTTTTTAACATCTTCAGAGCATTTACCAAATTTCCGAGCTAACATATTGGCTCTGCTGTACATTGCTCTTATCTGACGTTGTACATCTGCATCGTCAGACAAGTCACTGTACAGCATACACCCCAAATATTTATAACTATTCACATATGTAATTACTTGATTATTCAAATACAACTGAGGAAAAACTTGTAATTTCCATGTCTTAGGCTGCATACACATGATAACAGTCTTTTTCTTATTATAAACAATATTCAATTTATCAGCTGTCTCAACACATTTATCTATGATAGACTGAAGCCCTTTAGCTGAGGGTGCCATAAGGCACATATCATCTGCATAAATTAAGTGGTTTACAATTTTACCATCCACAACACAACCTATATTAATCTCATTAAGCTTATTGCTGATAATATCTATATAAATGTTAAAGAGTCCGGGGGAGAGCACTCCACCTTGACGCACTCCATTAGTTACCGCAAAACATTCAGTCACAAATTTGCCCCATTTAACGGACATTACTTGTGCATTCTACCAATATGCCAAAAATCTTATAATATACCTAGGGCAATTACGTTCCACCAGGGCTTCAAAAAGCTGGCGATGCCTCACACGATCGTACGCTTTTGACGCATCCAAAAAACATACAAACATAGGACTTGACGAAGAAGTATAACAATGCAAAAGTTGTTTCAAGGCAAAAATGCACAAATCTGTTGCATGATTTTTTCTAAATCCAAACTGATTATCAGTAGTGGTAAAATTACTCTCACATTCTACCAAAATTTGTTTTTCTAAAACTTTCGAAACAACAGTTGCTAGAGCTATAGGTCTATAGTTGTTTTTATCTTGCAGATCTCCATTTTTATTTTTAACCAAAGGAACAATAATAGTCTTTATCACACTATCAGGTATAAATCCATGTACTTTCATCATAGTGAAGCTCAATGCTAATAAAACATTTAACCTACCACCTCCATACTTTAAATGTTCTGCTGTTAACCCATCTGCTCCACCTGCCTTACCAGATTTCAAACTCTTCACTATATTATAAACTGTTTCAGCATTAACTTTAAGGTCCTCATAAGTATCATTACAATGTAAAAACATAAACTGTTGAGCTTCTGCTTCACCGGTTTCATTTAACAATTTACTATAATGATCCTGCCATGCAGTAGCAATCTCCTTCTCACCACTTTTACAATCAATAACATCTGGTAAAACTGTATTATTATTATTCATAGAATTAATCTTTCTCCAAAAATTTCTAAAATCTTTCTTACTCATATCATTGGCAAGTGCATTAGCTCTGTGTTGATCTTCCATACTTTTACACCTTCTCAAAGCATATTTAAACTTCATCCTAGATCTAGACATATAATCAAACAACCACCCATTTCTAGGTTTACCATTATGTACCCACATCAGGAAGGCATCGCGAGCTACTACATGAAAATTTTCAACTACACTGTTCCAGCCAGGTATTACCTTATACCCATTACTTCTTTTCTCTCTAATGGCAATTTTACCTGCTTCCTTCAGTACTGAAACAATACCTTCATAAAAAGAGTCAATTTGCTTATGATGTAATGAATCTTTACAATTAACATCCTTACAGTGCAATACATCATGTGGTATACTTAAAGTACTTAGTATTTTTTCACAATATTCTGTATATGTTCTCACTTCACCCACACTTGCTTTTTTCCAATCTACCGTCATGTTACAATTTCCATTTCCAGTATCATTACAACTGTTACCATAATCATCACCATTACACATAATTGACACCATTATTGGAAGATGGTCTGATGATATAATACCATAATCGATACTAATATCTGTAATATGTTCTAACATACTTTTTGAACAAACTATATGATCCAGCCAAGACGTTGTACCAAATGCATGGTTTACACGTGTATATGTACCACTGCTCTTACCCAGTATTTGTACATCAGCAATAATAAGTTTCTCTTCATCACAAAACTGCTCCAATTCCCTTCTAAACATTGATTGCAAGTCTGCATTAAAATCTCCAATAATACTCACATTAGGTGTATCTGCTTCCTGCATAATTGCTATGCTTTTAGCCAGGTACATTTGAAACTGATCAAAATTTTCTGCACAACACCAAGGAAAATAGACATTTAGCAATAGATAGTCATTACCATTATTAACATACTTAAGTCCAAGGATTCTCTCTTCATCATATTCAATAACTTTACAACTTTTTGATAAAGAGCGTCTCCACATAAAGGCTAAGCCTCCATATGGTCTTCCTGTAATAATACTATTACCCGTATCCATAGAAGATATACCAAATCCACAGAAATCCTCATGTATGTTATTCAGAATACTCAGATCCTCTTTATATAACCAGGTTTCCTGTAAAACAATAATGTCATGTGACACACATAGTGCCCTTAACTCCTTAACTGAACTCTTTAATGCTTGACAGTTAAAGGATATTATTTTAACCATGTTAATTTTAAAACGTTTATAGCACCCAGCAAATACACTAAAAAGTCAAATATTAAATCCACCATCCTGGGTATTACTCAAGTCATGTGTAAGTTATAAACTGTACTTAAAAAGTGTCTCACTTCTTCTCAAAGTAACCTTTCACAAGGCACCCAGTAGGCCAAAGATCTGGGCACAGCAATTTTTCAGTCAAATGTTTATTTCCTCTAATAAGGAATGAATTATAGCCAGAATGTCGCGTTTGTATCTGTTCAGGTTTCACAGTCAGACCACCAGTAACCAATCTGACATATTCTGCCACATTGTCTCCAGTTGTTGTCATGTGCAGTCGTGACACAAACACTCCTACACAACTAGACACTTGACGACCTTGGCCATTACCATACTGTCTATGTCCTTCAGCATGCCCAATAGTGTTCATATTCACAGTTCTTGTACCTAGAATAGGTTTCCTCTTTTCTTTCCAACCACCACTGTCCGTCAACCTGTTTGCCCCATGCTTGTTGCGATTCTGCCCACTGGTTGTGGTACCAAGTATGGCAAGATCCAAACCTGGCCTATTAGCACTCCCACTGTTAGGCCCTGGGTACACTTGACCAGGATTAGCACTGCTCCTGCCTGCACTGAGAGTGGGCCCATGTCCATGACTTATGGCCCAACTCCTACTAGTAGTAGTAGTACTAGCATGGGGTTGCTCCAACACATCCCCCAAATACTTTGAATTAATGATGTATCTGTCTTTATAAGTATAACGTGACTCATTTACTGTATAGCTACACCCTCCATCTACTGTAGTGTTTTCCAAGTTATTAACAACACCATTTCTCCTTTGTGTTGACGCCCATACATCAAACACTTCGGCTGTACAGTGCTCACGTCCTCGCATAGTTGTAACTCCATTATCGCCCACGGTTTCTTTTAACACACCAACCGTATTATCCTGATCACTAGTGTCACTACCACCTATAACATTTTCAGTATTCTCATCTACACTCTCCTCTCGATGCTCACCATCGTCCACATTAACACTGGCAGGGTTGGAGACCTGTTTTTCCTCCCTGCTCACAGGCGGTGTCTCCGTCTCTTTCTGTATAACAACATCGACGCCATCTTGGTCACGTGAACTACTCCTCGACTCCTCCCGATTCAACGATCGGTCTGCTTCGGAACCAGGAGCCTCTCCACGTGCTATATGTCTCAGTGGCATGTGTCTCTCATTAATACTATTACAAACATTAATAACTGCATCAAAAGTTTTTCTTGCCTGTTGTATTTCCTCCACCAATTTCTGCCCCGATCCAGCCAGGGTCTGCAAGGCTCTGATATCTGCTTTCATCACATCGAACTGTTTTAAGAGACCACATATGTCGAAATTGCTCATACTGAGTGGCTGCAATTTCCCCAAGTCACTAACTAGCGACAAACGTGGGTAACACCCCGCTGCCGCAACTGTGAAATATTTTACAGATATCTTGCAAGTCCATAGCTTTCCTGTTAGGCCCCCGTCTCGACTTAATCCTAGGACCATCTGGGATAACCTCCTTGTAAAACATATATAAAATCCACTTAGAGTCTGCAATATACTCCTCCTCATAAAAATCCATGCACATTTTCTTTATCGTATCCACTGACATAGTATCCATACGATATGCTATGAACGACAACAGCTCGTTCACCACATGCTGGCAGATATCTTTGCCTGCATGCTGGCCGGTGCCTGCTCCCAGCTGCGCAGGTACGTCATTCTCCGAGTCCACCCTCGCCTCATTGTCAGCCGGCTCTCCGTGCAACTTTTCGCCTGTTTTCTTGGCTTGACTGTCACCACCCTCAATCACTGGCTCAACTTGGGCTTCGTATCCTTCTTTCACTTGTGTTTGGCTGCACTGTCTGCCCTCAGGGCCCTCATATAGTTCTCCACTGAGACACAAACTTGCAGTTGTCCCGGTGTTCTCATGGTTCACACCGTTCGAATCAGCCGCCATTTTAACTCAACATCAGACCTAGTGGTCTGGCAAAAATTGAACGGCACTGTGCAAGCAGCTTTTGCACTTAAACAGTTCACAATCATGCACAGACAGGTCCCAGTCTCTTCATAAAACTATATACCACAAAAGGTTCAACTGTACAGCGTAAAAAGTCACTTTTGATACTTAAAAAGTACAGCCACAAGGTTCTCCAGGTAGTCTCGGCTTGCGCATGCCTCAAGCATGGAATGGAATATTCAGCTCGTTTCGGCACCGTGATTATTCTGGTGGCATATGCGTGGTATGCTTTTGCTCTTCGTGTGTTTGTGGGTTCTCTCTCTCTCTCTCTCTCTCTCTCTCTCTCTCTCTCTCTCTTCGTGTGTTTGTGGGTTCTCTCTCTCTCTCTCTCTCTCTCTCTCTCTCTCTCTCTCTCTCTCTCTCTCTCTCTCTCTCTCTCTCTCTCTCTCTCTCAATTCAGACGTTTCTCCACACATGCCAAATACAGGGTTGTTAATTTCTTCAGCAATAATTTCTATAAGAGTAAACTAAATTTCACAAATCTGGCAGTCGGTAGCTCTCAACTTTAAATCTTCCAGCTTTAGATTGTCATTTATTGTGTAAACGGCACGGTAATCTTTTCACTTCTTTGACCGGGTTGGTTTGATTATTCATCTCGGCCTTATTGAGCTTTAGGGGAGCCGAGCCTCTATAGGGAAATACACATAACGATGTCTATAGCCGTATAGGCTTATTCCTACCTGAAGTGAAGATTATTGCGCCGCAGGCATTATGGTAACATTCCTATATGTTTTTCTAGTAGAATAGATGTTTGCGCCGCAGGCATTATGTCATTGAAATATATATATAAAAAAACTCGAATTTATTCCGTTAAGGCATTGATGGAATCAATAATCGTGCCGCCATTTGCATATGCACCGAACGACTTTTGACGATGATATTACCCACAATGCAACACCGCACCTCGCTTTTAACCAATGGAGGGATGTATACCAGATTCACCATGTGTGCGTGTTTACCTTCACGACACAAGCCATACAGGTGCACCTGATGCCCCGGGATATTCCCTGGGATGGTCTCACTCTCAGCGTTCATTCTTTCTTGTAAATTTTTTCAGCGAAATAGTCAAGCAATAAGTATTATTGTTCATGATTACATTTCAAATTATATGATACGATCCCCAATAGCACTTGCGGCATCCATCTTGGATCATCGGCAGAAACGCTGATACTTAATTTTCAGTGTTGGGACCGGTCTGAAGTCATCTCAGATAAGTGATTCGTGTTGCTAATGATTTTGTAAAACACATCCGGAACTTTTCATGAACTTTGAACCATTATTAGTCTTATAGGCGCTCGGTTCCCCTAGGCTAAAGTTCAATAAGGCCTTCATCTGCGTAACTCTTCCAACTGAGTTTAATGTTTCTAAGCACGGACGCAAATCACCAGCATACACTTGAACCTCTTCAGGGCTAACACCAATTGATTTGATAATAAGGGCCTACCCGTGGTTACTTTTTTTTTTAACTAAACCCAGTTTTCAATTACATCAGACCCGTCTCCGTACCGACTATTTAATATAATTATAGGCCTATGACGTGCCCTTTCTTAGCCTTAAGGCCTACTTGGTGGCATACCTAAGCAACCAGTAACCATGGAGGAATAAACTAGTTTATTCCTCCATGCAGTATCTAAATCTTGGCGCTTTCCGTAACACGCGTTCATCGAGCACAGTACAGCCTGGCGTCAATGAGTTTACCGCTCAACGCAGGTTTTACGGAATTTTCACTTGTAAAGTCACGATAGTTGTCAAGACATTGTTCGGTCTCCAGTTCTTTAAAAGTTTCTGTTTTGCCGCGCTCAAGTGCTGTCTGTACCGCAAATTCGTTGCGGTTTTTTAAAAAAATTATTATTATTATTATTATTATTATTATTATTATTATTATTATTATTATTATTATTATTATTATTATTATCAGCTCTCCTAGGTTGTTGTTTTAGTGTAGCATACGCAGTTGTTCTCTTACCCTGGTTCCTATTTCCTCGGTTTATAAATGCCAGTTGCCTCCGAACGAAAATTCTCGACCCAACAGCACAGAACCAGCTCGGCGGCCGTCAGCTCGTATACTTTATAGTTTTATCGCTCGAATATGAATTCTCAATGCCAACCCTTTGTAAGCATTACAAAACGGTTTCTGTATCACGATTTACATACGCTTTGCTGTCCTTCTTTTACAGGTGGGGAGCATACGTTCGATACATTTCGATTCAACAATCCGTCGGGGATTTTTCAAGTTCGGCCGCTTTCTGTTGCATATCGCCTTGCTCATTCTCATCAATAAAAAGTCTTTCAGTGTGATTTATCCGCCGTGTGACGGACGCCTGTGTCGCATTTCGGCTGCCCCGCAAGAGAGCTTCTACAGCCCCTGTTTGCTGGTCTGGGTGGACTTGAGGAGAGCCATAGTTCCCTTTTCTGGACTGCGACACATGGGATCGAGAGTAGGCCCTATGTTTTGTCACTTGTAAGCACATTTAACAGCACAAACATGTATAATACTTGCCGTGGTACACCACAACAACAACAACTGAATTTTGTGGCACGAATACCGCCCCGTTCCAGTTGAGTAAGTTAGGCCTACTGGGGTACCGAAAAGACGAAATTACAGTGGGAGCTGAAGCACACTTTATTCGAACGAACTTCCCAAATTTTTTCAGTCCCAGTCAGGGTTTTCCCCAGTGTTGGAGAGCAGTAAGGTGGTAAACCATATGGCAACCTAGAATTCCTTGTTCCATGACAGCTATTGACCAAATGCTGCATAAATATTACTAAAATAACCTACTTTTTAATGAAAAAAGAGAAATGTGGTAAAAGGGTGAAAAGGAGAGGTGGCCCACCTTTGAGCTTATAATATGGGGAAAACACTGGTAGTCTGCTATATGGTCGTTTACACGAGGATTACAAGAGTTTCACTTGAGACACAACCACTGCTTACAGTACACCTACATCTTCAAAATAGTAGTTAATATGAACAATTAGCCTACGTGCGTTTACGCAAACTTGGAAATGGAATATGTACCCTACTTACAAATGTTGGAGGTGCTCCAGTACAAACGAAAACGAACACGTGGCGAGAGGAAATGCGTCCACTCCCTTCACGCAGTCGATAGTAAACATATGATGACAGTTCAACAAGTAGGCCTATTTATAATGTTACATAGAAAATGGGTTACACCTAGATGGCTTCCATTGAATGACATACATTATAGGCTACGAGTGTCCTGCTGTGCGACGTAGGCCTAACCATGTTCAACTAACCACAAAAATACTTTGCGCAGTTAAATAATTGACTGTACTGACTATTAGGAGGAGAAAATAACCCATAAGTTCTTCTTTTCTGTACAATAGTAAAAAAAATCTTTGGAGTTTTTGTGTAAACCAATTCTACATGTGTGTTAGTTCAGGCCACCGTAACTAATGCTTCCCGTTGACACCATGATCGAGTGTGCTATTGTTCGCAAGCCAGCGCGTTATTGTCTTGAAGTTGACATGAACCAAATAAGGGTCAGGGGCCGAGCTTGTTTGTTGCAATCGGGTCCCTGACGTCATGTGTGTATTCTTTGTAGCTCACAAAGAATTCTGCAAATTGTTAAATTGATTAAGTCCTTTGTACAAACCAGTCTAGTAATAAAAAATGTAAAACATTTCTTTGGAATTTCCTTTACCTTGCAACTAAAGTTGGCAAGTTTTTGTATTAACGCTTTTAGCCAGTTCATGCGGATTATTCTGTGGAATAAGGATGTATACACAACCTATGTCAAAATTTTACAGAGGAACGTGTGCAATATGGACAATAGTACTTCTATGTATATAAGTTAGACAGGGACAGGTTAGCTTATGGAGAGTAAAGAGTTCGGGCTGTGGAATAGGGTAATGACTACTAGGAAGTGGTTTTGGACAAAAAGACACAAATTCAACAGTGTTTGTCGTTTATTGCAATTGTAAAGATAATGACAAATATTTTTCACTGATGTTGGCACAATAATAATGGAAGTGTAAGCTTCAGAAGTTTTATGATAATTTGACAGATCTGACTTGCATAGAAAAACGGGAGATTGGTGGACTTGTATTGTTCAGGGAAGGACACTATAATGACACTTCAATTGTTCGCATTTGTCTTAGCTCAGATGCCTTGATGAATGGCTGTTTTACATGATCGCTGTATGGACGACCTGGCCTGAATTGTACGGGTCGTGTTGTTCATTGTTTATACCTGTGTCAGCTTTGACTTGGCTGTTAGGGAAGATATTGGTAGCAGAGATTAGTCTTATCAGAAAGGCGGCGTTTCATTTTGGATCCACAGGAGCAAGGTGAGAAGCTTTGAAATTTGCGTTTTACGGACGTGGTACACTTCATGACTCGCACCTATAAATGTTCAATTTCTGTCTATGGTCACCATGTTAATGCCGTAAAAAGTGTATATTTTCTGAAAGAAAACATTTTATCAAATTTATTTTTGCACCGAATATAAATTTTTAGTACCGCTATTGATGGAATTGAAACTGAATTAAAATTCTTAGATGTTGCATAAAATTTTGAATAGCATTTTAGTAAATAAAACTCAAACTTGGTTTATAATGTGAAATGAATGAACACATAACGTTTTCCAAAGTATTTTGATAAAAGGCTTAGTTCTATTTTTTAAACTAAAAATTGTAAATTTAATTTGAACATCCCATAAATTTTTAAGTGAAACCCTGATCAAAAATTAAAAACACTTTTTGCTGCTCTAAGTGTACTGTTTATTTCCCATAATAAAACATTGCTTCCCATTTTTGGTGTTTGCGCTATTATATTTTTTTATCATTATTCTGCTAAAACCGGTAAAATCAGAGTTTTTTAATTAAGCAATTAGAATTTGATTTTCTTACACTAACAGCGGTGTCATTTTCAAAGCTTAATCCAAACATATAACTTTAGAATATATATAGTTTATATAATCTCAAAGCAGAAGTCTTGTGAATACAACGACATGTTTGGAATAAAGGCAGATTTGACACCAGGTTTATGAACCTGTTCCCCTTCAAAATATACATAACAAAAGCCATTGACCCATATGTAGCTGTATTTATTGGACAGGTATGGGTCTGCCCTGTGTGGTAGTGCCCTTTACACATTAATCTGACCAGCTCTGCAAAGGAAGTGAAATATAGCTGCATATTTACAACATGTGGATGACATTGAACTAGCAGAACAGCTTATTCGAAGGACACCCATACTGCAAGATACAAGCAACCCATTTCTGAAATATGATGAAGGTTTTCTGTATCGGTTTCGCTTTACAAAGCATGCAGTCGTGGAAATACTTGAGTTGTTGGATGAAAGGCGTCAAGATGTGCAGTTTAAAGCGTCATCTATACCCCCTGTCTTCGACCTACTGATCACATTACAATTCTTTTGCAGTGGCACTTTTCTTCGAAATGAGGCAGCCTTGTTTGGGGTACATATACTACAACTGGGATGAATGCGATGTACAATATTTTATTCTGAAAAATCCCAGCTGAAGACAGACGTTAGCGTGAAGGAGAGAATGAGTTAAACATCATCTTTTCCAAAGCAGATATAAAAGTTTTTTTTGTTGTTGTTTTTTTTCAGTGACGGTGATTAAATAAAGAAAGTAAACATTGGATTAAACATCATCTTTTCCAAAGCAGATATAAAAGTTTTTTTTTGTTGTTGTTTTTTTTCAGTGACGGTGATTAAATAAAGAAAGTAAACATTGGATTATACAATTACCTCATCTTCAGAAACACAGTCGCCCGCATATTCTTCATCACGATCAAATTCAGTGCACTTTGTATCTGTTCCGGGAAGAGTGACACGATCTTTTGTGAAAGTTCACTCACATCATCACCTGTCGTTCCTCCTTCCGTTCTTCTTGTTTCTTTTCGTTGCTGTGAAACTTCTTTTTTTCCCTTCAATTTATGTATGTACGTATGTATGTATATATGTATGTATGTATGTATATATATATATATATATATATATATATATATATATATATATATATATATATATATATATATATATATATATATATATATATGTTGCCGCATGGCTGTAGCCGTATCATATTCCCTCTATCAGCCCCGAAGCACCTGTATCGTCAGGAGACTGAAGGTCTTGTGACAATACGGATGCGAGGGGCTGATACAGGGGTAATACAGCTACAACGATGTGATAACCTTTATATTTCCATTTGGTGGAAATAATAGGCCTAGGCAATAGAATGCAGATCGTCAGTCCTAGGGTAACCAGCCTCACCCAGATATCGTCCAATACTTTTAAATTTGGACTAACGATAGCTCGGCTCATAATCCATTACAACTGTTTGGTGGGCATTCAGTTCCTGTACGGCCAATCAGAGAACAGTATTCTCATGGATGCCCTGATTATAAATTCATAAACCTCAACCTTGTGCCACCCATCTTCAGGTCGATATTCATGAATTTATAATTAGGGGTGTGCGAGAATCCTGTTATCTGATTGGCTGTACGGGAACTGAATGCTTACTAACCAGTTGTAATGGATTATGAGCCTAGCTATCTTTAGTCCAGCTGAGCTGGGTAGTGTACAAGCTCGGATTCAAGCGGGAGGTTCACTAACCTGAAATAGTGAATCAAAACCTGGATTTGAACCCCAGTTTATAACAGACATGTGCAACTGGCCATCACTGTATGACGACATCACAGACAGCGAGTGTAGGTGATTTGAATATGTTATTAGAGAGTCGTAGGAATAAGAGCACGAGTCCTCCTCAGCAGAGACCTGGGCCTGAACAAATTTCCATCAGTCTACACGAGTCCTCTCAACTTTAAACATACCTGTTCTCAAGGGCTAGAGATAACATGCACGTAAGAGGTGACGAAAATTATATCTCATACAAGTAGCAGCTATAAATACACTTTACAATGCTGATGCCAGATTGCGCATCTCTGTCTTAAGCTCTGGCTCAGGTTGGGATTTGATTCTAGAACTCAAGCTCGTGCAACTCCAGCTTGCATCTAAGATGAAGCTGGTTCTGTATACTACCCAACTCGTTTGCCGAGGGTCAGCTCAGCTACAGATAAGACAATCTGAGCTGCAAGCCAGATTCAATAAAACCTTGATTGAAATATCTCACTGCCCGAGATGTGTCTATATTTGTGCCCATGTCATTGTTGAACAACAAATTGTGGCATACCTGTTGTAGTTTTCTTCAGATTGGTTATTTGGTGATTTTCCAGGCACGAACTTGTGTCAATTGCAATTGTGTGGCAGAAACCTTACGTCCATAGCTGCAAACCAAAGTATACTATACGCCTTTTAAGGACAGGTAAGACACCAAAAATAAATCCCACTTTAGTCAATCCTAGCTAAAACTCTATTTGTGTTAGGAAAACATATCATATATGTGTGTAATCGTCATACTTCAAAGAATTTATATGGCCCGTATTTGGGTGTCTGTGATGTTAATTGTTGAATAAACAATTGAAAGTTGACCGCAAAGCATCCACTCCATAAATGTCGATATAAGTCACTAATTATTTGTGATAAAATCATAATTACACTTGCATCTTAATCCTGACATATTGGCAACAAAAAACGATCCTACGATTTTTTATGTTTGGTTTAGTTTTTCTGTTATCCATCCTCAAAGTTAGACGTTTCAATTTTCCCTTTGATTTTCAGGATGTCCATTTTCTTCATTTCATAGAAAAAGAACGAAGCAAAATTTTGAAAATCGCTGAATCGTTTTTGCAGTTCACACATTACAGAATCAAAAGCCGTTAACTGGATTAAATTTCGCCCAGCCGTTTTCTTGGAATAACCATTCTTAGGTGGGGTTCTCGTCCTATTATCCTTTCTGAGAAAACAAGCTTCAAAGGCCTTTGATGTTGATCATTTGCCTCTGAAACAATACCATTTGGTCAAGTTGTGCTGATATTTGTACAAAACGTAGAAAACATCGTCCCTTAACATTTAGGGAGGTTGTCAATCAATTTTTGGCCAATCACATGAATAAAAGAGCCTTTGAAGTACAGAAAGCATTATTCATCGATCTGTCAAACGGCGACTACGACAGTCTGGTTTCAAAGCGTGACGTCACGGAGGCGGCCCTTCGGGCCCCGTGACCTCAAGCCTGGCAACGAAATTATTGTATTTACTCATATCTGTATACTTTATGTAGTTAGCTTGTTAGACTTGTCTGTACACTTCACTTAGTTAGCCTGTCATTATTTTGTAGTTATTTTTTCAATGAGCTTCATTTCTCTTTCCAACCTGAATTTTGTAACGTTATTTTGTGTGTTTTCTCTGATGTTCACGTGTATGATTATTTCGATGTGTTTATTTGTACTTTTATTTCCTCATCCCTGGGTTTCGATAAAATATTATCATGTACGTGTTTATTGTTGATTAGAGTGTCAGTTTTTTTCCCCGTCTGTCTTTGGTGTGCAGGACCACTGGGGTAATCCATCGCGGCACGGCCTTTGAAGGGACATCGTTAGACGATTGCCGCTCCTCTTGAATATTTAAAGTCTCCCTTCGTTAGAACACAAAACAAGCAAGATAACTATAAAGTAAACCACTGAGGCTATGAAATGTTAGCATGTTTGCATCTTTTCCCTGCCCACAAACATACTTTCGGCATGTCGCCTTGTTTCGCAGTGCCGCCCTGATACCACTCTCCTTTTGCCATGGGCCGTTGCTACCTGCAGCCACGTGACAGGCTGTTAAGTGTGATTGACGGGTGGCATTGTTCCGTTTGGCGGCCGAAAACCAAAATAATGACACACGGACGTTCGGATGTCCACATACTTGTGTGGTTTTTGACGTTTTTCTCATATTTTTACTGTAGTTAAAAGCTTGAAATTTTGACAACTAATAGAAATGACATTCATCTTGTAAAAACCGTTGAAATCTCAAAATCGGCCATGCAAAGGTTTTCGGTGTCTTACCAGTCCTTAAGAAAGAAATTATTTTGTGGTGGATATAAGGCTGACAAAGAGACCATCGAAAGTAAAATGGACTTCAAGAGGAGATTTGGTTCAAGTTAATTTGTCTGTGTGCCTTTAAAACTTGCATGAATCAAAATTCTATCACTAATGTGTCTGGTTCGTTGGATGAGCCTATACAACAAACCATGAATTTAAGTTCTGATGTCACTTCAAGATGTAATAGTTTGAATATATTCCACATTTGAACTTTTCAAGTGCCCCAACTCCGCTTTCACAAAAACTCTACAATTTTTTTTTTTTTTTTTTTTTTTTTTTTTTTTTTTTTTTTTTTTTTGTACATTAAAGTTTTAATGGCACATCTACCTATAATAGTTTTGGGGATATCGACATTTAAACTTTTCAAATCCCTCCAGTTTGCATTAATTTAAAATCTACAACTTTTGTTTGTAATTCATTGGATGTGCCTATAGCAGAGATCTGTGAATTGAAGTTGTAATGACACCTTTACCTATAATACGTTTGAAAATATTCAACAGTAAAATTTTGAGAGGCTTTAATTTGCATAATTATCAAACCTGTCACTATTCTTTGCAAAACGACCAGATTTTATGTAAGAGGGTAAAATCACGCCAAGTTTGGAGTTTCTAAATTTATATATGGTCCGACAAATATGCTGGTAAAGAAAGAAAAAGAACTAAACAATAATGTCTGTGTTGGCACACAAACATATTGATGGTCAGCCTCGGAGAAAATTAGCTCTCAATTTAATGCACGGCATGGGGTGACTCATAAAACACAAGGCTGCGGGTGTTAAGTTTAGCATGATCAGCTTCAATGTTTACTTAGTAAAAGAAAAAAGAACTTTTCTTTCTCTAAAAAGTTCAGTTTGGTTATTATTACCTGGTGACAATATTGGTACATGGATACAGTCTACATCCCCCACTATGACAAACAAACCACTAACTGCATAGATCTAGAATTGTTCCTGAATCTTAGTATGCTTCCTTGCGAAAAAAAATGTGCCACTGTCATAAATCTGCAAAAGTTAGCAGTCGCTGGAACATAGCAGGCACTATTACTGCAGAGGAAACCTTAGGTTGAACCTTTTGAAGCCTTTCATCCCGTGACTCACGTGTATCCATGACAGCCTGCTTGAAAAACAGAAAACAGAACAAAAATTCGTCATTGTCATATTTATGGAATTGGTTAGTTACTTCGGTCTTGATTAACTGCTATTCTGCGTATCATAATTGTTCTTCTGCCCCCTAAGTATCATTCAAAACACGTAGATATGCTGTCATACTGTGCCTGCACGGTGACTTGCCATGCAGCTGACCACACACGCCACTATACTAGTGATGCAAACACGACAAACTTTATTGTTATTTATATTTTCCCTTCACAAACGTCTTGAATCTTGTCTCAAAACAATCCACAGGTAGGTTCGAGGGAATCCAGGATCAAACCTTAGTTTCAGATACCACAGGAGATATGCAAACGGATATTCAGCTCAGGCCGATCTTGAGAACAGATTCTTATGATCCAAGCTCAGGCTGGACATGTGTAACAGGCCACGAATGTACATTACATTAATAATAGCAGTGTATACTTTTGTAATGCGTTCATCTTATCAAATTAAAATTGTTACAAAATATCCGATGAGAGTATCGTCTTGTTGTAGTAGCAATCTTTTTTTAGTATGACTGAAAAGCAAAATATTTCCTTCGTGCGTTATCTTTATGTTATCTGTCAAAGAAAGAAAGTGTTTGTCGAATAAAAATGAGCAAGGGATTTAAATTTACACGAAAGTAACTTTACAAAACTCTTAAGATGTAAATAGGATGATATATTTGTAGAGAGCTTGATGCTCAAGGTCCACAAGACTGTCGTTGGGGCCCCATGTTGGCTCATATTGCTGTGTGTGCTATCTCTACCACCAGGCGGAATGCTCCGCCATATACAATGGCAAAGAGAAAAGGGCTTGGGTAAGCTGACCTGTTCTGTACAAACATATACTTACACGAATCATTGTTAGACTCTATCGTGAAGTTTTGTTTCAATCATTTTTTTTTTAAACGGTTTTTAAAGAGACAGTAGAATCACCGGTCAAAACCACCATTGTGAAGAGACCATTCCTCTATTGAAACCAGCAATCTACACTCCCGTTTTTGTTTGTCCCTAATAAAATCATATCTCTCATTAAAATCTCATTGTTCAGTCCCTAAATAGGTCTTCATAGGGGGATTCCACTGTATTCATTGATTATCTTGCTTAAAAAGTACATGTGTATTTGTCCGGATATCCTCTGTCAGCAAGTCGATATCATTCGTTGATGTCGCACCATAATCTGCTTTGCTTTATCTAACAAAAGATTGTGTTGGTACAGTTGTAACTAATGTCAAATATGCGATACGTTCCAGTAATTATGTTTTCATACCACAATGTAAAGGTTTATACTTTGAAATTTTGGTCTCTTTGTACTTGTACCTTCGTCAGAAGTAAAAAAGTTAGAGTCTCCTCTTTGCCTTTGTTTTCAAAATAGGGCCAAAATATGCATCAGTGGATTCATCTCTCCCCCTCTCTCTATCTCTCTATCTCTCTGTCGGGCTGTCTGTGTCTGTCTGTCTGTCTGTATCTATGTGTTTGTTCTTTACTCTCAAATCTTTTTGTGAAATTTTCGTGTATCACAATGGCTAGTGAACACCCAAGTCAACTATAGACAAAGATCAAAAGTCTGGAAATATTAAATATAAAATTCTGCGTGGACTCTAGAAGTAACACTCAAATCATTGACCGTGACACACAATGCTTCTCCAGAAAGATAGGGATCATATGGATGCGAACGTGTACACCAAACGTAAAGAGAGCCACTTGTGTTTAACTCCTGTATATTTGTAATTCGATGAAAAACAAAAAACAAAAAAGGTGATAAACAAAAATAAAACTGAAACTGAAACTCAACATTGACTTGCCCACCTCTGACAAAGATTCCTGACAAGAGGGACTAAAATACATGTATGCAGGAAAAACAACTTTACTGTGCGTGTGAGATGGTGACAAAATTGTTACACATGCATGTACCAAGCTGATGAATCAGAAAGAACAACGATGTGCTAATTCTTTGCATGTAATAGTGGGGGCCAAACTGCTTGAGTAATCCCACATGCTGTCTCATATATCGTCATAGTTCACAGCAGTACCAAATTATACAATACTGCTACGGTCGGACATTTACAATACAATCCGAATCCTTTCATGAAGTTCCATCGCAACTCCCCTTTGAAAAGATGTAAAAATATGAGAAAGGGGAAAATTCTTGAAGGTCACACCAAACGCAGTCAACATCAGTTGATAGCCAATGCACGCGGATGTCCAGGACAGCAGTCGTTTTAATATTTCTTTTTATACTGTCTTACACTAGATGCAGGCCACAGTTCCGATTGTCATAACTGTGACACCTCTTTAAGGTGGAAGGTCTGAAGCCGCAGCTTTGGATAATCTCTAATCACTTTTTCATATTTTTGGATAGTCTTATACTTAAACTACATGCTCCCAAAAACTCAGATGTGTAAGCATAACATTTATATGAGATAACTGATCTCAAAACTTTTGTTTACAATGAAAAGTTTAAACAGTGCCGGACACATGGCTTTGTTTGCATAGGCATGATAATGAACCATGTCATTGTTTGCACAGTCATTAGTCCATGACCCCTGGAAACCAATTGAGCTATTGACAAGGGTCACTCACAGGAAACCATTAGCCGTGGAGAGAAGAATGGGCCAGTTCAGACAAATCCCTATCAGTGGTCTGATTACTTTGAAATTCCCTATTGATGTAAAAACAAATTAGCACAATCGACTGACTGGTCCCCAAATATGGAAAGCTGCATGTGAACCCACACCCAAACAAGCCAAGGGTGGTGTTCCCAAGTTAAAAAAAGTTTAGATTTAAGCCACAAAATATACTTTTGTTTATTGACAACATCACAGAGGTAAAGCTACAAGTTTATTTGACACAATAATTAAAACACAGGTCAGAAGAAATGAGTATGTGTCATATTACAGCCATAAATGCGTAAGAATTGGTAACGTTTTCTTTCAATTCGATTTTCTCGGAACTGTTTTTTGCTCAACTTCTGCAATTTGTATCTCGCCCCACAAACGTATAAATTGCCCTATCACATTAAAATCAACGGACATTAAAAGAAAAATATCATATCGAGGAACGGTTCCCAGGATTTTTTTTCTGACAACCCCTTCCATGACTTTTGGAGCAATTAATAGAAGGAAAATGAACTACCTGTCAGGACTAAATTAAAAATTTTATGTTTTCATTTATGCTATTTCAGGACTAACTATTGAATTCGATCCAGGACATGGATATATATTTTAAATTTCTTCTGATTTCAACTGGAAAAAAAAAATTGTGTGACTTCTGCGCGAAAAATGTGAAAATCCTACCAAGTCAGAAGGAATGCTATAAAATCTCAAAACATTCCAATCCTGAAAAAAAAAACTCTATGGACATAAATCTATGGATATGTAGTAATCAGAAAATATATAGGTTTACTGTACTTGTGAACAAATAAAATGGGTAATTGCGATCCAAAGTTACCAGTCTCACTGCGCACTACAATACCGCCAGAAAGTCTTGCACCATCTGCTCTGGTGACCCCTGAGCGTGGTCCTCCTCGGGTACATATTGTGCAAGGGACTCCTGCAGAGAATAGTGTAGGGAAGTTTGGTGTTAGTTACTCAGTGTTGGTTTTGCACCTACCTGTGGGCCCCATTGGCCCTAAGCTGGTTATAATAATAAACTTTATTTCTTTATGGAGGATTGAGAAAATAGCCTGAGGCTAATACAAATCTCTCTCCTCAAGTAAATACATATTACATCAAGAAAGTATGTTAGACACATATAATAGCTGAAAAAAGAAGAAGAAAAAACATGTATACATAGACATCAATACGTACAAATGGAAACAAAAGAACCAGTAGAATCAAACTTGATAGACAGTAAGTATTTCAAAAACTATAATTAATTGACCCTCCTTAGTTAATTTTTTAATCTGTGTGATTTATCGATGAATGTCATAGTGGCATCCATCAATAAACAATTACAATCATAAGAAGCTGCTGAAGTACCATACAATAATAAATATACCTTCCCGTGATTACCTAATCGGTTAAAGTTGATATCAACGTTTTCGTTAATAATGATAGTAGAAATCCGTGCCAAAAGGATTTGTCTTTGGGCGTCATGCAGTGGACACTGCAGTAAATAATGTATGATAGTTTCGGAGGGGCCACCACAAGCACAGCTTGGGTTGACACGTAAACGTCTTGTAAAAAGATGGGCGTTCAGAGCACTAAAGTCAACTCTGAGACGAGTCATTAGAACATTCAAATGTCTAGGTCCAGGCCGCAGTTGCCCGAGTCTGGTGGGAAATAAATGTCGCTTTAGCCGTACCTTAAACACGTTTAATGAAGAAGCATTTCTTATATAAAGTGGAAGAGTATTCCAAAGGCGAGTAGCTGACGGTATAAAGGAATTCATGAATAAAGAAGTACGCGCGTATACAAGGGAGCGCTCCCTGAGATTACGTAAAGGATAATTAACTCTCACTGTTTACTCTATGAAGCAGCGCCCTCAGGTGTTGAGGGCAGGAACTTAGAGTTATCTTATAATAAAGAACAAGTTTCTGATACTTCCGTCAAATTTTAGATTGACTGGATGTGTTCATTGCTCCCGAGACGAGTAAAGATGCTTTATATTGAACAGTTTCCAGCATGACCCTCCCCCGCCCACAATAAGCTGGTTATTGTGTTAGAATTTTAATTTTTCTTACACTTTGAAAAGTGGAACCTACAAGTGGCTCCACTGAAGACCCCCAGAGTTTTGGAGCAAGACATTCTGGCGGCACTGTAGCTTCACAGCTTCCACCTTAAAGTGGAACTAGCTTTTGCTAGGGGTATATCAAGAACCAGCTTGGGTCACGAGTTAGTTTCGATTAGCTCCCTCATGTTTATTTATGAATTAGTCTGATAAAGCCTTCTACCCTTCCTCCCTGTGGGAAGACTGGTGATTGAGGCATATTGAATCAACATGAAGGACATTGAGCTCATTACCATTATTCAGTTTTCAATTTTCATGAAATGCCTGTTTAAGTAAATTGCTTACAAAATATATGAAAACCATGAAAGGGAATATGTGTGCGGTGCAATATCTGTCCAAGTGTTTAAGGGATGCAGGTAATAAAATAAGTAAACTGCTGGATATGCTAGGCTGATGTGAGGACAGTGAAATAAACGGACATCAGCGCGTGCCCCATTGCCTCATGTGTCTTGATGTTCGCAATGGTATTTGCAGCGCCGTTGGCCGTCGTACCGAGTGCGGTGAGGGTGCACGGCAAATATATCGTGGTATTCGACAGAAATACTCATAGAGCGACAGGTACGTTTTTTGCTACTTCTGCTTTGCGGGGCTTTGAAATTTGGTTTGGACATGATGCCAGAAAAACGATACGTACATGTCTATGTTGCTCGAGAAATTAAGATGCACGTTAGGTTACCAGTGATCTCACTGTTGACGGATACTATTCTGTATAGAACACTGTAAATTCCTTTAAATTGTAAAAATGTGTACATTTTTAGAAAGCGTAAAAACTGAAAATTATTTTCTGATACTGTGGTTATGATTCTTGGAAACAATGTTTTCTCAGCAATTATATGAGTGTAAAAAAGTGAGCATCATTCTTTGATATAAATTTCCGATAGACCTTCTACATTTTCGCGCGTATTTCGACATCGACTTTATTGCAAACTGTAGAACAAGGGTGTTTCAAATTTTAAATATTTGTTGGTGTTTCGGATTTTTTCGGAAGTTTGAACAATGACAAATCCAAGAAAAGTTTCTTTTAACATTCTGTATTGACCAAACTCCACCAAATATTTAACATCTAAGACACATTTTACTCGTCCTGTAAAGTTCTGTTTGTGACAGATTTGTGATCGCTATCTTCATAATTAAATGGGCGGAGTCAATATTTGAGGTAGACTGTGATGATATTTTGCATAAATGTTGTGCAAACAGTGCCACTATTTGACATCCTGTTCGTTAGCTTTCAGAGAATGTATGCTGTACTACACTTACAATTTTCAACTATGTGTATCACTGCTAACATTTTGCACATCCTTAAGTCATTTAGCTACTACTGTCTACGAGAACACACATCACAAAATGGTTCTTGCACACATAATAGTTAGCCCCCAAAATTGCGCGCGCGTGTGTGTGTGTGTGTGTGTGTGTGTGTGTGTGTGTGTTTAAGTTATATAAAATAGTTTCTAGCGTGAATAAGTCATATGGAAAATTTTTCATGTGCGCTTTTAATTAAAAATACCTCATTATTTATAGCAATCCATCCATTCCATTTTATTAAATGTTTGCGGTGCCATACCTAGCAAACTTCAGCTTTCTGCGGTTTGATTCATTGTTGTTATTTTCAGAAAAGCTGCTGTCATATTAAAAAACAAATGTCATGGTGGGATTAAGCGGTTTATTTGTATTTATTTAACTATATCGTGGTGAATACACAGCAAGACATTTTTTTTTCTGAAAGGCATTTGTTGTTTCAGGTGATAATATATACTGGTAAAAAAACACAAGAGTTTCGCTGTCTCTCAAAATGTAAATGTCCAACATTTCCTTATCGTGAATAACCCGAAATGCATCAGTCCGTATGAGATCTAATGGTACGACTCCTTTCTTTTAATTAAGAAAAAATACTTGCCATTACACATATTTATATATTTGGGGCACACACTACCATGATACTGAGTTTTTTTCGGACGGACAGACGGACGGATGGAAGATGCAGGGAACGACAATACCTTCCGGCAATATAAAAATGTTTTGAAGCCCGGAGAATATGAGAATCTTTTTTCATGTACATAGATAAAGGTGTCATCAACAACCTTGGATCAGAGATCATTGCAAAGAGACAGGATAAGCATATTTCATTATAATAGCCCTCGGTTATGTTGATCTGAGGCAATGATGACAGACATCAGCTTATGAACAGATTCAGTTATTTTTCGAGTTACAAATAAGAATATAAATGTTAACTAGATTTAAAAATATTACTTTTCAGGCAAATACGGCTTTTCCAGCAAGAAATGAAATAAGTTTAATCTTCTTTAGATAAAAGAAATACTTAAGTCAGCACTTTGAAAAAAAAAATCAGGTGTTGGTGCTTACTCGTGGGTTGAACATGTCTAAAATGAATGTACATGTACTTTGTGCCAGGCAGTATTATGAAAAACAAAGACCCCGGTACATAACACGTAAATCTTGGCATTTTACATGAGATTTTATGCTCGCTTAAGTCACCTTGTACCACATGGTTTTATATGCGCTGACTATAAATATGACCGTCGAGAACCAGCACGATCCCATAAGCCCTCATTCAATATGGCGACTGGGAAAAACCCACTTTTGCCCAATTTATTTTACAAAACAAGATATGTAATAGGTCAAGATAAATACAGAAATAGAAACTAAACACCAAGTGAATCACATATAAAATGAAAAATCCTCACAGAAATCAAAATCAGTACGTTTCTTACACTGGTCGAATAAATGAAATTAAGCCCTTCAGACTAAATATGAACACATGTATGCAAGTATGTCTTATATGCCCAGGATACCAAACGAAGTCAAGCAAAATAATTCGATTATTTCGTATTAGTTCCTGTAGACGAAAATGATTGAAGTGATCATCATAACGTGGGCAACGTATACAATGTATAATGAATCAAATAAATAACTTTCATACACACATAAAACATACATACATACATACATACATACATACATACATACATACATACATACATACATACATACATACATACGCACATACAAACATACATACATACATCAGCAGCAGCATGGAAAACATGCATCCTTGCTAAATGCAACAAGGGAAACAATACACGGCTATATCATAAACATCTCGGGAAGTGCGCAAGTCATGGTCAGAGAGATACTTATTATGCAGGTAGTGACCACCCACCTCTGCTGTTACCTTTCCTGTTAAAACGTTTTTATTGCTTTTTCATACGCATTATTAAGTTCATGTTTTTGTTTAGTTATGAATCGAGTGACTAGACACACGGGTTTGACTGCCTCTTCTTTCCGGTCACAAGCCAGTGGTTTTACAGACGTTGATACTGTATGGGAAATGCATACAAATAAAAGGTAGGTATGCATACACATCGGTGATGAATGCAATGTACACGATCCAAGTCAGTCTGGCAGAAGAACAAGACAATATGCAATAATCTACAATCACAGTATTTTATGTTTCCCGAAAATAACAGGCAAGACTCTTCCTGTGTCATTCTTACTTCTTAGAAAATACATGTAGTGTTTGAATTATTGATTTTATGGAGATAATCCTGTCGTGTTACTTTGTGGGCTTGGAAACACATTGACATGAACAACTTCTGCCTACCTTGATTCAAATTCATGCCATTTGTATTTCCCAAAGGAAAAAAAATGTAAACAAAGGAAAGAAAAACAATGCATCTACCCATAAAAAGAATACGCAATGACTCGTTTAACTTTAAAACGTTTCTTACGTTTTAGGGGCCTCTTTGCTCTTCGATGTACTCCACACGTACGTTACGTTGAAGAAAGCCAGTTCTTTTGGGCTGCTGCATCTCGCTGCGTTAGTCGCAAAAGCCATGGATGTGTGAAAACAGACGAAACTGAAAGATGGGTAAAGGCGGCTGTCTTTTGTAAAACTAATTGAACTTTTTTCAGACGCTGAAGTATTATTGGCATGGCAGTTCTCTGTGCATAAAAGTTGCACTCTGTGTCTTTTTCTGTCATACAAATTTACTGTTTTTATCGTATATATTGGTACACAATATAGATAAAAAATATTCTGATCTTTATCTACTAGTATGTTTATACCCTTGTTTTATATTTTGTTGCAATATATAGTCGACAGCTGTAGAATATAAGATTTGGTCTGTTTGTAGGGATTAGACCGACTAGATCAAAGGAAGCTACCTTTGGACAGAACATCAATGTATCCCGGTAAGAGCAGGCACCATGTTTATTAAATACATAATCATGGAATGTCAAAAACTATTTTATCTTGCGGTTCACTTGTGGTCAGGGATGTAACAGTAGTAGCGACTACTAGTTGAGTATAACCTGGTAGTAGAAAAGCATTCAGTCACAGAATCTGGTATGAGGCAGTAAACCGGTGCAGTGTGCTATATTGAAAACGAAAATACGGGTGAATTATACCATGCCTCCTTTGTTTTCTCAAGGGATATATATGTCACCTGCTTACACTTATATCCCTGCTTTTTTCCGTGGCTAAATTTCAACACAGGACTGATTTGCTTTGGTGAATACATTCTAAAATGCATTTATATTCATAAAAACAAAGAAGGCATGGTATAAAAAGGATACATTCCTTGTTCTCGTGATTTATCTAGAATCCTGCATTTTTGAATCACTACGCTTCGCTCCGGGATTTAAAAAAGCAGGATTCCAGATAAATCCCTTGAACTTGGGATGTATCCTCTTCATAAAGTGAACGTACAGATCAAAGTCTCATTCTAAATGCTTCTGAACAAGAACATCATTATGGTGAACTTCAACTCTGTTGTTTGATGAAAAAAGCTCCTTCTTTCATCAATAAAATGTATGCTTTTTCTATTCCAAGATTTATGCGAACCAAAATGAAACTTAAAAATTATGTTTTTCAGACGATAAAAGGAAATGGACGTACGCATAATGCAAAAGACACAGGAGACGACAAAATTCATGTGCATGTGTACGCTGTCAACAAGCTTGTTTTGTTTCTGATGCAGGTTCGCCGCCAAAAAATGACAGCAAAGTAGATGTTTATATTTTGGATTCGTAAGTTTTTTGTAAGTTCTAAAGATAAAGAGCTCATTGTGGTATTTAAATTATTGAACCCATTAAAGGGAATGAGAAGTGCTGTTACCACCAGGTAGCTAATTGTATGTTAATAAATTATATGCATGAGGCAGACCAGTATGCATAATCTCTTGTCAGCTCAAGGCGTGGGTGACACCTCAGCCAATGTCACCCTGACATGCCCGGCCCACAAGCAGAGATTACAGAAAAGCTAATTATCACATAACCATTGTAGGATGACATCACAGCTAATGAGCCTACCCAGGAAGTAAAAAGTGGCCCACTTTTTTCTGTCCACTTCCTATTACCTTTAAACGACACTTTATGGGAAAGAAAGGTGTTATTACCAATTTAATAAGCTACAAAAGAGAGAAAAATGAAAACCAACAAAAACGTTGTATCGATTAACATAACATATATGATAATATCGATTACAAAAGTGAACAATAATATTATGCATCGACACATCCGCACTACCACAGACAAAATCTTGCTCTGTTATCATGCAGACACAACAGAGGCAGCATTTAATTGATTGAATAAATTTTATGCATAATTATGCCATTCGTTCGCTCTGAGCACATTTTGTAGAGCAAACAGAAAGATACAAAGGAAACTGGTTTTAGCGTTTACTTATACAGGGGGATCTATACTGAGCACGAAGATTTCCATGGCCGAGCATTCTGGGTAAGTGGTGAATTTCATATTGATGTATGGTACAACCATGATGATTAGTGCTTGTACACACATCCTTTGATCTTCGTGCTCAGCTTTGTGCTTTTGTACTATGTACTGCAGAATAAACATGCGCTTATGCTAAGCGGCTTTATCTTGCAGAATAAATGAGAATAAACCGAAATGATTAATATCAGTCTTCAGCTTGTCGTTGAGACCATAACATATCAAAAGGACATTATTTTATATGATGATGATAATAACCGGAACCCCCAAATGCATAAAGACATATATTTATGTCATTCAACCTGCCACCTTAATTATAGCAAGGCGAGTTTGCATATGCACATTATGACTAAACTCTTCAAGCTTCCTCTCAGAATATAACAGAGGTAAAATACAGGGTAACAGATATCTTGTAAAATTTTCTGTATGAGCAGCAGGCGCGGTTGAAATATGGTTTTGCACCGTCATGATCATATTATTCAATTTCGAGGAGCGCCACATAGCTAATGTATTGAATGGGAAAGGGGACAGTGACCAAAGAAAATACATTTACATGTAAAGCTATGCCGTTATATCTCCACCTTGTATACGTTTTATAGTGTTGTGTGAGGTTTATTTTGTTCCATCTAGGGGGCGAATTTTATAGATGGTCTAGATTTTGACGCCTCAGGACATGGCACGCACGTGGCAGGTTAGTTGTTGAAGATGTTGTATATCTTTTCAATTAACCGGACGATAAAACACACTTCAATAGAAACATATATGTATATATATATAATCTTTGAAATTTTGGTCACTATTAACTTACATTTGCCGCAATAGCAGCAGTGGTAAAGATATAATTACATGTTCTTTGCCGTTTCTCCAATCTCCTTATGTTCAATTTAACCTCAAATGACCTTCAGAAACTAGGAAAGCTGTTTTCCTTTCAGGTGTAATCAGTAGACTTTGCCAGTCATGTCGGTTGATCAGTGTCAAAATACTGGATTCCAACAACAAGTCTAGCACTATTGCTATCATCAAAGCAATAAAGTATGTCATATTTTTGAACCGGAAAGTACACAAACATCAAGTGATTATAAAGTAAGTTCACACTTTAAATCATCTACGCAAGTTGACATAAATGGACATGATGTGAACATGTATTCTTCATTCAAGTAATTATTTGTGTGTTTGGTACGGCATGAATAGCTGGTTACAAACGTAGAATACTAGTATACTATATTTTATATGTGAAACGGAAGAGTCCACTGCACATAAGTTAGAAGGATCCCTCGGAAACAATGCAAGCAAAATGTATCCAACATTTTAGTGGCGTACTTTCCAATTCGCATTGTGCAAATTGTTAAGGTAGACATCGTATATATTCACACCAATTTGCTAAATCGATTTGAATGTCTATTTGTGTTTCTGTTGAAATAAGAATTGAAATTCTTTGCAGTATGTCTGCAGGTGGGAACGCAAGTCCAGCAATGAACGAGCAAGTCAAGCTAGCAAATGAGGCTGTAAGTGCACACCACCTATATCAAATGTATTCAGGTGACAACGGTGATTTAGCAGATAAGCAGGGGACGGTTACGCAGTCGATTTAATCACCAACCGTTAATCATGGTCATGATTAGTATGAATTTCAATCTGACATAAAAGCGTCCAATCTGACCCGAAACATTTTTTTGTTTTGTTTTGTCACATTTGGTCCACTTATGCAACATAAGAATGAAAGAAATCTGGGTTAAGGCAAGCCCATAATATTTAATGTGTTAGCAAAGTTAGGATCGTGTACTGACATAGGGGCTTGACATAATTTCAAAAATGTCATAATACGAACACTGTAAATTAACTTTTAAAAATTTAGAGTTTCTAACACATATTAAGTTCATCCATTACAGTATTCTAATTAGCATTAACCAGATTCACGATGAACTGATTGCTAAATTAAAAATATGTAGACGATTGTACATAAGGTACATGGACTTAAAACACAATAATACCCGCTACAAAGAGGCAATTGTCAATGTCTCTCATACAAAAGATATTAAAAAGAAAAACAACAAAATATTACACGCTACTGAATCTCTGTAAGATGGAATTTACTTACCAATTTCTAAAATCAAGACGTTCAAATTTAAAAGAAAATATAACTGTACGTGTCAATATGTTCTGAGACCCAAACTGTTATTATTTTCTCAAACGTTGCTCATTTACATACAGTTACTATTGCAAATTGGTATACACAATGCTAATCCAATTATCATTCCAGCTGCAGTCATTAAAAAAAGGCAAAACACCATTATCCATATCATATTTGACTTTTTTTCCTAAGGAGATCACCTTTATAGCCTCTGCAGGTAATGCCAAAGAAGATGCCTGTCAGTTGTCGCCGACCATGGAACCAACGACGTAAGTGTTTTAAGGATGCTGTAGTAAACAGGTGCCCAAAAAGACTGCATCGAAGCCATTTGATCGGGTGACGTGTCCTCAGTCTCTACACGAAATATGTCCTTTGGCACAATGCTTCTAACATTAATGCACTACGATTTTCGTCGATTGTACAACCTTTTCTTGTGGACATTAGGACTTGTTTACTGTGAATATATTATATTATGGTATTGTATAACATGGAAATGAATCTCTTTGACTTTTGAATTTTAATATTCATATTTAATTTTACAATCTTTGCTAGTGCGTCTTACAAGCGAAATTATATACCATGTGGAATTGAAACCAACTAAATACTCCATATATGTAATGAAAAAAATGCAAATTATATTCTCTTACGAAACGTATAACTGCATTTTTGGGAAGGTATCTTTACAATTATACGAATATAAATCAACAACAGTAGGCCCTTTTTGTAGAATCACCGTTGGATGCACAACTTCGACTGACACATTTTGCTCCTACTCTAATCGAGGACCTTGTGTCGATATATTAGCACCGGTGAGTTTTTTTAGCATCAACAGCAATGCTGCAATTTCAATCCAATTTGCTTTTAACCTTGGAATCAATGTCACTACTCTTATAACAGAATACGGAGTGATATTTAAATTAAAATGTCTACCTTACAGTAATATACTACAATGGTATTCGTATAGAATTCGTGAAGATTATTACATTCCAGCTTTTCTGAAATTTGATATAATCAAAAAGGCTTTGGACAACACCCCTTGTTCCGCAGACCCAGTATGTGGCCACTTTTCATGACCCTCAATTTTTGCTTGGTTGACCATTTAAGCTTGTGGGATGGTCAGTCGTCCCTTGTGAATCAGGTGGTACAATTAACATTTTTGACTTCTCCAAAACCGCCGGCCGGACTCACCTGAAACTTAGTTGGTATGTACATTGTAAATGATGAATTTTTCTGTGTTAAAGCTATTGGCGACTTTTCTGAAATCGTCACTTAGATTCTCCTGAAACCTGGTGTAAATCTAGCTTATGGAAAGGTCAAACAAAGTTGAATAGCTGATGATAATCGGCATCGCTAACTTTAACGGTTTTATTTCAATTTTCGTACTTGTTGGTAAATGCATGTATTCCCATTGATTACAAGGCAATGGCAATTGCAACGGTAAGTCACATTTTTGACTTCTTGTCCAAAATCGTCAACCGAATTCACTTCACGCTTCGTTGGGATGTACCATGGGTGGGCTCTTACCAAGTTTTTGGAGTTTTTATGATCCTTTTGTTCATTTTTTGGCAAAACTTCCCCCCAAAATGTCAAGCCATTTGCTTTGAAATTGAATGTGCACACTTCTGGGGACGGATAGACCTTACTTTATGAGTTCAAAAAGTGGTGCTGCGATTTTTTTTTTTTTTTTTTTTTTTTTTTGCGTTTTAAGTTTTTTTTTTTTTTTGGTGTGTGTGTGTGTGTGTGTGTGTGTGTGTGTGTGTGTGTGTGTGTGTGTGTGTGTGTGTGTGTGTGTGTGTATTTTAACTTTGCCTCACTTTTTCTTCCAAACTGTTAGTTGGATCCTCTTCAGACTTCTTTGGAATGTAAGTGGACTTGATCACCAGCAAATTTGTGCACTACATGGTAGTAATGTCATTTTCAGATTTTTTTTAACTCAGCTGACTTGTTAGTCAGCCGATGAAATGTTATGGGTGGTCATGTGTCGTCCGTCCCGTCCGTCCATCAGAAAGTACAGCATTACGAAGAAACAGAGAAAGATTAGGGATGAAAGAAGAACTGTCTATTCTTATAGTTTGAATAATAGATATGACAAAAACAAAGATCGGCGAACAGAATATGATAACATGTATGAAACATTTAACAAAAAAAAGAAAAGGCAAAAAAGTAAACGTAAAGTACAGAAAGATTATTCAGCAGCTCAACAAGTGCTCAATTCAGTCAAGGAGATTCCCATCCAAGAAACAAATCTAGGTTATCAACAAAACACTGCCACAAATGACTTAAACAGATCCGAAAGAATTGAAACAACTACTTCTGGATTACAAAATAATAAAAAAACTGCATGACTCAAAGAACTGCAAATCTACTCCAAGACATCTCTCCACACAAACCCAAGCAGAAAAAAGACAAAACTAAAACAAAGGATAAAAGAATAAATCCAGTAGTTATTCAGTATGAAAACTCAGCTATAGAATGCATAAATATCTAAACCATTATATTTAATCAATACATTAAAAACTCTATTGAGAGTTATGTGCAAGATGAAGTCCATGTGGTATACCAGTATATGCCCATTATTAGGAACAAGATATTCAACTACACCACTGTGATGGAAACCCTAGAAGTGGGCAGGTGGGACAGGAACAATCTGAATTGTGAATGTAGCACTACTTTTGGAGAATATATGGATAAAGACCATAAGCAGGTGGTCACCTGAGATTTGTGCAAAGAACGCAAAAATGAGCACACTGTTGCAATGGGGGACCTAATTAAAGGGAGAGAAGAACCATCAACTTTACTCAAGCAAGCAACGCAATCAAAAACAGGCCTCCACAGTTACATCAAGGCACAAAGTGAAAGGACTGCAATATGCAACACGGCTTTCGATGAGTGGAAAGTTAGAGTAATGGAAAGGGTTGACAAAAGGATTGAAAATCTACACCGCAGAGATAGATAGTAGTTTAAAATACACTAAAAGATTCTATGTGTTTTTCAAGTATTGGGAAACAAACTATAATAATTTCGTCTGAACGTCGGTCGACAAAGCTATTAATAGCATCCTGTTTACGTGTAGAGCATATGACATATCTCTGATACTACAAGAATTAGACAGTCCATCTTAGAAGAAAGTTGAAACCATTGGGTCTATCTTCAAGAACTAAATAGAATTAAGCAAGTCAGGTCTGTTTGACAGGTTTTTGTTCTGAAGTGAAACAAATCAGAAATTGTGGTAAATCAACACACCCCATGGTGGACGACCTGAGTGACCCCGAAGAGATAGGACACATCTTCAGGCAGAAATATCACTTAATACCATATAACTGTCAAGAAATGAAAATATTAAAAGAAGATATTTGTGGACGTATAAGTAACATGCACTGAATCTACTTAAATAAGGTGTACAGAGACTAAAGAAAGGTGAGCACGATGGGGATTTAGGCTATTATGCAGAGCATATTATACATGGTACTTTTGCGCTTCATATATGTCTCTCTTTACTTTTCTCTAGTATGCTTGTGAATGGTGTTGGTCCAGACAGTGTGAGAAAAGTTGTACTCCATCCTATTCCAAAAGAGAAGAGTGGTTCGTCAGTAAATTCTGACAACTATGGTGGCATAGTGCTCAGTAGCATAATAAGAAAACTGTTTCATTGGTCGATCTTATTATATAATCCAGGGGTTTTATGCACTTCCGATCTACAATTTGACTTTAAAAGGCGCACCTCTACTACGCAATGTACCTCCTCACTACAAGACTGCGTTAATTACTGTCCAAATCATGACACCAATGTTAATGTTTTTCTTGGTGCTACCAAAGGATTTGACAGAGTGAAATATGTAAAGCTCTTCAAATTGTTAGGTAAAAGAGGTATATCTCCTTTTCTGATACGACTCTTTACTTTATATATATATATATATATATATATATATATATATATATATATATATATATATATATATATATATATATATATATATATATATATATATCAAAATATCAGTATAGTATGGAACAAGTCTATTTCTAAGCCATTGACATGTCAAAATGGAATTAAGCAAGGTGGTGTGCTGTCGCCGATATTATTTGGCATTTATGATTAATTGCTATTGAAACTAAAAAGAAATCTGAATATCTCCTTTTCTGATACGACTCTTTACTTTATATATATATATATATATATATATATATATATATATATATATATATATATATATATATATATATATATATACATACATATATATATATATATATATATATATATATATATATATATATATATATCAAAATATCAGTATAGTATGGAACAAATCTATTTCTAAGCCATTTACATGTCAAAATGGAGTTAAGCAAGGTGGTGTGCTGTCGCCGATATTATTTGGCATTTATGATTAATTGCTATTGAAACTAAAAAGAAATCTGAATTTAGATGCCACATGAGTCACATGTTTTTGGTGCACTGGCTTATGCTGATGAGTTGGTACTTTTGGTCCCTGCTATATCCTCTCTGAATAAATTACTTGATATCTGTGCCAGCTTTGCTAAAGAATACAATGTACTTTTCAATGCCACTATAAGTAAGTGGATGTCTTATATGCAAGGTGATACCTATAGTATTTTTCTTGATGGAAAAACAGTTGAAAAAGTAGAATTATTTGTACATTTTGGACACATCATTGGACCAACTTCCTTTGCTTCATCCGTTGAACGAAAGGTTGGATTTCTTTAGAGATAAATTTGTTAATGGCACAATTTGGAAAAACTTCTGCCTGCTTACGTCACAGGTTGTTTCAGTCCTACTGTATGTCTTTTTATGGGTCACAACTCTAGCATTATTCAGATTAGGAAGTCGATAGGGTATTCGTTTCCTGGCATAAAGCAGTTAGGTTTTTATGGAAAGTACCCACAAGAACTCACTCTGTTCTTCTTCCATTAATTTCATGTGATGTGCTGATGGAAAAGCAAATGTACGGAAGATGCCTTACATTCAATCACAGCGTAACTCACAGTGAAAACCATGTTATAAAAACATGCAGTAAGTTAGTGTTTCAAGGTTCCCGTTCTCCTATGGGAAGATCATTTAATTTCCTGTTAAATAAATATAAAATTGATAGAGGTACCATGCTGGATGAAGAATTTGTTAAATCCTATGTACAGTCCCCAGATAAAGTAAAAGCACATGCCTCTGTCATCCGGGAACTATAGCACATACAGGACCAGTGTACTACAGGTGGCTTGCGGCCATATCAGACAAAGTTATTCATTGAAGAACTGTGCACAGAGATATAGACTAATGTATATATATATGGATATAACTGAAGCACCTATTCTATTTTTCTTAATATTTACCCTCTCATTAACTTTTTGTACAAATATATATATATATATATATATATATATATATATATATATATATATATATATATATATATATATATATATATATATATATATGTATAATTCTGTGTAGTTTAAACTAATCGTTGCAGAAAAGAAATGCATATTAAAAGGATATCGCTAAAAGATTGACCAAAATAGTATGATTAGTTAGAAGAGTCAAGATTCTCACCGGTATAAATACAATGTGGAGTACAGATAGCACCAAAGATATTCTATTTGATATTGAGCACGCAAACAAAAGAATGCTGCAACTTATATCAATACTTTTTAAGTCTCCACTCTCTGCACTAAGATCAACTTTGAAGATCTGAAGAATTACTCATATCAACACTAGACAAAGCATTCAAAAGAGGTACCTGTCAGTACATCAAACTTTCCAAAAACAAAACTCAGTTTGGCAGAGGAATAAATAAAAAGAAGTCATGTGCCACGAACAAATGTATCTGGATGATAAAATACATCATTGACAATGCTTACTTTTCTGTTGGTAACCATAGTTACCAGCAGGTAGTAGGTATTCCAATGGGAACAGATCTGGCATCTTATATTGCTAATCTGTACTTACCCTTCTATGAATCAAAATGGATGGAGCAATTGGTAAGAAAACAAATTACAAAGCAGCTAGAAACATTATCAACATGCCAGAAGGTTCATCGACGACTTATGCTCCTTAAACAACCATGATGAACTCAAGATGAGCTGGCGAATTATCTATCAGAAAGAACTGATCCTCAATTTAGAAAAATAAGCAACACAAAGGAAACTTTTCTTGATCTGGAGATTGAGATAAAGAGTAAAAAATATACAACAATAACATCTGCCAAGAGAAATCAATTCACCTTTAAAATGATTTTTTTTATGTAGATTGAGAATAAAGATTCCAGAAAAACCAACGTATGGAGTCTGCAAGACACAAGATTTAGTCCAGCGTGTCTAAACATTGGCAAAGAAAGTTGTTTGCAAGGGTTACAATCATGTCATCATAAAAATCAGGCAAAAATGCTTTCAGAGGAATGACCACATACCAGGAAATATGAATCATCTTCAAAAGATCTAGTTAGAATGTGTCTTAATCATATGTACTAAGCTTGGAATGTGCTGTTTAGGCTAAGGGTGAGAGTTGGGCCAATAAAGTATACTTGAGTCCAGCCAGGGAATTTGTTAGTCTTTCTCAAGGTGGGACCTCACGCACTTCATGATAAAATTCCATACTCATCTAGTCCTTCGAGTACTTTTCAATTGATGCATACATTCCTTTTGATTATTATGTAAGTTAATGGGAATTGCGATGATTAGGCCTATTCACATTTTCAACTTCTTGACACAAACCGTCAACCAGATTCACTCCAAACTTAATGGTGGTGGACTTTGGCTTGGTTCTTTCAGAGTGTCTTCAAATGGACAGCTTCCAGTGATTTTTAAACTTTGTATGAATTATTTTGATTCCTTTTCTGAAAAAAAAATCTTACCAAGGCCTTCTTCTGCCACACCATTTAGCCAGTTGATTCTGGGGTTTCCAGCTACCTTTCAGCTGAAAGGTAGCTGAAAGCAAAAATGTCTTTTCTTTCTCTCCCTCGTTCTTGTTCTACTGCCACTTCCTGTTTGTCTGTGGTTGATATCCTGGTCCTGAACTGAGCTGGTAGTTGTTGGGGTTCGTAGTTTTCCTGCTGCTGCACCCACTTGCTCTAAACCTGCCCTAGCCTATCACCTCCCTTCTGACTGTGCAACCCATCTCCAGGGAACATCTTCCTCCTCCGTACAAAATCTTCCCACACATATCTAAAAGCTATTCCCCCTGTCTACATAACTTCTCTAACCTCCTATTAATCCCACAAATCCTGCTTGCTTCCCATCCACTCATCCTAAGCCTTGGTAATATCCCAATTACCAAAGCATCGCAATCTAGCTGCGCTACCCTCCCCCACAAGCTTCCCGTACCTGCCTAATACCATCTCTGTCCCTATTCTCTCCCCCTGCTCTTCCCTGTCTGAAAGATCATTTGTGCCAACCTGCACAATGACTCTCGGACGCTCCCCACTACTGCTCACTACCCCCTCAAGCCTCTCCCCAACATCCCTTATCCTGGCCCCTGGAAGGCACACCCTTACCCTATGTTCCCTGTCTGCCCTACAAAGACCCTACCTGCCTGCCTAACTATGCAGCTCCCTATCGCCTCTGCCTTTCTAGGTTGCTCCTGTTGCCCCCTCCAGCTAGGTCCTGCTATTCTCTGCCTCCAATCATCCTCACCTCCCTCCTGGCCTCTCCCCCCATCCTGTTTTTCTCTAGATCCCTTCTCCCCCCCTCCCCCGCTTGGCCCTGTCACTCTCTGCCTCCCCTCATCCTCGCCTCCCTCCTGACCTCTCCCTCCACCCTGTTCCACCTCAGCCTGCTCCTCCCTATCCTGGACTTCCTCACTCACAACAGCTGCAGCCCTAACTCTATCCTTAGCCTCCTCTAATTCTGTCTTGAGGGCTGCCAGCTGTGCCTCCAAAACCTCCACCCTCCTGCACTTCCCACATCTAAAAAGAAAACTTTCCTCTCTTGCCTCGTTCAGAGAGCAGGCTAGTCCTGCAGCACTGAACTCGACCCACATACAGCACCCCTCACACTGTATGTGGTCGTCCCACTCATCTCCCTCTGGCTCTACCCTGCGCTTATCCTCCCGTCCTGTCTGCTCCCAACTCAACCTGTGTCCCCACAACCTGCCTCTCCGCTCCAGAGAACCTACCTCCTGCTGCCTTCCCTCGCTCTGCACCCCTGCTACTGTGTGGCCATCCACGTCCCAACATACTACATCTTGTGTTTGTTTATTTTCTTTGACGGTAATATAATAACCTATTTTCGCTTGTTGAAACTTTCTGATTAAAAATTCCTAAGAATAGCCCAACTAGGCCACCAACTCTTTCCCTGCGTTATCACTATATATTCATAAGACAAATTTCTTTCTAATTTTATCAAATTCTGTCTAAAATTTCACTAAATTTAGGCCAGCTCAGAAACCAAAACCTTCTCTCGCTAAATCTCGTCACGTCTGTCCTCCCAGAATGGACCACACACGAGCAGTAACCTTCTTCCTAAAGGCAGGGCACATAGCATTGGTCAAGCCATACCTGTGGTCAGTACAGAACCACAACAACAAAGCCACCAATGAAGCCCTCAACAACTTTCTTATTGATGAGGACGACTATCAGGGACTGAGAGCATCTATTGATGCCTTTGATAACTTTGACAACATTGCCTTGGCTCAGAGGATGGAGAAACATGAATGAATTGAGTTCAGGCGGATTGCAGCATACCTTTACAGAGGAAACAGCAGGTGGAAGCAGTCGGCTGACCTGCAAGAAAGATAGGTTATTCAAGGATGCTATGCAGTATGCAGGGGAATCGCGGAATATTGACATAGTCGAAGACCTGATAGCCTGGTTCTTGGAAGAGAAAAATTCTGAGTGTTACGCAGCCTGTCTATTCCAGTGTTACGATTTACTTCAACCAGATGTCATCTTAGAGTTAGCGTGGAGGCACAACATCATGGACTTTGCCATGCCATACATGATCCAGGTCATGAGGGAATACATCAGCAAGGTTGACAAGTTAGAACAGTGAGAGGCCATAAGAAGTGAAGAGGAACAAAAAGCAGAAGAAAAACCACTAGTATTTAATGAGCCTCAGCTGATGATCACACAAGGCCCTGCCATGATGCCTGGTGCTGGTTACAGGGCGGCACCTGGTGCATATGCAGGAGCAGTACCCGGCACCTATCCTGGGGCAGCTATGCCTGCATATGGCATGTGAGCCCACTGACTAAAAAAACTACAAAACAGACACGGGTGTTGCCATGGTAACAGACTGTTAATCTGGCTACATATGCTGAAACCATCGATACAAACAGGGGACGCCAAAGTCATCACATTGTTTCATTAGCAAGGAGACCCTGGAGCTTAGTGGGTCAATCCCAGAATGGTGGAAACGTTATACAGTGATCCCTGTCTTGAGAGGCCACCCAAAGGGCAGGCCCAAAAGTGGTCTCTCAAGACAGGTGGCCTCTCATTAGAGGTAGAATAACATGGAAAATAAAGCAGCAGGGACCTGTGAAATGTGGTCTTTCAAGACAGGGACCACTGTAGTTGGATTTTGTGTGAAATTGTTGACTAGGCTGGTGTAAGTTTTCATGTTGGAGACCGATGCCCAGGAATAGGAGAATGTACAGAAACAAGTATACACAATTGCAGAAGGTTATAATTCAAAATGGAGGCCCCCGCGCTCATTGACCTATTTTCGCTTGTTGAAACTTTCTGATTAAAAATTCCTAAGAATAGCCCAACTAGGCCACCAAATCTTTCCCTGCATTATCACTATATATTCATAAGACAAATTTCTTTCTAATTTTATCAAATTCTGTCTAAAATTTCACTAAATTTAGGCCAGCTCAGAAACCAAAACCTTCTCTCACTAAATCTCGTCACGTCTGTCCTCCCAGAATGGACCACACACGAGCAGTAACCTTCTTCCTAAAGGCAGGGCACATAGCATTGGTCAAGCCATACCTGAGGTCAGTACAGAACCACAACAACAAAGCCATCAATGAAGCCCTCAACAACTTTCTTATTGATGAGGAGGACCATCAGGGACTGAGAGCATCTATTGATGCCTTTGATAACTTTGACAACATTGCCTTGGCTCAGTGGATAGAGAAACATGAATTTATTGAGTTCAGGCAGATTGCAGCATACCTTTACAGAGGAAACAGCAGGTGGAAGCAGTCGGTTGACCTCTGCAAGAATGAAAGGTTATTCAAGGATGCTATGTAGTACGCAGGGGAATCGCGGAATATTGACATAGCCGAAGACCTGATAGCCTGGTTCTTGGAAGAGAAAAATTTTGAGTGTTACGCAGCCTGTCTATTCCAGTGTTACGATTTACTTTGACCAGATGTCATCTTAGAGTTAGCGTGGAGGCACAACATCATGGACTTTGCCATGCCATACATGATCCAGGTCATGAGGGAATACATCAGCAAGGTTGACAAGTTAGAACAGTGAGAGGCCATAAGAAGTGAAGAGGAACAAAAAGCAGAAGAAAAACCACTAGTATTTAATGAGCCTCAGCTGATGATCACACAAGGCCCTGCCATGATGCCTGGTGCTGGTTACGGGGCGGCACCTGGTGCATATGCAGGAGCAGTACCCGGCACCTATCCTGGGGCAGCTATGCCTGCATATGGCATGTGAGCCCACTGACTAAAAAAACTACAAAACAGACACGGGTGTTGCCATGGTAACAGACTGTTAATCTGGCTACATATGCTGAAACCATCGATACAAACAGGGGACGCCATAGTCATCACATTGTTTCATTAGCAAGTAGACCCTGGAGCTTAGTGGGTCAATCCCAGAATGGTGGAAACGTTATACAGTGATCCCTGTCTTGAGAGGCCACCCAAAGGGCAGGCCCAAAAGTGGTCTCTCAAGACAGGTGGCCTCTCATTAGAGGTAGAATAACATGGAAAATAAAGCAGCAGGGACCTGTGAAATGTGGTCTTTCAAGACAGGGACCACTGTAGTTGGATTTTGTGTGAAATTGCTGACTAGGCTGGTGTAAGTTTTCATGTTGGAGACCAATGCCCAGGAATAGGAGAATGTACAGAAACAAGTATACACAATTGCAGAAAGTTATAATTCAAAATGGAGGCCCCCGCGCTCACTGACCTATTTTCGCTTGTTGAAACTTTCTGATTAAAAATTCCTAAGAATAGCCCAACTAGGCCACCAAATCTTTCCCTGCGTTATCACTATATATTCATAAGACAAATTTCTTTCTAATTTTATCAAATTCTGTCTAAAATTTTACTAAATTTAGGCCAGCTCAGAAACCAAAACCTTCTCTCGCTAAATCTCGTCACGTCTGTCCTCCCAGAATGGACCACACACGAGCAGTAACCTTCTTCCTAAAGGCAGGGCACATAGCATTGGTCAAGCCATACCTGCGGTCAGTACAGAACCACAACAACAAAGCCATCAATGAAGCCCTCAACAACTTTCTTATTGATGAGGACGACTATCAGGGACTGAGAGCATCTATTGATGCTTTTGATAACTTTGACAACATTGCCTTGGCTCAGAGGATGGAGAAACATGAATTAATATAGTTCAGGTGGATTGCAGCATACCTTTACAGAGGAAACAGCAGGTGGAAGCAGTCGGTTGACCTCTGCAAGAATGAAAGGTTATTCAAGGATGCTATGCAGTATGCAGGGGAATCGTGGAATATTGACATAGCCGAAGACCTGATAGCCTGGTTCTTGGAAGAGAAAAATTTTGAGTGTTACGCAGCCTGTCTATTCCAGTGTTACGATTTACTTCAACCAGATGTCATCTTAGAGTTAGCGTGGAGGCACAACATCATGGACTTTGCCATGCCATACATGATCCAGGTCATGAGGGAATACATCAGCAAGGTTGACAAGTTAGAACAGTGAGAGGCCATAAGAAGTGAAGAGGAACAAAAAGCAGAAGAAAAACCACTAGTATTTAATGAGCCTCAGCTGATGATCACACAAGGCCCTGCCATGATGCCTGGTGCTGGTTACGGGGCGGCACCTGGTGCATATGCAGGAGCAGTACCCGGCACCTATCCTGGGGCAGCTATGCCTGCATATGGCATGTGAGCCCACTGACTAAAAAAACTACAAAACAGACACGGGTGTTGCCATGGTAACAGACTGTTAATCTGGCTACATATGCGGAAACCATCGATACAAACAGGGGACGCCATAGTCATCACATTGTTTCATTAGCAAGTAGACCCTGGAGCTTAGTGGGTCAATCCCAGAATGGTGGAAACGTTATACAGTGATCCCTGTCTTGAGAGGCCACCCAAAGGGCAGGCCCAAAAGTGGTCTCTCAAGACAGGTGGCCTCTCATTAGAGGTAGAATAGCATGGAAAATAAAGCAGCAGGGACCTGTGAAATGTGGTCTTTCAAGACAGGGACCACTGTAGTTGGATTTTGTGTGAAATTGTTGACTAGGCTGGTGTAAGTTTTCATGTTGGAGACCGATGCCCAGGAATAGGAGAATGTACAGAAACAAGTATACACAATTGCAGAAGGTTATAATTCAAAATGGAGGCCCCCGCGCTCACTGACCTATTTTCGCTTGTTGAAACTTTCTGATTAAAAATTCCTAAGAATAGCCCGACTAGGCCACCAACTCTTTCCCTGCGTTATCACTATATATTCATAAGACAAATTTCTTTCTAATTTTATCAAATTCTGTCTAAAATTTCACTAAATTTAGGCCAGCTCAGAAACCAAAACCTTCTCTTGCTAAATCTCTTCACGTCTGTCCTCCCAGAATGGACCACACACGAGCAGTAACCTTCTTCCTAAAGGCAGGGCACATAGCATTGGTCAAGCCATACCTGCGGTCAGTACAGAACCACAACAACAAAGCCATCAATGAAGCCCTCAACAACTTTCTTATTGATGAGGACGACTATCAGGGACTGAGAGCATCTATTGATGCTTTTGATAACTTTGACAACATTGCCTTGGCTCAGAGGATGGAGAAACATGAATTAATATAGTTCAGGCGGATTGCAGCATACCTTTACAGAGGAAACAGCAGGTGGAAGCAGTCGGTTGACCTCTGCAAGAATGATAGGTTATTCAAGGATGCTATGCAGTATGCAGGGGAATCGTGGAATATTGACATAGCCGAAGACCTGATAGCCTGGTTCTTGGAAGAGAAAAATTTTGAGTGTTACGCAGCCTGTCTATTCCAGTGTTACAATTTACTTCAACCAGATGTCATCTTAGAGTTAGCGTGGAGGCACAACATCATGGACTTTGCCATGCCATACATGATCCAGGTCATGAGGGAATACATCAGCAAGGTTGACAAGTTAGAACAGTGAGAGGCCATAAGAAGTGAAGAGGAACAAAAAGCAGAAGAAAAACCACTAGTATTTAATGAGCCTCAGCTGATGATCACACAAGGCCCTGCCATGATGCCTGGTGCTGGTTACGGGGCGGCACCTGGTGCATATGCAGGAGCAGTACCCGGCACCTATCCTGGGGCAGCTATGCCTGCATATGGCATGTGAGCCCACTGACTAAAAAAACTACAAAACAGACACGGGTGTTGCCATGGTAACAGACTGTTAATCTGGCTACATATGCGGAAACCATCGATACAAACAGGGGACGCCATAGTCATCACATTGTTTCATTAGCAAGGAGACCCTGGAGCTTAGTGGGTCAATCCCAGAATGGTGGAAACGTTATACAGTGATCCCTGTCTTGAGAGGCCAGCCAAAGGGCAGGCCCAAAAGTGGTCTCTCAAGACAGGTGGCCTCTCATTAGAGGTAGAATAGCATGGAAAATAAAGCAGCAGGGACCTATGAAATGTGGTCTTTCAAGACAGGGACCACCGTAGTTCGATTTTGTGTGAAATTGTTGACTAGGCTGGTGTAAGTTTTCATGTTGGAGACCGATGCCCAGGAATAGGAGAATGTACAGAAACAAGTATACACAATTGCAGAAGGTTATAATTCAAAATAGAGGCCCCTGCGCTCACTGACCTATTTTCGCTTGTTGAAACTTTCTGATTAAAAATTCCTAAGAATAGCCCGACTAGGCCACCAACTCTTTCCCTGCGTTATCACTATATGTTCATAAGACAAATTTCTTTCTAACTTTATCAAATTCTGTCTAAAATTTCACCAAAAATTTAGGCCAGCTCAGAAACCAAAACCTTCTCTCACTAAATCTCGTCACGTCTGTCCTCCCAGAATGGACCACACACGAGCAGTAACCTTCTTCCTAAAGGCAGGGCACATAGCATTGGTCAAGCCATACCTGCGGTCAGTACAGAACCACAACAACAAAGCCATCAATGAAGCCCTCAACAACTTTCTTATTGATGAGGACGACTATCAGGGACTGAGAGCATCTATTGATGCTTTTGATAACTTTGACAACATTGCCTTGGCTCAGAGGATGGAGAAACATGAATTAATATAGTTCAGGCGGATTGCAGCATACCTTTACAGAGGAAACAGCAGGTGGAAGCAGTCGGTTGACCTCTGCAAGAATGATAGGTTATTCAAGGATGCTATGCAGTACGCAGGGGAATCGCGGAATATTGACATAGCCGAAGACCTGATAGCCTGGTTCTTGGAAGAGAAAAATTTTGAGTGTTACGCAGCCTGTCTATTCCAGTGTTACGATTTACTTCGACCAGATGTCATCTTAGAGTTAGCGTGGAGGCACAACATCATGGACTTTGCCATGCCATACATGATCCAGGTCATGAGGGAATACATCAGCAAGGTTGACAAGTTAGAACAGTGAGAGGCCATAAGAAGTGAAGAGGAACAAAAAGCAGAAGAAAAACCACTAGTATTTAATGAGCCTCAGCTGATGATCACACAAGGCCCTGCCATGATGCCTGGTGCTGGTTACGGGGCGGCACCTGGTGCATATGCAGGAGCAGTACCCGGCACCTATCCTGGGGCAGCTATGCCTGCATATGGCATGTGAGCCCACTGACTAAAAAAACTACAAAACAGACACGGGTGTTGCCATGGTAACAGACTGTTAATCTGGCTACATATGCTGAAACCATCGATACAAACAGGGGACGCCATAGTCATCACATTGTTTCATTAGCAAGTAGACCCTGGAGCTTAGTGGGTCAATCCCAGAATGGTGGAAACGTTATACAGTGATCCCTGTCTTGAGAGGCCACCCAAAGGGCAGGCCCAAAAGTGGTCTCTCAAGACAGGTGGCCTCTCATTAGAGGTAGAATAGCATGGAAAATAAAGCAGCAGGGACCTGTGAAATGTGGTCTTTCAAGACAGGGACCACTGTAGTTGGATTTTGTGTGAAATTGTTGACTAGGCTGGTGTAAGTTTTCATGTTGGAGACCGATGCCCAGGAATAGGAGAATGTACAGAAACAAGTATACACAATTGCAGAAGGTTATAATTCAAAATGGAGGCCCCCGCGCTCATTGACCTATTTTCGCTTGTTGAAACTTTCTGATTAAAAATTCCTAAGAATAGCCCGACTAGGCCACCAACTCTTTCCCTGCGTTATCACTATATATTCATAAGACAAATTTCTTTCTAATTTTATCAAATTCTGTCTAAAATTTCACTAAATTTAGGCCAGCTCAGAAACCAAAACCTTCTCTCGCTAAATCTCGTCACGTCTGTCCTCACGTCTGTCCTCTATTAATGAGGCCTGCAATTCGTGTATCTTCTTTAAATCGAAATGATAACATTTGGTAAGGATGACTGCTCCATCTCTTTTCTGATTTAAATGGCGTGTCAGTTGGTTGAGCCTTTAACTATATTTAGGCATCTGGGTAGTATCTTTGGTTTCAATGTGAAAGAAAATCTCAGATATTTTATTCGATATTTTAGTATAAAGGTCAACCAAATAATATCTCAATTTAACAATATTAAATTTATCGTACAGACACAAATTATTCAAACATTATTGTATGCCACTGTAGGGATGTCACCTATGGGCCCTCGCCAGTAAAAATTTTGAGCCTTTCTACACGAATTGTCCAATTAGTTTGGAGACTTCAATATCGATTCCACTGGAATTTGCTAAACTTGATTTGCAAAGATGCAGATATAGAAGCACAACCCCATATGCCTTTTCTAAGATTGTTTTTTTAATTGTACCAAAGCAAAAATGTTTTTGGACAAACTCCTGGAAAATTAATTTTTTCTGCGTAGCCGCTCCAGATTTGGTAAACCTATGTAAATAAAATATTTTTAGATCTAAGGTGTCTTCGTGTAATGTGCATGAACTACTTTTACTTGTTGGTAATGCCAAATATATACCAGCTGAAGTCTGTTCACTTGCCAATGCCATCCATGAGTAGTTGTTGTTGTTGTTATTATTATTATTATTATTATTATTATTATTATTATTATTATTATTATTATTATTATTATTATTATTATTATTATTATTATTATTATTATTATTATTATTATTATTATTATCATAAAGTAACTACCAGTGTAGTTTGGTAGAGACGAGGCGGTAAATATCTGTGGGTTGACCAGTGTCATCTGTCCTTCTGAATAGCAGTGTTCAAATTTCATGTCACTACGCATTCGTAATGATACATTTGTGGTTAAAATGCATTTGCTGTGAGTGAGCACGAAAGGACCTCGCATGGGAAATGGTGTTCCCACTAATATCAAGAGAGTGGGAAACAATCTGTTTGGTTGTCCTGCTGATATTTCCCTTTGACGGTAAAACATTGAATTCTGATTTCAGAGATCTGCTGTTTACGAGATTAGTGAGTAGCATTTTGTCCAAAATAAATAAATAAATGGAAATTTTTAAAAATGTGATGCCCTGCATTACGCTGAGTTTTGCTTTTGTAAAAATAGTTGCGAAATCACTGACCAGTGACAATTCGCCAAACTTAACCGACACTTATCCGAAAGAATTTTTTTAAGTATAGACAGAATGTAACGGAAGGATTTTGTAGAATGTTTTACAGAATGTCCAAAATATACTCTGCGTCACGTACATAAACATTTGTGCAGATGCAGCCATTTTATAATTATAGCTAACATTCATGGAAAGGTCAAATATTAACTAACCACAACCTTTTGAGACCCCCCAAGGTACATCCCCTTGAAGTTTGAACAAGATCCAGCCAGAGATTTTTTTTTTTTTTTTTACTTTTTACTCTTTTCAAGAATCTTCCTGATAATATTTATTAGTTAAAATCACTGAGGCATGATTTGTAAGCAAGCATATTGGTACTTTCCATCAGCTTTGAAACGAATTTCGCAAACAGTACTTTGACAGGAAGCCTGATGACCCTGCGAGATTCTCACGTAACCAAAACAAACCAGCCGGTTTAATGTGCGGCATAAAATAACTGCTTGGCTTGAAGTGGCGCTGAGGAGGAGAAGAAGCCTTCGGTGTAAACTTACCAAGCCTACACTCACTGCAATTCACATTCTATTAAAGTTAGAACTTAATATAAGTATATTTTTTATAGTGAATGTTGCTCAAAAAATCTGGAAACTTCTTATTATGGAATACCTGGGTCGCGTAGCTGGGTATTCTATATTAACTTTCCTAAAGCAACAAAATTTTCCAGAAACACTAACTCCGTAGAGTTTTTATGCCAATATGTCCTAAAATTTTCACTCTAATTGAACCAAACAGTCCCTAAATTACAACAATTACAGAACTGTTGCTTACACTCGGCAAACACAGGTAAAAGCCACGCATTCACATTACATTTGAAGGTCTCTGTAGCGGTAAGAGGGTGGGGAATTTGAATTGTTGAGAGACATCACCATATATAACGCCAACAAATATGTCTTATCAGATTATGATACCTTAACAAAAGGTATCTTCATCTAAATGATGGCATCAATTCTTGCTTGACGAAGGTAATTGTCGGGGACATATTGTTAGCACCATGTGCAGATGTATCACCCAGTCTTTTCGCAAAACACCCTTGTTACTCGCCTTTTTATGAACTAGAAGCACCGCAATAGTCAAACGTTCTTTAAATATGGAACATTACACGGGTAATTACGCCTCCAAAACATCCCAAAAGAAACCTAAGCTCCTAACAACAGTATAAAGACCTGGAAAATAAGAGTACAAGGTTTTCCAAAGGAACCCATAAACTGATGTTACTGTTTACATGTTTCAGCCAGCCATATCCAGACAGTGAGACCTATGACGAACGCAGACCCATCTGACTGACAATTCTGCATGACTAAACATCAAAAAGAGTGGACTGGATTTTTTTTTTTTTTTTTTTTTTTTTTTTTTTTTTTTTGTTTGTTTTTTTGGGGGGGTTGGGTTTTTTTGTTTTGGTTTTTTAGTGTTTTTTTTTTGTTTTTTGTTTTTTTTTTTAGCTTTTTGTTTTGTTTTGTTATATTGGTAGTATGTTTGTTATATTAGTAGTGTTTCATATAAACACTTCATTTTTAATAATTGTACATGTATGCTGGAAATCGACATTTCTTCTGAAACATATGGTACCTCTTGTCATTTACAGGGTCAAGATATCATAAGCGCCCATATAGGATACCCCACATCATATATGAGACGGGACGGTATGTTTTAGTTCCTAAAAATAACTGCATGTATCTTGTGGAAACGAGAGCCCTTCAGGCTTCATCCCCAGAGATTAATATTTATGTAATCGGTTTGGCGTCATTCTTTTTATTCCAGCATCGCAGGTAATTGGATTACGATTTTGGGGGTGGGGGTGGGGGGGTGTCTGCTTCCAGCATTCAATGACAGGGTATCCAAAAAATTACTTTTCTTGAATGGCAAGTCAGGTTAAGCCGTGTATGCCCTGGAGAAAGAAAGGGTTGGCTATTCCCTTTGTGTAAAAGAAAAAGTCAGGAGTACTCGCCGCCACCAGCAAAGCGGACGTTCACCAAGCCAGATAGAGATTAATCCTCAGTCAACAATGGCTTATTTGAACCAATGTTAGCTGCCGAAGAGCCCACTGAATCAGTGGATTCCGGGAAAGTTCTTCTGTTACCTCTCAGAGCCCGCGTTATATATTAACGAAAGCCCTTTGGAGTACCTGTGAAAGCACCAAGACCAGTACCCGTCGCTTCCCACTCTTGGTGGTATGAATGTATTTGACAAGCCAACACCTGCCGTTCGGCGTGAGCGCTTTTTTTTCGGAAGATGGTAACTTGCTTATATAGAGTAGACGAAGTACACAGCCAGATATGGCAGATTGTCTTGTTTCTGCAAGGTTCCCGATGTCGAGTGATCATCAAGCAGCATAATAAAGAATATGATAACATTTTTACCGACAGCTGTGCACAAAAGATCCTAGAACCTGACCGTAATGTTCCGTACCCTACGATTGCATGCAATGATGAGTATTAAAAATTATAGAATTTGTTCTTATCGTTAATTGACTGTTTATAATGTATACTCTTTCGTTGATCGAACGGATGGCAGCTTGAATGCTCTCCCCCGTATACTATTTTTTTTTCAACACCGGGCAATACCTAGTCGCGTACTCCGGTATTGCACCACTCCTCAAATTTCGGTTACCTGGGTATGTACATGTACTCTTAGTACCCGGCAATGCTCCAGCTTTCATGGTTATGTGACGAAAACTGAGAATACACCGGAACCACTGTAGACCATAATATCAATGTTGTTCACTGTTATTATCTCCACCGTAAGCTACTTAGAAGCAGTTGTCCATGGTAAACATTAGTACATCTACAAATACCCAAATATATCACCACTCTTTTCAAACCAAAAATTAAGATCCAACCAATACAATTTGTAATTTGTGCTTTTTTTCTACATGGAGATAAATTACAACTATCAGTTATTTCGAATCGCATACTTGCACTGCCAATACACGTATGCGGACAATGTATGTTGAAAAAAGGGTACGATTAAAAAGTGCCACTTTTCCAACTTGCATAGCCGTTTCATTTAGGAAGTACGACATACGAATCTCAATCTTTCGCAATAAGATGACTACCCGCAGAGGGAACCACTGGTCAAGAGGGGATCGTAGCTTCCCTTGGCTGATTACCATACAAAGAGAAGGTAGAGGCATGTATCACCTCTGAACAAATTACTACGCAGACTGTCTGTCGAAAGGACGCGGCTATATCTTGTGTTAGGCTCATCTACATTGTAGGAGAATGTACAATTCAAATTCATGTGGCTGCACATTGTTCGTACAGATTTTACAATGGTTAAGTTGTTGCGTGGGTCACTCGGACTGTTTCTGTGATTATCTGTAACAATCCGGATCTTTGCCTATGATCTCTGTTGTGCCCAAACATTGAGATCTTGTAACGTATCCTGTCGATTTGGAAACAACACTGCGTTTGGGGTTATCATCAGCAGAATAATAAGCTGTCCTGATACATCGTTAAGTATACGTAGTAAGGCAAGCTAAATAAAGTGCGTCTGAATGCAAAGAACGACTGTGAAATGCCTTTTTTAGTGCTGTCAAATGTCTATTTTGCAGCACTACAAAAGGCGTTTGAACAGTCATTTTCATTCATTAGTTTGTACTGCCTTTAATACTTTCGAAACTGTGTATATGGATATTTTAAATTAATTCTGCTTTCAGGCACCTCGATGGCGGCACCTCATGTGGTAAGAACTCATCGAAAGGACCAACTTCTCTGGGCGCCACAGGGTGTCACAAACATGTGTCAGCCAAACTTCCTGTTTGTGTTTCGGAACGTGTTTAACAAAATGGTTGCTTGTCATATGTTAATTTAGACTAACGATAAAAGTGCAACGGAACAGAAAACCATTTTTTTACAAAACGACACATAACATTGATGACTGCTTAGAACCAGTTTTGGTTTGGTAACTTTAACTCCAGAAAAATACATTACTTCTATTTACAACGATATGTATAACGGTATATTTTGTGTACGCATTCGGGTTATTTTTTCACGACAAGAAATTCAACCTGAGCTAAGCTTGAAAAGTGCTAAAATTACCGTCATCTGATGCTGGTACGCAATAGTTATCTTATCATTGAGAAATATTGGCTGAACTTCCAAAAAAGTAACGCAAATGAGCTATTTGCAGAGTATAGAAAGAAAATATCTTGCAGACCCCTCCCCCCATAAATTAGCCTTACTTAAATGAACACGTGCTAACTCGTAGTATTTTTGTATGGGTCCAGACAGGTGTCATAGCGTCCCATGTGGAAACGACTGGCCATTGCAAATCCCCAAAGGAAATAGCAGATTGGCTAAAGAGGGCGTAAGTACAGTGTGGTTATTTCCCTATATGGTATTAGACTGCCATGTACATGAGTTGTGTGATTGCTTTCATCATTGTCAATGTGTGTGGTAACGTGTGACTGCCCATTTACTACTATTTTGGGCGAGATTTTGCCATTCGTTCCTGTCATTTTTATCACAAGGCAAAGTCTGGTATGGTGTACCTTCACTTGCCAGCTGCAAAGTATATTCAGGAACAATCTTTTGAAAAATTCCGCACTATCAGTATTTTGTCCATTGTGAATGTTTCCTTCCATACGTTCTTTCTTCACAGTTAGGCCAGCAGCTTATGTGTGTCTTGTCCTGTTCAGTAGTTAATTTTTTCCTGCTGCAAGAGGGACTGGTGCAAGGCAATAGCCTATTCCAAATTGGTGTTGATTTAATCATTTGTTCCTGTATCTAGTATGATCAATATAACGTGTTTACATGTAACCAAGAGGCGTGTTGTTATACGTAAAATTGTACAAACGCGCGAATTGGAGGACAAATGCGAATAACTGCTGAAACAACATAATGACAAAACAATTTCGATTAGAGGTTCTAGCGTTTTAAGCAATTACTCGTCTGCACTTTTTACATATTTTATTATCATACTTTACCACCTTTGCTCTTTACTATTTTCGCCAAATTCACTTTTTGTTCCTTTCATAGAAGTACGAAGGGGCAGATTAGAAGTTTGCCACCCAGGACGCCAAACAGACTTCTGTTTTATAACTGCAATGTGACGGTATAACCAACAGAGCAAAGTCACTATTCTCATCAAATTCAATCGTCTGCATATACCAGGATACGTCTACAGTTTGTTCATATATCGTGCGAAAAGTACACAGATCTTGTGAATATCATTTATACGGGTTCACCCTTCATATTGACATCTGTGCGCTGCATTTGAATTGGATGCTGTGTACAACGTAGAGCCTCAATTAATTTACTCTGTAAAAGCCTAACAACATCATCGCCAATTTCACCAGCATATAAATATTGTCGCCTGATATCGTTAAAGCTATGTGAAGTAGTCACTCACCCATACTGTGGACAGCAACCGGTGCCATTTTTACATAAATTCATTATTTCATTCAGAGTACGATATATGTGACTTTATGAGGTGCATATCTAATATTTGATATTGTTAATATAGCAGTGAAACATTTAAATAAATGTGCTGCCCTACCACAATCTTTTGAGGAATATAACTCAGTCAGTGTACATGATATTGCGCTTATTGTTTGTCTCCTGCAGTCCACTATTCGACATTGGAACAGTGTTTCAGGAACGGGGCTTTAACAGTTTGATCTTCATTGGATCAATTATGTGTTTCCAACGTACAACGTGAATATATGTAATATTTTGTGATATATCATGTCTTGGTCTGATAAATATTTCCATGAATGTTATATACAAAATTGCGTGAAACAAAGTAATAAAATATTTTGTAAACTTTAGCATCGTTGCATACACATTTCTGTAAATTACCATTCTGTGTTCTTAAACTTAAATTAATTGTGTACCATTGGAATTACAGCTAAATATTTACGATTTCATCAATTGAAATGTATACTTCAAAATTAGCGTTTTAATCGAACGGGGTAAGCTTTTGATATGATCACAGGCAAGTAAGGTATCCACCATTTTATGTTCTGTGCATCCCATTCAGATCAGAGAATTATTAAAGTACTGCAGACCCTGAAGATTGCTATCTATATGTGCCTATGCCATGGGAAACTGTCTTTAATAATTGGCTTTATCAATCATTCCGTTTGTTACAAACTGGAATTATCCGATCTTATGCAGGAATAATCCAATACTCCAATGTCATGTGGTAAAAACGGAAACCGTCACGTTCTTTATGCAATTCTTACGCGTTGTAAATCAAGCCTTAATGTGTTTTCGTCATGTTTCCATGGCCATAGTGAGAAGGGCAAGACCTACTCTTTCCGCAATTAGACAGTATACAGCAACTCCTGCAGGCCAAAACGTGTCTCTTTGGATAGAATACTGAATTACGTATGTTGAAATTTATGAGTGTATTATGCTAATTTTCAGAATGGCTGAACACTGGTTCTCTCTTCATATATAACCGAAAAGATTAGATATGACAATTTATGTTATTGTTTCAAGGTACTTATTTGATACTTTGCATTTTGGCCTAATCATGCATCTGTTGTCATTTATAGTGTTATGCGTAAAGAAGGCTTTCGAATGATATTACAGTACAGATCCTTAATCGTATGATTTAGAATATAGTAAGTTTTGTTGGATATATTGGTTGCAAGGGACAATAACCAATTACCAAAAACCTTTCTGTGACCACTCACATCTGCATGGAATTCATACAAAAACTACAAAGTAGATAAATAGGTGAAAGTATATATATATATATATATATATATATATATATATATATATATATATATATATATATATATATATATATAGCTTTGACCGAATTATAGTACCATTTACATAATATATCAAAGGATGAAGTCCCACCGAGAAAGCAAACTAATTCATTTATTTACGCAAATCATTATACATGTACAGTGATTTTAATCTTTTTCGGATCTTTGATGCAAAAATATATCATGGCTATTTTGGGGAAGTAAAAATTTAAGATAACAACTGTTGAGCATCACTACAAACTCTCAAAAATATCTGATAAAATTCACAAACAGGCTAATAATCAATGCATTTCTGACCTTTAAAGATTAAATAGGGAAAAAAACCACAGTATTAGTTACTTATTTTGCCATGGATCGTGTACCAAAAAACCCTTTCCAAAATTCCCCAAAATTTTTGGATTGTCATTGACCCCCTCCCCATTTGATAATCACCATTTTCTTGGAATTTTGTTTGTGTGTAAAACTCAATCAGAAGACATTTCTTTAGCATTAAGAAAGCTACTAAAGTCAAAGCACTCTGAAACAACAGCTGATACAGATATATACATTTATTCTTGGTTTCACATCGCTGAAAAAAGCAGCGCCAAGGCAATAAATGGAGTGTAAGACTTGCATTAAACATTTCCCCAAAACTGCAGCGAGTGATGACTATTTCCTTACCGATAGAAATGAAACAGACAGCCACCAAGTTATGTATTATGTATATATAGAGAGACCAGTAAACATCCTTCCTCTTGTGCGACTACTTCAGGCATACATTGAGAAGGGAACCAGCCAGATAGAACAGACAAAATTGGTGGATTATTAGGTATTTTCCAGAAACTAATAGCATCCAAGGTCATTAAGATAATCATTTAAGGGTCCACACATTGGACGTTCCAGTACACAAACTTGATCATCATATGTTGTCTAAAACACAGAGGGTTTCAAAGGAGATTAACTTCCATGGTTAATGGGAGAGACCAGTTGGTATATTTCATACACTTATAACATCACAATATTCATATTTAATCTGCATTAATGTGAAATGAAAGCACTGCACACAGGTGGAAGCACATGTGTAAAGTATGACCTTGCCAGACAAAGGTCAATGTTTTGATACAGCAAGATAGATGCTTATGTTTCATACTGTGAACTTAGCCATAAGGTCACAGTAGTTTATATACCACAGACATATTAGGCAATACAATGTAAATTCTATGCATACACTTTTATATAAATTCCATGCTAACAACTTAGCTTCTCGTAATGATGTGATCGTAATTTAAGTGTTATGGGAGAGACCAGAAAACATCCCGCCTCTTGTGCGACTACTTCAAGCATACATTGAGAAGTGAGCAAGGCAGATAGAGACAGACAAAATAGCTATAACACACAAAAATTCATTAAAAAATTTAGAAGAAAATTGCAGCGCCACCTGGTGAACAAATTAGGAACTTAAAGTCCAGGAAGTGTTTCTGTGTGATATCAAAGCAATTGGGTGAGCTGTTTCGGAGATGATTTTTTAAGATTTGCCCAAAAAAGAACAAAAAATTCATTAAAAATCAAAAATTCACTGGACCGTGACCATTTGAATAAACTTCGTAGACACCCACCCAAGGCACATGCCCACCAAGTTTAAAGTGGATCTGGCTGACTGTTTCGGAGAAGAAGTCGAAAATGTGAATTGTTTTCGGACGGCGGACGGACGACGGATGGACGACAGACGGAGGACCATAAGATAAGCTCAGCTGACTGACAAGTCAGCTGAGCTAAAACATAAAACTTGTACGGAAGGGATTCTAGCTGTAAGTTTCCCACTAGTGCTTTCCCAAGTGCAGATTGAGCTGCAGAGCCATACTCTCCCGAAAAACCCCGGCTGAGCTCAGAACATGCAAGGTGTGCTCCACAGGTATGGTGGACGATGAAAAACACCTGATAATTGATTGTCTCTTCTATTGGAAAGAAAGGGAAAGTAGGTATTCTGATCTTTCTTTTTTTTTATGTCTTGTCCCCACTGATAAATTCATTTCTCTCATACAAAGATCTTGGGCAAAGTATTGGTACTTAAATTTATCGAACAGTGCCTAACTCAAAGGCTGCACTTCCTGCACAAAAATGGGTTGTAAGTCCAACTGATGTACTTACCTGCTCGCCCTCTCCCCTCCATCCTCACTCATCCCCTTAACCCTCTCCTCCCTTCCTACCCTCCCACCCCACCCGCACTCGCCTCGCCTCCCTGCACTGGTGAAAGGAGTGGCCGCTAGAGGGACCAAATAACAATGACAGTGAATTTTATTTCTACAACCCCTTACGGAGTATGAGAATTTTTTACAAACAAATGCACAGAATGAAGGCGTTGCTATCAACAACTACGAAACACCATGATTAATGATTGATAACACATAGAAATAAAACAACTATTGTTGTGCAAATTTTAACATTGTAATTTTAACAAACTTAGCTAACACGTAAAGTGCTTGAACATCACCACTTGTGTACAATTGTTTAATCTCTTGATCTAAATTACCATTACAATTGAGTTACATAAATTTTGTTCTTTCAATATCAAGAAAGTTACGTTCGAACAGGTAATGTTTTTCATCACCTATTTGCTTCAAATCACACAAATTGCATAGTCTTTCTTTTTTATCGATACCCAAGTAACAGAAACTTATATTCAGTATCCAATGGCATCCAGACCTAAATTTACATAAATTAATCCTATCTGAATTACTTAATAATTTCAGGTATGGTTCTAAACTAAAGATGATCTTTTATTTGACGATAGAAACAAAACATGCTTTATTTTCAACAATTTCATTATGCCAAACTTGAATATCAACATGCTTAACTTTTAAATCTAATGTATGCGTTAGCCAGTTTCTATTTATTGTTTCTTGATTCAAGCACACATCACTTAAACCACTATTATATAAAATCGATTTTATTCTGGTTAACCATTTTGATTGAAAATTATTTTCAGATTCATGAAGCAACTTAATCAATTTATAAAAAGTATAAAATAAATTAGAGTTTTTACAAGTCAGTATTCTATTCCAATAATTTATCATTTTCCTCTCAACCAAAGAATTTAACCAACTTCACCATATTATAAAATGCAATTTGATGTGGAGTTATCAACAGATAATTCTAAATTTCTAACTTTACTTACTAGATAAAACATAGCACGTCTAGCCTAACTTAGTTGTTTAGCTATAGCTTTTTTGTACTGACCACTGTAATTGAAAGAGGTACCCAAGTAGACATAACACTATTTCTGATTCTTCTTGGTAAAAAATTAATGCTGGTTTGTTTCTAATTTTACCCTTAAAAAGACCATAATTTTAGTTTTGCTTTTGTTTGCAGTTAAATGTCATAATTTACAGTAATCGCATACTCCATCTAAAGCTTTCTGCAAGTCTCCTGGGGTCTCTGGTAGCACAATTGTTTCATCAGCGTATAACAGTAAAAACATTCTTATGAAAATTTCTACATCACTATCACTCAAATTTCCGTTTACAACATGTGCAGTATAATTAAAACCTTTATAATATTATTTAGAAAAAGGTCAAGGTCATTTGAGTATATGGTAAACAGTAAGGGTGACAAGTCATCTCCTTGTCAGACACCAATGTTACAATTAAAAGATGTAGATAACTGACTATTATTTTGTATACAATATTTGGCATTTTCATACAAATTAATAATAGTAGTGACAATTTTGCCATTAATATTACTAGCTATCAATAATATAATAATATCAAAAGCTTTTTCATAATCGATGAATGCACAAAAGACGCTTCTTTGAATGAAGATAAATATCAATTAGAGACTGAAGAACAAAATTGTGTAGAATAACCATAACGAAAACCTGCCTATTCCTCACCTAATAATCCTATAGCTTCTAAGAAGCCATTTAGACGAATATTAACTGCAGCGGTGAAGATTTTACCTATAGAGCTTAATAACGTAATACCTCTATAGTTATCTGGGTCATTTTTATCTCCTTTGTTTTCAAATAAAAGTACAACAATGCCTATTACCCAGTTATATGGAATTATCCCTGTGTATATTACAATATTAAACAATTTCACAATAAGAGTTCGTTCTCTGGGCAATATTTCACAAATTCATTGATGAATTATATTATCAATACCAGAAGCTTTATTTCCTCTCAAATTCTTGATAAGGAATTTTATTTGGGCAAGATTACAAGATTTTTTTATATCTTCATTCATCGAATGCATAATTAACCTTTGATCTATATTTGGAAGTTCGATTTCATTTTCAGTATCCTATTTATTTTATTTTTAAGATGTTGCCTAAAAATGTCAAGAGCAATATTTCCTACAAGTCTTGGTTTGTTACAAGGTTATAACATTCCAATGTTCTTTAGGTTTCTCTGATTTTCAAATTTCTTATGTTTTTATGCAAATCTTTAAAATACCCTTTTCTTCTTTGCTTAATACATTTCTTATAACACTTTGATTAACATATTAATTCTCTTTTTGCTTCATCTGTATTTATTTCTTTTAACATATTTTCCATTATATGGAATAGACCCATCAGCGAATTTCAACAAGTAGTGGAGTACTGTTACACAAAGAATTGCCAAAGCCAAGTTAAATTACTGCGAATATCTACAAACAGTTAGGGAAGACAGATGGTGCAGGAAAATATACATGGAGACAGTAAAAGCACAAACAAATTGGTCCAAAATATAAATAAATTAGCAGAAAAATATGACTTGAAATTGTTTGACGAAGATGATGAATGGAAGTCATACTTTAAGAAAACAGTTGCAGAGGGATGGCGAGTAAAATGGAAAGAGGGGGTGAACGATAAAAGTACACTAAAAGCTTATAAAGTGTTAGATAAACCAAAAAGGAGCACATGTTGGGATGGAGGGAAGGGATCTTAACTTTTGTTCCAAAGTAGGGCGGGGGTTATCAACTTGGAGAAGAGACGTCAGAAATGGACACAGGGTAGTAATTGGAAATACAGAGTTTGTAGGCAGGAGGTAGATTAGACAGTAGACCGCTGGCTACTGTGGTGTGATGCATACAGGGAAATGAGGGAAAATGTATTCAGAAGTTGGCAGGATAAGGATTACAACTGTAAAAGCGTAGAGGAAATGAGTAGACTAGAAGAAGTGGACCAGCTATGTTGGTTACCCGCAAACACGATATTGGAAAAAATAAGGATAAAGGCAGACAGCAGCAACCAGCAACAAGCCAAGGCGTGGCCATACACGAAGGAAATAAAGAAAATATTTAACAATGTAGCCATGGACCACGCTTTTCATTCGCAACACCCTGACTGGCTACATTCAAGATATCTTCGGAGGCATACAAAATAAGCTTTTTCAGTGAAATTGATGAGAAAAAAATTAAGATGGTGTCAGATGTTTAAGTGGTCTACTTTTGGTGAAAGTTGTCTACTCAAGGTTCATAATTTTGCTGGCTCTAGACTTAAGTTTCAAGCACGTACAGGATGCCTTGGGCTGGGAGAGGATGAGGAGAGATGGGGCCTATCCGATGGTCTATGTAAATTAGGCACGGAAAGCAAAGAAGATTTGGCAGATTTCATGTTCTTGTGCCCTGCACTAAATGACATCAGAGCAAAATTTTAAAATAGCCCAGAAAACGAATGAGGGACAAAGGGTACTTGCACCCCATGGTAAAGTCTACACCGGAGAGGGACAAAAGTACCTGGCCATTGCGCATGCGCAAATAAACCCGTTACGTACTTTAGTCCCAAGGTAAAGTATAAAGTTTTAGCATGCTGGTGCTCTCCGTCACCCTCCCACCCCCGAATTAATGGGAAACGGAAATAGTTGTGAATGCGCACAACCATAATGCGCAAGTGAGCATATGCGTCCTGAAAATCCGGACTCCCAATTAAGTTATTATCAAGTTATTGATGCAAAAATTCCGTTAAAAACAGGAAACACGAGGAAACGAAAGATACTGTAAAACATAAAAGGAAAGAGATGGTGAGTATTTCAGATATGTTGATCTTTTCCTTTGTGTAACCGAAACACCGTATACCATCTAAACACCTTTCGCGGATAGCCTTGTTCGGATACAGGTCACTTCGGCAGCAAACCATTACGGCATCAGAAAATTGGGTCAGTTCGGCAGGACAAGAGAGTCACTTCGGCATATAAAATGGGTCGATTCGGCAGCAATATTTATTTATAAATATAATGATAGCATAGCAAATAACACAACGCAATTGTAGATATGTTAAAATATTTTATTAATATTGAACAAATTATGGTAAAAACGTCGCATCCCAGGGCCTGCTGCCTTGGCCGCACTTCGCGGCCACATTCAATGCACGGGAATATGACCGCTTCCGACATCTTGTCAGTCTATGTACCCAACTAAGTTCAAATCTAAATTTACTTTGTATTTTGCCGCCAATAAAAATCATGTGACATAGTTTTTAGTGTAATTTGTTTACCTTGTTTTAATAATGGTTTGATTGTCGATTTATTCATGTTATTCAAAGAAGTAACGATGTAAAAATCCAACCCGAAGTTCAAGTGTGAGCAACAGTTCATTTTTAAGACCAGTATTCCACATCCCGTACAATGTCAGCTACACGTACAGTGTCATGTCTATGGGGCGCAATTCATTCACTGGTGCGTAATGTGCATATTTTGTTTGCAGGCTCATGAACAAAAAAACAAATAACAAACAAGTTCGTTGAATTTATTTCTATTATTATAGATTAGCTGATCAGTTGCAGCCATGCCGAACTGACCTAACTGGCCTGCCGAACTGACTCAGTTTCCTGTGCCGAATCGGGATGTTTCGGCATGCCGACATGGTTTGCTGCCGAAGTGACCTGTTCCCCCTTGTTCAACATCTGCTTGCATACCCTTCGATCACAAAGTTATGACAAAATCAGGCGTCCAGTCCTCCCTAGTTATGGTGGGAGTATGGAATATTGACGGTTTGAATCAAAGAATCGGGGGCCAGATGTCTTGCAAATTGAATGAACTAGACCTTATTGAAGAATTGAATAAATTAGACATAGTTGGCCTTGTGGAAACTCATCTAGACTCAGACTCTGAAACTGCCCTGCCAAGCTTAGACTTTAGAGGTTTATTATATTAATTATTATTAACTACAAAAGGAAAAAATCTGCAAGAGCTAAGAAAGCCTCGGGGGTATCTCTGTATGTATCCGGAACTGTATAAAATCTGGAGTCTAAATTATGCCCCAACATGGATCGCGCCCATGTTCCCCAGAGAGAGATTCAATGGGTCCATCCACACCAGTGGCCTGTTTGTTGCAGAATGGTAGCTTACCCAGGAGCCAATCCACCCCATCACTGAAGGCTAATGTAGGGAGAAAAAGAAAAAGCACCCCATCTGAAGATCAGTTGAACAACAGCAGTGTAGCACAGTTACTAGCTGTACCCAGCCCAGAGCCACGTTACATTGGAGGTGGTGGCATGAGTTCACTGCCCCGTATTCCCAGTCAGCATAAGTTGGACTCGAGCTTGGATATGTCTGAGCCAGAACAGAAAGTACCCCGACAAACAGGCAGTATGGTAGCTCACCATGATGACATAGTAACACGCATGAAAAATATTGAACAGATAGAACTTGGGCGGCACAAAATTCGACCGTGGTATTTCTCACCATATCCTCAGGATTTGACATCAATAGAAGTAGTGTACATCTGTGAATTTTGTCTCAAGTACTTGAAGAATGTCAAATGCTTAGAAAGGCATTTGGCAAAGTGTCCCATGAGACATCCTCCTGGAAATGAAATTTACTGCAAGGTCAACATATCTTTCTTTGAAATAGATGGAAGAAAAAATAAGACCTACGCACAGAATTTATGCCTGTTAGCCAAGTTGTTTTTGGATCACAAAACATTATATTACGACACTGATCCTTTCCTCTTCTATGTCATGTGTGAATGGAACCATATAGGCTATCATATAGTAGGGTATTTCTCAAAGGAAAAAGAATCTACAGAGGATTATAATGTGGCTTGCATATTAACACTGCCGCCCTACCAAAGGAAAGGATATGGAAAACTTCTAATAGAGTTCAGTTACGAGTTATCCAAGAAAAAAGGAAAGACGGGGTCACCAGAAAAGCCATTGTCTGACCTGGGCCTCTGATCATATAGGAGTTATTGGTCACAAACAATCTTAGATATTCTTATTACTCTCAAACCCAATGAGGAAGACTATTCTCATGATAAGGAGGGGAATTTCATCCAATGTGACAGGTGCAACTTATGGCTCTGTCATAAATGCCACTTGTTAAGTAAAGATGAATACAAAGTCTTGAGCAAAAGTAGTGCAATTCAGTGGTACTGCAAAGCATGCGAAGAGAATGCTTTAAAAGCTGTCAAGACAGACAAATTGATTGAAGAACGATGTAAGAGTTATTTTGAACAGATGTCTGCTAGGCTTGACATATAATCTTCAAAGATAGACAATAAAGCTGACAAAAATGAGGTTGATAGAATAAAAGTAGATTTGGCTACAAAAGTGGACAAAGCAGAATTAGATGATACTAAAGCTAATTTGAACGATCTCAAATCATCATACATTGGTGTCTGTGATGACCTAAAAAAGCTCAGAGATTTAACCAGAGAGGCTACACACGAGGTACATGAGGTCAATCTCAGAAAACCAAACCTCATGGTAAAGGGAATCCCAGAAAGTAGTACAGTCTCAACGCGTAAACTAGTAACTGAGTTATTAGGGGCTTTAGAGATAAACCTCAAGCCAGTAGCATCTTACCGTCTGGGCCCATTACAGCTAAATGCAAAGTACCCTAGGCCTATTAAAGTAATCATGGCAAATGAGAATGAGAGGAATCATCTACCTTAAAATCAATTAAAACCGAGAATATACCAGGAGACGAGGTATTTTTGCAGAAAGACATGACAAAACATCAAAGGGAACAGGCAAAAAACTTGAGAACAAAAAGGACAAGGATGAAGGAGGAGTTCCCCAATTGGAACTGGGTTATAGTAGGGGATCGAGTGGTAAAAAGACCCCTCCAGACACCGAGGCCAACATAAAGAATAATGATAAGAATCATATTGTATATAATGTAAATAATTTGCATATTTCACTTATATATTTTAATGCGCAATCATTAACTGACAAGTTCACTGAATTCAAACATTTAGTTACAGGTTCTGAATACGATATTATTGCGATATCAGAGACCTGGTTTGATACCAATGTTAGCTCATGTGAGATAGAGGACACACACTATACAATTTTCAGGCAGGATCGGAATTTGTCCTTCTACCCCGAGGTTAATTACTCGCTTGAAAATAGAGGAGGTGTTTTATTAATGATTCGTAAATCACTTCAACCGGAGTTATTTGTACCCTGTACACCAAATTCTGAGTTAATATTCTGCAAACTGGCAAATAACTTAGTTATAGGAGTGGGTTACCATCCGGACAAGGGAGGAAGGGACAACATGCAAAATATATGCGATACATTAAACCAAATAGACAGTGAACGTCTGCTATTGGTGGGTGACTTCAATTTACGTTACATTGATTGGGCTCGCTTAGAGTCTAGTGTCCCCCATGAGCAATTGTTTTTAGATACCATTCATGACAATTTACTAACACAACTAGTAGAGGAACCTGCAAGAGGTAACAACTAGTAGAGGAACCTGCAAGAGGTAACAACTTAATTGATCTTGTCTTAGTTAATGACCCAACTATTGTAGAGTATTGTTCAGTGGTTGAACCCTTTAGCACTAGCGACCATAACGGTATTCATGTTGAGATAAGTATGCCAGTGCCTAGGGTTGATTCAACTGCTAAAAGAATAAACATGTATGCAAAAGGTGATTATACTGGTATGGATTCTGAAGTAGAAAATACAAATTGGAACTCAGTATTAGGGCATGGCAATCTTGAATCAAAGTGGACAAATATTAAGGACAAGTATAACCAATTATTAACTAAGTTTGTCCCCCAAAAAACGATACGTGCAGGTAAAGCTAAACTTCCTCCATGGCATTTTTGCACAAAAGTAAAAAAGGCTGTAAAAAAGAGAAAAGATGCATACAGGAAATATAAAGAACAACATCTACACATAGACAAAGAATATTTTGATCAGTGTGCACGAGAGGAGAAGATGGTAATGGAAGAGGCCAAAAGTGAATATGAAGCTTCTCTGGTGGACCAAATTTCAGACAATCCAAAAGCTTTTTATAATTATGTAGGTACCTTCACCAAAACATCCTCGACCGTTGAAACTTTAAAAGTGGGACAAAACAAGATTTACCACGACACAGAGAAGGCCAATGAACTAAACAAGTTTTTTGCGAGTGTGATGGTAGATGAGACACCTTTAGCACATGAACTACCCATCAACGACCCGTATGTGGAGTCAGAACTAGCATTGAGTAATATTACAATCAAAGATGTAAAGGAGGCTATGTATAAGTTGAGACCCAGTAAGGGTAGCGGCCCTGATTACATCCATATTAATGTATTTAAACAAGTCCCTAATCTGGCAATTCCATTACAAATCTTATTTAATCATTCTTTAAGAACTGGCACTTTACCCCAAGATTGGCAAGACGGCAATATTACCCCTTTGTTTAAAAAAGGATCCAGGCAAAATTGCGAAAATTACCGCCCTGTCACCTTGACAAGCCAAGTAGTCAAACTTCTTGAAAGATTACTTTTAATCCAGATAAACAGTTACACGATATTATTTCATGTCACCAACACGGGTTCCAGCATGGTGCATCATGTGTGTCGCAGCTGTTAGAATGCATAAACGATTGGACACTAAATATCGACAGGAATGTAGGAACAGATTGTGTTTATCTCGATTTTGCGAAGGCGTTCGATAGCGTTCCGCACGGACGCCTTCTTTACAAGTTAAGACATTATGGAATAAGAGGTTCTTTGCTTGACTGGATTAAAGCTTTTCTATCTGGTAGGAGACAGAGAGTAGTACTACATAATGGAGTTTCTAGTTGGTCTAACGTTAAATCTGGAGTTCCACAGGGATCTATTCTGGGTCCGGTGCTATTTCTCCTTTATGTAAATGACTTACCTAATTCTGTGACAAACATAGCAAAACTGTTCGCTGACGATACTAAGATCTACTCAGCTATAGATTATTTCAAGACTGTGCTCGAGTTCAGGAAGACCTAAACTCTTTAGCTGCTTGGTCAAAAACTTGGCTCGTAAAGTTTAATGCAAATAAGTGCGTGGTTCTCCGTATTAAAGCTAGTATTGAATACATGTATTCCCTTGATGGTGAATACCTACAAGAAGTTGATAATTATAAAGACCTGGGAGTAACCATTAGTAACAATCTAAAACCAGCTGCACATATTGCAATTATAACTCAGAAAGCTATACAAAAAATAGGAATTATTCAGCGTTGTTTCTCCAATTTTAATAGTAATACCATAGCTACCTTATATAAAGCAATAATCAGGCCTGGACTGGAGTATGCCAGTCCAGCCTGGAATCCATTTTATGCTAAAGATATTTCTAAACTACAAAACGTACAGAAAAGGTGCCTCAGGCTGGCTAAGGGAGATGTAAATTTAGAACCTCTGAAAGATAGGCGTGATAGGCAAAACTTGGTTGAAGTTTACAAAATCATGACAGGGAAAGCGAAACTAAAAGCGATTTGTTCTTCTCGTAACCATCCAGACAACTAAGAGGACATCACCTGAAAATATACAAAGAACAAGCCTCAACAGACAGCCGGAAACATTCCTTTACTCACAGGATAGTGGACGCCTGGAACGCATTGCCTGAGGACACCATATCACAACAGAATACGAATGCCTTCAAGGCGAACCTGAAGGGCACCTCGATCGAGGGCTAAGATTTGCAAGTAAGTATCAAGTAACATTGCTCTGAAATTGTGTGGCTTAGAGTATGTAAACAATTTTTCCAATTAAAATCAGACATATACATTGCATCGGTGTACATAAGCCCTGGCAATTCAAGCTTTAGCAAAACTAGAGATGATATATTTGAACTTCTGGACTGTGATATTGCAAAATACTCTGCTGTTGGGGAATGCTTGGTGTGCGGTGACTTCAACGCCCGCACAGCTTCAGCTGATGATTTCATTGCACTTGACCATAATTTACATGTCCAAGTGCAAAACATTTATATTGATGCTGTGCCTCAACTTGCAATTTGCCCCAACTTGCGATAAACAAGTTGGGGCAACCTATCTTGATATGGTTCATGACGTAAAAAAGGTCACCTAATGACCTCCTCAAGGGAGCAATTATTGTACATATTGCGTGTTTTTCTATTAATATTGCAGCTAAATATGAAAATTAAGTGTAGTTAAATATGAAACCGAGTCATATTTGCTAAATGTTCCCAGTATTACCTATATACATTGTATGTTTCAAAATCAAGTTGGGGCAAGCAGTTCCACTGCCCCAAGTCCCAATTGAGCATGACAGGTTTCTCAAATGAATAATTTTTACTAATTAAGGTAAATCTTTCTTACATGAAACTGAAAATGATAACTCAGTAACTACCCCCCCCCCCCCAAGAAAAAAAAAAGAAAAAAAGAAAAGAAAAATGAAGATCTTATTTCAAATTCAGTATTCTGAATTTGAAATAAGATCTCCATTTTTCTTTTCTTTTTTTTTTATATACTCCAGATGGAGCATTCATGCAATAAAGAGGTTATGTGTAATTGATTAGTGACATGCGGACCACGGGTCAGAAATTTGGGGAGCTTTGCAAGGTAACAACAAGCAAGGGGTAAACATGGTAAATGGGTCTATTAAAAAGAACCTAGAAACAAAATTAGAGAGAATTCACGTGCACCACTGTAAACACATCCTTGGCATCAACAGAAAGGCCACCAAGCTCCATAAAGGGAGCATTGTATGTATAGCACAAGGCAAGTTACAGGTGTGGCTTTGGCTCAAACAAAACAAACGACATCGCAATTGAGGAAAAAATTGCGCCAAAATTCCAGGAATTATGGAGAAACACTTTGGATAAAACCAAAGGCCAAAACTTTGAAGGCAACAAATTGAGAGGCTTTTACTGCATATATAAGAATAACTTTGAATATAAAGATTATTTAGATTATGTAAAAAATAGCAAACAGCGGGTCCTATTAACACAGCTCATAACAAGTACACATCAATTGGATGGTTGAAAAGGGTACCCACACGAGTGTAATAAGGGAATAAAGGTAGATGACCTGAAAATTCCAAGTCTATTTTTTGCAGATGACATTGTACTCATGACAGAGTCCCAGAAAGATCTGCAAGAAATGCTGAACATAGCAGGGGAATACGGGAATAAATGGAGGTTAGAATTTAGTAAGGATAAGAGTAAAGTGAGGACTCTTGGGAAGAAACCAGATTGGAATAAAAAATGGAAAATTGGGCAGTTCCAAATTCCAGAAGGTAGGGAACAGTTAATTGAAATTGGGGAGGTTGATGAGTATGAATACCTAGGTGTTAAGATAAAAATAACAGGTAAAGGCATGTTCAGATATCAGGTGGAGAAGATCAAACAGAAAGTGAACCGTACAAAAGAAATGATTAAAGCTACTGCACTGAACAGTCTCAACAGAGCATACACAGCAAGGGTATTATGGGATAGAGTTGCAATACCAGGGATGATATATGGCTTAGATCATGTGATTTCAATAAGTGAAGGAGATATCCAGGGAATAGAGAAAGTACAGAATGAGATGCGGAAATGGATACTGGAAGCACCACCATGTGCAGCAACAGAAGTGGTCCTAGGAGAGTTAGGATGGAATAAAATTACAGACAGAATTGCCAAAGGAAAGCTTAAGTACTGGGGGGTATTTACAATCAGTAAATGAAGACAGGTGGTGCAGGAAGGTTTACAATGAAGTAGTCCAGGAACAAACAAGATGGGTCAAAGATATAAATAAGTTGGCAGAGAGATACGAATTGAAAGGATATGATGAGCTGGAAGGAAGACTGGAAAAGAGGTGTCAGGGAAAAGAGTACATTAAAAGCATACAAGGTACTAGAAAAACCAAAGAAAAGTGTGTGTTGGGATGGGGGGAAGGGATCCAGGCTTCTTTTTCAAAGTAATCAATCTAGAAAAGAGAAAACAGAAGTGGACAACAGGTAGTAATGGTCAGGGATGAGAATTTGTTGCCATTTGGCAACTTTCAGCCAAAATTGCTATTGTTCAGTGAAACAAAATGTTCTTAGTTTGGTCTAACTGCTTCAAAACTGTTAAAATATTTGAGGTGGGGTATACAAGGTTGCCAATTTGCTCCTGGGATAGCCAAAATGCACTGGAAGCATTCTCATCACTGAATGGTAAATGTAAGGTATGTAGACAAGAGGCAGATGAGACAGTGGATCACTGGCTGTTGTGGTGTGATGCATATAGAGAGATAAGAGAAGAATTTTTCAGGAAGTGGCACAGGGAGGACTATAATAACAAGGGTCTAGAAGAGGTTCAGTGTTTAGAGGAAGAGGAACGTGTAGCATGGGTTTTAGGTTTGAAGGGTGGCTTTATGGGAGGCAGGAAAGGCACTAAAAGTGTACAGGACTGCCTGGTAGGGTGCTGGGAGAAAAGAAATGAATTGATAGGGCTTGATACCAACAGGGTGAATTAAAATCTTAGAATGGAGGGAGGAGAGGGAATGGTGGTAGCCCTTATAAGGGCTCCCATGGGATCCCCCATGGGAAATGCATGAGCCTTACAGGCGGGGATAGGGTGTATGAGGGAAGGTTTTTCTGTCGGGGGGGGAGGGGGGCTACAAGTGATGAGTGTTGGGGGATATATCCAGGGCCCACCACAGCTGTGAGAGAGTGTGTGGTGGACTCTTTGCCTCGGCTCTGGTCCTGGTAAACATGGCAGCATGAGCCTGGTGTCCCTGTGCAAAATAACTTTTGCTCTTACAACATCTCAAAACTGTTCACAAGATCTAACATAACCAGGTTCTGGCATACAACTGACATTAACATAGAAAATTTGGCAAACACACTGTTGGAAACCCTCTGCTCGGCCTACAACATTGATTAGCTAAAAAACTTACAATGAATTAAAAGAGAACGCAACAAACTCAGGACATACTGTAAATTTAAACACAGTTTTGAACGGGAAGAATATCTGAAAATGAATATGCCCCTAGAAAAAAGCAAACAATTCTCAAAATAACAAATCAGTGCCCATGACTTAAAAATTAAAACTGGTAGGCACAGTTGGACACAAATAGAAAATAAGACTTGCCCGTACTGTAAAAATGCAGATGTTGAAGATGAAATCCACCTCATGCTTGATTGTGGCAGATACACAACCAGAAATGCATCAAACCTAAAACTCCAAAGATACAACTGCGTCAATCTTGTGCATGAAGACAAATTTATATTTGTAATGTCTGGTAGCAGTGGGGAAAATTTGTTCTTAGGTATGTCATAAACTGGGACCAGACTGACCAATGACATATTCTCAGTGGGGTCAGGGTCTACCTATGCTTATGGTGTACTGGACAGTGGGTACAGCTGGGATCTCTCTGTTGAGGATGCATATGATCTTGGTCATCGGGCCATCTACCATGCCACACACAGGGATGCATACAGTGGTGGAGTTGTCAACTCTATAGCTCATCATTTGCTCTACATAAACAACCTGCTGTGTAAATATTGTAAGATTACCCATAGAAACCTCCCCTGATGTGACTGTAATAATATTTGTGATGTGTTATACATTCCATTGTATTTTTTATTCTCCTATATTACTGTTATATGTTATTTGTACGATACTGATGTATAATCTCAGTGTATATGCAATAAAAAATTGTATCTAAAACACTGTGTTGCTAGCATTCTGAAATGGACTGTAGTTCAACTTAGAGCATACAAACATCATAGAGATATATAATATAAAATGACTTCCATATGTATGCTCTCAAAAGGTTAGCTTTTGTGACTGATTGTTTAGGATTGAGTGGAAAAAATAGCAATGCAACTTTCACGCTTCCAGCATGAAATAGATAGGTAGGGAATGTGGTCCCTGATGGCATGGTGTCTCTAATAATAACAATCCTGTGGCTCTCTGCTTTTCTGTTGCAGTCCTGTGTGACACAGGGAAGAAAAAAGGGAGGGAGATGAGGCAGAGGAAACCATGGTAATCAAAACTTGTCTCATCAGCTTGTGCTGCCATGTTTTCCAGAGCTGAGGCAAAGGGTCCACCACACACTCTCACAGCTGTGGTGGGCCCCTGGTCCTGGGTGTATACCCCTACACTCATTGCTCGTACTTTCAAAAAAGAGAAAAAAAAGCTTTCCTTCACCCTCACACACCCTATCCCTGTCTCTAAGGCTCAGGCATTTACCATGGGAACCCTTATAAGGGCTACCACCAATCCCTTCCCTACCTAGTACTCTGGAATTCTAATTTACCCTGTAGCTATCCATGGACCCACTGTCTGAAGGACTGAGCACCAGCAGCACTTCAAACGCCGGAGCTTTGTTGCTGCCACTGCGGGTGGGAGGTTATAAAACTCACAGGCATCAGTTGTGTATACACAGTTGCTGGTGTGCCAAGCCTTAAACAGTAGGCTAAAAGTAAACTTCAATAGTATTATACGTGATTCATATGATTGCATTTTCATGCTTCAAATTTTTTTGTTTGTTTTTTTTTTTTGTTTTGTTCTCCGCATTCCAAACGTTAGTCTATCCTCCATAAATATCTATGACTCTATGGCATGGGGATAGCATGCATGTTACTGGCATTTACAGGTGCCATATTGAATACTGGCCCCATAAAATCAACAATTTGGCCACTTTTTGAGTGCAACATTTTCAGATACGCCGACACTGGCAGTACATTTGAACTGTACCAAAGTCAATCTTGGCTTGTATTCAATCCTTTTATGTAGACCTTAAGTTCTGCATTAGATGGGTATTTATTGAACAAACCCCCCCCCCCCCCCCCCCCCCCCGTCTAAATCATATAAAGTTTGTCTCAGCTGATCAATAGTGAAGCTGTCCCATAGACACAACAATCCCTTCATAAAATCCCTACTAATCATTGGAGAGCAAAAATTCAAATGCCATTTTGATTATGCCTTACATTTTCCATTACTACCTGTTGTCCACTTCTGTTTTGTCTTTTCTAGATTGATTACTCCTCTCCTACTTTGAAAAAGAAGCTTGGATCCTTTCCCTCCATCCCAACACACACTTTTCTTTGACTTTTCTAATGCCTGGTATGCTTTTATAGGGCCTGTATTTTTCCGTTTCAAAAAACTAGAAATTCCGTTTCACCAGTCATAAATTTCCAAAGTCAGTTTCAGTAGTTCTCTTTGTATGTAAAACACATTAAGGCAAAACAGCAAATTCCGTTTCAGAGGTGACAAAAAATTATTATTCCGTTCCATTTCCGTTAAAAACAGAAAAATACAGGCCCTACTTTTAATGTACTTTTTTCCCATAACTCCTCTTATCCAGTCCTCGTTCCAACCTTCTGTAACAGTCTTACCAAAAAACACTTTCCAATCATCTATCTCATCATATCATTTCAATTCATATCTCTCTGCTAACTTATCTATGCTTTCGATGCATCTGGTTTGTTCCTTGACTACCTCATTGTAAACTTCCTGCACCGCCTGTCTTCATTTACTGCTTGTAGGTACTCCCAGTACTTCAACTTTGTTTGGGCCCTCCTGTATGTGATTTTATTCAATTCTAAGTGCTTCTGTTGCTGTACATGGTGGTGTATCCATTTCACCATCTGATTCTGTGCTTTCTCCACTCCTTAGGTGTCACCCTCACTTATTGAAATCACATCTAAGCAACACATGTATATCATTCCTGGTATTGCAACTCCATCCCATAATACTCTGGATGTGTATACTGTGTTGAAATTGTTCAGTGCTGTAGCTTTTATCATCCCTTCATACAATTCACTCTCTGTTTAATCTTCTCCACCTGATACCTGAACATGCATTTATCTGTTGCTTTTGTCTTAATGCCTAGGTATTCATACTCTTCTACCTCCCCAATTTCAATTAACTGTTCTCTACCTTCTGGAATTGCCCAATTCTCCATTTTTAATTCCCATCTGGTTTCTTCCCAAGAATCACAACTTTACTCTTATCTTTACTGAATTCCAACCTCCATTTACTTCCATACTCCCCTGCTATGTCCAGCATATCTTGTTCTTTCTGTGACTCTGCCATGTGTACAATGTTATCTGCAAAAATTGGACCCGGGATTTATAGAACCTATCTTTATTCCATTATCACACTCCATCAACTTATAATCCCCAAACTCCTCCATATACACAGCAAAGAAAATTGAGGACAGCACATATCCCTGCTTTCAGCCTATATCCAGACATGCATTCTCTACTTCCACATTCTCTAATGACAGTGTACAGTCAACATCTACGAACATTTTCACAATTTCTAGAAAATTTCCTCCAAATCTTGGTCCACTTAGTTTTTCCCATAGGGCATCTCTCCATACCCTGTCATAAGCATTCCTCACATCTAAAAAACCCACGAACACTTTCTAACACGCTTGTCTGCCAATTTTAACAGCTGGGTCAATGTGAAGATATGGTCACCTACCCTTCTACCTGGTCTGAATTCATTCCGAATTTCCCCCAGAAGACCAAGCCTTTCAACTATTCTACTTAGTCTCCAGTACCTTATCCTATTGAACATTTTGCCCACATATAATGAAAACATGATGTCCCTATACTGCTCCAAATGACTGTTTTGGAATATGTGAAATCTTCAGTCTATTCCATTCCTTTGGTACTTGTTTTTCTCAATGACGCTATTGAAAAGCAACTGTAAACTATCTCCAATTTCCTCTGGTTCTCTCTTTATGAATTCCATCGAGATATCATCTGGTCCTGGTGCTTTGCGTAATAACATCTGGCTGCCTAACTGCCATTTTAACTTCCATGCTTCTGACCCTGCAACACGTTTCTGCATCCCATTGATCCTGTGTGTACTTGCTTGACATACTTGTACTGTTCCCTGACCCCACTGTGGGTTATTAACTTCTTCCCAATTGATGCTCCTTCTCCCCATTTTCCATTATTTTCCTGGTCATTTGTTCATTATTATTGGCTCTCCTTTCTGCTGTCATCTCTGCTACATTCCATATACTGCCTCTTAGCTTCTTTTATGTCACCCTCCGGGTACTTGTTTTTCCTGGCTAGTCTCCATGCTTTATAGCCACAACTCTGTCAATTTTCATCTCATTTGGTTCATGTTGGGCTTAATTAAGTTGTATGTAATGCAAAACTGTACATTTTTGTAATTTACATGTAGACTCTAATGGTCAAAGGTCAAGGTCATTTGGACTTTGAAATTTACTTGCAGTCATAAACTTTGTGGAATGTGAAGTACCAGAGGACAAAAGTTGTAGCATTTAATATTTACAACTTTTGAAGGCATACAGACATACTTGGTTTGAAGCAACTCTTCCTCTCTAGTTGACTACAGTCATTTTAATTTAAGAGTACATTTTAATAAGTTATATGTTTTAAAATTTAGAAATTAAATTCTGTTTGACCTGGAAGGACCCACTGAAAAAATTTGTGATATATTTTGGGGGTGTCATTGGGAGCTCTATGATTTATTAACTGAAAAAAGTGTCAACAGACATGTATAATAGATATGTTAATATGACTTACTATCATATGTGAGAATCTGTCAATGGATTGTATTTGTAGGCAAGTGAGGAGTTGGAAAGATCCATCAGCGATGATGATGAGTGTGGGAAAGCAATGGTTTCTACCTGCCAAGAGGGGCCTCCTACCAAGAAACAGCGACTGGCCAAAGCAGAGCTGTACAAACCACCTACCAATGAAGAGATGCACCAATTGAAAGAAACAGAAAATCTGTTCCAATCTAGTCTCCTTAGAATGTAGGTGAATACATACATGATGAACAACACGGGGAAGGATCAACAAAGAGGTTAACAAACCAGTGCTTTCCTTTTCAGGCGCACGATTGCGCTTGCGCACCATAACGCACCTAAATTGATTTTAGGAGAGCTTTTTAATGCACACCTTACATACTGCAGAATGTTCACCTCGATTTCAATCCCTTTCCCCCAAAAAACTTAATTTTTTTTTGCATTGCGTCGAGCTGTCTCGGTGTGAATGATCGAAGTCGCAGACATATTGGCATTGTGTAACAGTTCTTGCATGTTTATTGTACAATGAAACATAGCCACCCGTTGTGCTTTCGCAGCACGTGCGTGGGCCAAAAAGTGATAATAATGTAAAGATTCCAGGTTTAAGCAATTACGTGGTCAGCAGTTGTATTCATCAGAACTTCATTACTGTCAACACAAGCATATATTTTCACTGTCCGTGTAGCGTACATACGATTAGGATATCAAAGGTACCGGCGTAGTATACTACCGGCAGTTACTGGCTTGCTGAGCGGGGTCACACTACTCAACGTCAGTGTCATATGCCCCAACGATGTCAAAGCATCAAAAAATATTAAAATTTGCATGGCGAATTCATCTGAAAAATAACATCAAATGCCATTTATTGGTGGGTTCTAACAATGTTGGAAAAAATAAAGATCATGTTGGGTGCCGTTAAATGACTTCCCGGGCAAAAACAGCACACAGCTGCCAGTCACACTCACACCGTGGAGTGGATCTGCGGTGAACTGACCCAGTCTCACGGACAGATTTTGGCATTAAACATTCGGCAGTTCCGTATATCCCCTACCTTTGCGTATTTGCCTGTGACTCCAAATAATTGTTGCAATAAACATTGAAATCTTTATTTTCGCATGCTGCAATATAAAAAACGCTTCCCGTTTGTGTGTTCCCTCCGTAAATTACGGCAGATTCACACATATTTACAGGGCCGAAGCCATGATGAAAACACTGTAACACGAGCCGTGATTGGCTCATTTTTGGATGTGACTCAATTGGCCAATCCGGTGATGTGTTGTGCTTCAGACCACATGGCCAAAGCAGCTGTTTGTGTACAGTTGCAGGAAAGATGGTGACGGTGCGCACACTAGATTTCTAATTTGAAATATTAAAAGTTTCGTTTGAATTTAATTTAATAACACTGTTTATTGCGAGGTACTTGCCAAATTTACTACGATGTACCGATAGCATTCGTGGTAGGTACGCAAACGATATGCATCCCATCACGGCATCAGAGGCAGCGAAAAAGAGGATCCTGAAACCAATGCAACTATTTAATCTTTATTTAAGTTTACCCGGGATACGGACTCCTATTGTCCCAGAAATTACACTGTATTTTTCATCGTTAGTCACCGCATGCAAATAGCTTTTCAATTAGTATTTTTAATATTTTACCAGTTTCACTGTTACAACAGTTATAGCCAGAATCGTGGTAAAATTTGGCATGTTTTTTTTTTTTGTTTTGTTGTTGCAAATTTGCAAGCGACCATAAGCGGCAAATACACTTTAGGATAAATGGTTTGTGTAAGCCTTTGTCTAGGCCTTAGCATTGAGGGAAAAATGTTTATATTAGGACAAGTGGATTTTGCATATGGGCAAATGGATTTTGTAATCCACTTGCCCTGCGGACAAGTGATTTAAAAAAAAATTGTCAAGCCCTGCTGAACCTCAGTTGTCAGACATTCTGTCAAACTGACAACCTATTTAAAGTGGCCCTCCATGGATAAGTTTGATTGTAAGACAAAAGGTATCGACGGCACGGTGTTTGTTGTGCAGGTATGTTTGACCGGCCGTGAATGAATGTCTGACTCTGATGCTAATAAATGATCATGATAGGCCTAATAAATAAAACTCGGATCATATTACTCTTGACAAACTGCATTATATATCATTGGAAAGGCTCTTGCAACGCAAGGCCAAGGGTAGCAATTAGTCATTTGTATTTTTTTCTTTTCATGGCTTGGTACAATTTTTCTGCAACTTTTGTCAACAGGCCGGTGTTGCCAACTTCAGAAAAGTAACTTTCTGGCTGATATTATTTGTATTTTCTGTTTTGATCCACTTAAAAAAAGGAAAACAAAATGCAACTTTTTGATTAAAATTAAATTAGAAAAACTGATTTGACACAAACTTGTTGTTTTACGTAATTTACTTGTAGCTCATTCTGTAGAAAAAGCAAAGGGGGGGGGGGAGCATGCCCCTGGGCCCCCCTAGCAGGGCTTTGCGCCTAGGGCGCTTGCCAAGTGCTCACCTAAGCTCTTCTAGAAGAGCTGTTTATTGCTCACCTACTATTTACTTCTGACAACCACTGATAAACATGTCAGATGACTGTGCCTGTTGCACTGTTAGTCATAAGAGTGGGCTGTTGCATGTTGCTGCTTCAAATGAGAATTCCAGCTTGCAACAGTATCAACCGGAATCAAGAAGAACAGAAAGTACGTTGGTCCATGCTGACGGCCCTTCAGTGAGCAGGGCTTGAAGTATGTATTCCAAGTACTTTCCATTGTAATTTGCAATTTCTTGGCCTAAAACCACAAAATCTGTATGGTAAATTTATATATATATATATTACTACACATTCCAATACCTCCCCTACAGAAGTAATTCTAGTCGTCAAGGTTGACATATTAGCCATTTGAAATACATACCTCTGGCCCACAAGAATGTTGTGCATCGGGTTATGTATTCCACTGAATGCAGTGGAACCTGGCTTCAAAGGCCAAACCATAGGGATCATTGAAATGTTGTCTCTCAGTGGAGATCATAACACGAAAAGTGCCGAGCAAAATGTCTTGGAAGCTGTGAGGGCAGATGATGGGCTCATAAGGAAGGTATTTTGGGAGAGGGGTTAATTTGGTGCACCCCCTGCTCCCCACTTGCCTTTGAAATGAAATAGATTTAAACAAACAAAGATACCAGTGTACGCAAGAAAAAACAAAATTGTAATTATATGACCTCCTGATGTTCATATAGTGGCACTAAAAACAAAAACAAATCAAAACCTATTTTTTAAAGTCACATGTCAATTTTCTCCAAAATCATCTTTTCCAGAAGGAGTAAACTTGGGAGGTTGAAATTTTGTGTGATTATGTACCATTAATATAAAAGGTAGCTTGTGATTGCAGATGGCTGACCTTTGAGCTATTTTTCATGGTTACATGGGCATTACCATGATAAAAGCACACAGGGAGACAGTTGATTATATTTTGGAAAATCAGCCTGTTGTGGTTTAATTTGAATATATATGTCCCAAATTGGTGTGCCAGTACATATAGAACATTGTGTCTTATTCTATATTAGCAGATCACGGAAATGCTGTTGAAGAGAAAAAAAGCAAAACCAAATCAGTCACTATGTGGGGAAATTTAAATGCATTTTGATCACTCTTCCAGAAGGAAAAGAATATGATGTAAATATCTGTTTCATATCCTGTATGTATCTATGCATTATACCCAACATGATTTATTAGGAAATCAGTTCTAAGATAATGATGATAATTACCCCATCCAACTGCCCAGAGGCTGGTCTTTGGGTATTCATATGAAAGTTAATATTGACTGATCATGAAGAAGAAAAAGATTACTCTGACATACAAATCTTCATAAGATAAAGTGCTTCATGTCCATTTAACACTGTTGATGTTCAATGTGACATGAATGATATGTTGATACAGGTGAAAGTTAAATTATGACAGAGCTTAGGACAATGCGTGTAGGTTTTGTCTGTAGAAATATGTTTGCTCGTATACTATTGGATGGGTAGTAAGAATATTCAAGGTACATAGATGTGAGAATAGAGCTAACATGTTCAGGTGTGGAGCCCCACAGAAAACAAGTTGATAAAAGAGTAAGGTTTAGGGATTTGATCATGTTTTTTGGCATTGGACTCTCATTATGCCTGGGTCAGCAGTATAAGCCAAACAGTCTGTGTCCCGTATTAAGAGGGAAGGGAACGATGGCTAAGACTGCTGACCCAGATATAATGAGGGGCTCAACAAAACGAACATTATCAATCTTCCATTCCATCGTGAGCCTTTTCTTTTTGATGTGTAAAAAGGTCTAATTGAGGGCATAAGTGACACCTGCAAGCCACTGCTTTGTTGCAAAAAAAGGTGTGGAAGATCAAATGGAAATGAAGAAATGAGTGAAGTGTCAACATGGCAAGTCTTTCGAAATGGCATACATCTAACTTACGGCTGAAAAACTGGCCAACCTCCTGCACATTAACAGGAGGTAGCTGAAACCAGTCTGAAAATCATCTTTGACAAAATTGAAATGAATCACAGCTCTGTTTATACCAATAAACCTCCATGCAGAAGGAAACTGTGACAGGAAAATGGGCCTTCTTGAACTGTAGGGGACCTGACCCCCTATAGGTGAAATCCCATTACGATGTTGACATGTATGTTCCTACTTAAAGTGAAGATTATTGCACCGCAGGGGATATGGTAACATTCCTATGTGTTTTTCTAGTAGCATAGATGTTTGTGCTGCAGACATTGTGAAATTAAAATAAAAGAAAAGTGAATTTAATCAAATGGATCAGCAAGTCCCCAATGTGTGTATGTAAACTATTTTAAGCCATCATTGTGCATTTACTAGATTAGCCATGTGTGTGTACCTTCATGAGACAGGTACACTTGTTGCCCTGGGATATTCCTGGGAAGGGCATCAGTGTTCATTCTTTCTTCTAAATTCTTTCTTAAAAATGGTTAAATAGTTAAGTAAAATTTTCATTCTTCATGAGCACATTAAAAATTATATCATTCCGTCCATAGTAGCGCTTATGGCATCCATCTTGGATCATCACCAGAAACGCTGATGCTTAATTACGTGTTAGGATCTGTCAGAAGTCATCTCAGGTAAGTGATTTGTGTTGTTAACGATTATTTAAAACACATCCTGAACTTTCATGAACATTTAACCATTATTAGTCCGATAGGGGCCCAAGGTCCCTTAAAGTTCAGTAAGGCCAGAAAATGAATAGTTTTGTTCAAACTGGTTTCAATCTAAAAACTCAACAATTTACAAACTGATTTGTATACTGGTTTTAAATGTGGAAGATCAGAAATTCATGAAGAAAGAGTGTATAGTATTCTGTTTGGACTGCTAGGAAATGGTTTGAAATTGGAATATTATAATGGTTTCAACAGTACATTTTGTCTGTCCATGTACTATATTAGCAACATACCTGCACACATACAAATTAATTTGCAGCTAGCACAGCAAAAACTGACAGAAGAGGAATATAAAGATACCAATGTTACAAGAACCTATGGCTGTCAAAGGCAAGTTCAAGTTCATGGCCCCAGCACAAGTGAAGGTCATCGGTAACTTCCCATTGGGCACTTTTATAATGCCCAACATTTGTGTAAATGTGGCTGTTACCATGCCAAAGGTAGGTCAGTCAGAATTTTCTGCATGGATCTTGCATGTTCAGTTTAAATAAATGTCCTAACATGTTGCCTCATGGCGTAGAGATGGTTCTTTGTGTTTCTTGCTTCAGAGTTTTTTATTTACAACTTGCAGATGTTTTTAATCATAGATATAGCAAGCATCTATGCTATTTTAGTGCTTTTATGGACAGTCTTTTACATCAGGATATAATAGGTTTTTGTACTTCTTTGTGGGTTTGTTTGTTTTTTTTTTAATGGTGTATTTTATGATTTATGGTAAGTATGCCTGTGGTTGTTATGCCCCCCCCCCCCCCCTCAAAGAAGGCTGGGCGTATAGCTTTGCTCGTGTCGGTCGGTCATTCGACACTTTGGTAAATTTTTGGTGTATGACTTTGATACTGCCCAGGTGTATATTCCAGTATAAAGGCTAGGTGAAGTGTGAAAATGGTTCACCTTGACCCTATTTCCAAGGTCATTGAGGTACTGTAGGAACTTCTGGTTTCTTCACGATAACTAGAAAAATTTGTAGTGATAGGAGCTGTATGTTGCACAGGATTATAGTCCTTATCCAGGATTCAGTCAAGTTCGAAGATGGGAGACTTTGATCTAAATTCATTGGTCACAAGGTCACTTTAGTGAACTTGGTTTTTGCATTGTTGCTCAGAATTGAAGTTTTGATTTCTATATTGCATGTGGTAATAGTCCTCAATTAGGGCTTGATCAGCTTAGAAGATGGATGACCTTGACCAAATCCCAAGGTCACCACCCACAGTCCTATTAGTGAACTTGGTTTTTGCATGATAATTATGTCTCCCGGTGGAAGCCGGGGGGACATATTGTTTTAGTGCCCGTTTCTTCCGCTTGTTGTTGTTGTTCAGGTTCTTCAACACTTGGTTTCCATGCGATAAGTTTTGAAGGACTTGACAGAATTTGATGAAACTTGGTAGGATTATGTATCTAGGAAAGACCTAGGTTGGGATTGTATTCGGGTGACCTTGACCTAATTTTAAGGTCACAGGGTCACTTATGTGAAATTGGTTTCCATTCGATAAGTCATGAAGAACAGGATGGAATTTGATGAAACTTGGTAGCATTATGTATCTTGGCAAGACCTAGGTTGGGATTGTATTTGGATGACCTTGAGCGAATTCTCAAGGTCAAAGGGTCACTTATGTGAAATTGGTTTCCGTTCGATAAGTCATGAAGAACAGGATGGAATTTGATGCCACTTGGTAGGATTATGTATGTAGGCAAGACCTAGGTTGGGATTGTATTTGGATGACCTTGAGCAAATTCTCAAGGTCACAGGGTCACTTATGTGAACTTGGTTTCTGTTGGATTAGTCATGAAGAACAGGATGGAATTTGATGAAACTTGGTAGGATTATGTATCTTGGCAAGACCTAGGTTGGGATTGTGTGTGGATGACCTTGAGCAAATTCTCAAGGTCACGGGTCACTTATGTAAAATTGGTTTCTGTGCGATAAGTCTTGAAGAACTTGATTTTTGAAAATTTGATGCCACTTGGTAGGATTATGTATGTAGGCAAGACCTAGGTTGGGATTGTATTTGGATGACTTTGAGCAAATTCTCAAAGTCACAGGGTCACTAATGTGAAATTGGTTTCCGTTCGATAAGTCATGAAGAACAGGATGGAATTTGAAGAAACTCGGTAGGATTATGTATCTTGGCAAGGCCTAGGTTGGAATTGTATTTGGATGACCTTGAGCGAATTCTCAAGGTCACAGGGTCACTTATGTGAAATTGGTTTCTGTTCGATAAGTCATGAAGAACAGGATGGAATTTGATGAAACTTGGTAGGATTATGTATCTTGGCAAGACCTAGGTTGGGATTGTGTGTGGATGACCTTGAGCAAATTCTCAAGGTCACGGGTCACATGTAAAATTGGTTTCTGTGCGATAAGTCTTGAAGAACTTGATGGAATTTGATGCCACTTGGTAGGATTATGTATGTAGGCAAGACCTAGGTTGGGATTGTATTTGGATGACCTTGAGCAAATTATCAAAGTCACAGGGTCACTTATGTGAAATTGGTTTCCGTTCGATAAGTCATGAAGAACAGGATGGAATTTGATGAAACTCGGTAGGATTATGTATCAAGGTAAGACCAAGGTTGGGATTTTATTTGGGTGACCCTGACCTAATTTTCAAGGTCACAGTCATTTAATTGAAATTGGTTTCTCTGCAATAAGTCTTGAAGAACTTTATGAAAATTGCTAGAGTAATGTATCTAGGTGAGAGCTAAAATAGGATTGTAATTTTTAAGCAAACTTGGTCATTTGTAATTTGTTATCCCCTGTAGCTTATTCAGAGACGTAAGTGTTCGACCGGGAGACATTTGATTTTCTGTTGGAAAATCAGTCTGTTCTAGTTAAAAATGTTTTTCACCTAGGGCTTTCATATTGCACAGCCTTGTATAAGAGCTAGGCCAAGTTCAAAATGAGTGACCTTGAGGCAATTTCCAAGGTCACAGAGCCAAAGTACTGAATTTGGTTTCTGCTTAATGACTGCAAAATATTTTGAGGCAGTGCTTTTATTTCATAGATGTTTATAGTTTTCTATTAGGGCTAAATCAGCTTCAAAGAAGGGTCACCTTGGCCTAATTGCCAAGGTCACAGCTCCCCATTTAGTACTATCAACAGGATAATGATGGTGGGGGAGGGGGCATCTATGTTTAATTTTAATTCAGCTTAGCATATCTTTTGGTCTTCCTACAAGGCTTGTTCAAATGGTCACACTCCAGTGATTTTTAAAAATTTTGATAGATTTCATTGTTCACTTTTTGTTTTTCTTTTTATTTGTAAAATTTTAAAAATGCCTGAAGCAGTTTGGCCAACTGTTTTGAAATTCCATAGAAATACTAATGGATACCTATGCAGGGCAGGGTAATTCCATTGTTGTATTTTCTGGAAACAGTACAATTTGATGTAGGACATGTGAAAATTCAGAAAAATGGCATGTAAAAGATAAGAGCATTGTTTTCTGACTACTACACCATTGACAGAATTTTCTGAACCTGCTGTAGAGTTAATTTCTTCAGCAGATGGTGCTAAATTTTTGTCAATGCACAACTTTCGAAAATAGTGCCACCTGTCGGTACATGGGCTTACAGAATTAATTAAGTTTCTCTTTGTATTAAATACTAATGGAATGGGGGCCACGCCTTGACACTCACATGAAAGACCAATGCAAGTCAATGCCAGTAACTGGGGATGCAGAAAAGACGTCAAAACAACTATAACTGTGGGATGTACTACCTTTTTGTTTGAAGAGAGCGACCATGAATATCAATCGATTATATCTATGAACTGTTGAAACTTTGAACAAGAATAGTTTTCATTTTCCCACATTAATCAATCAACTTGATTCCATATTGATGAGTGTGTTCAGCAATGCTGTCTATGCAATCAGCAGATACCATAGGCAAACATGCCTGGCATTGAAGTCATGCTCTGTCGCTGGCAGCACCAGGGGTTTCGAAAGTTATGTATATATTTTTTATGTATACCAGTAGTTTTATTTCAGACTCAAATATACATATTACAGCATGTACAAGTCCATAGAAAACAAAAGAAAAAGCAAAAACAAAAAAGATACTTACAGGGTTTCACAGAGACAGGTCAATTATCACAAAGAAAGTAATTATATAATACATATGAATATACTCTATAAGTTACCGATACATGTAAGTTAAGTAAGAAAGAAAAGCCATTTGCTCTGTTGCAGATTTACAAATTCAACATGTTTCACCAGTGTCTTCGCACTGGCGTACAGTAAAAGACAACAGCACCTTTAGCAAGTTATTCTTAACTCTTTCTTGTCTTGATTGGAAATTAAAAGTATGTTTTCTCCAAAGAGAATCAAAAGTATTAGTTCTATTAGTTACAAGCATACCACTAACACTACAGTCATGAGCATATCCAAAGAGTCTCTGTAAAGCATTATTGTAACTAACACGTAATTTACAAATTGAGCTGTTACTAAAGAGTATCCGTAAAGAGGCACAATACATTATTAAATAGAAGTACAATGTGAATTGAATAACATAACCTTTACATCACTGCAGTTGCATCATGTGCCATTTCCTGTGAAAAACCTGCCTGATGCATAGTGATTAAGGGAGAACTAGATGTATTTGGGTTTAAGTGTTAAAAGAGAGAACAGAACAGGGACCATATATACCTTAACAGTAATGTTCTTACATTGGGGACTGCTGTAATGGTTGTATTAAGATCTAGAGTACTTACATTCAATTATAATTGAACACATTGTATGCATATCAGTGAAGTGTTATTTGAACTCCATTGTCACATGCTATGGAGATTGTTCAGTAGTATCAATACCAGTGGATTGTTCAATAATATTAATGACAGGGCAAATAAGTAACATTTCAAATTTGTCCATTCCACTTGAGTGGCAATTTTATTGGTCTTGCCTTTAAATAACCCTTTGAATTCTTTTTTATAGGTGGGCATGTGTGGCCTGATGCACCTGCTGTCACTTCGGGGTTCCATGACTGTGTGAGTTCACTATGTGGGAATGCTGTAGATTCCTGATTTTTAACGATTTTTTTCAATTCGGGTACTTATTGGTCAATGCAGCTTTCCTATTGATTACTATGGAAGTCAATGAGCATTCTAATGCTAATTCACATTTTCGACTTCTTCTCCAAAACCGTCATCCAGATTAACTTCAAACTTGGTGGGGATGTACCTTGGGTGGGTGTCTACCAAGTTTGTTTGTATGGTCATGTTCCAATGAATTTTGTTTTTTTTATGATTTTTTTTTTCAAAAATCTTTACAAAAGTTTTAATAGGAAAGTTTTAACATGGGAATTTCTTGTAATGGTTATAACTTCAATACTTTTGGCCAGATTTATTCAAACTTGGTGGGGATGTGCCTTGGGTGGATCTCTACTAAGTTTGTTCATATGGTCACGCTCTATTGATTTTTGGAATTTTTATGAATTTTTTTGTTTTTTGGGGGCAAACCTTAAAAACTCTTCACCTCTGAAACTGCTCACCCAGTTGTTTTGATATCGTTCATAGACACTCCCAGGGACGCATAGTTCCCAATTTGTTCACCAGGTGGCACTGCGATTTCTATTTTTTTTTTATGAATTTTTTATATGGTTTTGTTATTTTTCACTTGTTCTCAGAACCGTCACTCAGATTTATGTGAAATGTGATGGATATGTTCTTGTGGAAGGGTCAGACAAAGTGGTTACTAGGTAGCACTGCTTTAGATTCCTGATTTTTAAGTATTTTCCATTCGGGTACTTATCGATCAATGCAGCTTTCCTATTGATTACTATGTAAGTCAATGGGCTTTCTAGTGCTAATTCACAGGACAACTGACACAAAATTAGCTGTTTACTTGATAACTTGAGATCTGTTTCGAGTTAGTACTGTGATGCTGCACATGTTAATGTTTTTGTATGAAGGTCATGCTCAGACAGTACATGAATGACTTTGACCTCGTTTCTGGGGTCACAGTGCAACATACATGTACATGAATTTTACTCTTCATTATAACTTGAGAACTACTTGAACCTTGATGTTGCACATGTTAGTGTTCTTTTATAATGGTCAGACTTACTCAGAACATGGGTGACCTTGATCCTCTCCCAAGTTCATAGATCTGCAAGTGTTATGAATGTCAAGATCAGCTGAGTATGGGCTGTTCACACAGCCCTCTTGTTTTTGATTAGCTGTCCCTTTCAGCGACTTGATACAGTTGTTTATGTGTTTTATATCGGCGTAAGTTGCAGTATGTGTGTCTTGGTTCACAGATGTCCATCTTGATGGTCTTTTGTTTCCAAATTTTAAGTAGGTAAAGAGGGAAGCAGTGGCATCGTTGTGATATTGTAATTGTGAGAAGTAATATGGTTCACTTTTGCAATGTTTTATTTGTGTGAAATTGTTTAGTTGAAATATGAATGTACATGTAGAAGTATTATTAAATTGGCTATATTAGGTCTTAAAGCAGGATGCTTATACAGTATCACTTTTCTTTCATAAATGAGTAGATTAAATTTATATACATGAGTAAGAACTATTTCCTGGCCCTACCTGGCCAACTGTTTCAAGGAAGGAAGACTCATGAGCTTTGGTGTCTTCCAAAAAGTACAGATAACCTTTTGCGGATCTCGCTAAGCTGTCATGAGGTATGTGAGTTGTATTAACATGTGATGATTCCAAAGAGACTTTGGCAAAGCATGACAGGTGGTAAACTTTAAATGTTTTTGGATAGAGATGTAGACTATGCTGCCTATGTTAGCATTTGCTTTCTTCTCTTTTGAACCGTGTTAGATGTCAATGTTGCTGAGACAAAGTGGGGGTGGGAGGTCGCCAAAGATAGTTTCGCAGATTCCAGATTTTGCAGATGATTAGTAATGTTTAATGTGTCAGTGTAGGATTAATAATATATACATTAATATCTTTTATTTCATACATGTCAGTTAATTGATAAACTCACAGTTTAAACAAGGTTGCCACTGGTAGTGCTGTATCACTGTCATATGATGATTCACAAGTATGCTGCAGAAGGTTGCTTGGATTCCTAACCAAGTACTTGACAGCTACTGCCACCTAGCGAGCAGATTCATAATCAAAGTCTTAATTTAGTCATACAAACTGGTCTTTCTCAGCACAATGTGTCTTCATAAATTGATAAATCAGTTGGTGCTACATACTGTGGTTGCTCATGTTTATTATTGGTGCTGAGTTTAATTCACATGGATGTTTGTTTGAGAAAGATTCTATCTTGCTTACACATTAAACATTCACATAGTATTCTGAACAGGTAATGTTGATCTTGTATTTTTCAGCTGTCATGGTGAAACTTGCATACATACATATGGATATTAAAGAACACAGTTCATCAGTCGTGCTTGTGTACTGCTGTTTTTTTAAGTGTGTCCGAAAGTTCTTAGCTCAAGTGTAACCACTTGAGCTGCAGTGAAGGCTCCAGAGCTTCAACAGGCAAGAGCACATTTGATTGTGTGGGGCCCATAGAGAACAAGAGTTAACAGATGAGAAAAGACTGTCATCATGTGGACAACATTCTTACCCTAACTGATCATTGTCAATGTGAAGTTTAGAGAGAAGGCTTGTGACCTGTAAAATACTGTTTGCACAGGAAAAAGTTGTGTGTAAAGAGCTCCTGTTGTTTATACTTTGAGCACATGGTTTGAGTCACATTGCTACCCACACACAGATGAGATAGAAACTTTCCTGCAACCAGAAGTTTGTGTCTACATAGCTGTACTTTGAATATTTGGTGGGTGATATATTTTGACCACATATAAACATCCAGATCAAGATTGTGGCAGCTGCTGGCCAGCTAATTCATGTGGGTTATATGGCAAATAGGATGCATATAACACAGGCTTTGAACTTACCCAGTTAGACATCTTGGGCAGATTTATGTATACGGAGAGAGATGCATTTTATAGAGTGAAACTTGATAAACCAAGGGCTGATGTGATAGACAGCGGCAGTGGTTGTCACACCAAGATAACTCTTATACTAACTAATCCACACTGGAAATTGGAATTTATCTGAAAGAACTCTACTAATGTGCCTGAAACCACCAACAAAATGGAAGTGTGAGTGAAGTTAAATCGTTTGCCATATCATGTGAAAAGACTGCCTGATGCAGAAAGTGATTAAGGAAGAACTAGATGTTTTGGGGTTTTTGGTGTTAAAAGTGAAAACATGGACCATATATACCCTAACAATAAAGCTCTTACATTTGGGTCTGCTTTAACGGTTATATTAAAATCTAGAGCACCTACATTCAATGATAATTGAACACATTGTATGCAAACCAGTGAAGTGTTATTTGAACGCCATTGTCACATGCTATGGAGATTGTTCAGTAGTATTAATACCAGGGACAGATAAGTAGCATTTCAAATTTGTGTATTATACTTCAGTGGGGATTTTATTGGTCTTGCTTTAACCCTATGGATTTTAATTTTTTTTATAGGTGGGCATCTGTGGCCTGATGCACCTGCTGTCACTTTGGGGTTCCATGACTGTGTGAGTTGCTGGAATGGTGACTGTATACTGGAACTTGTTATGGCACGGCATCAAGTGTGATCCTTGTCACGACAGCTCTTGTGGTGTACCACAGCTGCTGCATTATCAGTAAGTTCTACAGTTAAGGCATGCTTACCCATCCTAATTTGTCCAACAAATGTGGCCAGTTATATTTCTTAATAAGCAACACAACTTCACACAAACAGTTAAATCTAAATTGTAGGTACATTCCATTGCCCGTCCTGTTCCATACCAAAATGGACAAAGGTGAGACACAGCCCATATAGCCTGTTGTTGAACAGGGTGAGCAACCTGGGATTAATGAGGTAAGTGACTCCCAAGAGGCACCTGGAGATACCAATGAGAAGGAACAAAACATAAATGAGGTAGGTCATTCAGATAAACTACAAGGAGAAAATCATGGTTAAAATTTTACAAGAGGTGGCACCACTAAATTGAATTTCCCATAGGCGGCCATTATAACACATCCTGGCGTATCTGAGAGTAAGAGCTTTAACTTTAATGAAGACTATGCTCACCAATTAAGTTCAAGTCTGCCTCACAAAATAAGAGGCATTAACATATATGATGAACACCAAACTTTTGACTTTGCCCCACCTGAACGCAGTCATGTTGGATTTTCACCTGTCCGCACCGAATATCAGCTTTAAATTTCCGACCACCCCGGAAAAAAAATATGCCCAAAATTAATTATTCAAATCACTCTATTCTGTGATGGCAAAATCTGAATTAAAATTATATGTAACAGATTTGAGCCTGTCACAAATTCCACCACTCTGGTCAAGCCAAATCTACAGTGCTGGTCATAAGACATTATAACTTTGTGCTGCCCTCTGTGGCCAATTTAGGGGTGCAACCAAGAGCCTTGTAGATTAGGAAAAATTGCTTAGCTGACTAATTCATACATGTCAGTTAATTGATAAACTCGCGGTTTAAAGAACCGTGCCACTGGTAGTAAGTACTGTATCACTGTAATAAGGTGATTTATTCATATGATGCTTCAGAAGCTTCAGGTTTCTTGGATCCCCAGCCATTTACTTGAAAGCTGCTGCCATTTAGTGGGCAGATTCATAATTCAGCTATTTCAGTCATTTGTTCTGGTCTTATCAGCATTATGTGCTTTCATAGATTTTTCAATGAGTAAGTGCAACTTAATATGGTGCTCATGTTTATTATTGGTGTTGAGTTTAACTCACATGGATGTTTCTTTGGGCAAGATTATATGTAGCTTACACATTTAACATTTACAGTGTATACTGAATGTGTAGTGCTGATCTTGTATTTTTCAGCTTTCATGGTGAAACTTGTATACATGTGGATGTTAAAGAATACAGTTCATCAGTCGTGCTCATTTTCTGCAGTTTTTTTTAAGTGAATTTGAAAGTTGCAAGCTAAGTGTAACCACCGGGACCACAACTTTAATGCTTCAATCAATTCACAAGCCAGGGCAGCACACATTACAATATACGAACACTTTCATTTTATAACCATACTAACTTCCCCACTATCAAAACACTTACTATTAACATATTCAGCTTGGCTACTATGGGACAGACAATCTGTGAAATTAGGTTGAATGGGTGGGTGGAAAATCCTCACAAAATTCCTTTCTCACCAACAATATGGCTGACCTCAGACAAAGAGCTGAAACGTGTTGTTGGTTTGAGCCCAAGTGATCACAGTTAGCTGTGTGTATGGAGAACAGTATAATATCTACTTACCTGGGAAATAATTCACAAGGGCTGAAGAGAAAAATTATCCTGTAAGATCTGTAATAGCATAATTCTTCCGAAATTCTTCCAAAGGAGCATACACGACTGGTAACACGAGATACGGTATATGGATACCACTTCGCACATGCGTGACACAGTGGAAGGGGACAACTGATAAAGAGCTGATGACGTTGCCATGAGTGCTTTGCCAAACTGTATGGTAATTCAAAGACGTCAAAGTTATATTTGGTGCTTCCATTGGACTTGTGGATATTTCTGTAAATTACACTGATGTCATCATCATCTGATCAACTGTACATTTCACAATTATTACTATATGTACACAGATTTGTGGCAGAAAGGTGCAAAAGAGGTTAAACACACTGAATACAACTTAAAGGTAATCAGTGTATGTGTTAGTCCTGTGACTTGCTATGATAAGTGTTTTTTGTTTTTGAAGCAGTGCTGTGTTGTTAGCTCTGCTGACCATGGATTGCAGAGCTTGTACAATCAATCGTGTGTGTCTGTCTGTAAACATTTACTTGTCAACACAATAGCTTCTGCAATTTTTTGGACATATTGTGTGCATCTAGGTTTCTTTCATTATTGACAGTGCAACCAGGTGGATTACCTAGTACAGAGGCAAAAAACTAAACAAAATTGAAAATGCCCCGGTGTGTTTAATTTTAATGGATCCTTATGAAATGTGGTGGAAATATTCTGCAGGTGATTATGTATAATCTGAATAGTACTAATGGCACCACCTGTAGGTGAATGGGAAGTATGACATAACTGAAAATTTTCCTATTTTCACATGTACATGTATGAATTTTCAAGGTTTTTGCATTTCGCACATTTCATTGAATTTTCAAGTTCACTTTTTTTGACATAAGTCCTATTAAATCAGTGTTAAACTGCTATTTTGCTGTATTTTTATTTTCAGTTTTGTGCTGTCAGCAAAATAAATGAAAATAAAAATACAGTGAAATAAAAGCAATTATTGTGGTAGTAAGTTCAGACAGAACAACAAAATTTACACCAAATGTACATAAGACCAATGGCCCAATTTGATAAAATTTTGGGTGACTTTGACCCATTTTCAAGGTCATTAAGGACTTAGTAAAGGACAGTAAATTTGGTATTTTGAGAAAGAATTAGGCATATGATACCAAACATGCCATATATATATATATATATATATATATAATGTAGAAGTTTGATACTGCATGATTGGATGACCTGTACTTTCTGTAGGCCACTGAGAGCATGCATTTCTTACAATGATTTTTTTTGTGATGTTCATTACAACTTAACTTGCATGTGTTCATACATCCATATACAACTACAGGAACATTATACAGGCAAAAATTTATTAATTGAGTCATTGTGGCACCACTGGTGGTACTTATTGGAACTAACATCAAAGGTATCAAAACACATTAAATACATAGTGCTAATAAACTGAAATGGAACTGCAAAATTTACACCAAATGTGCATTAAACCAGTGGTGAAATTTTTTCATATGTTGTGTGACCTTGACCTATTTTCAAGGCTATTATGCACTAAAGAAAAGGACATCAAATGCAATATATTGATAAGGTTAATGATACCAAATGTACCACAAATATGTACCATGTGGATGTTTGATACCTCATAATATGGATAACCTTGATTAATTTCTGAAGGTCATAGAGGGAATGCATTTCAGGGTTTCTTTTTCTTTCTTTTTTTTGTGATGGTTGCCAGCAGAACATAAGGACCATGTGCCTCTTGTTTTATTGTAATTTTTGTTTCATCTTTATTTTTCAGAGCAGTTTGGCAAGCATTTCAATGTGCATTTACATGTTTGTGGGGAACCAGAAGCATTTAAACTCGACCGTTTTCATGTAAAAAAACAAACAAACATCAGATCACAATGGTGCAGAAGTGAAGGTGGAAGTGAGGGATCCAAAATGATTCAACCAGCCACGCCTCACTATAATACATGGGTACTGACAGATTTGGCAGTGGAGGGCCACTTACAGCATTTAGAAGATATTATTGCAAAGTCAGAGGGGGTGAGGGATGGCATAATTCTGCTCAAAGTATGGCTCCACCAAAGAGAATTAGACCAAGTAAGATGTACTGTTTCAGTTATATGTTTACGTACTTGCTTCTTGATTCATGATATTGTAGCCGTTTCATTGTGCATGGCTCTTTTGAACCCAGAATGAATGTATTTAATCTGCAACCCACTAATTTCTGTTTGAAACTTCACCAGAAGAATTTTTGTCTTTATACATCTGGTTTTGTAATTCCTTCCTTCCCTTTACTATTATTGTTTGGATTGAGCTGCCGCGTGACATAAGGCAATGTACTTCACTTGCTCAGTCTAAATCAAAACTGAAAAGCACTCTTTTATCCATTGACCCTGTCACAAGTCACTATTCACATGGCAAAAGATTCAATATTCTTCTGTCTGCAACATGTAATCAGTGTTTCCCACAGACCACAAAAAAGGGCAGTGCGCAAGGAAATTTAGGGCAGGAAACTAGGAAAAAGGGCAGGGTGGAGCGCCCTCCTATTTTTGCCTAGGGGAAACACTGGTAATTGCTTAAATTGTAATGAGAGCACACACCTCTTTTTTATTTCCTTGAATGTCCTCTCTTTTCCCACCATAGAGTATCTTTATTGAAAGCGGTATGTGCATGTAATATTTTGGCACTGGGAGTCGATCAAAACCTAGTTGTTCACAAAGCAGGTGACATATTGGTCACTTATCTTACACATGGTAATGACAATCTTTCGTCTGGACAACAGCAATCAGGGCCAGAATTTTGCAAAATTTTGCGAGAATCTATTTGGATTATTGTCAATTAGTTTTCTTTTTAAAGAAAGACAAGTTAAGGAGAATCTTTGCCAGAATGGATTCTCTGATTCTCGCCGAAATTCTGGCCCTGAACAATAATAATAATAAGGGTTGTCACTTGTGCTTGCAATGTCTCGTTCACAACCCCAACCACAACCCCATTCAGATTCAGTGGGAGTATCCCACTGTTTGGTCTTTGCTTACTTTTTGGCTCTTCAAGAGACCTTTTGTATGCTAGAACAATCTCCCTTGTAATACCCTTTGGTCTTTTTGAACCATTTCCCGGTAAATTAAGAATGATGCCAATGAAAGATGTTGACTTGGCACATGTTATCTTGATAGGTCTCGTCTACAATTTTCCTCCAGATAATTTTTTTTTTAATTAGTCCAAAACATGAAAGTAGCCAACACTTTGCCACTGGCCAGTTTTAGCTGGTTTTAGGGGGAAAGGGTTATTTTGAAATGTAAGTTTGGCTCTTATGGAAGTGGTTCTTGTATTTTTTGGCAGAGCATTCTGTTACTTGTATACATGGTAATGGAAGCTGGAAACATTTCGTAGAAAGCAGATTAATGTGATATTCCAAACAAACCATTAAATTTTTCTCCAACAGGAAAGGTCAGATTGGCTCTAAGGTGTGTATTCGCCCCAATACACAACTGAATACACAAACATTTGGAGGGCTAGAGCTGTGTATTCCTATTTGTATGTTAAAGCAACTGTACATAAACCAGTCACTTTTGTATGTCATTTTGTGAGGTGTTTAGCTTTGCATCTAAATTTACTGTCTGATATTTGGTGTTTCTATGTGCAATAGTTTTCAAGTTACTAAGTTGCAAATTACAGTGTAAAGTAATGGGAATACACAACCCTAGCCCTCCACTGACTGCAGTGCCCTCTTTTAGGCAGTTCTTGAACCTTCTGTTCTTGTCCCTTGCCTGTTGGGAGAGAAATTTATTCTGCAATATTCTGTAGTTTAACCCTTTGCTGGCCATGATATGAGTTGGTCTGTAACTTTCCTTGGGAATGTTCCTGACCTGCACCAGGAAGAAATTTGACCAAGGGTAAGCCATAATGAAAAGTCCTCCATTTAATTCTCAGCTAAAATGTTGTCTGTTGACATCAAATGTGTGTTAAATTATTAAAGAAAATGGTACTTTGTACATATGCATGCTTTTGGATGATTGAGTGGGAAAGTGAAAGGAAAGTTCAACGGTAAAAGGAAAACACTTATGACAGACTGATGAAGGATTTTTGTTGTTCTTATTTTTTTGTCTTGACACAAATGGGTTATTTATTATCATTACTAATATTGCTTCCTTGATCAAGAGACATGTCTTTATATTTTGTCCTAATTTATATATATGTATATATATATATATATATATTATATATGTGTATATGCACCATGTCTACATGTACATTGTGTGTTACTTAATGTATATATTATGCATGTATGTCCAGATCCTCACAGGGACGCACTGGGAGACTTCCATCAAGCATTCGATGTGGTATGCATAGACAACTCCGGCTATGTCAATCTGTGTGTCTACATGACTGAGGCCACATTCAAATGGGTGCAGCATGAAGCGACACTGGCTGAGAAACAGCAGGAGAACACAGCAGCAGACAGCTTTGGGATGCTCTTCAGTCCTCACGTGCTATTCGTAAAAAAGTTGGACCATATATTTCAGTGAGTGTATGATCTTTTTTTAAGCTCAGCTGATAATTCAGCTGAGCTTTTAGGAGGGTGAGGCATCCGTCCCCAATTCACATTCTTTATTTCTTCTCCAAAGCTGCTGGCCAGATCCACTTCAAACTTGATGGGGATGTGCTTGGGTGGGTCTCTACCAAGTTCGTTCAAACGGTCACGGTCCAGTGATTTTTGGATTTTCAATGAATTTTTTCATTCATTTTTGGGGGGAAATTCTAAAAATCTTCTTCTCCCAAACTGCTTGGCCAATTACTTTAAAAGTGCATAGGGACACTTCTGGGGACCCCAGACCTTAAGTTGTTCAACAGGTGGTTCTGTGATTTTTTTCTATTTTTTTTATGAATTTTTTGTGAATTTTTGCTATTTTCAATTTCTTCTCCAAAACCATTTCTCAGATTGTGCTTTAGCTTTGTGGATATGTTCCTTGTGGAAGAGTTACACAAGGATGTTCACCAGGTGGCGTTGCTGTGGATCCCTGATTTTTAACGAATTTTTCAATTCGGGTACTTGTTGGTCAATGCATACATTCCTATTAATCCTATGTAAGTCAATGGGAATCGCAATGGTAATTCACATTTTCAAACTCATCTCCAAAACCATTGGCCAGATTCACTTCAAACTTGGTGGGGATGTGTCTTCGGTGGGTCTACCAAGTTTATTCAGATGGTCACAGTCTAGTGATTTGGGTTTTTTTTAGGAATTATTCTTGTTGATTTTACATGCCTATTGATTACCATGCAAGTCAATGAAGATTGCAAAGTCATTAGGGTTTGCAATGCTAATTTACAACTTTTGACTTCTGCAAAACCATCTGCTGGATTCACTTCAAACTTGGTAGGGGTGTTCCTTGGGTAGGTATCTACCAAGTTTGTTCAATTGGTCACAGTCCAATGGTTTTTGGATTTTTTTATGATTTTTTTTATTGTTCCTTCTTTGGCCAAATCTGTAAAAAGTCTTTACCCTTGTATATAATCAGCCAATTGCTTTGAAATTGCATAGGGACACTTCTGGGTATGAGGCTGATACATGTACAGTATTAGAGTGACCCTCACCTCCTTTACAAAGTCACAGGGCGAGGTGCATGAAATACACTGTTTATATGGTAACTTGAGAACAATTAAGGCTAGGACATTTGTATTGCACATGCTAGTTGTCCTTAATGAGGGCCAGACTTAGACAGTAGATGAGTGACCTTGACCTCATTCCCAAGGTCATAGGGCCACTTGCTCAAATTTTACTGTTCACCTGACAAGTTGAGAGCTATTTGAACTTGAACCTTGATGTTGAACATGATGGTTGTCCTGAGCAAAGGCCAGACTTAGACAGTGCATGGGTGACCTTAACCTCATTCCCAAGGTCACTGGGACCCAGACACTTACGTGAATTTTACTTTTCACAGTGCAACTTGAGAACTGTGGAAGGTAGGACTTTGATGTTGAACTTGTTGGTGGTCGTCTATTTAAGAAAGATTGAGACCATACATTAGTGACCTTGACCTCATTCTCAAGGTCACAGGGTCACTAGCATGACTTTTACTGGTCACGTGATAATCTAAGAAGTATTTGTACTGTGACTTTGATCTTGCACATGGGGATGGCCCTCTATGAAAGTTAGATTGAGAATAGGTCAGTGATCTTGACCTCATTTCCAAGGTCATAGGGCGACTTAGTCAGCTGAGCACAGGATTGTCACAGTCCTCGTGTTTTTTTGATGATCAGGAAAAACTTTGCATGATCATTAGTTTCAACCCTGCCGTGAAAGTCTCACAACATGCAGAAGCCATAGTGAACAAGGAGGTAGTGGTAGGCTTCAAAAGAACAAAAAAACCTACAAAATTTACTGGTTTGTTCCAAAACCAAGTACGCGACCACAAGTCCGTAGAACCCAGCCATCTCTGGGACAAAGCACAAAAAGGTTTGTAGCCACAAGAACTTTGACCTCATTCTAACGGGACAGTCAGCTCACAAACAGGGAGAACTTATACAGTCCCCAAAGGAGGATGCTGCGAAAGCTCCAACCTAATACACCACCGTACATGCAAGTACATCAGTAATAGAGACATTACAAAACCTTTGGGCAGACATTTTGCCCTAAGTGACCATAGGGATCTGAATCTGAGAGTCCGAATATTAGGGTACATCCCAACTCCTCCCCATCTAGAATGCCCTAGTGGACTACTGAGACTAGACTGGGAAAAGCACAGGATGCACCAGTTACGCTCTATTGAAGCTTTTGGGTCGCGATATCATGAGTACATGTAAATGAGCTCAATCGCTCAGTCTTCTGATAAATTTTTGTTGTCAGAACTCCCAATATATTTTAGCACACTCTAATTGCCACACCAGTGACAATAATACTGAAACACTGGAATGCACTCCTGGAAATGTTCCTTCACACATTCCCAAGCCCCTATTCAGGGCCTCAACTATAATGTCATTACAGTGACCATTCAAGCCAACATCAAAGTTTGAACCTACTGACTTCAGTGGGGTCAAGTCAGGTTTTCAACCGATGAAAACCCAGCAGATTAAAAATTCTTTGAATCGAATCCCACTGTGGAAACCAACCCTCTCATTCGCTAAGAATCTGCAGCTATGCTATTACAATACATGTGCATACACAGCAACGGACCTGTTGCCCCACGATATATATATAGGCTACTCACAGTGTTCCCAACAAGTCCTGATGAGTTGCTGGTCAAAACAAAACTAGTCAGACGTTTTATTCATTAGCCACAGTGGCCACTTGCCCTTTTAAAGTCATATGATCTCTTCTTCTCCCACTTCTATCTTCAATAAAAAAAAAATGGGGGTTAGAGGGGCAGATATTCAGAGCAACGTGAAGGAAGATCATAAAGTTGCAATTGGCATAAGCTTAACAGTCACAGACAACCATGCGTATAAAATTGTATTGGAACACAATTTGTGATAAATCTATCAGATATGTTTAACCAGAACTAATGTGACTGTTTCCCAGTACCAGTTATCCACTTTTTTATTTTGTCGTAAAAAAAGTATCATCCACAAAGACAGCTGAATTATCCAAGGTAATAGCCCACAGCAATGCAGCCATATCCCATGGCTTTATGCATGAGTAACATACTTGATGGTTTCCCACTGATGACCCGTTTAGAAACTCATTTGGCTGTGGAATCCTTCGATTTTCAAATTTATCCATTCTAGTGTGATATTGTTTTTTACTTAAGGTCTAGGTTTAGACAAGGACAGTGAGTGGATTAGCTATCATAATGGATTGTAGAGAGATTGGATCATGCTGGGTTTTTTTGTTTTTGTTCTTTTTTTTTACTTCTTTTTGGGGAATATGTGTGTAAGAACCACATGTACATGGAAAATGTGGCACTGTTGCTCCTGTTTGTATATTTATGTACATTAGGCAATCCTTTTTTTTAATCATGTGGTTTACGGGCCCGCCAACTCTAAAATACCGAAAAATGGGGGGATAAAAGGAAAACCCACTCTTTGTTTTTACTGCCGACGTATCAAGAAAGGTATAAACAATTTTAAAATTAAAAAAAAAAACATAAATTTATTTTTTGTTACCGCCGATGATATACAAATACCGGAGTTTCTTTTAAAATCATCAATATAGTGACATAATACAGCAAAGATCTGAAAATCGTCACTCTTTCCCTCTCCTTTCTCTCGTTGTGGGCGATGTTAACAGCTTCAACGGAAATAAATAAAGTTTGCGCATGCTCCGTCGTGACAGGATGTAGCATGGTTTCAAGCAGACAAGATTCGGTCCGATTATGGCAGTGCCAAAGGAGTCGGTCTGGCTGTGTGTCATTATCAAACACGACAAGGCGCCCCAACATATGGATATCTTAATTAATTTGTCGAGGAAATATGACTCTCCCAAAGGCAAGGTACCTTTGCGGTTTTGTAACTTTTGACATCTTGGGCTGTAATAGGATAACGTACCATAAACGCTGTTCACTCACTGTACGTCACGCTGCCAATTTTACCTGATAACTCGTGTATTCTTTGGCAAGCATACATATAAATGATCAGACCTGTTTAGTTCTACAGATTCACCATAGTTTCTACGTTTCCGTGTATTAAAATAGGGCCTACAGTTTCACTATGCTATACTACGGAAAAGAAAAGAAAAAAGACAGGAGAATCGTCCAAAAATGTGATGCATAATGTGAGTGATAATGCGGTCTTTTTTTCATACTGACAAACAGTAAAATAACTGACAATACAGCAAGGATGTTGTTACGCAGGGGTCCTGTGGTCAAAATCTTCTCTGTTATAAAAATTTGATTAGAAAAACAAAAATGTGAAATTTTAGCATAAAATACTGCCACAGTGAAATCTTCAGGGAAAATTTGTTTGTCAGTGCAGCCTGCAGGTAGGTGTAAAGATTAAGAGACTTAATTTAAATACAAAAGAGTGAATGTTAATGATGGATCCATGTGTCATAGGATGAAACTCATGAAAGTGACTCATTGTCTTGTCTCAGGATATATCCAAAGACAATGTTATTGTATGAATGTTGATTGTAAGCATTAGATTTTTTGAAAATTGTATTAAACTTGTGGGATAGTAGGACCAACTTGGGTGTCCGGTACAATGAAACCAGTTTGCTAGTTGTACCCAAAATGAAAGAAGAGTGGGAATTGGGGGTTAAAAAACTGCTCAAGGCCCCGACTCCCTTCTCGATTTTTTTTCCATGTGCAAAAAACTTAGAAAATTTGAAGCACTGGTATCCTAGTATGAGGGAGGAATGACTGCAAACGTCATAGTAGTCCCTATATGGAACTATATATATATATATATATATATATATATATATATATATATATATATATATATATATATATATATATTAAATACATTTTTAAAAAATGTATTTAATATATATATATATATATATATATATATATATATATATATATATATATATATATATGTTAAATACATTTTTAAAAAATGTATTTAATATAGTCTCAACATATTTGCAATACATTCTAGGCCTATATATTATAATTTGTATTCATTTCTTTTCTTTCTTTTTTTTAAATTTCAGACCGGAAGGCAGAGGGAAGATTATTTAATTTGATATTTTAGTAGTGTTCTCACAAAGAGCCCAGTGTCAGAATCTTCAAATAAAAATGTACTGATTTGTCGGCAAATATCTCGATTGTTTTTGTTTCTAACTCCATCTGAGAGATGCTGACATTTTCATAGAAATATGTAGGGCAATGCAGCCTGGTGGAGCCCATCCCTCTCCAGGCCTGACCACAGCTGAAATCCTCTAAATGGTGGCTTGCCTTGGTCTTGAACTTGTGGCCATTGCATGGATCTGCAAGCCTGCAAAGAGGAATGGAGAGAACCAGTTGCCAGTTCAGCAGTGGTGCCCTAGTAGGGTCAACTTGATTATAGGACAAGACAGAACAGATGCATGTAGTACCTGGAAAGAAATTTTGGTAGCAAAACCTGTCTTTGTGGACACCTTTTAATATTGTGGAGACCCGAATAAAGTGGACAGTCTCTATGCCTGCAACCAATTTTCTTGAAATATTTACTTGTTTGATGTATTCAACTTTTTGTTAAAAATATAGACAGAACCACAGTACTACAGATGACCAACATAGACAGGTTTCAATATTGTATTAAAAAAGACAACAAATATATATATATATATATATATATATATATATATATATATATATATATATTTTTTTTTTTTTTTTTTTTTTTTTTTTTATTCCTCCCTCACCATCAACAGAGTGTGTTGGAAAAAAATATCAAAATTGCAAAAAGGGGTTTTTTTCCTCCCTGCTCAAAGGAAAAATTCCTGTTAAAAATCCTTAAACCACAAAAAAGAGTTGCCTTATGGTGAGTGAAGTAATACAGGAAGTGTAGCATTGAGCTTAACAGATAAGACACCAGAAAATTTGACAAAAATAGGACACTGTCGTTCTAAGAATTTTTGCATTTGTTCAATTTGCATGCATTATGAGGCAGTACAAAATTAATATTGCAAGTGGAATTTCCACAGCAATAATCGCCAGAAATTCTTGGAACTTAAGGAACCATACCTGTGATGCACTCATAAAGTCACTGGTCCACATTCAAGGAAATGCATTTGTATGTTGACAATGTACTCATACCACACAATTAATCACAGCATGACCAGCGGCTTTTATCTGCACATGATCAAATAGCATTGTGCATGTTTGATGTTTTCGACACACATTGATCACATGCTCCCACAGAAACTGGATAATGAAAACATAAGTCACATGTTTACACCAGCTTCATACCCAGACTGCTGCCAACCATTGCATTCACCACCCCAACAATACAATTTTGGTAAATTTTCACGCATCCTAGTTTTGTGCATCAAGCACTAGTGCAAATTGTATGAAATTAAGTTAAGCGTAAAAATTTCTGGAACCATGTTATTTGAATAGATTCATATAGTGGTATTTGTATTTTCATGTATATGTGTGCCCAGTTATTTTCAAAATATAAAAATAGAAGAACAAAATATAATGGATTGATATATATATATATATATATACCAAGTTTGCAAAGGAGATAATGATGCAATAATTTTTCTATTTTTCATGAATTTTTGAATTTTTTTTCTTGAAAAAATGTAAAATTTCCTAGGCTCAAGAAATACGTAGCCAATTACTTTGATATTGCACACAGGGTTACCTGGGGTCGCCTAGTTCTTTTTTTTGGGCACCAGGTGGCACTGCAATTTTTTCTCTTTTTTTTTTTTTTTCATGAATTTTTGTGTGTTTAGGGCTATTTTCAAATTCTCCAGAACGGCTAAACAGAATTGCCTAAAATTTTGTTTGGTTGGACTTTAGACAATGAAAGTTTGCTAAAATAATAGGGATATGTTCATTTTTGACAAAGTTATTGGATATCAAACTTTACAAAGGCAAGTGAGTGCTGCTACTGTATAAATATATATGGCAATACAGTGCATGTATTGCACTATTGTATTTGCAATTTCGACTTCTTCTCAAATACCGATGATTGAGTGTTACCACTGTACATATATAGCTATACAGACTACAGTGCATGTATTGCAACATTGTAAAAGCAGAATCCAGTCAGCAGAGCACAGGAGCATCATGATCCACTTGTTTTAATGTAAAATGTCCATGGATATAGGGACTCAGCTGGTTTATTATGTGGAAAATTAAATGACATGATGTTATTTTATGTATAGAAATTGACTGTGTTACATTCAGGGCTGCACAAATTAAAATTTTGAGTAACCCTTAAATGGGTTAGACTAAAAAATTTTGCTTAACCATATTGTTGTGTTGCATAACCTTTTTTATGTTCCATATAGTTAGGCCCAAATTTTACGCAACCCAAAAAAGGGTTGCGCCACTGTTGAACTGTGTAACCTTCGTGCAACCCGAACAGTGGTTTACGCAATTTGTGCAGGCCTGACATTTAGTTGTCATTAAATGTTATTACAAATGATAAAATTTCATCTTTGTTTTGGGTTTCATGATACAATATAGAAGTGTACTTTGATGGTTTGAACTGACTGTTCTATGCATAATAACAAGGGCATGTCTCAATTCACGACCACAAAGTACACTTCAGTTGTAGGCATGCTCTGATGAAGTGTCATGAAGAATGGTGTTCATGATTTTGAAACAACAAAATGCTTGATCATGATTGGCTGAGACATTGTATAGTGACTGAAATATCATCTAAGGAATGGTTTTAACTTGTTGCACAATGTCTGCTCCATGGTGCTCAACTTCCAACAAAAATGTTCATTGTAGTGGTCCATAGATGACCCCCCTCCTCAGTACACTGCACTGACATGCATCTCCATTGGACAACTGCTGAATCCTGATTCCTCTCAGAGCTTGTTGGAAAAGGGGCCACCTGCTGACAGCCCAGAGGTAAGCTTTTTTTCTGGCACTTTTAGCTGGATTCTTGTTAAGATTTCACTGTCAGTAGAATCAGTTTGCATCCTTACACTGTAGCATTATGCCGTCACAGGGGCATGCAACATACCATCATATTTACATTGTCCAGTCTACCCCTGCCCATTAAAGGGCCTACAGAATGACACATTCAAAACTGCATCAAATGGACTCATATGGATTGCTATTACTTTATATGATTAATTTCAACAACTTTTTCAGTGATAATTTAGTTTTTACTTTTGGGAAGTTTATGTCATCAACTTCCAACTTTATGTCATCTCAGCTTGAAGCAGCAAAAGATTGTTAGCTCAGTTCACCTGTCAGTCAGCTGAGCCATCCATCGTCCTTCCGTCCATCCATCGTCCACAATTCACATTTTCGACTTCTCCAAAACCCTCCGCCAGATTCACTTCAAACTTGGTGGGGATGTGCCTTGTTAAAAAATCTTCTCAGAAACCGCTCCCCCAATTGCTTTGATACCGCACTGGGACACTCCAAGGGACTCCTAGTTCTGAATTTGTTCACCTTGTGGCACTATAATTCTTTTTCTAATTTTTTCCGATTTTTTGGTGTGTTTTTGCTATTTTTGACTTCTTCTCCAGAAAGGTCACTCAGATTAAGCTGAACCTTGGTGGATATGTTCTTTGTGGAATGGTCAAACAAAGTGGTTCTATAGGTGGCAGTGCTGTGGATTCCTGACTTTTAACGATTGTGTTCAAGTCTGGTACTTGTAGGTCAATGCAGCTTTCCTATTGATTACTATGCAAGTCAATGGGCATTCTAATGCTAATTCACATTTTTGACTTCTCCAAAATCATTATTATCTCCTGCCCGAAGTGGGGGGGGGGAGATGTAGTAATGACGACCGTCCGTCCGTCCGTGCGTCCCACATTTCTTGCGCGCGATATTTCAAGGACAGATTAAGCTAGGATCATGAATTTTTTACAGTTGGTCACCCTTATAAGTGTTCACGTCGAGTTCGAAGGAGAGTGACCTTGACCCCATTTCAAGGTCACCAGGGTCATTTATCTCTAAACTTCTTGCGCGCGATATCTTAAGAACCGGATATGATAGGATGATGAAATTTTCACAGTTGATCACTCTTGTTAGGGTCTACATCGAGTTCGAAGGTGTTTGACCTTGACCTAATTCCAAGGTCACCAGCGGCAATTCAATTTTCTTTGAATTTGTTGTATGCAATATCTGAAGAAACAAGTGAGCTAGGATCACTTAACTTTTACAGTTGATCAACCTTGTAAGGTTCTATGTCATGCTTGAAGGACCTTGACCTTGACCTAATTTCAAGGTCACCAGAGGCAGTTCATCCATCCCACATTTCTTGCATGCGATATCTCAAGAACCAGTAAAGCTAGGATCATGAATTTTTTACAGTGGGTCACCCTTATTAGTAGTCACATCGAGTTCAAAGGAAAGTGACCATGACCCCATTCAAGGTCACCCAGGGTCTGCCAAATATACAGTTATCTTTGTTTTAAAATTATGTGGGCGGGAGATATGGACAGCGTCAGCGTCAACTTGTCCAGATTGACTTCAAACTTGGTGGCAATGTACCTTGGGTGGGTTTCTACCAGGTTTGTTCAAATTGTCACGCTCCAATGATTTTTCGGTTTTTTATGAATTTTTTGGACAAATCTTACATGTTCTTCTTCTCCACAACAGCTCACCCATTTGCTGTGATATTACACAAGAACACTCCATGGGACTCCTAGTTCTTGATTTATACACCAGATGGTGCTGCAATTTTTTTCAAATTTTTTATGAATTTTTGATTGTTTTTGTTACTTGTCACTTTTTCTTTCGCACCGCCTCTCAGATTAAATTGAAACTATGTGGATATGTTCCGTGTGAAAGGGTCAAGCAAAGATGTTCACTAGGTAGCACTGCTGTGGATTCCTGATTTTTAATGATTTTTTTTTTCAGTGCGGGTACTTATCAGTAATTGCACCTTTTCTATTGCTTACTATACAAGTCAATGGGCATTCTAATGGTTATTCACATTTTGGACTTATCTGAAGAACCTGTCTGTCAGCTTTACTTCAAACTTAGTGGCAATGTACCTTGGGTGGGTCTCTACCAAGTTTGTTCAATGGTCACGCTCCAGTGAATTTTGAATTTTTTATGATTTTTTTTCAAAAATCTTAAAAAGTTTTAACAGGAAAGTTTAACATGGGAATTTCTTGTAATGGTTATAACTTAAATAATTTTGACCAGATTTGTGTCAAACTTGGTAGGGATGTTCCTTTTATAAGTGTCAACCTATTTTGTGCAATTGGTCATGCTCCAGTGATGTTTGGACCTCGACCTCATTCCCAAGGTCACAGGACAACTGACAAGAAATTTACTATTCACTTGATAACTTGAGATCTGTTTTGAGTTAGGATCTTGATGTTGCACATGCTAATGTTTCTGTATGAAGGTCACCCTTTAATAGACAATACATGAGTGACCTTGACCTCGTTTCTGGAGTCACAGTGCAACACATGAATTTTACTCTTCGCTATAACTTGATAACTAGTTAAACTAGGACCTTGATGTTGCACATGTTTTAGTGTTCTTCTATAAAGGTCAGACTCAGTACATGGGTGACCTATCCCAAGTTTCACATAGCTGCAAGTGTGATGAATTTCTAGGTCAGCTGAGCTTGGGCTGATATCACACGGAAAGACACCTAGGGACACCTAGTTCTTAATTTGTTCACCAGGTGGCGCTGCAATTTTTTTTCTATTTTTTTATGAATTTTTGTGTGTTATAGCTATTTTCGACTTCTTCTCCAGAACTGTCAATCAGATTAAGCTGAAACATGGTGGATATGTTCCTTGTGGATGGGTCAAACAAAGTTGTTCACTATGTGGGAATGCTGAGGATTCCTGATTTTTAAATATTTTTTTCAATTTGGGTACTTATCGGTCAATGCAGCTTTCCTATTGATTACTATGAAAGTCAATGAGCATTCTCATGCTAATTCACATTTTCGACTTCTTCTCCAAAACCGTCATCCAGATTAACTTCAAACTTGGTAGGGATGTACCTTGGGTGGATGTCTACCAGGTTTGTACAAATGGTTATGTTCCAATGAATTTTTGATTTTTTTATGATTTTTTTTTTCAAAAATCTTTACAAAAGTTTTAATAGGAAAGTTCTACATGGGAATTTCTTGCAATGGTTATAACTTAAATAATTTGGGGAGATTCACTTCAAACTTGGTGGGGATGTGCTTGGGTGGATCTCTACTAAGTTTGTTCAAATGGTCACACTCTATTGATTTTTGGAATTTTTATGAATTTTTTTGTTCTTTTTGGGGGCAAACCTTAAAAACTCTTCACCTCTGAAACTGCTCGCCCAATTGTTTTGATATCGTACATAGACACTCCCAGGGACACGTAGTTCCCAATTTGTTCACCAGGTGGTGCTGCAATTTTTTCTATTTTTTTTTTTTTTTTTTCATGAATTTTTTATATGGTTTTACTATTTTTCACTTGTTCTCAGAACCGTCACTCAGATTAAGGTGAAATGTGATGGATATGTTCTTGTGGAAGGGTCAAACAAAGTTGTTTGCTAGGTGGCACTGCTTTAGATTCCTCATTTTTAAGTATTTTCAACTCAGGTACTTATCAGTCAATGCAGCTTTCCTATTGATTACTATGTAAATCAATGGGCATTCTAATGCTAATTCACAGGATAACTGACATGAAATTTACTGTTTACTTGATAACTTGAGATCTGTTTTGAGTTAGTCCTGTGATGCTGCACATGTTAATGTTTTTGTATGAAGGTCATGCTCAGACAGTACATGAATGACTTTGACCTCGTTTCTGGGGTCACAGTGCAACATACATGAATTTTACTCTTCATTATAACTTGAGAACTACTTGAACCTTGATGTTGCACATGTAAGTGTTCTTTTATAGTGGTCAGACTTACTCAGAACATGGGTGACCGTGATCCTTTCCCAAGTTTATAGAGCTGCAACTGTGATGAATGTCAAGATCAGCTGAGCATGGGCTGTTCACACAGCCCTCTTGTTAATGATTTGTTGCCTTTCATTAGTGATTAAAGTGGTCGCCATGCCAACCAGTCACGTGACTTTCAGCAATTTATTGCTTATAATGAAACTTGGCATTCCAGCCATCACAATGATATGTACTTTTGGTATGCTTCAAAGAAAACTGATCCCACTGCACTGTGTTCAATGAAAATTGTTACTTCTGTTTTCACTGGTGGAAGAAATAACCTGACCCTTTTAGAGTTAAGATATAAAATCCCATATCTCGAAAAGTAATTGGATTAGACTTGCTAAATTTATAGCTTTATAGACAATGTCCAAAGTTTAAATTGTATATAATATCAGTGACCTTGACCTATTTTTGTGAGGTCACCATGCCTGGAAAGTTGAAAGAGGTGATTTTGTAATGGCAGGGTGTAGCTTAGACTTCAATGTCAATGTCAGCACAGCACCAGGCAGGCCTATGGGCCTCTTGTGTTATGTTATCTGGGTGTCCTTGATCTTCTGTCCCAAGAATGAGGACATATAGTTAAGGACTCGCTCACTGTTGTCTTGGCACATGCAACAATATTCATCACAGGAGTTGCACAAATAAGCTATGAGTACATGGGGAGCGATGCTATTTTCGACTTCTTCTCCAGAACTGTCACTCAGATTAAGCAGAAACTTAGGGGATATGTTCCTTGTAAAAGGGTCAAACAAGGGAATTCACAATGTGGCACTGCTGTGGATTTCTGATTTTTAATGAGTTATTCAATTCGGGTACTTATCAGTAAATGCACCTTTCTTATTGATAACTATGTAACTTAAATGTCCATTCTAATGCTTCTTCACAGATTCACTTCAAACTTCGTGGCAATGTACTTTGGGTGAGTCCCTACCTAGTGTGTTTTAATGGTCACGCTCCATTGGTTAAAGGATATTTATGAATTTTTTTGTTCTTTTTGGGGGGCACATCTTAAAAAAATCTTCTCCAACGAAACCACACACCCATTTGCTTTGATATCACACAGGAACACTGCGATGGTCTCTTAGTTCTTAATTTGTTCACAAGGTGGCACTGTAATTTTTAGCTCAGCTGACTAACTAGTCAGGCTGCACTTAAGGAGGCTCAGTCGTCCATCTTAGAAATACTTCAAAATGTCACTCGCTTTACTAGACTTCAACACAGGTCTATTCAGTTGCAACCGTGATTTTGTGGGATAATCCTAGGTCAGCTGAGCATGGGCTGTTCACGCAGCCCTCTAGTTTTGTTCTGTTTGGGGGGGGGCAAATCTTAAAAAATCTTCTCCTAAACCACTCGCCCGATTGCTTTGATATCACACAGGAATACTCCTGGAGACTCCTAGCTCTTAGTTTGTTCACCAGGTGGCACTGCAATTTTTTTATCTATTTTTTTTTTTTGTGTGTGTGTGCATTTTTCCTATTTTCGACTTCTTCTCCAGGACCATCTTTCAGATTAAGCTGAAACTTAAATATGTTCCATGTGAAAGGTTCAAACAAAGTTGTTCATCAGGTAATAATGCTGTGGTCTTCTGATTTTGAATGATTTTTTTTTTCAATTCGGGTACTTGTGGTTAAATGTACCTTTCCTATTGATTACTATGTAGCTCAATGGGCATTCTTATGCCAATTCACATTTTCACTTTTTTCTCGGATACTGTCATATGCATTGACTCTTAACTTGGTAGCAATGTACCTTGGATTGGTCTGTACTAAATTTGTTCTAATGGTCACGGTTCAGTCATTTTGGAATTTCTTATAAAATTTTTTGTTCTTTTTGGAGCAAATCTTAAAAAATATTCTCTTTAACCACTCACCCAATTGCTTTGATATCTCGTAGGAATGCTGTGATGGTCTCGTAGTTCTTAATTTTTTCACCAGGTGGTTCTGCAATTTCTAACGCAGCTGACTTGCTAGTCAGGCTGCACTTTAGGAGGCTCAGTCGTCCATCTTAGAAATACTTCAAAATGTCATATGCACTCAGCTAAACCTCAACACTGGTCTATTCAATTGCAACCATGATTTTGTGGGACAAGCTTAGGTCAGCTGAGCATAGGCTGTTCACACAGCCCTCTAGTGGCAATGTACTGGGGGCGGGTCTTTACCAAGTTTCTTCAAGTGGTAATGCTCTACTGATTTTTGGATTTTTTATGATTTTTTTTTGGGGGGGAGAGGAATCTTAAAAAACCTTCTTCTCCGAAGCTGCCTATGCAATTGCTTTGATGTCACACAGGAACACTCCTAGTTCTTAATTTGTTCGGCACAGGGCACTACAGTTTTTGTCTATTTTTTTATGATTTTTGTGTTTTTCGCTTCTCCAAAATCATCACTCAGATTAAGCTGAAAGTTTGTGGATGTGTTCCTGGTGAAAGGTCAAAGAAAGTTGTTCACTATGTGACAGTGGTAGGGATTCTTAATTTTTAACAATTTTTTCAATTCAGGTACTTATCTGTAAATGCGCCCTACCTATTGATTACTATTATGTAAGTGAATGGGTATTCTAATCCTAATTCCCATTTTCGACTTATTCTCTGAAACAGTCTGCCAGATTCACTTCAAATTTGATGGCAATGTACCTTGGGTGGGTCTCTACCAGGCTTGTTCAAAAGGTCACACTCCGGTGATTTTTAATTTTTTTTTTTTTTTGGAATTATTTTGTTCTTTTTGGGGGGCAAAGTTTAAAAAAACTTCTCCAAAACTGCTCACCCAATTGCTTTCATATCACACAGGAACACTCCTGGGGACCCTTAGTTGTGAATTTGTTCTTAGTGCCTGATTTTTAATGATTTTTTCAATTCAGGTGCTTGTTGGTTAATGCATGCATTCTATTTATGTAAGGGAATGGGGATTGCAATGGTAATTCACATTTTTGACTTCTCCAAAACCATCAAGCAGATTCACGTGAGACTTTGTGGGGATGTATCTTGGGTGAGTCTCTACCAGGTCTGTTCAAATAGTTACAGTCCAGTGAAGTTTGCATTTTCAATAAATTTTGTTGCTGATTTTTTTGGCAAAATGTTAAAAAATCTTCTTGGAGCTGCCTGGCCAGTTGATTCAAATTGCGTATCAGACACTTGTGGGGACCTCTAGACCTTAATTTTTTCAACAGTTGGTGCCGCGATTTTACTGTATTTTTTACAATCGTCAAGGGGATAGGAGATATTTGGAGTAATATCAGTGTTAATCAGTTGACTTAGCTTTCGACCACCATTGCAAAGACCTCGGTTTCTTGGCATGACGGCCAAGAATTCGAGTTGAGTTGCTTATTCACTTGATCCCGAAAACCTGACAGTCCCATGGGGCCATCTCTTTGTCCATGTGGAACTAATGTTGATGTCATGTGCACATGTATCATCCTTCCTCTTTTGGAGATTGGTCAGTTGACATCAGCTGTAAGAGGAAGCGGGGTTGGTCGGGTGGGATTCCCTGGTGGTCCAGAGGTAATGTTACATCTCGACCACCATTGCCCATATATAGAAATGTACTGGTGGTGGGGTACTCATCACTGATACACTGACCTCTATAGACCAGAGCGACGGGCAGCTTGGGGGGAACCATCGGTCCATTTGAGGAGGCAACGTCTGTAGGGAAAACCTCAGAGCTAAGTGGAGATGAGGCCCCTGACAGCAGAGTCTGACCTAAACCAGAAACCCTCCTTACAGACCCGCATGGGACCGCACTGAACTGTCTGCCTCATGGATAGACGTTATTGGTTTCAGCTCCATCAGGCCTGGAGATCCATCAGGCTCTAGTCACGAAACTGGCAGGTGCCAGGGGGTGGTATATAGTTCCGTGGGCAGGGATTCCCATGTCAAACCGGCAACAGGCTGGGGCATCAGGAAAAACTGCCTGATACTGTTCGAGATTAGGTCTACTAGGCATGAAGCACCAAAAGGCCCACTAAGAAATGTGCCGACCAACAGGCGTGCATCGGATACAACCAGGACAGTGTTATTAGCTGGAACATGGGGGCAGCTCTGTTGGGATCCGGAAGGCTTAACGAACAAGTATTGGAACCTAAGCAAAGGAGCCAGGTACGCTCTCAAAGGTGTACATGCCATCCTCGAGCACTGTTATGTCACGCAAGTAGTGCTCGGTGAAAGTCGTGGACAATCGCCATCAGCAGGCCCGCAGAATGTTGTCAACTGCAACGTTCCACAGGGCACGCCAGGAGGCATTGAAGGTGTAAAAGGCGCAATGAATGCAGACAGATAAGGATCACTACCGATGCGCATGTATAAGACGTTGGCAAGGGTTGAGGAAATAGCTGATCGAAACCCCTCCATTGTTCTTGAGGGTTCCGATGGAACCCGCTCGTCCGTGGCTGAACCAGAAGTTTCGGCCATGCCGGTAGTCATAGCAGAGGCTCGATGCTCAGTTCTAGCATGTCTTCTGAGCAATCGCACTTAGGCCGCCAGGGGGCAACCAGGAGCAGATTGCAACCGTGGGATCGAGCCTTGCGCAGTACCCTCAGAAGGATCTGGCAAAGGCGTACGTCCACAGGTTGCTCCAGTCCATCGCTAGAGCATCCACATCTAAGGCTTGGGGGTCTGGGACAGGTGAGACGTAAACCAGCAGTTTTCCATTCTCGCGAGTCACAAACAAGTCCACGTGTGGAATCCCCCAATGTGCCCACATGGCCTGAACTTTGGGGTGGAGTGATCACGCTGTACTTACTGGCTGACCTCTCCGGTAGAGTTGATCGGCCAGGACATTCGCATGTCCCGGGACGTGCCTCACGTGCGTGCAGACGTCATTGTCAGCTTCCTGGACTGAGTCCTGCCTTGCCTGTTAAGGTAGGCTACTGTGGTCCTGTTGTCGCACATCATGAGGACATTTTTGTGCTCCACCAGGTCTCTTAAGTGGAGGAGCACCAAGCGTATCACCTCCAGTTTATGCGATGAGCTGTGAATGATGCTGATCAAGGGCCTGACGCCATCCGACTCTCCACGTGGGTTGCCCACCCGCACCGAAAAAAGTCCATGTAGATGGTAAGCTGAGCCTGGAAAGGCTCCAGTATCTGTCCTCTCATGGCATTCTCCCTGACAGTCCACCACCGAAGGTGCATCTGATCCTTGATGAGGATCGGCACCTGGGTGTAATAGCATTGGTCTCTTGTCCATCTGCCCCGCAGCACGAGCTGCAAGGGTCTGCTTGGGCAGGTTCAATATCAGGCCCAAGCATTGACAAGAGTTCCTGAACAGTCTGTGTGTGACGCTGCAAATATAGGGGCTGAAGCTCCCGGATAAACCAATCGTCCAGGTACACATGAATGTGAACATCTGAGTGGTGAAGGTATGCAGCATCTATCTGCGCAAACCTGATAAACACCAGTGATGCGGTGGTGAGACCCAACGGAAGCGCCCTGAACTGGTATATTTGGCCAGCAAATGCAAACCACATATTTTCGTTAAGTTTAGCAATCGGCATGTAGGAGAACGCACCTTTGAGGTCCAGGGACGTCGTGCACTCCAGGGGTTGGGAGGCTGCTGCCACCGACTGGCCATGGGGTGTCTCCATCCAAAAGGACGTGACTTACAAATAGGTGTTCAATGGTGACAGGTCTATGACTCGGCGCCATTTGCTGTTCCACTTGAGGACCAGGAAGAGTAGGTGGTAGAAGCCGGGAGAACCTTGGTTCTCTACCGGCTCTATGGCGCACTTGCTCAGAGCATTTGAACCACCTCCAGGAATGCCGATGCTTTGGGTTCCGAGATGGATGGAGCAAACTACAGTGGTTCACGGCTTAACAGAGGACTGTCTTCACCGAAAGGCACTTATAGCCATGTCTCAGGATGTTTAGGACAAGCAAAATCGTCCATGATAGACTCCTCGACTGTGTGGCATTTGGCAATGTTGAGACAGTGCGATCCGGCTTGCAAGAGTCAGGAATGCCATAGCCTTTCCTGTCTTCTTGCCTTTGCCAGAAGGTTTGCCCTTCCTTGAGCGCTGTCCACTCTTCCCAGGGCGTCGCGTCCTAGAGGGAGCACGAGTTGAGGGGCAAGTAGATGCTTTCAGGGAAGTACCACAACTGGTGGGACTGTACTTGGTCACCAACCAGGCTCTGATGAGTGCTTCAACATAATCAAAGTCCGTCAGTGGAGCAGGGTCATGTCCATGAGTGGGGAAGGTTTGTTTGCAGCCCACATGGTGGCTGCTGTGCTTGGTCTTTCAGGGCGTCAACGGCACAGGGGCGGACACATCAGTTGTCACCATGCCTGGCGCTGGGGTAGCAAGGACTTTGGTGAAAGTCACCGCAGCCTCAAATGCCGCCTCTGCCTGCTCAGCCCATGTGGAGCTAGGGAGGGGAGGTTCCCGTGGGCCGGGTGCAGTGGTCCCAGCGACCATTGACAAGATGTCTGCAGGCCAAAGGGATCCCCTGGGTCTCCATTTAGTCTTAAGTGCCACAGCTGCCGCCGACTGAGAAATCTGCTGGCAGGAGGGGCACCAGAGAAAGCCTTAAGTGCTAAGAGGAAAAAGACTCAAGGTGGAAGCAGTGAGCTGCCTCGTGGACAGAGTCTGCTCCAATTGAGCTGTCTCCAATCTCAAGGACTGGTTCAAGGGGCCAGAGCCGCTGCCAACTGAGAAATTTGCTGACAGGAGGGGCCCTGAGAGTCCTGGTGCCAAGAGAGTGCTGACACAAGGCAGGAGCAGTAAGCCACACCACCAACAGGGTCCGCCCAGGCTCAGCTGCAGTGATGTTGGGTGTGGAGGAAGACAGAATCTCCAACCACACAAGCCAACACTGTCGGTGGGGGAGCTACAGGTGTCACCCGAGCCACCACAGGCGCCAACACTGCCAGGGCCAAAGGGCCACTAACAGCTGAAGGTGGCCCCACAGATCAGGGTGTCTTCCTTCCATATCGACTGCCTTGGATTACAATCCGAAGCATTGGTTTCCTGGACCCGCCGGACTTATGGTCTGAGCACTCGGACTGGCTGACGTTCCAGACTACCAGAATGGAACCCCGAAGGCCTACATTTTGGACACTCATTACAGGGGCTGCAGCTGCCGCCGTCTCAGAAATCTGTTGGTTGGAGGGGCCTCAAGGTCTCAGTGGCAAGAGAAACTCGGCTACAGTGACTGCAGGAGCAGAGGAAGACAGAGTCTCGCACCACGAAGTTTACACTGCTAATGGTGAAGCCAAAGGTGTCACCCAGGCTTCTGCAGGTGCCAATGCCTCCGGGGCCACAGGCCCACTTACGGCGGAATGTGCCGCTACAGACCAAGGTGTCTTCCGTTCATCTGCCTTTTTTTCCAGAATTCTCAGCCTTGGGATCGGAGCACTCAGACCCGAGCACTTGGACTGGCCGAGGTTCCAGAACACCTGAATGGAAACCTGAAGGTCTCTACTCTTAGGTTCCACAGCCACTGCCGACTAAGAAATCTGCTGGCAGGAGTGGCCCATCCAGGCACCAGTGGTTCTCAAGACCCCCCGTACTTCTCCGACTTATAATCCGAGAACCCCGACCCAAGTGCTTGGACTGGCCGAGGTTCCAGAAGACTCAAATGGAAACCCAAAGGTCTCCATTCTTGGGAACTCAGTAGTTTTCTGGACCTCTCTGACTTACGATCTGAGCGCCTGGACTGGCCAAGGTGCAGGAAGGTTCCTGTACTTTTCAGACTGAGGGTCTGAGTGCTCCGACTGGCTAAGGTTCAGGGAAACCCGGACGGGAACACAAAGGTTGCCTTTCTGGACACTCCAGTTCATGTGACTTCTGTTCCAAGCACTCGGACCCGAAGGACCAAGAACCCAACAGCTTCAGTCAAGGTATGGCTGATTTCTTTGAGGAAATCTTTGAAGAACAACAGTTTGGAAAACAGTACATGGATTAGATCAATAGTATCTGGGTCCAAGTAGACGAGTCCAAGACTAAGTCTCTGACAATAAGCAAGGAGCCAGAGTTGTCACTCAGGTAGTGTTGAATGCTCAAGCTCCCCATAAGGTGATCTCTTGCAAACCAACTTGCAACTATAGACACAAGGAAGAAGACATCTCCTGACTTGACACAAATTCCATATGTGTATTCAAAGAACACACAGAGTCAAGTTAAGTGACAACCAAGTAATGATCGTGATCCATGGTGCCATGAAGTGGCTAGTCATACCTCTGTCAATTTACCTGACAAGGGCAAAGAGAAGTGGTCTTTAAACCACAAGTGTCTAAGGGATGGTTCAACATTATCATCATTTTTGAATTAGTACTTAGGGTACTTAATTTCATGACCCCCTCCCTCCCCCCAAATTAGTACTTTAAAAATGATGATTTCCCCCCCCCCCCAAATCATAGCAAAATTGCACAAAGCAGGCCAAAAATTGACCATCATTTTCCATATCCTGTGAAAGTGTACAGACCCATTTAACCCCCTCCCCCCCTGCGTACTGTAAGTACTAATTCAAAAATGATGAAAATGTTGAACCATCCCTAAGTGATCCTACTTGTGTCAATTTACCCAACAAGGGCAAAGAGAAGTGGCCTCTAAACCACAGCACATAAACTGTCTTCCCTCTGTCTGCGATTTAACCCGCCAAAACACCATCTTGTAAAAGAAAAGAATCGAGCCATCACCTACCAATCCTGGATCCACTTTTCCCACTGGCATCCATAAGGTCAAATTAAGCGATCCGAACTCCAGGAATGCTTAGAAATAAATTCCGCAGACCCTGTCCTCCCTCTCTTAGCAATCTGATTGTTGAAACGCCATCTTGAAAAATTAGGTTTCAAGCCAAACAACCAGCTCTACTCCCAGTAAATTCAGTGGTATCCAGACAGCAGAAATCAGCTATCTAGGTATCTGAAGAGACCCGGACCACTGAGAAAAGATTTTTTTACAGAAGGGAAAGCACATGAAGCACTAGGACGGTGATGGTGAACAAAAGTTCACAGAGCCCTCAACTCGAACGAGCAAGCCAGTAACGGGTCACAAAAGAGGAAGGATGATATGGGGCGCCTATGCACATGACGTCACCATCAGTTCCACATGGACCGAGAGATGGTGCTAGGGGACCGTGAGGTTTTCAAGATCAAGTGAGTAAGCAACTCAACTCAATTTCCTGAGTGTCATGCCCAGGCACAGAGGTCTTGGCAATGGTGGTGGAGAGGTAACGTTACATAACTAATATGTACATGTTAGGAACAGTGAACATAGTCTGAAACGGAGGTGACCTTGAAGTCGTACACTCGTAAACCGCTTTCGGCGGTATATGACCAGTTTCGGCAGCAGACAGCGGCACACAGCGAATCATCTTTTCTAGTTATTAGATATTGTTATTTGTCTGATGGTGTGATAAGTTTGTGTTACACACACATGTACATATACTATTAGCTTAATAAGCAATATCAAAGACTGGTATGTTTGTCAGTGTTCCCATACAGTAGTACATGCATGGAGAGACCACTCTGTATTTTTAATCACATTTGTGCCACTGCACAATAAAGTCTATACATATAAATGTACTTTACGTAATATAAAAGACCACCTATCATATGACCACTTGATTCTGGTGGACGGGTGGTCTTAAATTGCAGGTGTAGGATTCAACATAACAGTATAGTACATGTAATCTGAAATAGATTTCAATGTCAAGCAAATTAGTTACTTTTATGTGATTGAATGAGATACAAAGTTACATGTATTCATCATCATGATCATGTATCAAGTTGATGGGGGGTACAAGTCATGTTATAAAGTCTTATAAATGAATACATTTACTGCAACCTCTTCCATCCCCAACTTTAGATCCATATTTTACAACATACACCATGTAGTATGCACTACAGAATGGAGCCCAGTGGCAGGGAGGGGTGGCCAGTGGCAGAGAGTGGCAGGGAGTAGCAGCCAGTGGCAGACAGCATCTAAGTAAGGCCTCCAGTCAACCCCAAACCCTCCTGTTGGCTTTTGGCAGCAGCCAGCACCAGCTGCCGCTGTCTGTCGCTGAAACTGGTCATACGCCGCCGAAATCAGTTTACTAGTGATAATTCACAGGACTACTTCAGTCTGTGCATGTAGGGTCAGCTGAGGACAGGACTGTCACAGTCCTCTTGTATAATTATGTCTCCCGGTGGAAGCTGGGGGACATATTGGATTAGTGCCCATTTCTTCCGCTTCTTCTTCTTCTTCTTCTTGTTCAGGTTCTTCAACACTTGGTTTCCGTGCGATAAGTCTTGAAGGACTTCACAGAATTTGATGAAACTTGGTAGGATTATGTATCTAGGCAAGACCTAGGTTGGGATTGTATTTGGGTGACCTTGACCTAATTTTCAAGGTCACAGGGTCACTTATGTGAAATTGGTTTCCGTTTATTAGTCTTGAAGAACTTGATGGAATGTAATGAAACTTGGTAGGAATATGTATCTAGGCAAGACCTAGGTTTGGATTGTATTTGGGTGACCTTGACCTAATTTTCAAGTTCACAGGGTCACTTATGTGAAATTGGTTTCTGTGCAATAAGTCATGAAGAACTTGATGGAATTTGATGAAACTTGGTAGGATTATGTATCTTGGCTAGACCTAGGTTGGGATTGTATTTGGATGACCTTGAGCGAATTCTCAAGGTCACAGGGTCACTTATGTGAAATTGGTTTCCATTTGATTTGTCATGAAGAACATGATGGAATTTGATGAAACTTGGTAGAATTATGTATCTTGGCAAGACCTAGGTTGGGATTGTATTTGGATGACCTTGAGGGAATTCTCAAGGTCACAGGGTCACTTATGTCAAATTGGTTTCCGTGCGATAAGTCATGAAGAACTTGATGGAATTTGATGAAACTTGGTAGGATTATGTATCTAGGCAAGATCTAGGTTGGGATTGTATTTGGGTGACCTTGACGTAATTTTCAAGGTCACAGGGTCACTTATGTGAAATTGGTTTCTGTGCCATAAGTCATGAAGAACTTGATGGAATTTGATGAAACTTGGTAGGATTATGAATCTAGGCAAGGCCTAGGTTGGGATTGTATTTGGATGACCTTGAGAGAATTCTCAAGGTCACAGGGTCACTTATGTGAAATTGGTTTCCGTTTGAAGTCTTGAAGAACTGAATGGAATGTAATGAAACTTGGTGGGACTATGTATCTAGGCAGGACCTAGGTTTGGATTGTATTTGGGTGACCTTGACGTAATATTCAAGGTCACAGGGTCACTTATGTGAAATTGGTTTTTGTGCGATAAATCATGAAGAACAGGATGGAATTTGATGAAACTTGGTAGGATTATGTATCTTGGCAAGACCTAGGTTGGGATTGTATTTGGATGACCTTGTGCGAATTCTCAAGGTCACAGGGTCACTTATGTGAAATTGGTTTCCATTTGATTTGTCATGAAGAACATGATGGAATTTGATGAAACTTGGTAGGATTATGCATCAAGGTAAGACCAAGGTTGGGATTGTATTTGGGTGACCTTGACATAATTTTCAAGGTCACAGGGTCATTTATGTGAAATTGATTTCTCTGCAATAAGTCTTGAAGAACTTGATGAAAATTGCTAGAGTAATGTATCTAGGTGAGAGCTAAAATAGGATTGTAATTTTCAGGCAAACTTGGTCATTTGTAATTTGTTATCACCTGTAGCATGTTCAGAGATGTAAGTGTTCCACGGGAGACATTTGATTTTCTGTTGAAAAATCAGTCTGTTCTAGTTTTTGTGTGTTTTTCTTTACTTTTGCTCAAAATTGTAAGTTACATCCTTATTAGACTCATTGGGAAAGTACATGGACTTGATCTCCACAAACTTGTTCACTGCATCATGGGGCTGTCATTTTGTGATTAAACAAATTGTCAAAATTCAGAAAAACTGGTAAGTGGATATGTTCATGTTAGCAGCATTGATGGTTGCTTAAGCAGATTTGACCTTGATATTATTCTGAAGTCCACAGGACCACCTCAGTCTGTGTATGTAAGGCCAGCTGAGCACTGGACTGTCACAGTCCTCTTGCTTATGAAATTGGGAGAAACTGCTAAAATGAAAAACCTGACCAGGAAATTGGGAGAGGCAGGTAAAATCAGGAGACTCCAACCAAAATGAAGAGAGTTGACACCTATGGTGGTACAAATGAAGAAGGAACAGACTGTGTAGGGTCAGGCTTCAGAGTATGAACAAATAAGTATTTGTACGGGAAGTGTTTGTTAACATCATCAGTGCCAACTGCTACTAAAGCTGAGCTACTTAAAACAAAAACTGCTCTGGGTTAAAATTATGGTGCTCGATTCATGTTCCTTGTAAAAAGACCTTTCATGCAAGTACCAGCATGTCTACACATCTTAGTCTGTAACCACCCAAACCGATGTGTTGACGTAAAGTTAACATGGAATGATTACATCACATGAAATAGTAGCCACTCTGCGTTATATTGTAGAACATGTATTTGAAAATTGAAACACTTACTTCATGACTTTGTAATGTCGAAGCAATGATGTGTTTAATCACTTTAAGAGTTTCTGTTGTTTAAAATGACAATAGCCGGACCTTGTTGTTTGTATGTCAGTATTAGGGCTGATGATTAAGTTAAGCAATCATGGGAAAAAAACCAAGGTTTTCGTGGAAAAATCAGCAAAAAACTGAAACATCATTTTGTTGGAGAATTGTGCGGAAAGCAAACAAATTTACCTTGCCAGTGATATAAATCAAAGAAACCATAAAAAGTGCAGTTTTTACACGCAAATATGCATATACATATACATATACATGTACATATACATATACATATACATATACACATACCATACCATAAGGATTAACCCTTTCCCCCTCTTTGAAGTCGACCTTATCTGGCTGCATCTTGCTGCCCCTAAAGTTGGTGGAATCCAGCCTCCTTCAATGCATGCATGGAAACAATTTTTCCTTTCTTTATCAAGTAATTTATAGGAGAATTATGAAAACCATCAGCGGAAGTATGCATTTTTGCATCATTTCCATCATATCGCCATATCAACATTGTAACTAATAAGTAGGATGGAGCAAATGTTTGGTAAAAGTACTGATTATACGAGGAAGACCTTCGATCAACATTACGCTGTTTACAATGGCAATGCATATCCAGCACATTCAGTGAATTTGAGTCTTCCTGTAGCTTATGTCTATGTGTTTTGTTCGTGCATCTTTCCCCTTTAATACAGTTTGTGTGAGATGTTTTTCTGTCAAAATATAATAATGGAAGGCAAAAATAAACTTGTTGCGTAACATTTATCTCGCCCGTTTGGGAAAGTTCATCAGAGAACAGCATCCATGTTATTTGCTTCCAATGCATTGCTCAGCAGTTATCAGAAATGATAGTCCTTTTTGGTTATAGTTGGCAGTGCATTCCGATGGTGCCGAAGCAATGACGGAAGTATTCCGAGTACCATATTTGGATTGATGACTCCATAACCTCAAATGATTTTCCAAATATGGATATTATTGTCAAATGTGACTGATTTTTACAGCAGAAAATATCAACACATATCAAATTTAGCCAATTGGAGGAGAATAGACTTTAGCAATATGATAAACACTTTATCACCTGATTTAACATCATTTTCTTTCTATTGTTTAAATATTAGAAGTCTTCCTGTTCACATGAAAGACTTACAATATTACTTGTCTATTTTAAAGTACCAGTTTAAAATACTTGGCATTGCAGAAATGTGGTTGAAAGAAAGTAATTTTGAGATGTACAATACGGGGCAATATAATCATGTTTACAGGTATAGAATTAATAGAGAGGGTGGAGGTGTATCTTTATTGGTTGACGAAGGATATCTTTTACCTGGAGAGATGACCTTGCTATTTTTAATGATACACTAGAATCTGTTTTTATTGAAGTATGTTCTGAAGAAATATCAACATGAAACATTATTGTTGGTTTGATTTATAGACCTCCAGGTGCAAGTTATATGACTTTAATTCAGTTTTTGAGGGTATACTTGATTCGGTTAAATCAGAAAAGAAGTGTTGTTTAATGGGAGATTTCAAAATTAATTTTTTAAAGGATGAAATTTACCCAGGAACTCCATCCTTTATTGACACTGTTTTTTTTTTTCAGATTCTTGTTTGCCCTCTGTTAATTGACCAACGAGAATTACTCAACAATCAGCTGCATTAATTGGCAATCATTTTAGCAATATTTCTGACTTTGAAAATTTCCCTGTTAATGGTATCTTATATACAGATATCTCAGATCATTTTCCAATTTATTATATATGTACTTAGCAAATAATGAATAATAGCCCATTTCCTCAAATCAGAAGGCAACTTAATTTTAATACTTTGACCTTATGAAACTGCTAAACTGAAATTTCAGCCCACACACAAACAATTTGCATATATTTAAAGTTATAAAAGCTAAACAGCATGAAATATGTTGTTACGATATGTCTTTGTCTATTAATTAAGTTAGTTGATAAGTATGTCTCGTATTATGCCCGCAGGAGTGGGTAGGTACCAGCAGGTAGCAAATGACCTTGAAACGGGGTCAAAGGTCATGTGCTTTTCATCTTTATCCATTATGGTTCATACAGCTTTGCATGCCTGTTTTCAAATTAAAAAAAATGTTGTTCATCAAAGTCATAATTATGATATACATGTGTATGGCATGCAACTGCTGACATATATCAAAGTGTAGCTAAGGACCTGTGCTTTTATTGTCTGGTCTTTCCTCATTAATATTTTTATTTATTTGGAAAACTAGAAGCCCTAAATGAATTTTTCTTCAAAGATTATATTGCAGCCATTTTGAATATCAAACATATATATGCTAATGTGCATAATATTGAAAAATAATGAATTATGCTATGTACATTGATATGTAATAATTATGTCTGAGGATTGCAAAAATATATTTTATATTTTAAAAATCAATTCCAGTTGTCAAATCATTATTAACATATATACATATGCCCAATGGATATGTGTAACCATGGTAACCTCCCAGGATCCCAGGGTTCTAAAGGCTAACTCATATGAAAAATTATCCTTTCTTCTGTTGCTTGGAATCCAGTCGTGTCAAATGATGATCCAAATCAGGCAATGTATTTTTTTTGACAGAATTTAAAGATTATTATGATAAGTCAGTTCCTCTTAAAGTTGTTACTTCAGAATATAAAAATAGGAAATCTTGGCTTACCAAGGATCTCATTAAAGCAATAAAATGAAAAAATAGACTTTATAGTAAAGTAAAAAGTGATAAGTCTTGGTATGTTTCATATCATAACAGATTAGATCATATCATAAGACTAGCTGAAAGACGGCATTATGGTGAAGTATTTTATCAAGTTAGAACAACTTATCCAAGGTTTGGAAAATTGTAAATGGTATTATTGAGAAACATAAAGTAATTATTCATAAAAAAAAGCAAATTATATAATGCATGTCTTAATGACCCAAAAGACATTGCAACTAATTTTGATTTATTTTTTACCAATGTAGGTCAAAGTGTAGCAATGTGGCAAGGAAATTCCTGATATGCCTGTGTCCCTTAATTATTACATGAGGCAGGCTCAATATGTTCATTCTTTTTTTTTTTTTTTTCACCAGTGGTAGATGATATTCAGATAATGATTAATTCTTTAAAGAATTCCAGCCCAGGCTATGACAATATGAGCCCTAAAATTTTGAAATATGTAGTTGCTGAAATAGTTTCTCCTGTAACATATATCCTTAACTTATCACTCGAAAAAAGTGTATTTCCAGATGTACTTAAAATTGCTAAAGTTCTTCATTTATTCAAAAAGGGTGACATGGATAATTTTTCTGTTTACAGGCCCAATTGCTTTGTTGACAAGCTTTGCAAAATTATTTGAAAAAGTTGCATATAATCAATTGGTAGATACATAGATAAAAATAACATTTTATACCAATATAAATATGGGACCGAGACTGCTGTACATTTTTTGACTCCTTGTGTGATCAAAAACATGCACTGAGTGTCTTTCTAGATTTATCCAAGGCCTTTGACACAGTGAACCACAAAATACTTCTTGATAAGCTATTTGTGTCTCCCCGTGCAACAGGGGGACATTTTGTTTTTGTGTCCGTTTATTCCACTTCTTCTTGTTCTTCTTCAACACATTTGCAAACGCGATAACTCAAGAAAGATTTGGTGTGGGAAGTTGATTTTTTTGTGAATATTTTCCTATATAATACCTTGCTTGGGATTGCAAATTGGTGACCTTGACCTATTTTTCAAGGTCAAGTGGGTATTTCATAAAAAATTGACGCAAACATAATAACTCCACAAGGATTTGACTTGGGAGGTTGAAATTTTGCATGATTATGAAGCATATTACAAGCTAGGTTAGGATTGTAGATGGGTGACCTTGACCTATTTTCAAGGTGACATGAACACTTTTAAAAATCATTGCGGACATACTTGAGAAGGATTTGACTGAGGAGGTTGAAATTTTGTGTGATTCTGTTTCTATATAACACTTTTAAATGACCCTGCTTGTGATTGCAGATGTTTGACCTCGACCTATTTTTCAAGGTCACAAGCACTTCCTTGAAGTGTGGGAAGGTGCAAACGCAGTAACTCAAGAAAGATTTGACTTGGGAAGTTGAATTTTTTGTGAATAATTGTTCCTATATAATATCTTGCTTGGGAATGCAAACTGGTGACCTTGACCTTTTTTTCAAGGTCACGTGGGCATTTCATCTAAAATTGACGCAAAACAAGGACTTAGGAGGTTAAAACTTTGCATGATTATGTACTTTAATACAAACTAGGTTTGGATTGTTTATGGGTTACCTTGACCCATTTTCAAGATCACATGACCACTTGATAAATCATTGCAGATGCGCTTCAGAAGGATTTGAAAATCATCATGAATGTGATTATGTACCAATATAAGACCTATTGACCTATTTTTCAAGGTCACACAGGCATTTCCTTGAAATTCCTGCAGGTGCCGTAAGTCTCGAAGCATTTAAGTTAGGAGGTTGAGGGTGACAACTGGTAAGGGCCCACGGGGAGACATTTGATTTTCTGTTGGAAAGATAGACTGTTCTACTTTATTATGGGATCAGAGGTGTATCTCTTGATTGGTTTTGTTCCTACCTAACTGATCGATCTCAGTGTGTGCATTTTCAAAATGCTGATTGTGATTGCCTGAATATAATTTTATCTTAGACCCTTTAATCTTTCTTTTGTTTGTGAATGATTTATTTAATGCATGCCATGATTCATTCTGTTTATTATGTGTAGATGACACAAATTTGTTTTTTTGTTGAAAAAAGTTTTGATATTTTAATACTTAGAACAAATACCAGTTTAAAGATTGATAAAAGAATGGTTTTATGATAACAGAATGGTTTTATGCCAACAAGTGATCTTTGAATGTTGAATAAACAAGCTTTATGATTTATTACAATAAAAGGAAGAGATATATGCACAATAGCTTTAAAACTGAAATCAATGATAGAAAATTTTCTCAAATGCCTAAGATTAAGTTTCTGGGAGTGTGGTGGATGGATGAACAACTTAACTGGAAATCCATAGTACATATATATCTCAGGTAAAATTGGAAAGGTTGTTGGTACTCTGAAGAAAATACAATATAGTTTGGGAAAACAGATACCTGGAAAACTCTAGTATGCTTTAGTATACCCATAGTATACTTATTGCAGTAGACCTTGGGCGGGTAATTATCAATGTAGCCTTAATTGCTGGGTAAAATTAAAAAAGAAGATGCTGAGGGCAATAACTTTTTCACATTTCAGTGCTCATACTGAACTTCTTTTTGACAGTTTAAGAATTATGAAATTTCAAAAGTTGAAGGGATTTTTAACAGCTATATTTATGTTCAGAGTGGTACATGCATTAGTCCCAGGCCTGCTATTGTTAAAATATTTCCCACAAAAATGTTGATGTACATACTCGTGTTACATGGCAGAGATACGATTTTTACATTTTTCCTTGCTGAACTACTGTTATTATTTTCAGTGAAATACCATGGATCTTTAGTCTGGAATAACTTGCCATCATATTTCCGTCAGATTCAGTTATTTCCTTTGTTTAAAAGAAAACTTACATTTTTTGTTATGGAACAAGACTTTCATTTTCTTAATAAAGAGTAATTTAGTATAAATTTGTATACACTTTTGAACATGTTTCATTAACTAGAATACATCTTGGCTTGTATGTTATAATGCACTTAATGTTATATCCATACTTTACAGAGAGTTCATTAGCCCATTAGGGTGTCACTCTCTAATTGTTCTTGTGTGATGTAGTCTTATATGTGTACCAATAACCTTGACTTGACTTGACTTGACTTGACTTGACTTTGGGCTTTCCCAAGAGACCTAACATTCCAGACATTTGTAAACAAACATGGCCCTATGGAGAACACAAATTTGTGGAAACTTACATTTTTTCTGCAGATTTGAACTGTTTTACTTGCCGTTAATGATTGTCTGTGATTATTTATACATCCTGCATGGACAAAAAAATCCATACATTTTACCCCAAATGAAATGTCATGACCGTAAACTGCGATGTTGAATAAGTCATGCTACCCCCACGTGCCAACATCTGTTCCTCCAATGCGGGAACAGACAGCAAGTGTTTTGGTACACATTTTTACCATTCATGAGGAATTAAGTTGAGTGTGCCGAAACCCAAGTAATGCAAGGGGGAAGTGGCTAAAGCTGCACTCCCTTTTTATGGTGCTAGTTGTTTACATTATATACAGTAGTCCCTCCTTTGAGAGACCGCCCCTAGTGCCACCCTAAAGGTGGTCACATAAAGCAGGTGGTCCCTCAAAGGAGGTATAAATAACATGAAAGTACTACAGAAAGACCTGACAACTGTGGTCTCTCAAAGGAGGTGGTCTCCCAAAGGAGTGTTCTTTCAAAGGAGGGACTACTGTACCAGAGTAACTTAAGAATTCACACAGGTGAAATTCATACCATCTTATCTGCTAATAATTCGCAGCTGGAAGTAATCTTAGAAAACATAACTAGTCTAAGCAAGTTACATGAGAAATCACACAGGTGAGAGCCACATTAATGCACTATCTTATCTAATTTTTTATTGACTGCTGTTATGTGTTGGAAAATGTTAAAAAGAATAAGTACTTTTTTGTTGAATTGCAAAATTTTCATTTTTTTTTTTAATTTTGAAACAATGCTACATTTTCTCAAGTTGACTTCACGGTCTGGTTCATTGGTACTTCTACGTAATTATTTTGTCATTAATTGATCATTCTCATTTTAGTCTTGACTAAGACCTTCCAGCTTCAAGCAGAAAAAAACAGGGATGATTGATAGTGAAAGCTAGTGCTCTATTCAGTCATCAGATAATTTGTCAATCAAACACCCATTCAAATACTTGTTGGAGGTTTTGTCAATGATGGTTCCAGGTACTGAAATTGGTAAGATTTTTTTTTAAAATGTCAAAATTAGAGATGTCCAAAAATATCTTAAAAATCAGTTTCAAATTATCGGTAAATATCCCAAAAATGAAATTCCAATATTTGAAAATTAAAAGCCCAAATCCGAAAATCATCAATCCTAAAGTGTGAAAAGACAATTGACAACTCTGCTTACCAGTTTCATATCCACTCTGTAGAGCTGACTGGGTAAGAAGTTATTATGTAAATTTCCATGTTACAGGCACGCAGGCATACCTCGGGATAGCATCACCTACCGGGCAGGACAGCTGGACACTGTACTCAAACTGCCGCCTGCAGCCAGACGCAAGAGCACTGCCTATGGCAGTGGAGAGGAGCAACATCTAGATGTGATCCGAGTGTGTGATAGTTTGGCAAAACAACTGTGACACCTGAAAGACTTCCCACTTACAATCAATACTGTGCAAGGCAACTCTCCTGTGTTCATGTTTGCTGAGGTAATGTTAAGGTGGTAGATCTGAAGCCAGCACCTTTGGATAACCTCTAATCACTTTTTACATATTTTTGGATAGTCTGATACTTAAGCTACATGCTCCCAAAAACTCGGATGTGTGAACATAAAATTTATATGAGATAATTGATCTCAAAACTTTTGTTTACACTGAAAAGTTTAAGCAGTGCCAGGCACATGGGTTTGTTTGCATGGGCATGATAATAACCCATGTCATTGTTTGCACCGTCATTAATCCATGACCCCAAGCTATGTGTGTCTCAGTGTTGTTACTGCACTTTCTGAGCACCCCGTGTTTATTTTGCCGTCGAGGGCGAAAAGGGCCACACTGCGCATGCTCATTCTCCCACACTACCAAGCGGAACACGCACGACCACGGTAAAAGGTAAACATTGGTGACCTGGATTCCCCCGGGGCTGCACCAGCGGCACATGCAAAATCGCACATAGGGTTTCAGTCATGCTGCTACCGTAATATATCTGGTATCACTTGAAAAAACATTTTCTCTTTTTACGAAATAAACAAAAGTGCTTGACAAATAAACAAATTTAGCGGCCAGAATCGGAAAAATTTAACAATCTTGTTACTTTTTCTTCGGCCAGTGCCACACATTAACTACAACTGTACCCGACCATCATTACTAGATACATGTGCACTGGCTCAATAAGGAGCCTTTGCTGATTATTTACAGTGATGTTTGCATGTTTATTTCATTTATACCTATCAAATCCTAAAATTAGTGGAGTTTGCACGTTAAATAGACAATTTCACGTACTTCATCAAGACCAACCAAAAGTGCCAATCCAATGACCAAACTTCGTACTTTGCAACTATACAACTAGATTCCTTGCCTAAATCTCCCTCAGCTAGTTTTTTAGAATGAAAAGTCGGCTACTTTCAACAGTTTTGTCGCATTTTGTGGATTTTGTTTACCCGCGACAAGCAAACACAAACAAATCATAGCGCCCAAACTGAATCGTCATTTTCTACACAACAGCGTACATCGAACCACCGCAAAATTACACAAAAGAAAGTTAATACATGCTTGTGTATGACGCAGATCAAGAAGACTGATAAGTTATGTTCAATAAAGGTGAAATCCGTGTATAAAATTTGTTGACAACGTGCTGCACAATTTGAACTTGAACCAAAATGGCGCTGTTCACACGTCTTCTTGTCAGATACCGTCCTTCCAGCTGGGCAAGCTGCCGAGACCGCGAGACTTTGGGTGAGCAGATTAACTCTTTCATGTCTACTCGCCTGGAACCTTTGAAGTGGGCAAGTGCCCTCTCCCTCTCATACACCTCCCTGTCCCAAGTTAAAAAAAAAAGGCTAGATTTAAGCCACAAATATACTTTTGCTTTATGACAACATCACAGAGGTAAAGCTATAAGTTTATTTCACACAATAATTACAACACAGGACAGAAGAAATTAGTATGTGTCATATTACAGCCATAAATGCATAAGAATTGGGAACTTTTTCTTTCAATGCAATTTTCTTGGAACTGTTTGTTGCTCAACCTCTACAATTTGTATCTCGCCCCACAAACGTACGAACTGCAATATCACATTAAAATCAACGGACATTAAACGAAAAATATCATATCCAGGAATGGTTCCAAGGATTTTTTTTTCTGACAACCCCTTCCATGACTTTTGGAGCAATTTATACAAGGAAAATAAACAGCCTGTCAGGACTAAATTAAAAATTTTATAACTTTATTTATGCTTTTTTAGGACTAACTATTGAATTTGATCCTGGACATGGATATATATTTTAAATTTCTTCTGATTTCAACTGGAAAAAAAAAAATTTGTGTGACTTCTGTGCGAAAAATGTGAAAATCCTACCAAGTCAGAAAGAATGCTATAAAATCTCAAAAAAATTCCAATCCTGATAAAAACTATGGATATGTAGTAATCAGGTAATTTATAGGTTTAATGTACTTGTGAAAAAATTATTGGGTAATTGCGATCCAAAGTTGCCAGTCTCACTGCACACTAACTTCACAGCTTCCACCTTTATTAGGGGTCAGCAGAGGACTAGTTCTCAAGTGGGTACAAAGATCGTGCATGTTAGTTGAATTTAAAGAAGTTCTTTCAGCCTTTATCTTCTGATTGTTTCCTGGAATTTTTGGTTTCAGTTTGAACAGCTTTTCTATATACTCAGTTTTAACTCTTTCAGTACTAACTGCAACTAAAGTCGCAATACCGAAAGAGAACTGCTCCAAATTATGATAAGGGTGTTGGATTCATGTATCTTTAACAAAAGATCTTCCACTCAAGTACCAGCATGTTTAGAGTTACATAGAACATAGTTGTCCAGGTAAACAACTTTCTTTGGTGTGTTTTGCACCTGAAGCACACTGAGTACAGCTGATAACTCAGTCAAAAATGCAGCACTGAAAGAGTTAATGATTACATGTAATCAATATGACCTGATGTAACCGCGGAAAAACAAGTGTAAATACATGTGCTTCTTTTACCAGCTGTGTACGCGATATAATTATGTCTGACATCATCTAGATACATCACAGGCATATTTAGAAGCTCCTGGATGTACAAGTCTATCTCATCATTTGTAACAGCAAATGATATTAATAGAAACATGCTGAATGAACAAATACATATACATGAAATGGCAACTCCAAACTCGAGTAAAGTACATTGTGTTCCTGCTATAAATAGTTGTGTCATGTAGTGCTCCAGCTTGGTGTGTTAAAGTTATTATATGTCTCAAATAATTGTTTTTCTGTGTCAGAGGGTACAGTCCCACCAAAAATATTACAAACCTGTCCCCTTGAATGACATCTGAGTCAACAGCTCTCCTTGACATGGGTCGGCATTTGGATGCCCAACCTAATTCAAGGAAAGTTGTTGCCCTGGGTCATTTTTTCATGGTAGATTTCATCTAATACTTTCCATTTAGATTCTTTGAAAACTCAAAAAGAGGCCTTCATATTGGCATGGTGCCTGTTGGCCAATTCTTTGTTCAAACAATATATATTTAAACAGAAAGTAAAAATCCGGGTGCATGACAAAGATACAGCCCAACATGCACGGGCAAGTAGTGGCCTTCCACAGCATGTCACCAATTGACCAAGTGACAAATAACACACCCTAAATTCATAAATAAAATGACTCGAGTGTTCCAAACGTGTGATCTCTCTTCTGTGTCTTAATTCAAGGGGGAAAGGGTTAAGATGTAAGAACTCCATATCTTGGATTAGACTTGCCAAATTGATAGGATACAGTAAAACATGTTTTGAGAGACCCCTCCTTTAAGAGGACCACCTGCCTTTTGTGACCACCTGTGCAAAAACACATTCCCGCGATAATTTACCTCTTTTGGGAGACCACCTGCAGAACCTGACCATTGACCACCCAAAACAGCCCACGAGACCACTTATCCAGTCACAAATACCCATTTAGATAGTAAAATCCACCAATTTGGCAAGATTACTGAAACTGTTTTGAAAAAATGAGCAGGGCAAGACAATTCTCTCCAAGGTCTACTTGTCCAGGGACAAGTGGTCCTATCTTTTACATGTTAATTTTCACAAATTTTACTTGTCCCCCATCAATTTTACTCGTTCCGGACAATAGGAGCATGGGACTATTATGAGTTAATAGGTAAATGAGTATAAGATATCAACTGGTAAATGAAGTCTGGCGCAGATGCACTAGGTGTAATAAATGCTAGAAACAGTTGCATTTATGATCTAAATATGGACGAAACTTGCATTGAACTATTGGAGAAGTCGTGGTTAGTTGCCACATGCCATAACAACTTCTTGGAGACCACCTGCTTTATGTGACTACTTTTTGGGTGCCTTTGGTGTCCTGGGGGTGTGTCTCAAAACAGGTTTTACTGTAAATAGACCATGCCCAATGCTTGAATGGTATGTGATATCAGTGACCTGAACCTATTTTGTGAGGTCACCAGGCCTGTAAAGCTGGAATAGGTGATTTTGTAATGGCAAGGTGTATCTTGGACATCAATGGCAAAGAGAATTGAGCCTCCCAGATTAAAGTTACACTTAATTACATTGTACATAAACTGTACTTAGTGACCCAATGATTATGGAGTTTGGAGCTTGTCCAAGTTTACTGTTTTTACCCCTTTGCCCATATACGCCGGAGGGGGATGGGTATTGTCGTCACCAACGCGTTGGTCCATCCGTCGTTCCGTCCATGCCTTATTACCACCATAACTCCAAAAGTACTCACTTTACAGAGACTAAATTTTTATCACGGGGCCATTGAGGTGTTTCAGATGCCTATCAAAAAGTAGGTCACTAGGTCACAGTATTACATTGAAGGAAAAACAGCATTAACACAATACTTAGAATAATGTTGAATGAAGCTTGATCAATTATTTATGACAGTTGGTTCTAAGGATGCCTCAGACACCTATCAAAAACTAGGTCACATATTTAGGTCACAATGCTGCATTGAACAAAAAGAAAAATGGCCATACCATCATATCTCAAAATATTAAATTACTCATTGTTTTTTTTTTTTTTTTTTGTTTTTTTTTTTTTTGTTTTTTTTTTTTTTTGACTGCTACATTACAGGGTCAACTCTCAGTGAAAAATTTTCTCTGTTGGGTAAAAAAGTTTGGTTCTTGTTCTGGGTTAAAAATTATTGTAGATAAGACTGAAGGAATGTGGATAGAATCACAAAGAAGAAGTCCTTTGAAAATTCTTGGAATCAGATGGCCAACAACTCTGATTAAAGCTCAAGGTATCTTTTTTTCATGTGTTGAAAAACAAAGTCAGCATTTGAACTTCACTCAAAAATAAGCTGATTTAAAACAATCTCTGAATTTGCAGAGTGGTAGAAATTTAACAGTCATTGGTAGAATATTGTTAGTGAAATCAGTTGGAGTATCTAAGTTTAATGATTATTTATGAAATGTAGGTGGTAAATTATTAGTAGTAAGTAAGTTTAATTTGAAATTGTTAAGGTGCAGTCTGCCATTATTTTACAGACAAGTATTTAAATACTGGTCTGAGTTAACTGTAAAAAAGATGGAGGAGTATGAAGCACATGAAATTGTCGAGCAAATTCTGTGGAATAACGAGAATATTGTTGTAAATGGTAAGTCAGTGTGGTATAATAGTATTATGGAATAAGGAATTGTGTTGGTTAAAGATTTGTTTAATCAGGAAGGTAACTTTATTTCATTTGAAGACTTCGTTAGGAAAGGTGTCTCTAAGTCAAATGTGTTAAAATGGTTTGGTTTATTATCTGCAGTTCCACCTTTATTTGAAACAAAACTAAGACAATGTTTGGATATATTGAATGAACATGTTAACAAAGATGCATTATTTAATAGTATTAACATAAATGATCAAGATCGAGATGTTACAAAAGTTAGAAGTAAAGACTTTTATTTAGAGTTGATAAAAAAGAAAAGGGAAAAGTCTACATTGGAGGAAATATGGCAAACAGAATTTGGAGAAATTGATTGGAGAATTGTTTATTTGTTTTCAAAGAAAGTAACAACGGAAACTAAATTACATGAATTTCAATTTAAAATAATCCATAGGTATATACCTACAAATAAGAAAGTAGGTTTAATACAGTCAGAGATATGTAATTTTTGTAATGAAGAGGTCCAGTCAATTGAACACCTATTCTGGGATTGCAAAAGTGTTAATAGATTGTGGAATTTGTTTGTTGCTTGCTGGAATGTTACTACAAGTGATAATGTAAATTTGATTAAGAAAGATGTTATTCTAGGAGCTCTTGGAAAAGAAAAAAAATGTATTTTATTTAATTGTTTGATTTTGCATGGTAAATATTGTATTTTTAAACAGAAGATTGTACAAGCATCTCTGTCTTTTGATGTTTTTAAACTCAGTATCATTAAGATTTTTGAAGTGAAAAAAATTGTATTTACACAGAAAAACAAGATCGAACATTTTGAAAGTAAATGGAAATGTTTGAAAAAATGTATAGGATAGAAGAAATGAACTGAGTTTTTGTTTCTGTTACTAATGTGTACTTTAGTTTAAGTTGTCTATTAGTCTGTCATACTATTGTTTTGTGCTTTTGTACTTTATATGTTTGCAATAAAAAAAAATACTAATTGTAGCTGCACCAGTTATTTAGTACAGTTGGTCCTAAGGATGCCTCAGATATCTAGTGAAAGCTAGGTCATTGGGTCACATATTAAGGTCACAGTGCTGCATTGAAGAAAAATGGCCTTGCCATGATTTCTCTGCTCATTGCATTTGCACCAAATCTTTGTCATTATGTCAAACAGAAGTAATCTTGACCCACATGTGACATATCCCAGTTATCAACCCTGGCTGAGGGGTTTTCGGTCTCTCACCAGCTTCTAGTGCTTCAATAACTAATAAATGACCAGCTGGAATATAGGGACCATCTTGTGAATGCTCTTCACCCCCCAGTTATTGAGTAAAGTCCATATAATTTTTAGGTCTTATCAATAGGAGACATTCATATTTAACTGCGATCCTGCTCACTTCCTGTGTTGCAGGGGCAACAGACTGATGCTTCCACCATGATCAGGGCAGATTTGTATTATATACCACATAAACATCCATAAATAACATCTTTTCAACCAAAAGAGAGCCCATTTCTAATTATTTTAGGCATCCTTTATGTTTCAAATATATGTTAATACATTTTCTTAAGATTATTGTGTGTTTGTGTTTTTCATTTTGTTGAGAAAGTACTTTTGACCATGCTAAATACATGGATCTGCCCTGTTGCTCAACAGGTGTTAGAGTAGGACCGCATTTAGATATGAATACATCCTATTGTATGGAAATACATGTTAACATCAATGGTGGTGGCGCCACCTATATTATGTAATATATGGGTCAAAATATGAAAATCTTGTGACCAGTCCAGTCCCCTTAATTTTTAGCTTATCTTATGGTCGTCCGTAAGTAAGTAAGTAAGTAAGCTTTATTTTACAGCGGTACATGGTTAAAACATTCAAACATGAGCAGAGACTGCTAGTCACCAATAAGACAAGTAAAAAATATATATACATAAACTAACTAAAAAATAATGTATACCTTAAAAATGTACATACAATGGTCATAACAAGGGGATATCACACTTGCAAACTAAAGGTTACAGAGGGCACACTTACACTTTACCCCTTGCCATGCACTAATCAGTTTTTTAAAGTTATTGAGCCTGACTGCCTTACGGCAGTCTGCAGGCAGGTCATTCCAGATTCTGGGTGCCAGGGAGCGTAAGGAATGTTTGCCGAAAAATTGAGTGTGTATTGTAGGGTATTGTAATGCTATGTTTTCTTTACTTCTGAGGTTATAATTAGACTGACGAAGTCTGAAGACATTCTTCATATATGAAGGACTGAGGTTATTTATACATTTGTATACCTCTGTTGCTAAGCAACGTAAACGATTCAGATATAGGGTGTTTATTCCTGCTTTGTTTAAGAGAGTGTCATGATCACTTTTGAAGTCCCAAAACACAAATCTAAGACCACGTAACTGAATTTTTCCAACTTTTTATAATTTTGGGCACCACAGAAATGCCACACAAGTGGACAATAATTGAAATTTGCTAAAACAAAGGTCCTAAAGACCTTGAGCCGAGTACTTTCTGACAAAAAAGAACCAATTCTTCTGAGAGCATTTAGTTGTTTCCCGGCTTTTTTGGAAAGTTTTGATACATGATTGTCAAAAGATAACCTATCATCAATGGTTACCCCCAAGAGATCTACATCAGACTCCGACACTATGGAAATATCATCTAAATCCAAAGATGCATTTACTGGTTTTCGGTTTGGGGCAAGAAAAATGCAATGAAACTTTTCGGGATTCGCCTGCATAAAGTTCTTGTGAAACCAGTCTATGGCTTCTGCACAAGCAATGGCAAGAGTTTTCCTGAGGTTTTCAATGTCAGGGTCACTTGCAGTGAGAGTATTATCATCTGCATAATTTTTCAGATTTGCACTCTTTATTGAGTCGTATATGTCATTCATAAAGATGTTGAATAAGATCGGCCCAAGAATCGATCCCTGAGGCACACCATTAATAATATGTTTCCAGAGACCAACAGTTGAGCCGATCTTCACTCTTTGTTGCCTGCATGACAGATAACTACCAAGGAGATCTAAGGCACCTCCAGACAATCCATATGCCCTGAGTTTGGCAAGCAGAAGGTCATGGGGAATACAATCAAAAGCCTTAGAAAGATCCATCATCACGGCACCAACATGTTTCTTGATATCCAGCTGTTGGCACCATTCCTCAATCAAGTCAACCAGGACATGTTGGCAGTTATAATATTTTCTAAAAGCTGAAATCATAATCGAGAATAAATCCTCAAAGTATTCACAGAGCTGTTCGGCCATAAACCCCTCATATAATTTGGAAACAACTGGAAGGACACTCACAGGTCTATAGTTTGCTTTGACCAGGTTGTCTTTCTTTTTATATATAGGGGTAACATTGGCCTTTTTCAGGTCATCAGGGAAAACATGACTTGAAACTGTTTGGTTAAAAAGTGTGGCTATGTGAATACCTGTGCTGACTGAACACTGTTTAAGCATTTTAGCTGTTAACCCGTCATAACCCGGGGCTTTTTTAAGGCTTAACTTCTCGATTTTCTTTGGCATATCCTCTGCTGTGACTTTCGCAAAATTGAAAGTTTTCTCGTTTTTTTCACAAGCAGATATTGCTAAAATACTAGGATGCCTTGAGAAGTCTCTGTTTGTTCCACCAAGTTGTGTTCCTGACCTAGAGTCAACAGGATTTACACCTATATTTGACGCTACATTTACATAATAGTCATTGAAAATGTTACATACTTCTTCTTGGTTGCTTATCAGTATGTCATTTTCACACAAGAAGATATCTTGTGATGAATTTGTGACCTTTTTGGACAGAAACGGTTTGACAGTTGACCAAAAGTCATTTGACTTAGGTCCACCGTCACATGGTTCTTCAAAATACCCTTGTATTGCTTTTCATCTGAGGGAGATGCACCTGTTTCTTTGTTTTCTGTAAGCTTCCCAATTAAGTTTGTTTAATCTGGGATTTTTCTTGGGTCTATCATTGTAATACTTATTTTTCAAGGTATTCCTATGATTTATAGCTTTTCGCCATTCACCATTCATATATTTCACAGATGTTCCCTTAACACGCCTTGATTTACATGGTAAATGTTCATCTACAATGTCATTGAGCATAGTGTTATACATCCAGTAGTTATCGTTTGGATCATCAAATATCAGGGCATGATAGGGTATGTAAGAGACATCGGTTTGGAACTGTTTTGCATCAAAATGTTTGTACGACCTGTAGTTTATGTACCTTGGCTTAGAGTTTGCTAAATTACATTTCCAAGTTGTTGTCACCAATTTATGGAAATCACTGACCCCAGTCTACCATGTTTGTGTATGACACAGCAAAGTTGATGAATTTGTCAAGTAAACATCCACAAGAGACATATTTTCTTATTTATCATAGGTGGGATCTTTAACTAGATTCTTTAAATCAAACGCATCCATCAAGTCTGCAAGGGGTTTTCCATTCCCATTTGGCCTACTCAAGTCAAAGTTCAAGTCTCCAGATATTAAGACATGTTCATATTTGGAGTACAGTTTGTCTAGAATACAGGATATATTGTCAATAGCAACAGGGTTTGAATAATTCGGAGGTCGGTATATGAAAACAAGAGCCCATTTGTTGCTGCCTATTTTTACTTCACACACGATAGATTCAAGATTTGTGCTCTCAAACTCTTGAATACGTCTACTTGGAATATCCGACCTAATATACACAAGCTGACCACCTCCATGAGCATTTCGATCTCTCCTATATGTTCGGTAAGAGTCAACAGCAAATTGACCATCTGGGAAGCTGTCATCGATTTTAGTTTCTCCAATATGTAAACAGTCAACCAGCCGTTGATCAAGTAGACATCTTATTTCATCAAATTTATATCTAACACTGTTAATGTTTAGCTGAGAAGCAATGAGCTTTTTGGCATGCATTTTCCTGTAGCCTCTCAGCTGGTTTACATAGTCTGGTACATCAGAGCTGTCGTTCATATTGTTTTCCGAGTCACATATATGAGATTCATCAGCGCTGCCTGTATGTGCACTGCCTAGCCCCAAGGGACCTCCCCTCGCTCTGTTAAGCTTGCGGGTGGTCCACCCGCAAGCTTAACAGAGCGAGGGGAGGTCCCTTGGGGCTAGCAAAGCACATGCATTTGTAGCAGTAGGCTGATGTTCATACCTTGGTCAATATGACGTGATTTCAAAAGGATCTCTTTTTGAAAGGATTAGACTACAGAAATGTCAATAAACAATCATCTGACTAGGGAGTGAAGTAACTATTTTATTTAAGGAAGCATGCTCTCATTCTAAAGGCACATACCATTTGTGTCATTGTGATAGCAAGGGTATTATCCACTTAGATGCGTGGCACTCCAGGAACTCAACAATTATGGCATGGAAACATTTTGGCTGGTCTCCAGATTGCTTCTTTTTTCAACTTTTAGTGTCTTAATTATTGACTCAAATATATGGAAGTCCAGTTCCAGGTGCTTCATTAAAAAACCTGGATGACAGAAGTCGCGGACGAAGGTCAAACCTGCAGTACTGTGTGTGCTCACTGGCAGCAGCATCAGACTTCAAGTTCCAGTCAGATGCATAGATTTATGTAGAATATATCACATAGTCTACATGCTGATACAAATTTACATGCCTTGGATTGTCTGACACACACACACACAAAACACCTTAGCAAGGGAGGGGGGGGGGAGATATGTGCATAAAGGACAGACTTAGGCAGACTGCAGACTTGATGAGACCACACACTGGTCTCCCTAAGTGTGCTAGTCTTTATGCTTATATGTATGTGTATATGGCACTGTTGCCAACCTGCCAATCTTAAAATCCGGGAGATAGAAAGTAAAATTAAGGGAGATTGATAAATTAAAATGAAATATAGAAGGGAAATATTGATGAATTTCCGGGAGGTGACTCAAAATTGTCAAAAATCCACACTTTTTCAAGAATTTTAAGCATAAAATTCTGGGAGTATCCCGGGTAATCCGGGAGGGTTGGCAACACTGATATGGTCACCCCAATGCTGAAAAAATATGCTTACATATATCTGATACTCAATTGATGGGACACAAAAAATGCTTGTTTTTAAGTTTACTTATACTAGGTACCTGTGTGGTCCCCCTGATACTGCAATTTAGGCACTGGTCCACCTAATGCTTATTATATATATATATATATATATATATATATATATGGAAAACAGGGCTTGTAGTCCTTTATCAAACAGTTACAATGTATGTCATTTTTTTGTGGCTTTTTAAATCATGTGACTTTCCTCGTTTCACAGGTATACCTCTTTTTGTGTTCAAATAAATGCACGAGATGTTTTTTATTTTGTTGAAAATGGTGTAAATATGATGTGTTGGTGTGGGGTTGGAGCTTTTTTCCCTTGCTGTCCAGTGTTAGTCACATCCCTGTTTTTGTTCAGCTGACTTGTCAGCTTAGCTTTTAAGTTAGTGATCCAGTTTCTGTCTGTCCACATTTTCTGACTACTTAAAAACTTTTGAATTGAAGGCTCTGATTTTTCACATTGATGATCCCCATGTGGACTTGAACCAAGTTTGCAAAGCAACTGATGATTCCAAGGTTTTCTACTTTTAGTTGCCAGTCTGCTGAGCTGATTTTATGGTCCCCCAGCCCTTTGTCAGCAATTCACATTTCCAATTTCTTCTCCAAGGCTGAGAGCTGCATTCACTTCAAACTTGGTTGGGATGTACCTTGGGTTGGTCTCTGCCATTTTCCTCTTTTTTTTTTTTAAATTGTTATAATTTGATATTATACCTAATATGAATTCTTGGCTCATCTGATTTGTCATTACAATTGAGCTTTGAAAAGGCTCGGTTATCTGCCATTTGCCCATCTGTATATAGACCCATTTCTTTTACATGGATTGCGAAGCAGGCCAAGTCTATATTAATCACTCTCCATGGCACAGGTAGATTCCTACCAACATGTTTGTCCATCTGTACATCCCCCATCCATCAGTCCACAATTCAAATTTTTGACTTTTCAAAAACCACTGGCCAGATTGACTTCAAAGTGGGTGTTAGTGTTACTCTTGTTGATCTCCACCAAGTTTCTTCAAGTGGTCATTTTCCAGCAATTTTAACATTTTTTTATATGTTTTGTGACCAGGGAATGGCTGAGTCTGTTATATTGTTTTTTTTTTTTTTCTTTAAAATTTTTGTGGCCAATCTTCAAAAAAAATTCTCTGAAACCACTTGGCTGGAGGCTTGGTAGGAATGATCTGGGGACCCTTGGACATTAATTGATTGTCTCCCCCATGCTTTTGCCCTCTCCAAACTTAAAGCCTATGGTTTACAAGAAGAAGCCCTTAAACTCTTGAGTAGTTACTTGAGTAACAGGTAACAGGTAAAATTGGTGATAAGTGCAGCAGCTGGCTTGAGTTCTTGGGCTGCTCCTTTTCAACAATTTTATCAACGATATGTACTACAGGAAAAATGGTCGCTGCATGTAAAATTATGCAGATAACAACACTTTATCCTCTAGTCATCAGGACCCTGAAAGTCTTCTACGTAAACTTGAACGTAAAGCTTCCGAATCTATAGACTGGTTTTCAGAAAATGAAATGTTGGCAAATCCTGAAAAATTCCAAGTGCTGGTTCTATGCCCTAATAGAAGGGACTCTTGTTGCATAAATTTTGGAATTAAGGATGAGGTCATTAGTACTGAGGATCATGTGAAACTCCATGGTATAAATAAAGATAACAAGCTCAAATTTGACATTCATATTGCTGAGCTGTGCAAGCAAGCTGCTAGACAGCTTAATGTCCTAAAGAGACTAAGCAATATCAAGCTAACGAAATTTAGTTTTCCAATTTTGACCACCAGGATCGCACGACGAGATTAAACAGTATTTCGTAGGAAGTGGGACACCACTATCAGCAGGTCATTGACAGCCATATTAAAGTGTATACAGACGTGAAGAAAGTGGGGAAGTTTGAAAGAGTGATTCGATCAAGTTAAAGCTGTACTGTGCCTGAAAGGAAGGTACCAGGCTGTAGCGCTGATACACGCAAATTGTCAAATCTTGACAAATATCCATGGATATGTGGGGTTATGTTCCACATTTTCAAAGTTAAGCCTCCAATGTGTTCACAATAGCATGTCCATAGCCTGTCCCTCTTGGAAACAGTAGACCAGTGTCACTATGAATTCAGTCATGCGCGTGATCATCACGATAAGGTGACAAAGGGAGAAGTAAGATTTTGTTAGGCTCCTATTATTTAGATTCTAAATGCAAGTTACTGATCTTCAGGTCTTTCGTTTTATCTAATTTCAATTACTGCCCTCTGGTCTGGCACTTTTGTGGGGCTATTCTGACAACAAAAAGGGAAGAAATCCAGGAATGTGGCCGACGTTTTGTTTACAATGATCACAAAAGTGATTATCTTTCCCTTTTGAAAAAGGCAAAATTGTCCACCTTGTCAATTGGTAGACTCTGATTATATTCCATTGAAGTCTACAAAGCTCTGGGGGACCACAGCCCAAATTATTTACAAGACATTTTTAAACAATATATGTCAAGTAAAGTTTCCCACTAAGTACTTGAACCATCCTACATATAACAAGATGACTTAAGGTAAAAACTCTTTGTATTAATTACCAAGGTGTCAACAGGGTTCACACAGGTCATTGAAATCCTTGAAAGTGCTACTTGTTTTTTAAAGACCTTGAAAACCTTGAACATCAATGTGTTTGCAATAAAGTCCTTGAAAAATCCTTGAATTTTAAATGTTGCTAATACACTTCCTGCAAAAGTTAAGTTAGCTCAATCACTTCCTCCTCCGATAATAGAAACCCTAAAAAATAGACCAAAAGCCACAAACATACACACAAAGAAAAATCAATCAGGTTGGAAAGTCTTTGAATTTTGGTAAAAAAAAGTCCCGAAAAGTCCTTGAATTTGAAAGCTGCCAAGCTGTATGAACCCTGTGTCAAAATTTGGAACCTGGTCCCTATAATAGCATAAAAGATGCTGTAACTTTGACAGAATTTAAAAAACTGATTGCCACCTGGACCTTTGACGATTCATGCACTTGTGCAACATGTAGCACAACCTTCTAGTCCAAATACCCAGATGAGGGAGATGCATGACTGTCTGATATTTGATTATTTGTAACTTTGTGATGCTGCTTTTTACAGTTGTGTATAAATGCTGCCATTTTTAGTCATAAGTATTTGTCTAACGTTACTTTATGTATGTATTTCATCGGTTTTAAAAGCCCTTTGGCTAATGTTTCTCTTTGTACACATGCCGACTTTAAATAAAGCATTGTATGTTGTATCTTAACTTGTTCAGCTGGTGGCACTGCAAGTATTTCTATCTTTATGAATATTTGTGGTTTTTTGCTAATTTTGACATCTCCAAAATCATCACAGAGATTGTACTGAAATGCAGTGGAAGTGTACTTTGTGGAAGGATCAAACTAAGTGTGTTTGTTCACTAGGTTTTGGTGATGTGAGTTTTTCAATTTGGGTAATTGTCACTTAATGCATTCATGCTAATTGATTACTATGCAAGGCAATGGGGATTGCAATGGAATTCACATTTTTGACTTCTCCATAACTGTCATGAGCCAGATCCACCTCTAACTTTGTGGGGATGCAGCTTGGGTGGTTCCCAAAGGTTTTTTTTGTGTGTGTTTTTTTTTTGTTTTTGTTTTAAATGATCACACTGCACAGTGATTTTGTATTTTCTTTTATGAATTTCCCTGCACAATTTTTTGGCAGCATCATAAAAGTCTTCTTGGAAACATTTTACCCAATTGCTCTGAAATTTACTGGCACTCCCCACTTCCAGAGGTCCCTTTGGCCTTAATTTCTTCAACACATGGTACTCCGATTCTTGTGTGTGTGTGTGTGTGTGTGTGTGTGTGTGTGTGTGTGTGTGTGTGTGTGTGTGTGTGTGTGTGTGTGTGTGTGTGTGTGTGTGTGTGTGTGTGTGTGTGTGTGTGTGTGTGTGTGTGTGTGTGTGTGTGTGTGCACTATTTTCGACTTCTCCCAAACTGCATGTTAGATTCTCTTTATATTCAGTGGGAATGTACCTGGACTCAATCTATAACTAAGTTTGGTCTGCGGAACATGTCCATTTAGCACTCTTACTATAGGGATTGCAGCAAATCTGACATATTGGATTATATCCCGGTAATGGGGAGTGATTACTGTAAACACTTTTTATAGGAAAGAGCCCATCATGTTTCTTTTGGTGCCGTTAATTTTGACTTGAGAGACCTTGAAAGGTGAAAGTGGCATATTGGCTTATACAGTGGCCGTGAGAGGCCACCCAAAGGACAGACCTAAAAGTGGTCTGTCAAGACAGGTGACCTCTCATTAGAGGTAGAATAACATGGGAAAGATAGCTGCAGGGACCTGTGAAATGTAGTCTTTCAAGCCAAATGGCCTCTCATTGGAGTGACCTTTCAAGACAGGGAGCACTGTATCTTGATAATGGTGGATCCTTTTCATTAAGTTTGAAAATGATGACTCCAGATCTAGAACTGTTTGAGTAAAGACTTGATGTTGCAAACAGTGATGATCCTCCGAAAGGCCCAGCTTGACAATACCCAGTGTTGACATTAACCTGTGCCTGGTCAGAGTATAACTGAGTCAATAGCTTTCAGTGCTGTGGGTTGGGTGTATTGCACCCAACATTCACCGAGCAAAAATGTTTTCTAGTAGCAACAAATTAAAGTAAAAATATTAAGACAGATGTCAATTTTACATGAGGGTGCTTTTAGGCGATTTGAACAGGAAAGGGTTAATGTCACATAGTCAATGTCACAGGATGCTGCAGTTGTTCCACTGTCTTCTGTATATTGGGAGAATTATTTCAACTACAACTTTAGTGTTGCACTCAGTGATGGTCCTGTACAAGGGCTAAGACGAGATGCACAACATGACCCAAGTGGCAAGGTCACATAACTGTTTTGAGTTGTGGCCTGAGAGCTATTCAACCATGGTTTTGAGTAGTCACTTGAGAACAATTATTGAAGCAAAACTTTGAAAACTTCTCATGATGATTGTCTAGAAATAAAGTGACTTTGGTCTAATTTGAAGGTCACAGGACCGCTTCTGTCCTGTCATGATCAACTGAGCACATGACTATCAAAAGTTTGTTTCGTTTAATGGCAACATATGGTACTGCATCAGCATATTACTTTACTTTTGTGGCTTTATTATATTTTATTGTATTTTATTTTCTCATGGGAGCCATTTGACCTTGATCTGTACACATGCAGTGACCTGTTGTATTGACCTGTGGTGATCTATGCATATATGGTGCCCTGTCATATTGACATGTGGGGGTTGGTTGGGGGGGGGGGGGGGGGATATTAATTTCCTGACAGGTTTCACCTCTAATTCTTGTTCCAAATATTTTGCGTTAAAAGACACTGATGTAAAAGCAGACAACATTGTAGGAGACTTTCGACCTGTTTGTGGGAGAAATGATTAACCCTTTTCCTCCTTAAGTTATGATCAAGTGTCATCTGTTTTAATTTTTTTTTACATATTTCAACATTTATCATTTTCTAAGTGAGAATAATGTATGAACTACATAGAGGGGTAAAACAATGAAACACTCAATCAAGAGTGCCATAGCTGCCCAGTTCTGTTGGTGAACTAATTAGTTTCTCCCACATTTTCTGAGACAGAGGGTGGTATGAATATAGCATTATTATATGACTTGCCAGAATGTGGCGTATTTAAGAGGTCTATTGATTCACCTAGTTTTTGCTGTGGAGATGTGGCAGGGACCAACACTGTTGGGTGTCCTTGTGTTCTTTGTATTCAGTGAATACATAAAGAATGTTTTATTATGGGTTTGAATAGATGCACAGACACAGACTTAGCTGTTTACATGGTATCTACACTGTCTGGTTATTGAGGAGACTGTATGTACTTAATATAATTATGCTGCCCTCCTACCACAGGAGGGGCATATGGTCGCTTTTTTTATGTGTCCACTTTTTGTGTCAGGGCTATAATTCACTCGTCCTTCAACTTAGATTAATGAAAATTTACACACAGGTACATCGGGACGTAAGGATGTATCATATACCAAAAGTAGGTCACTAGGTCAAGTATCTGGGTCACTGACATATTCTTGTAAAATCGTGTCCGGGCTATAATTCCTCTACTATTCCACTTAGTTTCATGAAACTTGATGCACGCATATATCTTGACCTAAAGATGGCCGACATCCTGGAGGACCAGAATTCTCTGGTCACCACAGTCTATCCAGACTCTGTGCATGTACTCAAGGTATGCTTTTGTTAGTCTTTGTTTACAGATGGGAATTTACCCTGGATTCTCATTTTTGGTGGCTAAATCAAGAATTTTTTTATATCCATCTAAATCCAGGAAGACAAATATGAATGCAGGTGGGGTTTTTACAGTACAGTGGTACGTGCTGTATGTGGCCACCCCTTCTGCCAAGAAAAAGTGACCACATACAGCAGATGACCTGTCACCACAGGTAAATTTTACAAAGAAATTGACTCCTATGTCTGAGCCTTAGAGTGCCTACAAAAAGCAATGTGACTGCTCACAGCAGTGGTTGCATACAGCAGGTACCACTGTATATGAAGTCCATCTTCACCTGGGGCTACCTTCACCTGTGTCAGTAGCTTATTTATGGTAAAATATCCTTTTATTCCTTGCACAACACTTGTACAATCGCACAATTTTCCTTAAAACTTGTAAAAAGTAATGTAAATGTGCATTCTATAAATGTTGGGCTGTGGCTCCATCATATTTTAAAATGTGGTGCTGATAGAAATTAATTTAAATGTGTGATGCAAACAGTACAGCAGTTAACACAATGATATATGTTGTCATTTTTTGCCCAACTGATACATGGATATATACTTCCATCCATACATACATACATGCATTCAGTGCAAAAGATGATGCAGTAGTTGAATAGCTACTGCTGAATATATTAATCCCTACATGTACAGCCAACAAAGGGCATGAAGGAGTGCTGTGGGTTGTATCAGAGATACTAGTCTGGTAATGGTCCATTTGTAAATGCCTTTTATATACAATTTGTAATTTCCAGAATTCTAACTACCTGAATCTTAAGAGTTTAAAACTTCAGCTCAATTGACATGTCATTCAGTTCAGCTTGTACATGTAATAGGTTGATCCATCCATCGTGTGTCCACATACCACATTTTTTATTTCTTGACGAGAGCCATTTTCAGTATCCTCTTCCAACTTGGTTCAAATGGTCATTCTCCATGGATTTTGGATTCCATTCTGGATCTTTTTTTTTTTTTCATGCCCCACCCCCACCCCGCACCATCGAAGGGCATATAGTAGTAATCCCTTTTTCTGTGCAGCAATCCTTCCACTATTCGTGTCGGCTATTATTCTCCTTTTCTTTAAGTTAGATTAATGAAACTTTACACAAAAGTGCATCTCGACATAAGGATGTGTCATGTACCAAAAGAAGATCACTAGGTGAAGTGTCTGGGTCACAGTGACATATTGTAAAATCGTGTCTAGACTACAGTCTGTAATTCCTTTACTATGTAACTGATATTCATGAAACTTCATACACACATAGCTTGACCTATAGATGTGTCATGCAACAAAACTAGGTTACTAGGTCAAATATCAGGGTCATGGTGATACAATCATGTAAAATTACATTGCACTTCATGGCCAGGCATGTCTGTTGTGCATCTAGACATAAGGGTGTGGTGTGCATAAAAGTAGGTCACTAGGTCAAGCATCTGGGTCACAGTGACCTATCCTTGTATTATCGTGTTCGAGCTACAATTCCTTTGCTATTTAACTTAGTTTCATGAAACTTCATGCACACATATATCTTGACCAAAAGATGTATCATAAAACAAAACTAGGTCACTTAGGGTTAGCGTTAGGTGAAGTATCTGGGTTACATTGATACAATCATGTAGAACTACATTACAGTTCATGTCCGGGCTGTAATTCTGTTGTCCTTTGTACACCTATGTATCTGCATGGACACAAGAGTGTCATGCATAAAAGTAGGTCAGGTGTCTGGGTCACAGTGATCGCCTATTTTTATTGACTACACTCATTGCAAACGGAGACCTGTGATTCCCAAGGTTATTAATGAGGCGAGGGGGGCATGGATCGAGCAATTTCTGATTGTCTTTTAACTTTTACTTGAAAATCTCAGAAATCACCAAACCATTTGCTTCAGAATTTCAAAGCTTGCACACAGATAGCCATAAGCCTTGGTCAGCAGGTGAAGTATCTGGGTAACAGGGACATATCCATTTTTAATTTAGTACAAAGAGAAACTTAACAAACCTAATTCTGTAAGCCCATGTACCGTTTGAACACTATCAAGTCTGATATTCTAAGAGCAAAGTCCTTTTCCGTACCATTCACTGAAAAACTGTATTGTTCTAATTCATAATAGCAAATTAATTTATAAAAGGAACAAATCATATTCATAAAATTTGAAATTTAGAAGAAAGTTTTAGGCATTATTAGCCTTTAAAAAATCGGGTCATCAGCGGGGAACCAGCGCAAGACTTGTTTCGGTGCCATTAATCCCCGGACAAGTCATTCTGCTAACTGGGGGCACCATGTTTGCATTTCCAATACAAACATCTCGAGCTGATGTATTACGGAATAATTTCAATAAAGCGAATATGATGTTCCTTTGTCAATAGGCCTACTTAAAAACGTAGCCCACGTGACATAAATATAATGAAACTACACCTAACACTCATGATTAGGCCTACCAAAATTGAATAATTAAATAATAAACCATCCCACACTTACCTACAGCGCATGTAATAGGAATTATGCATGTGATAGGAATCTCTAGGGCATAATTTGTACTGTGGCATTCTGCCATGAAACCTAATGTGGATATATTTCTGGCCAAAATACAATATCGTGAGATAAAACACGATCACCAAGTCCTGTGCTGGATCACGTAGAAATCTGTGAACTATTCATCTCGTGGCTCTTGACTTCCCTGTGCATTTGTGTTATCATTTCAGAGAAATATCATGGGACTAACATTGATTCAGGGTCAAACACCTCACCAGGTCAAGTGTCTGGGTTACAGGATGTCAAGTATCTTGGATCAGTGATATCCATATATATAATCAGATGTTTCTTAAGCTCAACTTGGCTCTGTTCATTATGAATCAGTTCAAGTTGAAGCTCAGACTGACTCAGGTTGATACTAATTTTGGGGTGAATGTTTCTACATGTAGGTCATCTGATCTCTGGCTGCTCACACAGCCCCTTGTTCTCCATTGAAAATAAAGGTACATGTATATAGATCACATTTTGTGATCACCATTTGCAGATACTCATCTGGGCTGTGCATTAAAAGATAAATCACATACATATTAAATATACGGCATGGTTACTTGATATTATTTTCTGTTTAAATACTCTAAATGGGCAAGCTTTATTGTGGTATAGACGTAAATGAAAAGACTGTTCACTCTATTCAGGGTCATTTGTGCTGAAGAATAGTATACACACAATTTTACAGGGGTTTCCTTTTAAATTTAAGATGCCAGGAGGAAAAGAAAAAGTAGTAGAGGGAATCAAGTATTTATCAATAGAGTTTTTCATTGTTTTATAAAGAGTAGGAGGTGTCATGTCCTGGCTAAAAACACTGTCTTAATTATAGCAAAATCTTCTGATTTACATTCCTGATATCAGATGTGACATTCTTGAAATCGTCCGTAGGTAGAACTTGTATAGTTGTCAAAGAAATAAATACAAACTAGTATACAATCAAGGTTACAAAAGAAACTCAGTATCAAAGAAATGCAGTACTTCATAAATAAAATTAAAGTATTTCCCTCTTGTATGAATTGCACACTCAAGGTACACTGCAAAGAGCTTGTCATGTGTTACTAGAAAGGCATATGTACACAGATAAAACCAAATCAAATGCAGCTCTTTTTTAGCAGTTTAAAAAAAAAGGTATGACTGTTTTCAGGATGGCTATGTGTTCCGTGTGCAGCTTGCATACATGAGAATGATAGCTTTACTTGAAATGGTCAAGACTCCAGATGGAATGGTGAAGATGGTGGATACAAAAGAGGCACTGGCACTGGAGCACCACCTGGTGGCCATACCAAAACTTACAAGCACTCTACAAGGGTAATTGAATCTGCTTCTTTTGCCTAGTACTGGACTTTTAAAGTCTCATACAGATGTACATAAAATTACAAGTAGACTTGTCTTTGCTGTTATTGGGTAGACATAATATGTGCTGAAAACACAGATATTACTTCAAAACAAATCAGTAAGCAGAGGCACAATTCTGTATGTTGGGTGTGCCGTGGCATCTGCTTCCAACAAAAAAAAAAAAATAAATAAAATAGACTAGACATGCACATGTATTGTCACACTGTGTTCATGATTTCATTGTTTTGTATGGTACGTTACCCTTTTCCCCTAGAATTAAGACTGAGTCAACAGGATTCCTTGCTGTGGGTGGGGTGCTGTGCTCAACCAGTAATGCCAGGGAAAGCTGTTCCCCTGGGCATGGTACCTTGATATGCCCCATTGAGGATTACTATTCAAGTTGTTTTTCATTATTGTTGAAGTTAATCAAGTATTGAAGGAGTAGACGTTTGACCACCAGCTGGATTTGGCTGGTTTAAGGGAGAAAGGTTTAAATTTAAAATACACAGTGCCAAGTCAGAATAGTATCTATATGGTGGTGAAGAAAAATGGTTGCTTCAGCACTGAAATATAAAAGGAATTAGAGCACATAATGGTTTTTAAATGGAAATGCCAGAAAGTACTTTCTTTTTACAAACACCCCAGTTGAAAGCAGTTGTTTTTGTATTGATAATTCAAAAAGATTTTTGCTTAGGGCTTTCATCTTGCGCATGCTTATAGTCCTGAATAAGGTCTCAGAGGAGTTCAAAGATAGGTGACTTTGACCCAATTCACAAGGTCACAGAGCCATTTTAGTGAATTTGGTTTTCATGCAATAACTTCAAAAAATTTTTGCATTGGGCTCTCATATTACACCTGCTTATAGTCCTGTATAACGTCTCAAACCAGTTGAAAGATGGGTGACCTTGACCGAATTCTCAAGGTCACAGAGCCACTTCAGCGAATTTGGTTTTCACGCAATAACTTGAAAAAGTTTTTTGCATAGGGCTTTCGTACTGCACATGCTCATAGTCCTATATAAGGTCTCAGATGAGTTCAAAGATGGATCACCTTGACCCAACTCCCAAGGTCACAGGGAGGGGGCATAGATCTAGCAATCTCTGATTGCATTTTTTTCTGTTCTATATTTTCTTTGGCAGCATCCAACAGCAACATGCGAGCTTCAGTTCCACAGTGAGGCTGGCCAAATGGTGGGTTTGCGCTCAGCTGCTGGCAGGTCATGTGACTGACGAAGCCTTGGAGTTGATTGTAGTACATCTGTTACTGTGCCCAGCACCGTACACCACACCCAAGTAAGCATACCAGTCAACTCCATTATGTGTAGGTGCTGGATTAGCACTGGGAACTATTCAAGTGTAGCCAATTTGGCTACAGTGACTCAATGTATCATCCAAAGTTGCATTTATTCAGCCAAACTGATTCTAAATTTTTCAGTCAGAAGTGTGGTAGTTAAAAAATTTGATCCAATCTAAAGAAACATAAACTATGAAATTTCTATGGTAGTCAATTTTGGTAAAAGACAGTAAATATCTTTGGCCAAATTCTGTCTATAGCTCATTGACTAACGTGCGGCATGTAAAAGTGTTTGCTGTTTGTATTTAAGACATGGTTTTGCAATAGAGTTAAAAGTTGCCCTCATGAGAGTGGAAACAAAAAGTTTTGGGTTGTGATCAGGTCTGTTGGATTTGTTTACGTGTGTTGTAAGCTTATATTCACTGTTAAAGGCAACTTGGTACTGTGTCTTCCATGTGAGCTTAATGTGCGATTGAGACTTCTAATCTCAGGGAAAATACTGCATTGACATAAAGTACATTTGTACCTGCTGTAAAGACCACCCCTGATATAAGACAGCATGTCTTTTTAAAACCACTCTTTGAAGACCTTTTCTGTATTTTTCTGTTGAATACACATTCATTTTAAGATCACCTGTAGTGTACGACCACTTTTTGCTGGCAGTAGGGGTGGTCTGAAATAACTGTTTCAAATTTAACAATAAATTCTATCTTCAAAGGTCAGGCACAGGCATGGGTACACACATGGCTCCCAATTTATTCATGAGCGCCTTGGAAACCCGCATGCTAAATTTAGCTCCACTGAAATCGAAAGTCTGGCTGCGTTTCATAGATGATATTTTTATGATATGGCTGCATGGCCCGGACACTTTACACACATTTTCAGGCTTCATTAATGATTCCCACCCTACCATTAAATTTACTGTGGAATCTTCAACTAATGACATACACTTCCTGGATGTTCGTATACAAGTTATCAACGGTAAATTCTATACCAGCATAATTTACAAGCCAACAGATTGTCGGGCATACCTTTGGTTCAACTCCAGTCACCCACAACATTGCATCATGGAGCTACTATTATAGTAGCCCCATGATTGCATGAAGTCCATTCCCTACAGTCAAGTGATGCTCAGATTTTGACACATTCATTCTACAAGTTTCTGAATCAAAACAGGACCTTCTTAATTGTGGCTACCCATTAGCACTCATTCAAGTGGCCATTTCAAAAGCAGCTTCCCTTGACCATGATTCACTCCTACAATACATGAAACGAAACACATTGACCAATGCCAGATCTTTGAACTACATAATGACATACAACCCTTCATCTCCCGTTTCTCTTTCCGTCATAACACATAACAAAAAATTGAGACCTACTTCAACTTAACCCGGAAACTTTACATATCCATGGACGCAAACCTAGCCTAACTTACAGAAAAACTCGTAACTTCAAACTTTCTGGTCCGTTCAGATATACCGGGTACGCCTTTATCCTGTGGCAGTAAACCATGCAAAATTCCGTGTGTCACTTGTCAACACATTGGTTGATATGCACATTTTCTCCTCACATCACCAAGTTCACATATTACATTACACAACAGATTATGTGCAAATCGTACGATGTAATATATTTAATTAGGTGTAACATAGGCAACATACAATACATTGGCCAATCCTCACAAACTTTAAATAGACCAATTCAACAACATAAATAAAACATCATTCACCACAGGGACACCTCAATTGCCAAGGACTTCAACCAAGCCGATCATTCCATTTCTAACTTATGTGTTACATGTATTGGTATTTACGTTGTCAGGGACAACTGTACGTCCACCCGTTTAGCCATGGAAAACTTGTGGATCCACGAGCTACGCACCGTACAACCGTTAGGACTTAACATACAAAATTAGCTTTTACCACACTAACAGAATATCACCGATGGTAGCCCGACTAGGTGCCTACAATCTTTTTCTCTTTTTTAGATTATTTCTCGCGGGCCTTCCCAGACTGAGAAATGAAGCTGGACTACCTTATCTGTAACAAATCATTCACCAGAGCATGGTCGTTACGGAGACACTTGCGCTCTCATGATAGAGAGATTAAGAGATTGACCTGCCTACTATGCTTTCACAACTTCGGAAGACTTGATAATTTCCACAGACACACAAAGTCTAAACATAATGGGCAAGTTATTGTTCCAGTTGCGTTCAATCCAAGAGTGGCGGCGATCCATCCCCCACAGACCCTGAACACATGGGAAGCCACCGGATGCAAGATTAAAAGTAAGAACAGCAGAAAAGACAAACTTTTATTGACTACAGTCACCAAGGATGCCACATTTCGTCTATTTTCAGGCCTACCACAAGCAAAATTAGTATTAATGGAGAGAAGAACTAAAACCCAATGGCCTAGCACTAATTTAACGGACACTTCAGAAGATGAAGATACCCCACTACCCACTCCTGCCACTGAAGATACACCTGTGAAGGACGAAGCTTGGCAGCCAGACATACGACTCCCCGGGATAAGCAGATTGAATCAATAGACACGGCTATTGAACATGTCATTGTTAAAATAAAAAACGTCTTCTTCTTTGCCCACTCCTTCAATATTGTACACTGATCTACAACTATCCCGCTCCACGGACTCAGACGGTAATTAATTAACTTCCATAATGTCACTTTTAAATGTGGGTGAACTCTTGATTATTGCGTCATACTACCTCATAGGTTTCCCACAAGCTAGGTGGGAACGAATTTCTTATGCACATGCAAGTTTTTTCTTCTTTGAAAAACTTTTTTACTGTGACCAATCACAACGGACACAGGCTTAATTATATACCTCATCTTTCCACTGGACATTCTCATATTGAAAATCTAACTCTAAGATCGTAACACGGGCCTCAGTTACGATTTCAGCCTCAACGTCACAATAAGCATTTTTATAACGTTATACTCTTGGCATTTCTAGACTGTAAGAAGCACCTCATTTTAATATACATTGATGTAAATCAATAAACCCCGAGTCTCCATGTTCTCCTGACCAAGCCCCGGGGGGGGGGGGGTGTGAAACGTAGAGGAGAAGACTCCTCTTATAATCCTGGAACCAGTTGGTTGTGCTGTTCATTACTCATATTTATTCTGAAATAGCAGAAATAGGTAACTTCTAAAGGTTGCAAATTATTTCTGTTGACAGTGAGACACAAGTTGAGGTGAAGAACATACACTCATTTCATTTGTGAAGTTTCTGGGGATAAGTTAAAAGAGGATCGAGTACTTTGCTTCTACACATGTATGCAAAAAACCTCTTGACGAAGGACACTTCGGAAAGCCAATTGGCTTCAGACATTTTTAGGTCAAGGGTCATGACACTGTATTTTGTAACAAGTTCACATTTTGTTAATTGGTCAGACTACATAATGAGTCGTAATTTCAATTTATTTCCAGCTCTCCTGTGGTTCGCTTTTTACGATTTCTGCACCTGATGTCGAAAACTTAACTGGAACACTGTACCCCTGATAATCAACCCTAACAATGAATTAACAAGTAAGTACAGCAGAAGTTGCACCCCAGAAAATCAACCCTAACAAGTTGACAAGTAAGTACAGTAACACTTGTACCCCTGGTAATCAACCTTAAGAGGAGTTAACAAGTAAGTATAGTAAAACCTGGCTTGAAACACAGCCCATGAGGATCAGCAAATTGTGGTCTTGTAAAACAGGTGGCCTTTTGTTGGAGGTGTGTACAGCGCAAAAATTAATGAGCAAAGTACTTCTGGAACACTTGTTTTTCCAAGACAACTCATCTCGCATAAGGAGGGTCTTTCCAGAGCAGGACTACTTTATTTTAAATTGTATGTGTCATTGTATTGATTTGTGCCACTTCATTTTCCGTCTTCTGCATGTAAAAAAAAAATATATATATATATATATTAATGTATGAAAATATGACAGGACGAATGTTGACCATTTAAAGTTGTGCAATGTTGTAGACACATCTACTGTCATGGCAGGCTGTCCATATACGTGCAAGACACATTTTAATCAGGAGAAACCTAACATTTGGTCAGAACTGCCTTGAACTTTGCTAGTACAGGCTTAAAAACTGAAACATAATGTTAATGTCGTGGTTTCATATTGTGTGATATAGTCATTAATGCCATGCAAGTGAAATAACTTGCTGTTTTAATTCTTTTAGTGCCACATTTCTGACCAAGTCAACACCTTTCCTTGGCCTGCTTTGGGCACAATGTACTCGAAGCACACCAAGGAAACCTGTTAACACTAACCATTACATGTAGGTTCTGTGGAACTACAGGCATGCTGGTACTTGATGGAGAGGTCTTTTTATGGAGTTCAGCTTTAGTCACGGTTGGCATGAAAGAATTACACAGTTTAACCTGTAGCTCATGTCAGTGCTTTTCACGTGAAACATAGAACTCAAATGATACAGTAAATTGCATACATGTACAACAAAGGTATATCAATTTTTTTTTTTTTGTATTTTAACCAGGGGAAGATTGTACAGAAATACACAAGAGATTTACCAAGAACAGATCTGCTTTGCCACTGATGTTTCTATCTACACCTTGGGAGTACTATGCATGCATGGATGTTATTACATCATGGAACATTATTTTTTTTTTTTAATTAAGTAATATTAAAGGTAATATGTGGTAAAATCAAGTCACATTTCCAGCAGGAAATCTTCAGTTTTGTTTGTGTTCAGAAGCATGCAAAGTGATTCCCAGGTGAAATTTGTCTTGCTATTTCATACCATTTCTTTAGTGTGGATACTTTGGCAATTTTAACTTTACAGGCAAAAGTACATGCAGAAATAACTATTGAGTGCAAACTGTCATGTTGCCTGATAGGGTGCACTCCTGGGCAGACCTACTTGGCATATATTAAGGGCTGCAGACATGAACATTATTATCCGTGCTCATGACTGGTACAGTGAAACCTGTCTTGAAAGACCACCTCTAGGGATGACCAAATTGTGGTCGCATGACAGGTGGTCTCTCATACGAGGTACAAATAACAAAAAAAGTATTAGGCAAAGTACATTGAAAAGGTGGTCTTCCAATGCAGGTGGCCCCTCAATGGAGTGGTCTCTCAAGACAGGGACCACTGTATAACAGGTATGGGATCAAATTATGTGGTTAAAAATATTTCATGCTCCACAAGTAGTTTACCAACAGGTTCTGAAAATTGCTATAATTTGTTTAACTGAACAATAAAAAATGTGTTAGAAGTGACATTTTTCTGCATATTTGGCACAACATGTAGGTAGCTCATTGACATGTATGTGTATTTAGCATATCCAATGTGTTGAAAGGTGAAACTGAATATAGTTGTACATATAAGTGTCTGTTGGTAACTCTATTCTTTCAATTTAATCTGCAAAGTTTTTATGAGTTGAATTCCAAATCATTAGTCCCCTCTTCTTTTTGAACAGCAAATTTTCCGAGCACCACTGGAAATGTATGATGTTTTAATCCATCTAAATCATGAGCAGCAAAGTAGATATCATCACACAATAGATGTGGCTAAGGAGGTTGCTCTGTCAAAGTACAAGCCATCTGAAGCTACAGATGAAGACAAAGCCATGCCAGTTACAGAGTTTAACCCAGCAAAACTGCAGGAATTACAGGTAAGTTACGTATGCTACCATGGCTAGTGTGGAGGTCAGAAGTTGAGAAAATAAACTCAGTCAGCAGATTGGAAAATAGGAACTCATGAAACTTTGTCATACTATTTACCATTAGTGTCAGTAATTTGTATAGATATGTTGCCCATTGTGTGACACAAAAAAACAATTTGAAAAAAAGATAGAAATGACTACGAAAATATTGAGATCATTAGATTTGGTAGGAAATTACATGTAGCAATTGAATTGTGTTGGGTGCTTGATATTCTCCATACCCGTAAGACCACAACTTTTATTTTGAATGTCATTCAGAAGTTATCTGACTTTTCTGTAAAGATACCTTATGGAAGTTTATGTTGTAGTTTTGGCTCCTTTGCATGGGTCTTTGGGTAATACAAATATCCAAGAAATGAGAATTACCCCCATCTATAGTCTGATTACCCAATGACATTTGTTTCATGTGATAAACTTTTAAAGACAAAGTTAAAAAAAGTGATATATTTGTGTCCACAGGAATCTTTTGGTGAGTTGGCGTTGTTCTTTCATGATCCTTATAGTGGAAATCTCATTGTGTTGCTATGGAAACCCCAAGCATTTACTCCACAGTCATTTAAGGTGAGACATTTAACAAGTACACATTTGTCATGCAAAAGTTTTTCATATGATATCAATTTATCATCTCTGGACCCTTTTCCCTTGAATTATTATTGACTTGAAGACTGAGTCAACAGCTTTCCCTGGCTTGGGTAGGGCACTAAGTGCCCAACCTATGCCAGGAAAAGCTGCTGACCTAGAAATGCTATCTTGATATCTGTAATGTACAGTTCTCAGTCGAGTTGTTTTTCATTGCTTTGAAATGAGTACAGACAACCTTTGACCACTAGTGGGTTTTGCCCCTTACCCCTAAAACTGGCCACAACTGGCTCGTGGGCAAATGTCGTCTGCTTCAATGTTTTCAACTGCAGTGGTCCCCCTCTTGAATGTATCGTGGCCTTATAAGAGGGGTGGCCTGTCTTGAGGGGGTAAATATAATGAAAATGCCATGACTGCTGCACAGAGATCTGTGACCCTTCTAGAGCGGATGGCCTGTCTTCAGAGGGGCCTCACAAGAGGGGGACCACTGTAATGTCAACAGCAATGAAAAACAATTTGAAAATTGTAGGTGAGACCTATCAAGGTAACATGTCCCAGGTCAACAGCTTTCTTTGGCATGGGTTGGGCACTTAGTGCCCAACCCATGCCAAGGAAAGCTGTTAGGTCATTCTTAATTAAAGGGGGAAAGGGTTAAGGGAAAAAGTGAGAAAACTTCTTGGGTGACCCATGGGGAAGGTCCAACAATGGTCTGTGCAGAAGAATGTTCCTCGCTTGCTGTTTAGTTAACTTTAGACAGATTGTGTCACAGGCCTGACACAGATGAGATAGGTGGTCATGGACAATGGGGGTCCCTAGGCCAGGTGTCAGTCCGTGCTTCAAACAGACCACATGTACATGGGTATTTATATATATGTGTGAACCACAGGTTTCTTATTAGATAAGCTTGACTAAATCAAGAGCTTCCTTGGTGTGCTGGGGGCACATTATACCCAGAGTGTTACAAAGAAAGCTGTTAATGTAGGGCATATGTTTCTGTGGAATATTTTTTTGCAAACTGTGCACAAAATTTGATCTCACTAGTTAAATTTAAGACAAGTGGGCAAGCAGACAATCGAAAGGATTTATTTTAAGGACAGGTAAGACACCAAAAATAAATCCCATTTTAATCAATCCTAGCTCAAAATGTATTTGCGTTAGGATACCAGATCATATATGTGTGTAATCATTATACTCCGAGCTCAAAATGTATTTGTGTTAGGATACCAAATCATATATGTGTGTAATCATCATACTCCAAAGAATGTATATGTCTTGTAATTTGGTGTCTGTGATGTTATTTGTTGAATAAATAATAGGAGATATGCATATTAAGTTTCCGCCCCAACTGCATACCTGATTGCCTAGTCTCGCTTGGTGAGATATGGCGAGATACGGGTGTGGGGACAAGAGGATATTACTAATATTTTGGAAATGCAGCATACTTATTAAAGGCATATGGAATTTTTTCTTATACATGGCTTAGGAAATACTAGAAGAATGCCAGTTTGGCATTAGTGAACTTAAATGTCTAAATAAAAATGCTAATTTTGTGAGAAATGAGCATATGGCCTGTCTGTGACAGTAATGAGACCTGCACGTCCCCCATGGTCGCCAGGCGTCAAACCATGCTTTGTGGCGGGAAATTAATATGCATACTGCGTATTGAAAGTTGACGGCAAAGCATCCACCCCATAAATGTCGATATAAGTCACTAGTTATTTGTGATAAAATTATTGTTACACTTGCATCCTGAAGTATTGGCAACAAAAAACGATCCTGCAATTCTTTATGTTTGGTTTAGTTTTTCTGTTATCCATCCTCAAAGTTTGACGTTTCAATTTTCCCTTTGATATCATCGTAAAAAAACGAAGCAAAATTTTGAAAATTGCTGAATCGTTTTTGCAGTTCAGACATTACAGAATCAAAAACCATTAACCGGATTAAATTTCTCCCAGCCATTTTCTTGGAACAACTATTCTTAGGTCAGGTTTTCGTCCTATTATCCTTTCTGAGAAAACAAGCTTCAAAGGCCTTTCATGTTGATCATTTGCCTCTGAAACAATACTGTTTGCTCAAGTGAAGCTGATATTTGTACAAAAGGTAGTAAACATCACCCCTTAACATTTGATGAGGTTGTCAATCAATTCTTGGCCAATCACATGAATCAAAGTGCCTTTGAAGCATGGAAAACATTATTCAGTGATATGTCAAGCAGCGACAGCGTCAATCTGGTTTCAAAGCATGACGTCATGGAGTCGGCTTTTCGGGCCCCTTGACCTCAAGCCTGAGAACGAAAGTTGTGTTGCCAGGTTTAGTCTTCTGCCCCCTACCTCTTCACTGCATTTTTAGGGATTGTGTTTTATTGTATTTACTTCTATCAGTATACTTTATCTAATTAGCTTGTTAGGCTTGTCTGTACACTTTACTTAGCTTGTCATTATTTTGTAGTTATTATGTCTCCCGGTGGAAGCCGGGGGACATATTGGTTTAGTGCCCGTTTCTTCTTCTTCTTCTTCTTCTTCTTCTTCTTCTTCTTCTTCTTCTTCTTCTTCTTCTTCTTCTTCTTCTTCTTCTTCTTCAACACTTGGTTTCCGTGCGATAAGTCTTCAAGGACTTAACAGAATTTGATGAAACTTGGTAGGATTATGTATCTAGGCAAGACCTAGATTGGGATTGTATTTGCGTGACCTTGACCTAATTTTCAAGGTCACAGGGTCACTTATGGGAAATTGGTTTCCGTTCGATAAGTCATGAAGAACTTGATGGAATTTGATGAAACTTGGTAGGATCATGTATCTAGGCAAGACCTAGGTTGGGATTGCATTTGGATGACCTTGAGCAAATTCTCAAGGTCACAGGGTCACTTATGTGAAATTGGTTTCCATGCGATAAGTCTTGAAGAACTTGATGGAATTTGATGAAACTTGGTAGGATTATGTATCTAGGCAAGACCTAGGTGGGGATTGCATTTGGGTGACCTTGACCTAATTTTCAAGGTCACATGGTCACTTATGGGAAATTGGTTTCCGTTCAATAAGTCATGAAGGACTTGATGGAATTTGACGAAACTTGGTAGGCTTATGTATTTAGGCAAGATCTAGGTTAGGATTGTATTTGGGTGACCTTGACCCAATTCTCAAGGTCACAGTGTCACTTATGTGAAATTGGTTTCCGTGCGATAAGTCTTGAAGAACTTGATGGAATTTGACGAAACTTGGCAGGATTATGTATCTAGGCAAGACCTAGGTTAGGATTGTATTTGGATCACCTTGAGCGAATTCTCAAGGTCACAGGGTCACTTATGTGAAATTGGTTTCCGTTCGATAAGTCATGAATAACTTGATGGAATATGATGAAACTTGATAGGATTATGTATCTTGGCAAGCCCTAGGTTGGAATTGTATTTGGATGACCTTGAGCGAATTCTCAAGGTCACAGGGTTACTTATGTGAAATTGATTTCCATGCGATAAGTCTTGAAGAACTTGATGGAATTTGATGAATCTTGGTAGGCTTATGTATCTAGGCAAGACCAATTTTTGGATTGTACTTGGGTGACCTTGACCTAGTTTTCAAGGTCACAGGGTCACTTATGGGAAATTGGTTTCCGTGCGATAAGTCTTGAAGACCTTGATGGAATTTGATGAAACTTGGTAGGCTTATGTATTTAGGCAAGACCTAGGTTGGGACTGTATTTGGATGACCTTGAGCGAATTCTCAAGGTCACAGGGTCACTTATGTGAAATTGGTTTCCATTTGATAGGTCATGAAGAACAGGATGGAATTTGATGAAACTTGGTAGGATTATGTATCAAGGTATGACCAAGGTTGGGATTGTATTTGGATGACCTTGAGCGAATTTTCAAGGTCAGAGGGTCATTTATGTGAGATTGGTTTCTCTGCAATATGTCTTGAAGAACTTCATGAAAATTGCTACAGTAATGTATCTAGGTGAGAGCTAAAATAGGATTGTAATTTTCAAGCAAACTTGGTCATTTGTAATTTGTTATCACCTGTGGCTTATTCAGAGACGTAAGTGTTCGACCGGGAGACATTTGATTTTCTGTTGGAAAATCAGTCTGTTCTAGTTTTCTCAATGAGTTTCATTTCTCTTTCCAACCTGAGTTTTGTATTGCTATTTTGTGTGTTTTCTCTTCTGTTCACGTTTATGCTCATTTTTGATATGTTTATTTGTACTTTTATCTCCTCATCCCTGGGGTTCGATAAAATATTATTATGTAAGTGGGTATTGTTGATTAAAGTACCTTCTTTTTCCATGCCTCTCTTTTGTGTGCAGGACCATTAGGGTAATCCATCACGGCACGGCCTTTGAAGGTACATCGTCTGACAACTCTCGCTCCTCCTGAACATTTAAAGTTTCCCTTTATTAGAAAGCAAAACAAGCAAGATAACTATAAAGTAAACCACTAAGGGTATGATATGTTAGCATGTTTGCATCTTTTCCCTGCCCACAAACATACTTTTGGCATGCCGCCTGATTTTGCGGTGCTGCCATGATACCACTTTCCTTTTGCCATGGGCTGTTGATACCTGCAGCCAGGTGACAGACTGTTAAGTATGATTGATGGGTGGCATTGTTTTGTTTTGCGATTGGAAACCAAAAGAATGACACATGTACGTTCGGATGACACATGGACGTTTCCCATATTTCTACTTTAGTAAAAAGCTTGAAATTTTGACAACTTTTAGAAAGGACATTCATCTTGTAAAAACCGTTAAAAAATTTCAAAATGGGCCATGCAAAAGTGTTTGGTGTCTTACCTGACCTTAAAGATTATATTGCATGCTATTTGATTCAGTGGATGATATAATGTCTACAGAAGCTTTGATGCAAAAGTCATAGCAGAACTCATTGGACCCACCCTCTCATTTTTGAAAAGGATCAATTACCAGGGATTGTCTTGGATTAGATTCCTAGCACACTGTATATTCATTTGATGTTATAAAGAGAATAATTCCATCAAATTTCTAATTTAAAAAAGGAGAAGTTTTTGCAACCAGTTATATATATCCACTGTGTAGACCAAATGACCATGAACATCATAATCCTCTTGTTATGTGTGTTCCTTGTAGGTTTCAAGTGTTCACTGCCGCATGCCAGACACTGCAACAGAAGGAACTGAAGTGCAAATGGTACCAAATGTGCCTGCTATTTTAGAAGGTATGAAAACGTTAGGAGATGGATTGGTCAAGTTTGTAGAAACCAGGACTAAAAAGTTAACAGCTACATTATGTAACTGGGCAGAGAACCAAACGGGACAACATTTAGACAGCTGGAAGTAAAAAGTTCAATGTGACAGTCGTTCCTTACTGGCAAAATATGTTACATGTATCATCTAATCCATTGATCTATTCATTTCCCATTTCCATACATTGTTGTATGCAGTTCTTGGATAATGAAATTAAATGGAAGATAAATGCGTGAAGTATGAGCAAATTATACATTTGTATCAGATATTTTTATGTACCGTGATTACAGATAATAAACTATAAAATGTGCATACCATGTATGTTTTTATTTTCCAGTTTTTTCTTTTTTTATAGTTCCCATTTAAGTATGTAGGAAAGAACATGTATCAAAGCTCCATTAACATTAGGGTTATTTTGTACAAAATGGCATTTTTGGTGTGTCATGACTGGTTGGTAAATTTTAAATGTTGATCCACATCTTTGCACCCAAGACGCTTAACGGAAATAGATGTTGACAGAACTGTCTGTTTGAGATATATATTCTAAAGAGTATAGTCTTACTTCACCAAGCACAGGATAGTTTGCACTAATTTCAGCATTTTCCAGTCTGATGAAAGTGCAAGATGCTGAAACCATTTCCTGGCTAGAAGTCTGGGTCAGCAGCGATGGAAGTTGTACTGTTCAATAATTCACAAAACCCAGCTTCTTTTAAACAAATTCCAGGGTACTGTACATAAAACCTTGAGTTTTGTAACAACACCAAGTTTTTCTTGCAAATCCCAGGGTTTTGTAAACTACCCAGAATAACAGAACTAGGTGCACTTGGGGTATGCTATTGTGATAGGTATTATCTATACATACTTCAAAATCTTTTCATAATGAAAATTTGAAGCAGACATTTTGCCTTCAATTCCTTTTGGATGACGCGAGGAGAAAAAGGGTTAATGGACGTCAATGCTGAGCTAGGATACAGTACACATAGAAGTAGAAACTACATGTAGATCAAGAAAGCTAAATTGCTGTAGTTTAGTTTGACATAAGAACCTAAAACTGCAGAAAAAGGGTTAATGGACATCCATGCTGAGCTAGGATACAGTACACATAGAAGAAACTACATGTAGATCAAGAAAGCTAAATTGCTGCAGTTTATTTTGACATAAGACCCTAAAACTGCAGCAACAGAACACTGAAAATCTGATGAGTCTTCTGTCAGGAATTTTTAGTTCTGCTGACCAAAGGTCGCAGAGCTCATGCGACCGCTCATGTCTGTCCGTCCGTCCAACACAAAGGTGATAAGAAACAACTGCACAAAACTCTGTTGAAATGTTTCCAGAGATATGACTAAATACCTAATAAATACAACACTTAACTCAAAAACATTAGTGAAATTGTGTCAAACTGGAGCTTCAAATGACAAAGTGTAGTCCTCAAAGTGTTTAGAGTGGTAAGAGGGAAAGTACCTAAAGTATACTTAACCCACCCAGAGAATTTTCTCTTCTCCGTCTTAAGTCTGAAAACCATGATCGTACTCACTTTTTGCAGGATTTCTTTCTTTTTAATCTTCATCCAGTATAGTGGAAGAGGTGGCTTCCAGCTAATACCTTAGTACACTTTACTTTTTAGTACCTCCGGTCAACTTTATGGTGCTAACAATTGTATTACTATTTACCTGTTTATACCATTGTCGGTATGGTGGAATAGTGTATGAAACTTCTAAGTTTCAAGGAGACATCCATCAACTTTTGCTCGTTGGCGTGAAACAGTCCACAGTTTTTAAGTTAGCCCAATATAACTTTCAGGACTTAAAGGGTGTATGAAAATCTAGGCCGAGTTCGATATTGGTGGCGCCACCTACATTACTATGTAATATAGGGGTCAAAATGTGAGAATCTTGTGAAGATTCTAGCATCTTTAATATTTGACGGATTTTCACCGAATTTGGTGGGATTGTGGGGGAGGTCAAAGTCTTAAGTTTGCTAATGATACGAGTGGCGCCACCTGTAATTTGATGGAAATTATGAGCCCAAATGTGTTTTAAGATGTAAAATTCCATATTTGGAAAAGTAATTGGATTAGACTAGCCAAATTTATAGGATATATAGACCATGGCCAACCTTGACATATTTTTGTGAGTCGCCATGCCTGATAAGTTGAAGCGGTGATTTTGTAATGGCTGGGTGTAGGTTGGACATCAATGGCGAAGAGAATTGAGCCTCCAGATCAAAATTGCACTTGATTACATTACACATAAAACTAGTTGGTGACCTGCTTTTTGGGTCACTGTGATCCAGTAATTATGGACTTTGGCGCTTGTCCAAGATTATTGTTTTTCGTCAATAACTCAAAGTGATTACCTGATTTGAACAAACAGACTATATATGGAAAGCTGGATGTTGGACGCATATTTCGAACGTGGCAATTTTTTAATCCAAGTTGAAGGTCAAGGTCAAATGGCCAGTTTGAATGTTGGGGTCATCTCGACAATGATTTGCACCCCACAATTCTTGAGATAGGCCCATATAACATTTAGGCGTATAAAGTGTATAAAAATCTTTGTCGACATTAATGTTGGTGGCGCCACCTATAGTATTATGTACTATACAGGTGAAAATGGGAAAATCTTGTAAACACCATACTCTGCACAGTTTTCCAATTAGTCCAATAAAACTTTCAGGACTTATAGGGGGTATAAAAATCTAGGTTTTTATATATATTGGTGGCGCCATCTAAAATATTATGCAATATAAGGGTCAAAATATGAAAATTTTGTCTGAACACTCAGCATATTTAATTTTAGGCAGATCTTCGACAAATTTGGTGGGATTGTGGGGGAGGTCTAAGTTGGTAATGATACCAGTGACACCACATATAATTTGATGGAACTTATAAGCCAAAATGTGTTTTCAGATGTAAAATTCCATATCTTGAAAATTAATTGGATTAGACTTGCCAAATTTATATGATATATAGACAATGTCCAAAGCAAGAATCATATGTAATATCAGTGACATTGACGTATTTTTGTAAGGTCACCATGCCTGTAAATTTGAAAGAGGTGATTTTGTAATGGCAGGGTGTAGCTTGGACTTCAATGGCAAATTGTCAGCACAGCACCAGATAGGCCGATGGGCCTCTTGTATTACATGATCTGGGTGTCCTTGATCTTGTATCCCAAGGTCACTGAAGACTTAAAGTTAACGACTCACTCGTTGTTGCCTTGGCACATGCAACAAATTGTATATATTCATCACAGGAGTTGCACAAATAAGCTATGATAACATGTGGAGTGAAGTGTCATCTGGTGTCCAATGTTTACATTAAGCTTTATATGTTCAGAAGCCACTTGAGGATTCCTAGCTTTGAAATGAACAGGTGCAATATAGCCAAGATGCCAGCAGAGCATTTGGCCCATGGGCCTCTTGTTGAAAAATTGCAAGTTGTGTTGTGTGGGGTTTAGCTGTGTGCCAGTTCCAGTTGTTTACTGGCCTGTGCGTGCACTTTGGGCCTTATTGAACTTTAGGGGACACAAGCCCCAATAGGTGAAATCCCACTATGATGTCTATCTTCTTACCTAAAGTGAAGATTATTGCGCCACAGGCCGTATGGTAACATTCCTGTCTGTTTTTCTAGTATAATATATGTTTGTGCTGCAGGCATTGTGTCATTAAAATATAAAAAAAACCTCAAATTTATTCTGTGAAAGCATGGATGGAATTAACGCATCCGCCATTTGCACATGCTCCGAAAGACTTTTGACTTATCCTGAACTTTCATCAGAACATTGAACCATTATTAGTCCTATAAGAGCTCGGGACCCCTAAAGTTCGATTAGGCCGCACTTTGGCTGCATGCAAGTTTTGTGCTGGCTGTGTGTGCACTTGGGTTGTACGTGGGTGATGTGTTGGCTGGTGTGCACACACCTGCATGTGAGGCTGTTTGTAGGTTGTGTGCTGGATTGCTTGTATCCAAAGGTAAAAAAAAAAGGTAGCTTGACAGACACAGAGAGAGCGATTGAGCTGGAGACTAAGATTGGTAGCCAGCGATGAGCTAGCTACAAAGGTTTAGAGTGGAGCCACATATTTGTACTTCATGTTCTTCACAGGAATACATGAACGGATTGTTCTCCTTGGTGTACAGATCCTCGACATTATTATACTTGTGCTTGCAATTAAACTAAAATTAGAAACTTGCATGCTTTGTAGAACTGAAGGCAATATTCAAACTCTGGCATATTTATAATTTCTTAAAAATTAACCAAACTGAAAAAATGATAGGGGAAAGCAAGAACAGAAGCTTCTGCTGCTCTCCTGTAGAGGGCATTTCAATCATTCAGGACTAGAGTTGTGTATTCCCATAACTTTAACAGTGTAATTGGAAATTGTGACCTCTCCCATTAATCAGGTTAAGTTTGCCTGTTGACAAGTTCAAAACGTAACTGTTAATGGACAAGGGACAACTACATGTCCTACAAGCTTGCAACCTTTAATACTGACAAAGTAAGCTGACCGAATAATTAAAGGTTAATGTCAAGGTCAGAGGGATACCTGACAAATTTGGTTTCCATGTTTACCCTGTATCTTCTGAATTGCAGAGTTCAGTTGTAGTGAAACTGAGTAATCTTTTGAAAAAAAAATGAAGACTAAAATATTTTGTGTCACAAAGCAGTGCTTTTTCAGATTAGAAAATGGAGCATTTACTTGGATGTTGACTCTTGCTATGCAGTAGATGAGGTACAATTTACTACACAGCAGCGAATATGTAAATAAGTGAAAGCAATTTGAATTGAAGGGCATACGGTATTCATCTTAATAAGCGCACAGTGGGCTATGAAAAAATTCATCCACAAAAGCTGAAAAAATGTAGATTCTAAGTGTAACTAGAGATAGTCATCGCGCGCCACAACAAATATATCCCCCCGCATGGCGCACTGTCTCCCAATTGAGTAATCATCTTTAAGAGCCAACTTTTGTCACAATATTAGTGCTATCTTTCCCATGTTACTGAATCTCTGTTGCAAAGTTTGAAGACAACCTGACCATTAGTTTTAGAGAAAAAGACAAAAATCTGTTATCGTTACCAAGGGGACGAACAGACAGGCGGTCAGTCAGATGGACAGACTGACCACCTAAGAAAAATCTCTCGGGTCTATAGACTACTTGAACCAAATAGGGGTCACAGGTACAAAGATATGGCTGTTTGAACCAGGATATTGCCTAACGATGTTTGTTAATTAACTAGTTTATTAATGATCACAGGAAGCTAGTTTTCGTACTTGACCTGGTTCATCAAAAGTTGCATCACTAACCAAAATTTCGTGGAGCTACATGCAATTTATTTTCTTAGTTATCAGGGTAATGTCCTCGATCTGGAGGTTGCCTAATGGTTCAGATCTGGAGGTTGCCTAACGATCTTTGATTAATTAATTAATTAATTATCACAGGAAGCTAGTTTTTGAACTTGACCTGCTTCATCATAAGGTGCATCAATAACCAAAATTTGGCAGGGCTACATGCTATACTTTTTTAGTTATCGTGGTAACGTCTGGGGGTTGCCTAACGATCTCTTCTTAATTAACTGATTAATTAATGATTACAGGAAGCTAGTTTTCGAACTTGACCTGCTTCATCATAAGGTGCATCACTAACCAAAATTTGGCGGAGCTACTTGCAATTTATTTTTTTAGTTATCACGGTAACGTCGTCCCGATGGACAGACGGACAGACAGATGGCGGGCAAATGGTCACAAAACTAATATATCCCTCGGATCCTTCGGACGCAGGGGATACTTCCACTTGCTTGAAAACTATGGGATATTTTGGGGGTCCTTTCTTTGAAAAAACAAAAACAAAAATGGCGGGGGCACTTATTAGGGAGTGTGCGCTTATTAAGATGAATACGGTATTTTGTATCTTCTCAGCGAGCATGTACACTCGTTATTGTAGAAATGAATACTGTGTGATCCCTTTTCATACAGAAAGTCCCAATTGTACAGGTACCAGTCCACCCACTTTTGAAGCAAAGTGAGTTCAGGCTTCCTTGTTCCCAATCCTTTCCAGCTCCAAGCAGCTGGACGTAAATTTTGCTGGAGTCTCATGCTGTTATAGAAAAAACTTGGATCAAGAACTGCAGGCAAGACCTGCCATAATGGTACACCCAGGAACAGGCCAGGAACTTTCCCTGGCACAGGTTGGGCACATTTACCCAACCTGTGCCAAAGAAAGCTACATTGACTCGGGTCTTACTCTGTCCAGGGCAGCGTGCACTTTCAGAGCAATCTGAGATTGCAAGACAATGCATGGTCATGCTTTGTGTGCGAACTGCTACAGGTAAATACGTATCAGGACTGTCTTGAACACAAGCCTTCCATACCAACATCAACAAGGTATTCAGGCAAAACGCAATTTTACCAAGATACACAGTTGTTGCACACCCTGCATATTGTCAGGCACCTGCGTGACAAACGGGGACTTAACAGCGTACCTTCTACCCTTGACGAGCCTCCAATCATGTTTGTTCAAGTGAGGAACACTCTGGCACAGGTACGTCAATGTCGGATGATTCAGTCCCCTTCCCTTTTGACGCAAAATGGTATGAAACAGACCACGCTTTTGTGGGTCATAAATTTTATTCACAAAGTGGTTGTCTTGAATAAATAGTCAAGCAATTAAAAATAAACTTTATGTCCTACCTGGCTTCTTGTAAAATTGTCTGTACACAGCTTTAATATTTTTTTCACACTTATACGAAGTTCCTCTTGCACAAGCAGTCGCATCAAGCATAACATTCATGTACATTGTAAAGGGTTCATGTCAATGTCTCTACAAGGACTCTCAATCTATAAATATTGTAACAACAGATCACTATCCATTCCTATGATTCAAAAAATGAAGTCCACTTCAAATCGGCAATTTGACGCCTACTGACGTACAATTTTTTTTTGCCCCATCTCAGCTACCAAAACAACTATTTCCTATGCAACCAAACAGAAATGCAACAGGAAGTGTGTATGCCTATTAACACTTTTTACAACACTTTGAAGATATGGCAAGGCCATAAAGACCATTGATCATTCTTGTGATGTCACGAACAGTGTACATCAAATGACGTTGAAGGATATTTCTTGATTGGGCCATCAGTTGGGTTGATGATAACTCAAAATTAATTATTCTGATGTAATAGAAAAACATGCATTATTTTTGTCCGACATCAAATGAAACTACACTAAAGCAGTTATCTGTGAAGCTTGTGCAAGCATCCTTGTGAGTTACAGCTGATGCCCCAGAGAAATGTGTCCTTTGAAATAATTAGCTGTCGGCGTTTGTGTGTTACGTTCGTCCTGTCCACGTGTCCTTTCCAACAACAGGGATTCAGATAGGGCAGAGCCCTGCTTCCCCATTGTGTTCACTTTTGTGAATAAAATACGTTTAAACCAATTAGCTGTTCGGTATTCAAAATACCATTTGTCAAAGTGTTCAAAATTCACAAAATACACTCCTAAACACAATATATGCTGTGTTGGACCTCTGAACATATAAACTGACTTTTACAACAACAAATATCTTGCATCTGAAGAACAGGAAAGTCGTCTCAGTTGAGTGTGATACTCTTGTAGATAAAGTTTCTGCCGCAGCCTGTTTTGAGTTATAATGTCAACAGCTGTGTTCTTCTGACTGTTCTGTCCCTATGTGACAAAAGTATTTGAGACGTGGCTTCAAAGTAAAGCAAATATGCAGAGTTTCTGATGCCTCCTGAGTTGCTACTTTTCCTGGCCTCGTCAACAACAAAAAAAATGATCTACAAACTTGATGATGTTTTGACCTTCTGATTTTCTTCATTATAAATTGAAGGAAAAGAAAGTAAAACTTTCATTTATTTTATAATCATGTGGATCCTTTGTAGCTTGTCTTGATTCAACTGACATGTTCGTTTCAATGGCGTCAACTGTTTCTGACGACGACAAGCCCTCCATATTTAATTTTGCATTGACATCAAACTGAAGACTTTGTTCTGTAGCATTAGCTGTGGCAGACTTCTGTGTTTTGGATTTCAGTTCTTCCATTTCCTTTTTGAGTATCTTTAGACATAGAGTTTCATTATATTGCATCTGTATTTTGTAAATGGTCTTTTTCTTTCGGCACCCCTTTTGCCAATGGACTCGTGCCATAACCCTCTTCTGTTTGTGTGTTGTCCACTTCAGGATGTAGAAGGTTAAGTGATCGCCCTGAAATTGCAAAAATCAAATAAGATATTTAAATTTGTTTGCATTTCGGAGCTTGAGATGTTTTTTTCAACTGACTGACCACCACTTTTGCCTCAATTTAAGACAATTACTGGGACAAATCTGCATAAAACTCAGAATTTTTACTTGTCCTGACCAAAAATTACTCATGGCAATATGGCTCATCTTAATGTCAAGCCCTGCATTTTAGAATATTGTGTTATTTAACTACAACATTTTTAAAAACAATTTATTATAAATCCCATTCCTTTAAAGATGTATATTGCAGAATAAGCAGTATTGAATCTCTCTTGTGTCATATTTTCCACACCTACACGTGTCTGTACCTAACATGTCTATAACAGACTACTATTAATGCCCGTATTTTGTTCCTTGTTTGGATCGTACAAAAATTATCAATTTCAAAAGTGAACTTTCATAAAACTGCTGGGTTTGTTTATTTTTTAATTTTCTGCATAACCACTTTCACATCTTTTCTTAAAGCACAACAGATACACTTCCTACCTGCTACTGGTACATGCGTCCCTGCTGGTAGGGACGGCTGATTGATGCCAAATGGATTGATGTTTGGGACGATAAGCAGAGCAAATGACAGCATCATGCTGTCATTTGCTTATTGTCCCGAACATCAGGACCTGTAAATGAAGGGAAACATAACAGTGACATGCTGGTGTGAAGTTGTTTTGTTTGGGAATCCGTTATTTTCACCATTGTAAACATTGTATGCATACAGAGTTATCATACAATAAGCAATGCTCTTATGTACAGTCATGCTCACATTGAAGACAGTGCCACCTGACAAGAAAATAAACATTTTACCTAATCTCAGTGTTAGGGGGAAGTTTTGTTTCCGTAAAGTGTTCTAATTCAGAACGGACATTCCCCAGATGTTTGTTTCAATGGTAAGAGAATTTTGAAACATCAACATTTCTGATGTACATAAGCTTCAAAAGCATATATGTAATTTGAAAGAAAAAATAAAATGAAGTGCACTTTCTTGAGAAAGAAATCAACAAAATAGTTTGTCAGTGTGCACACTCAATCGGTTGGTTATTTCGAACCAACCCTGAATACCGTGATGCATGGAGCAATCGGTAAACTGTAGAAACACCTACCATTATACATGTGCCAGTTTGTGCAGGCCTCTGAAGTAGTGGTAACAAGAGCTTGTAACTTCTTCAATTGGTCCAGTAGAGACCTGCCAAAATTTTAGCAAACAATCAGTACAGGCACTGTGTAATGCAAATACTGCTACTCCAAACAATGGATAAAAAAGAATGTTGTGGACACTCAGTACTTCATGTAACGTGTGTGTATGTACCTTTGGGCGGCTAATCACAACTGAAGTTGTGTTCATCTGCATGACTATAACAATTCCAGATTAAAATGCTACACATAAAGACCTTTATTCGAGTACCCATGTGCTTTAGTATCACGGAAAAACAGAGCAGCACAAGTCAACAGCTTTCCTTAGCACACTTTGGGCACATTCAACCAAAGGGGTGTCACACAATGCTGCTTGGCACAGTCCTGAACCCAGCATTAGCCCTTTCGTGCTCAAACCGCACAAAGGTGACCACACTGTTGTCTGTAGTAATGTTTTTACATAAATTTCTCGTCCTTAGAAAACATTTTTGCCGAGGTTTGAATGCAAAACCATTCATGATGGCACGCCCCAGGTCAATAGCTTTCCTTGCAGCGGGTTGGGCACAATGCACCCAACCTGCCGCAAGGACAGCGATGACTTGGTCATACTCTGACCAGGAATGGGTTAAAAATAGTTGAGTAACTGATCGTTTTACAAATACATGTATCAACAGAGTCTCGTATAGTCAGTACATATACCGATAGACACGGTAAACATAATTGATCTTATGAAATTTGGTTTTCAAGATGTTCTAGATGTCTGGCATATCCAAATTATGTGTTAGACATTTTGTTATTCCTAGTATATGTATCAAACTTCCATTTTACAGCTTCACTGTATCAACATAGCATTTCATGATATAAAAGACTGAAACTTTTTTTCTTTTTGCTGTTGAGAATTTGCTGAAAATGTATGATTTGGGGACTTTGTGTGTGTGTGCTTCACTGGATCAACATAGCATTTCATGATATAAAGGACTGAAACTTTTTTTCTTTTTGCTGTTGAGAATTTGCTGAAAATTTATGATTTGGGGACTCTGTGTGTGTGTGTGTGCGTGCGTGCGTGTGTGTGTGTGTGTGTGTGTGTGTTTTACTTCCACATTTTGACTGTGTGTGTGTGTGTGTGTGTGTGTTTTACTTCCACATTTTGCTTTTCCATGTCTTTCATTTTCTTGTGTTGTTGTAAGTTTTGTTGTGTGCACACCTTGACTCTCTTCTCAAGTCCCTCTATGTAACCTTGCTTTCGCTTCCTGCTCTCTTTTGCGGAGATCTGGTAAGAACAAGTACATGTATCAACAGAGTCTCGTTTGATCTTGAAGACCTTTAAATACTGTAGATGTACTTATTCTCATGTGTATCAATTTTCACATTTAAGGCATTAAATTGAAGTTTTGATTTCACTGCAGTATAATTCCTATTTAAATTGATGTTAAAATATAATTTCATCTTATCAATGTTTACATGATTTTGTCACATCAAGGAAATAAAAATAAGGGAAAGTACATGTCATGATCGCAATTATACCAAATCCCAAAGCATATGCAGTTGTCCCTCTTTTGAGAAACCACTCCATTGAGAGACCACCTGTCTTGACCTCCCATAGGGAGGTCTCTTGAAGACGGACTACTGTACATGTAGTTCACTGTGAATCAGCAGACAGAGTGAAGCGGACTTTTTCTCACCTTATCCCTAATCTTCCTCCTGACAGCTTTCAGAACGCGCTCCTCCTCTTTTGTGAGTGGCATGTCTGTACGTGGGCTCTGTACATAACCTTTGGCAAGCAGTTCCTTCTCCCCATCAGACAGTCATAACTCTGGCACCTGCATACGATTATCAAGATGACATTATAACAGGTGCTTTCTCAGTCCTTAGAACACGTACTAACATAGGATTCTGCAGTATGCTGGTTTCATGAATCACTTAATTCTTTCACTGCCAATCATGTCTAAGGTAGGTGTACTTAAGTCAGACAAGTCTGAATTATCATTAGGATCCCAGATCCATATTCCTCTAGTTGCAGAGAGACTACCCCAGGTCAACAGCTTTTCTCGGCGCACATATTGCGCGCAATGCACCCAATGCATGCCCAGAAAAGTTGTCGACTCAGTCCCAAATATGGCACTGAAAGGGTTTGTATACAATATCTAATTCCAAGTGGGACCCTCTTGTAACTGTTGCAGTTAAACTAATCCAGCATATAGCTAGGAAAGATGATTTGCTGCATAGCAAATCAGTGTGTGTGTCTTCAAAGCATATTGGTTTGGCAATGTACAATTATTCCATAAAAGAGGAGTAGAAGTTGGAATGGCATCTCTATCTATTATAGCTTTCAAGTTATTCAAGATTTAAAATTTCTAATGGTGCTTTTTTTACATAATTTAAATTGCTATAACTTGTATTTTTAATTCATTAGGTGATTAGGTGCCAATGGTCAACAACCCCCTAGTCGAAGTTGGAATGACATCTCTATTATACTGTTGAAGATATTCAAGATTTAAAATTTCAAATGCCCCTAATTTGCATAATTTAAAACATCTTCATTTCTCTGTATAAAACAGTCAAACTCCTTGTATGGAAGTACAATCATGTCAAGTTTGGAGTTTCTATGTATAATAGTGTCCGAGAAAAGTGTTGGACAAATTTGCTGGTATAGAAGAAAGAAAGAAAGAAAGAAAGAAAGAAAGAAAGAAAGAAAGAAAGAAACAAAGAAAGAAAGAAAGAAAGAAAGAAAGAAAGAAAGAAAGAAAGAAAGAAAGAAAGAAAGAAAGAAAGAAAGAACAGTATGTCTGCGTTGGCACACAGACATGATAGAATGCATGAGCAGGGATCTTGAGCATTTCCTGGACTGTGTAATTGTATATAAATAATGTAGCCCAAAATGTTTTTTCTCAGAGCCACTGAACTGACTGGTGTCCAGAAAGAAAACTTTAACTTATAATTAAAGTACCAAACAGACATAGCTATTCAATCAATGCAGCCAATGTTTATATGACAAAATTAACTCATTCAGTGATGAACCCAAAGGATATGCTCTTTGCTAATTCTTTCAAATTTGCATTGCTAATACAATGTGTGAAACAAATAAAAAAAGGTCAGAATATCACAAATTATGAGCAGATGTTATATTCTATTATGATTTTCCGAAATGTTAAATCAGAACCCCCTCATTTAAGAGATATGAATACTCAGTATATCCCTTTGATACAAATTTTACTGACAGTAAATGAAGACTTCTGTCCTGAATGAGTCCAGGGATGCGGCATTTTCAAAGGGTCATTTTGATGTCACATCTTGTAAAATATATACCAGGATTATGGCTTGTTTGCAGTTTAATTGAGATGTGACACCCCTGTAAAAATATCCCAAAGGTCTTACAATGTTGATAAAGGCTCTAGATTATGAGTGAAATCTATTGGGGGTAATAAAATACACATAAACTTAAGAGGAAAGGGTAGGGTTTATTTTGATGTGGTTACACTTGCCAGGACTTTGGAATAAGCTGGCCATTTGATACCAATCATTCACTGTCACTGGTCATGTGTGTTTGGTGGGGTGGCAGACACATAGCAGGGCCAGCTCCACAGTAAAATGGTGTCCCTTTAGCCGGATAATTTTGTAAAAAATCCAATTATTTGAGGCTACAAAAGTGAAAATAAAACCCATATAAATGTCTACAGCTGCACCCATGTGAACCTGTTTACAAACACCACTAATTATAGCAGCCGGGTTGAGTGGCAGGGCAAAGAGGTCAGTGATAGGCTGTTTGGCCCACCGGCACTGTGGTCACAACTAATGAGACGGCCCCCAGAGCTCAAGTTAGGTGGAATGGACTGTATACTATATAACATATTGAAGATTTAAAACTTTAATTAGCCCTCATTTGCATAATTTTGAAAAGCATGACCTCTCATTATAAAAAGGCCAGACTTTATCTATAGAAGTATAATTGTGCCAAGTTCGGAGTTTCTACGTGTTATACTTTTCAAATGAAATGTCGGACAAATTTGCCTGTAAAGAAAGAAAGAAAGAAATAAAGAATTCCTAGAAAAACAGAAAAGTGTGTGCTGACACACACACTTTAATGACCAGAGTGAGCAATTGAACAATTCCGATAATTGTGCATTCAGCCATAACTCGGCCAATTTTCATCCAATTCCAATCATGTTGTACTCAAATTGTAGGTATTGCGACACTGCACACTTAAGTTATTTACATGTGACCTCTTAAAGTCAAAGGTCAAGGTCATTTGGACTTTAAAATTTGCATGCAGCCATAAGCTTAATGGAATGTGAAGTACCAAAGGATAAAAATTGCAGCAATTTAAAATATGCTACATAGCACCATTAGAAAATTTAAATCTTGAATAACTTCAAAGCTATATACTGCATAGAGATACCATTCCAACTTCTGCTCCTGTGTTATGGAATAGTTGTACATTGCCATACTTACATGCTTTGAAGACACACACACTGATTTGCTATGCAGTAAATCATCTTTCCTAGTTAAAGTGTGTGTGTCAAAACACACTTTTCTGTTTTTCCTCGAATTCTTTCTTTCTTTCTTTCTTTCTTTCTTTCTTCTTTCTTCTTTCTTCTTTACCAGCAAATTTGTCCGACACTTTTCTCGGACACTATTATACATAGAAACTCCAAACTTGGCATGATTGTACCTCCATACAAGGAGTTTGACCGTTTTACACAGAGGAATGAAGATGTTTAAAATTATGCAAATTAGGGGCATATAAAAATTTTAAAGCTCCATATCTTCCAGACTATTGCAGATAGACACAAAAATCTAGCTTACACATATAGGTTTGAGACAACTGACAAATCCAACAGCACACAAACAAAACTTGGGGAATTTTAATGTACGCTAAATTCACCAAATTTCTCCCCAATCCACATGCAGGCTTTCAGCTGCCTCCTGTATGACCTATTGCTTGACCTCTATAGTGCCAGGCAACCATTTTACATTCATAATTAATTAGCTTGAACCTGTCTCACAGCTTTCTGTCCATGCATGTTGAGTGTACGCTTTGGAAGGTTTCGGTCTTGTAGCAAATTGCGGTGGGGGGGGGGGGGGAGGACACTCCCAACAACTGTGTAATGAGGCTCTCAATGAAATACAGAGGATCTCTTTCTGTTCATGCAAGAAACATATCTGTTGCATGTTCACACTAATGCTGGACAGAGCTGTAAGTACACCATGACTGAGACTGACCGGTCAGAGTGTCCTGGTTGCAGGTCTGTTTTACCCTGAGGCTAGAAGTGTGCTGGGCTTATCAGTTCCATCAGTCCCAAGGGATCAGACGGACTGGACTTCTAGTAGGCTAGCTGCAAATGCTTCAAAAGTGCCCTAAAAATAGGTGCAACCCCAACCAAAGGTATAACAAAACACAACCTACATCAAAATGTGCGCACATGTCTCCTCTTTACAGAAAAATAGGTTGTGGAGTCCGGAAAGCGTTTTTTGGTATGTTTACACGCCCGTTTCTAAGGCAACCTCTATTGTTTGTGGAAAATGAGTACTTTTCACTAATTTTCTAATATCTGCCTTAATTTTGAAGATAACCACCTCAAATTTCATCAAAAGGTAGCACTAACCTTCTTCTTTCAACAGGCATGAAGTTTTTAAAAATTTATTTGATTAACATCCTTATTATTATAATTATAAGCAAAATTTTGCCATCTATTTGGCAATATAAATACCTCTTTTTGTTGATGTTGTTTGCTGCAGTTGCCAAATTACCAAAAATGGGGATAAATGTTAAATGATGAAGGTAATATATATCCAGGAATATACTGATACCAAATTTACTGGAGTATATGAAGTGGACACCATCACACGTTTGCAAATTAGGCTTCAAATGTTGGGGTTTTTGAAGCCATTCTAGAGATGTATATCACACATTATGTGCTGTACCAATGCAAAAAGGTTACATTTCCTTGAAAAGTGCTTCAAAGCATATAGAACATAGAATTCCAATCGTCTTATTAGCATTTTTTGTTCACAGTTATACTGAAATTTTATGGGTCCGCCACGGGGGGGGGGGACATTATGTTTATGGGTTGGCTGTCTGACCAGCGTGAGCAAAAGTGTTTTCTCCAGAACGCATTGTTGGAATTTGAGCAAATTTAGCATATATATTACCGGAAAATAATATGAAGTGAATACAATTTAGAAACCCTATCATTAAATTTATGGAAATGAGGTCATCTTCAAATTCGGATTTTATAATTTATGTGTTGTGTTGTAGAGGCACCAGAAAGAACAAATCTGGGCACATTTCTTTGACTTCCAAAGTCCATGTCGGATTCTAACTCTGGTATGTGATTGTCTCATCATCAGTGTTATTGAAAATGACTGTGTATATTGTCAAAATGTGTTGCATGATTGATAATATACACGTGGTGAACTAGATTATTTTCCAAAATGAAGCTTGGACCTGGTAAGAACACCCACGTTTTAATGTATTTGCAGGTTAGATAAATTTGTACCGTGAACCTAAAATCATGAACCTTGAACCGCCATCCAAGAAGCCACCCCCAGCCAAGCTAAATCCCTATACCTGTGTTTTATGTAGCAAAGCTCTCAACAAAGGAGAAGAGACTGATTACAAAACTACTTTGGACAAGATACGATATATGCTTGCCTCCACCGCAGACCGATCAGCTGCTCAACTACCGCCTACTGAGGATGCATTTGAGCAACAGGTGAAAAGGGCACAATACCAATGTACCATCTGGTGCCACAATGGCATATGGCTCTAAAAGCACTATCATTTCGAGACATAATACAAATCAATGAATATTTGGGTCTTGCTGATTCAGAACACACATTTCCGCATTTTTTTTTTTGGAATTGTGTACGCTTACACAACAACTATTCGAAAACCAGATTCTAATAAGAAAAAATTTGATCAAAGTTTTGCAGCATTCCTTTCAAACACAAAATTATTGATTCACAAAACATTCAGTCCCTTTTCAAATTGAAATTTGTTCGTAACATGATTCCCAAGGAGTGCAAAATAAAAGATCCCCCATCATTTCCTATAAATATGGCAACAATATTGGACAAAATATCATGAATTACAAAAAATTTCTGGCTTCTATTATTACTCTTGAAGATATCGCAGCGAATCAAAATTGTGACTGTATGTCTAACACTAAATACTCTGATTTTGTTGATGCATTCCACAAACATGTATTTACAGGTAATTTGGATATTATACAAAATTCAAGTTTAAAAGAAATTATGAAAAAAGGTACAAATTTCGGATATGTCCCAAGTTGAACATTGACAGTATTTTTTTCAGGGTACATGTGATGCATTTGATTCCTACTGTATGAAATGGGCAAAGAAAGAAAAAAAATAGAATTTCAGAAATTTGAAGCATGGTTATCAAACATGAAAAAAATCTTCAGAAAAAGAATTGATCGTTACAAATCCCACATTAAGAATTTCAATACGTATATCTAAAACAACATGAAATTTCAAAAGCAGTCAAAGAACTGCAAGAAAGTTTTGTAGTCACTAACATAGATAAGGCAGGGAACAATCTTGGGATCATCTGCAAAAAGTATTATCTGGATGTTTTGAAAAAAGAACTTGGTATAAACAATATTTCGGACATAAGAGGAAATGACATATATAAATTACACAAACAATCCATTGATAATTTGATAGATACACATAAAGATGAGATGAAAAGGAATTTTAATATCAAAATTTCTGAAGAGGACTCCTCTATTCCACTTTTGTTCTGGATACCCAAATTACACAAAAACCCTAGCCGTTGCTGCAAAACGTACAACAAAACAATTATTAAAAGAAGAAAGATTGCGTTTGACTGCAATTAGGAATTATTTTCGTAAATACTGTAATGCAATTTTCTAGAAACAGTGAAATAAATTGTTTTTGGAGTATTAGCAATTCTTCCGAGTTAGTATCTAAAATCAAAGATTAAAAAGCAAAAAATATCAAATGTTTTTATTTTTCTACACTGCACACAAATCTACTCATAGATGAAGTCAAAAGTTCACTTTCTGAATTTATAAGCAAAATCGTTTAACCATAATGGTAAACCATATATCAATATTAATTCATATACAAAGAAAGCATATTGGTCCCACAATTAATATTCAAAAAGTAACGTTAAATCTTACACTGTTGGAACTTTGATAGATGCTATAAAATTTCTTTTGGATAATACTTTTGTTCAATGCCGACCATTGGTTTTTCAACAAATAAAAGGCATTCCAATGGGTAGCAACTGCTCCCCTTTACTGGCAGATTTGTATTTAACCTGGCTTGAATTTAAGTATATGGAGAAACTGACGAAAAAAGACTTTCAAATGGCTACAAAATTATCAAACAACGCAAGATATATTGATGACATTGCTTTGTTAATGTACAAAATATCAGTGAAATTGCTAAAGAAATTTACCCAAAAGATATCCCTTTTGAGGGTAACAAGTCAGATGGTTTCAGAGATGTGTTTTTGGACTTGGATATTCAGGTTACTAATGACAGGTTTTGTATTAAAGTCTATTACAAAATAGATGCGTTTAACTTTGAAGAAGTTAATTATCCTTTCCCGAACATTAATATTTCGGATACTATTGAATATAATAATAAATTTTTGTCACAGATTTTGAAATTTGGTCGTATTGGTTCTAATTTCAGGACTTTGCATATAGAACCAAATTTTATTTACAATAAACTTGAGTGAAGAGGATTCAAAGATGTACTTTTGATCAAATATTTCTACAAATTTTGCTGTCAATATCCCGAGAAGGTCAGAAAGTTTGGCGTCAATAATTTTAGAGATTTTAGACTTGCCTGTTTTGCTACTTAATTTAATCTTTTGGCATCATTCTGTTTAAATGTTCACCTTTCAGGCATTTTAGGCTAGCTTGTTTTCTGTTGGGTTAAACCCCCAGGGGCTATCGGTAGCAAGTAGCCGCCTACGGCAGTTACAAGTTTGCCTAATTGAACTTGATATCTGGATAATATTTTCATTGCATTCTCTTGACTGAAATACAAATGACTTTTATTCTTTTCTGACTTGCCCTATATTTTTCCTTTAATGACGAAAGATTATTAAATAGTTTGGCGACGATAATTTACAGTTTTTATACTTGTCTGTTTTGTTACTTAACTTTATCTTTTGGCATCTTTCTGTTTTAATATTCACTTTCAGACATTTTAGGCTTACATGTTTTCTGTCAGGTTCCCCCCCCCCCCCCGGGGGGGAGGGCTATCGGTAGCAAGCTGCGGCCTACGACAGTTACATGTTTGCCTAATTGTACTTAAAATCCTCTTAAGAAAAATTGTTTTGATAACATGTTTTTGGCATAAATGCTAATGACTGTCATTCTTTTCTGACATGCCTAAATGCACATTACTTAATATTAACAAATTACTCAAAATTGACAGTATTTTCTCAAATGTCACAAACCTGACACATGATGTTGATACATTGACTTAGGGTTGGCTATGAAATAGAGCTTAATTATTTGAGGAGTAGGTGTCATCGTGGAGTTTGCTTTACATTTCTGGTGCAGGAAGTACATTGTTGCAGTCCTTATCAGGATTTCCCTTGGTTTATACAGGTGGTCTAGTTGCAACTATTTATTTTACAATCACTGGGACTGAATATACTGCCCCAGCTAGTTTCCACTTCAGTTAAACACTGGAGGATGGTTTAACTAGGATAAGCTGTCCAGCTAGAAAAGGTACATATTGGTTCAGGGGTAAGTCAAATTGTTCTAAACTGAACCTGTACTATACAAATTTGGTAATTATAGTTTGTTTGATAGGTATTCTTCTTTTATATGAAGGTCTGCATTTATAAGCAAAACTTCACGTATTTAGCTAATCCATCATTTGCCACGTTCATATTTATTCATTATTATAAGGGTTGGCTTTGCTGAATATTTAGCTTAGACAAGGAGCCGCTACTCAGAGAGACATGTACGGGTAAAAGTCTCCAAAACATGTTGAGTAGTTACCCGCCGAAGACCCTTTAATTTATTTGGGCTCATACAGCCTATGTCAAAATTTTACAGAGGAACGTGTGCAATTTGGACAATAGTACTTCTATATGTATATAGGTTAGACAGGGACAGGTTAGCTTATAGAGAGTAAAGAGTTTGGACTGCGGAATAGAATAATAAAAAGAAGGAAGTGGTTTTGGACAAAAAAACAAAAACAAAACACCAATACAACAGTCACATTCCTAACCCTAAAGGGTTGTGGGATCCCAATGGTAACGGCTGGGAAATGTCTAATGATGGCTACCTCAAGCCTTTGATATATACCAAGGAGCTAGCTCCACTGGAAGTCTGCAACCTGACTCATATGTATTGCACCGATATTGAGTGTACTGTCGCAAGAAAGTGCCATTGCCTCCAGACAGGACCTAAATGTACAGAATTATGTGCATGCTTTGGTGCAAATGACCCTTTTGACACTGAAACAGACAGTGATGATGAGGATGATGATGATGATTGAAGCTTGGGGCAGAATCTCCAAACTGTGACCATCATTGATCAGCTTTCTGTATTTAGTTTGTACATGTACTTATACTGTTTTCCTTTACTAAAAGGCATCTTGAATTATATTTTGATGCCAGAGATACATTAGTTATGTTGCAGGACTCCATGGGATGGCTCACTGTAAATTATGTGCAGGTGTGAATACATGGTACAAAGTACTATTTTACTTTATCAGTTGTATTGGCAATTGTAATGACGGTTCCCTAAGCAAACATGACATATGATAGCATTATTAGCATATTAATTAATATGCATATGGTATACTCATATAAACATGATAAATAAAACTTGCATGATTACCGTTCCTAATCATTTTGCCATTTTTTAAATAAACGAAACTATATCTTAGTAAATATAGTATGTTATCTGTTGTACAATACTTAATCGATGTAATTTCATATATTTGCATAAATTAACAAATGATAATTAGGCACTTTGAACAAGCTCTGTGTTTTGTGACTATATTAGAGCAATTACGCACATTTTGGTGTTTATTTAGCCTTTCCACAAGCAGTATCACCAAAGTTATTATTTTTAAGGACAAATTTGAGTTGTCTTAGAAATGGCATAGGTTGTCATGGAAACGGGCAGAAATATATATGATAAAACGCTTTTCAGATTCCACAACCTATTTTTTCATGAAGAGCACATATATACCTGTAAGAAAATATAGGTTGTAACTTGTTATACCTCGGGTTGGGGTATGACCCCCGAAGTGCCCTCTATGCCGCAGGTCTATAGGCAGAACAAGCCTGGCAGAGTGTACCCGCTGTTAAAAACAGACTATATACAGAGCTTACAGTCCCCAATGACTGTTTTCACATTTTGGTGAATTTTGAAAAAGTGTGTGGATTTGTGTCATCTCACTGGACACTTTCATGTCTTCGTTTTCTTGTAACCAGTGAGATGAAGCCTGTTCTTCATAGTCATTCACTGAGTCAGTAGAGTGCATGTCTCAGTTCACAGGTACATGCACATGTAGTTAAAGTGTGTGTGTCAACATACACTTTTCTGTTCTTTCTTTCTTTTTCTTCTTTACCAGCAAATTTGTCCGACACTTTTCTCGAACACTATTATACATATAAACTCTAAACTTGGCATGATTGTACCTCCATACAAGGAGTTTGACCGTTTTATACAAAGGAATGAAGATGTTTAAAATTGTGCGAATTAGGGGCATTTGAAATTTTAAATCTTGAATATCTCCAAAAGTATAATAGATAGAGATGTCATTCCAACTTCTACAAGGGGGTTATCGATCATTACGCATCTGATGAATCTAAAACAAACGTTGTAGCAATTTAAATTCCGCTAAATATCACCATTAGAAATTTTAAATCTAGAACAACTTCAAAGCTATAATAGATAGAGATGCCATTCCAACTTCTTCTCCTGTGTTATTGAATAGTTGTACATTGCCATACCAATATGCTTTGAAGACACACACACTGATTTGCTATGCAGCAAATCATCTTTCCTATTTTCTTTCTTTCTTCTTTCTTCTTTACCAGCAAATTTGTCTGACACTTTTCTCGGACACTATTATATATAGAAACTCCAAACTTGGCATGATTGTACCTCCATACAAGGAGTTTGACCGTTTTATACAGAGGAATGAACATGTTTAAAATTATGCAAATTACCAGCATTTGAAATTTTAAATCTTGAAGATCTTCAAAAGTATAATAGATAGGGATGTCATTCCAATTCTACGAGGGGTTTAATGACCAGTGTACATCTGATGAATTTAAAACAGAAGTTTTAGCAATTAAAATTATGCTAATTAGCAGCATTTGAAATTTTAAAACTTGAATATCTTTAAAACTATTATAGATAGAGATGTTATTTCAACTTCTACTAGGGGGTTGTTGACCATTGCACATGTAATATATCTAAAACAAAAGTTGTAGCAATTTAAATTATGCTAATTAGCAGTATTCAAAATTTTTAATGTTGAATATCGTCAACACTGTAATCGATAGAGATATCATTTCAGCTTCTATCGGGGGTTGTTGACCATTGCGCACCTAATGAATTAAAAATAAAAGTTGTGGCAATTTAAATTATGCTAAATAGCACCATTAGAAATTTTATATCTTGAATAATTTCAAAGCTATAATAAATAGAGATGTCATTCCAACTTCTACTCCTGTGTTATGGAACTGTGTGTACACTGCCATGCCAATATGCTTTGAAGACACACACACTGATTTGCCATGCAGCAAATCATCTTTTCTAGTTAAAGTGTGTGTGCCAACACAGACATACTGTTTTTCTAGGAATTCTTTATTTCTTTCTTTCTTTCTTTCTTCTTTCTTTCTTTACAGGCAAATTTGTCCGACATTTCATTTGAAAAGTATTTTACATAGAAACTCAAATCTTGGCATGATTATACTTATATACATGAAGCCTGGTCTTTTTGTAAAGAGGTTCAACGGTTTTGAAAATTATGCAAATTAGGGCCATTTGAAAATTTAAATCTTGAATATCTCAAAAAATATTATAGGTACAGGTAATCAATCCAACTTTGATTAATATGTTGGTTAGACTGCACATTTTTGTAATTTACATGTGACCTCCAAAGGTCAAAGGTCAATGTCATTTTCACATTTGAAATTTTCATCTAGCCATAACTCAGTCAATTTTCAACCAATTTTAACCATGTTGGACCCAACCTGTAGGTATTGCAACACTGCGTATTTTTGTAATTTATATGCAATGCCTGAAGATTAAAGGTCAAGCTCATTCAGGCCTTTTTGTTAAAACTAGCCATAAGCGTAATGGAATGTGAAGTACCAAAGGCTTCAAAGATGGTATCAGTCAAGATTCTGGGGTCCGCTTTGGTAATTGATACTTTAGCCCAGATAAGAGAGCCTGGGTTTGATATCAGGCTACAGGCAGCATGCTTGTCTGTATGTGTGCCCCTGAGTAGCACACAGAATGCCGTGTGTGACTGCTTTTGTCATGTTTACACAAGACAGACAAGACGTAACTTAAAACATTGGAACAACACATAATTAATTAATTGGGTAAGACATAACAGATTCAACTGAAAGCCACAGGAAGCTGTAGCTTTCCTTGCAGTGAGGTTGCAAGGTTAGGATATCGTACAAGCCACGGGTAGCCAGGTCAGTGTTCAATGTAAACAAAGCATGCACAAGTATGAATAGACTGACGTCTACAAGTTGTATCATGCTTACAAGACTACCTGGTTCATGAGAATGAAATGGAAAAGAATGATGACACAGTCTGTGGTAGTTTATATATCATTTCATACTATCAAAGATGTTGTCTTTCTTTTTTTCCTTTTTTCTTTTTTATGAATGTGTGCCAACAGACATATTGTTTTTCTAGGAATTCTTTCTTTCTTTCTTTCTTTCTTTCTCTCTTTCTTTCTTTCTTTCTTAATGTCTGAGTGCCAACACAGACATAGTTTTTCTTTCTTTCTTTCTTTCTTTCTTTTTTTCTTTCTTTCTTTCTTTCTTTCTCTCTCTCTCTCTCTCTACTTCCTTCCTTCCTTCCTTCCTTCCTTCCTTCGTTCTTTCTTTCTTTCTTTCTTTCTTTCTTTCTTTCTTTCTTTCTTTCTTTCTTTCTTTCTTTCTTTTTTTCTTTCCAGACAAGTTTGTCCAACATTTTATTTAAAAAGTATTACACATAGAATCTCCAAACTTGGCAAAATTATACTTCTATAGATAAAGTCTGGCCTTTTTGTAATGAAAGGTCATGCTTTTCAAAATTATGCAAATGAGGGCTAATTAAAGTTTTAAATCATCAATATTTTATATACTATAGTAGATGTGGTTCCGAGTGTATAGAAGTTTGATCATAGCAAGGTAAAGGCCATCTTAAATGTCAAGGTCATGTCAAGGTCAAAGGTCAGTTTTAGGCCAAGGTGCTATTTTTGAGGTGAAGGTTCACTTCAGGTAGAGGTCATCTCAAGGTCAAAGGTCATTTCAAGGTCAAAGGCCACTTTCGATGGCGGCTTTCTTCTAGCCATAACTTGGTCAATTTTTATCCAATTTTGATCATGTTTGGTTCAAATTGTAGCTATTGCAACACTGCACATTTTGAAAATTACATGTGACCCCAAACGGTCAAAGGTCAATGTCATCCGGACCTTTGAAAGTTTCACCCAGTCATAACGCGGCCAATTTCCATCCAATTCTAATCATGTTGGACTTAAATTGTGGGTATTGTAACACTGTTCATTTTTGCAATTTACACGTGACCTATAAAGGCTAGAGGTTAAAGGTAAAAGGTCAAGGTTATTTGAACTTGGAACTATCATCCAGCCATAAGCTTAAATCAATGTGAAGTACCTAAGCACAAAAGTTGTACCATTTAATATTTACAGCTTTTGAAGGCACACAGACAGATTTGCTTTAATGCAAATCTTCCTTTCTAGTTTCTAGTTGTTTTCGTTGGCGTCTGAAGAGCACGCTGATGTGGAATTTTCTTTTAGTTGTTGGCCGCGAGAGGGCGCAAGTGTTTTAAGTGACTCGGAAGAGACGGCATGGTCGGGATGCAAAACGTCACATCCACCAAGATAAAAATTTATCGAAGTGTAACATCCGTTTAAACAGGAAACAAAAGAAACGAAAGATACTGAAAAACATAAAGGGATAGAGATGGTGAGCATTTCAAATCATTGAACTTTGTCCATGTGTAACCTAACATCGATGCGATTCTAGACGATGCTTTCTTGATCAAAAGTTAAAACACCATAGTACCAATACCGTACGGCTATATACACCCCGGGTCAGCTGTTCTTCAGAATCCACTACCCCTATTGTTCACTTGCCGTGACTCTTAGGTGATTTTCTATTGTAGCGCCTTATTGGTCAGGAAATCGGTGGTGGATTCTAAAGAAGCTCCATTTAAAATAAAATGGGCAGCAAAGTACCCCAGCATCAATAACTTGTCAATCCGAGGTAGTTAATCCGCAATATTTAGTGTAGGCTATCACCTGAAGGTAGTGCCCTGTGAAGTACAAATTGCCAACCTGGTAGAGGTAGAGAGTATAATTAGTCAGTGTAAAATCCTTTATAAGTGTCAATAAATTTATCATTCAGCAGTTAGGAAACCTTTGAGAGAATATTTCATTGATGAAAGTGATAATGTGACACAAATTCAATGTCTCCATTGTTGTAGCCCATAATATTAAGATAATTCATCTGGAGGTTGGTTTAAACATATATATATATATTTTTTTTTTTTGATTGGGAAGAAGGGCAAGCCCTCTGTTAATCCATGGAGGTAGTAACGATGTGGTTTATATGTCCATGGTTAATCCCTCTTGAGTCTTGACAAACAATATCACAGGACAAGATGAAGCAGGACACGGTCAGTGTAGTGTTCGCTGCTGTTATTTCTTACATAATATATATATATATGACAAAATAAGGACAATAGAAACTATACTGAAGAACAATAAATGTAGGGATTTAACATAACAAAGACAAGACAGATAGCGAGGCACGCATAAAACAAATCTACTGAGCCGGCTATTTCCATCAGGAAGTTGTATGATTAGCACCAGTCATATGTGCTACAATTATATAATGACATCAAATTGAAACCTTTTAGTGTCATCAATATTATAGTCTTGAACAGCGAGAAACATCAACTTATTATTTTCAAGCTACGAGCAGCAGAACCGACAAGTAGAGCTTGAAGTGTTAAGGGAACAAAGTTTATTGTAGCTGCATGCAATTCATTGTGAGGAATTTAATATTGAGCACAAGAGAAAAAGAAATGCAAAACATCTTTGACACCAGTACCGCACACACAATCAGGCAAGTCTCTAACACCGATTTGAAACAAATGTTTGTTAGGCTGGGTGCTGCCCATATGTAGTCGAGCATGCAAAACCACAGATTTTCTTTTACGGAAGAAATGAACAGAAGGGTCTTTCATTGGGTGTAAAGAAGGAGTCTGTATTTTTCTTTTAAATTGTGACAGGGAAGGGGCATTCTGAGTATCTAAGGGAAGAAGGTTCTATCTATGTGGCAGAAGGATAATAGGACTTATCAAACAGATCTATATGAACTTTAAAGTGTAGTAAATCAAGCCGCCTGCGAGTGTTACAATTGAAAGTCATATCAGGCAACGGAATATGTGGAAATTATATGTCGTAGATAACGTGATGTTAGATTATAAACAATTTTGTACATCGAAATCAATTTGGATTTCTCACACCTTTTGGAAAGTGTCTCCCATCCAGTTTCTCCATTGAATAATTCTGTTGGAGTAGTTTTCATTGCCTTGGTGACTACCTGTGCTGCAACAAGCTGAAAGTTTGCCCACATGGTTTTCATCATCCTGTGTACAGCCATCTCATAACACGTGCACTGGCATACTCGAGAATAGGTCGCACATGAAAAGATATGTATAGTGATTCCCCTTTTATAATGCCCTTCTCACCAGAGACCACCCATCTTCAAAGGCCAGCATTGTTGTGCAGAAAATATGGTGTTTCCATTATATTCTCCCCCCCCCCCCCCCCCCGAGAGGCCATCCCTCTTATAAGGCCACTTTTTGGCTGCATTTGGGGTGGCCCTATAAGAGGGGGACCACTGGAGAGAATTTCCAGTGTCTTTGCGGTCCAGAACGTACTGTAGATTTCATAATATTCAATTGCGTTGTTGATTTTTGGAACTCAAAACTTCCATTTGAGATCTGCTTTTATTGTCAAACCCATATGCTTAAATGGCTGTGACATCTGGAGGTTGAGTGTCAAAAGTTTTTTGTAAAATTTACTGCTGCAAAGAAATCATCATAGAGTGAGGCTAGCCCAGATGGAGCCTTTAAACCATGTTTGCATTTACAATACAAACATCCCAAGCTGATGTGTTACGGAATAAAGTGAATATGATGCTCCTTTGTCAATAGGCCTACTTAAAAATGTAGCCCACATTACAAAAATATAAATAATGAAACTGCATCTACCATTCATGTTTAGGCCTACCAAAATTGAATCATAAAATAGTAAACCTCACACTTACCTACAGCGCTTGGTCTTACAACAGACCCAACTAGGCCTACTTGACGGAGTGATCAAATCAAATAGGTTACACCAGTTCTTTAACTTCAAGTAAAACGCAAATGTAACGAGTCACGTTATTAATTGCGTCACACATGAAAACTGGTCAGATCAACGTTGTCCTACTTTCAGTAATAAAAATAGGCCTTTTTATTATAAACTCGCTGTATTTCAGTCAATGCAATCATTATTAAGGACTAGTTCTGTATTAATAACTCATCAATCACATCATATTTAATGAAAATGTTTTGAAATTTCTAGGTTTAAAGAGCCAAATGAATTTAATAAACGGGTCATCAGGGGGAAACCTTCAAATGAAATTTCCGTCATTAGGCATGTTAACTGTAAATCTCGAATCGTCTAAGATCATTAGATGTATTACGGGTTAGGGGTGGGGTTGGGTTGGGTTGGGCAGTGGGAGGTTCTGTACCTTTTGGAGCAACTATTCATGTATTCATGTACTTTTTTCTTTCTTATTTTAACTAAAACCTTATTAATTATATATGAAATCTAAAATAAGCAGTTCCATGTATATATCTATGTATGACTTGTCAAGACATGACTGTAACCCTTCTTTCATTTCAGTTACAATATACCAGTATTAAACCCATCTCTATATAGGATGCAGCTCACAGCGTGTGCGCCTAAGTGTACAGAATAGTCCTTTGCATCAAATAAAATCTGGAATATCATTTAAATAAAATGTTGAATGGAATAGGGCTGAGGACATCACCTTGTCACATTTTGGAAAAGCCTTTGAAGAATACAATGGGTTGTGGAGAGATGCATTGTGGGCAAAAATGGAAGAGTTAGGCTTTGGCCTTGCAGTTGTGGGGTGTGTGGGTTTTTTTCTTGTTTTTTTTTGGGGGGGGTTGGTCTTGGTTTTGTGTGTTGTATGCATGTTTAAAGTGGATACTGACACTGGGGGAGGTCGATGTTTAATTTAAGTACATTTTAGTAAGTTTTATATTTTTAAAATTTAAAGTTTGTATTCCATTTGACCTGAGAGGAGCCATTGAAAAAATAAATGATATTTTGGGAGGTGTCAGTGGGAGTTCTGTGATTTATTCACTGAAAAGCTGTCAACAGACATAGATATGTTAATATGACTTACACTCTTATATAAAGCTGTGTGTGAATCTGTCATTGGATTGCATTTGTAGGCAAGTGAGCAGTTGGGAAGATCCATCAGTGATGAAGACTTAGAGAGTGACGCCTCCAGTGATGACCAGGAGCATGATGAGGAGTTGGGGGAAGCAGTGGTTTTTACCCACCAAGAGGGGCCGCCTACCAAGAAACAGCGACTGACCAAAGCTGAGCTGTACAAACCACCTACTAATGAAGAGATGCACCAATTGAAAGAAACAGAAAATCTGTTCCAATCTAGTCTCCTCAGAATGCAGGTTAATATATGAATGAACATTCAAGGGAGGAGGGTCAACAAAGAAGTAAATAAACATGTCAGATGACTGTGCCAGTTGACCTGTTAGTCATCAGAGCAGGCTCTTGCATGTTGCTCCTTCAAATCAAAATTCCAGCTTGCAGCAGCATTAACCGCAAAGAAGAAAGAACAGAAAGTTCCGCTCCATGCTGAGAGCTCTTCATTGAGCAAGGCTTAAATCGTGTATTCCCAGTACCTTCCATTGTAATTTGCAATTTCTGGACCTAAAAGCACAAACTTTGGTGTGGTAAATTGAGATATATATATAATTATATGTTTGTGAAATGTTACTAAATGTTCCATTACCTCCCCAACAGAAGGAATTCAACTATTCAAGGTTGACATACTATCCATTTGAAGTATATACGTCTGGCCCACAAGAATGTTTTACGTTGGCCTATTGGGTCATGTATTCAGCTGAATGCTGTAAAACCTGGCTTGAAAGACCAAACCTGGGGATCGCCAGACTGTTGTCTCACATAAGAGATAATAACATGAAAAGTACCAAGTAGAATATCTTGAAGATAGGATTTGTTTTTGCTTATTTAATTTTCCAGAAGCATTCATATACTTGCATTAGGATTTTGAAGCAGGACATAAAAAGAGTGCTTCTTTGGTACTTTCTGTCTTGAGTATCATTAGGATTTTGAAGCAGGACATAAAAAGAGTGCTTCTTTGGTACTTTCTGTCTTGAGTATCATTTTCCCATTGAAAAGATGCAGAAACAGACAAACGTGGGGTACCATAGGTATTTAATTTGAATGTATATGGGAAAAATTGGTGTGTCAGCACATACAGAACATTGTGCCTTCTTTGTTGTATGCTTGCAGATCACAGAAATGCTGGCAGAAGTCCTGTTGAAGACAAAGAAGCAAAACCAAATCAGTCACTATGTGGGGAAATTAAAAGACATTTTGATCAGTCTTCCAGAAGGAAAAGAATATGATGTAAATATCTGTTTTATATACCGTATGTATCTCTGCATTATGCCCAACATGAGGAAATCAGTTCTAAGATAAAATGATGATACGTGTAATTACCCTATCCAAGTGCCCAGAGGCCGGTCTTTGGGTATTCATGTGCAAGTCTTCATAAGATAAAGTGCTACATGTCATGTACATGTAACACTCTTGATGTTCAATGTGGCATGAATGATAAGTCATTAAAGATGAAAGTTAAATTATGACTGAGCTTAGGACAACACATGTAGGTTTTGTCTGCAGAAGTATGTTTGCTCCTGTACTATTGGAAGGGTAGTAAAAATATCCAAGTTACATGGATGTGACATAGAGCTTTCATGTCCAGGTGTGGAGCCCCATAGTAAACAAGGTGATAAAGGAGTTAAGGTTTAGGGGTTTGATCATGTGTGGTGGCATTGGACCCCCATTATGCCTGGGTCAGCAGTCTAAGCCAAATAGTCTGTGCCCAATATAAGGTAGGCAAGGACCATGGCATAGACTGCTGACCCCAACATAATGAGGGGCCTAACATAACAAGCATTATCAGACTTCCGTTCTGTTATGAGCCTTCTCTTTTTGATGCCTAAAAAGGTCTATTAGTAGACATAAATGACACATGCAAGCCACTGCTTTGTTACAAAAAAAAGTGTGGAAGATCATTTGGAAATAGAGAAATGAATAAAGTGGCAGCATGGCAGCTGTTCTTCCAGAAAGGCTGACTTGTAACTTATGGCTACAAAAACTGGCAGACCAAGTGTGATTTTTTCTACATGGAATGTATATGACAAGACTAGTGCCTTGAAAGCTGGAGGACAGATTGTGGCTGGTTTCGTTCTAAATTGATCTCGACAGACAATGAGGGTCGTTCTAAATTGATCTCGACAGACAATGAGGGTCGTTCTAAATTGATCTCGACAGACAATGAGGGAAACCAGTATGTGGCCTACTATATATGTGCACGTGTGTCTTTGCCCTTGTCACGTAATACGTGTGGGTGTAATTACGGGAAACAGCAACGTGCATCACTGTGGCATTGTTGTAACAGCGGAAAGGATTCAAACAAATTTTTTGGAATCTGTGATCCTTCCAAATATGGATAGGTAGTCGTGTGACGCCTTAAGCCAGGGTTAGGCGGCTAGAAGATTTAAGTGAATGATTTTCACCTGGATGCCCTGTATGGGGTCAGAAGGAATGTGAAGTTACAGTTTCAGGGTGAAAATTTGATGGTCTCTCCACTATTGAAACAAATGTTTTAATATCGGCGTAACTCTAGCAAGGAAAGACGAGGCTTCTACATGGACCTATATCTACCTGCAGCACACTTACCCCATGATAAATCATGATACCCTGCCATGTAAAATTGATGAGAAAATTATGAGAACTCCCTGCCATGGATATTTACAATCAATTGCACTAGAATTCTCTATTACAAGAAGTTGTTTGGCTTATATGCTATCCTATATGGAGTATAATATCAATAACATTTTAAAGCAAACCCTGCGATACAAATGGGTACTTTTCATGAAAACCCACACGTCTCTGAGCTAGGTTAACTTCACAAAGTCTTTTTTTTTAAGCGAAATCAATTTGAGGAGACCTTTTATTGCTTCTAACCAAACTGACATCAGTTTGGGGAGCTGTAAAACCTTGTGGGGAAATTGCAATCACTGGTTTGAGATTGAGTCAACAGCTTTCCTTGGGACACTTTGTGCGCATTGCGTGCAAGGAAAGCTGTTGACTTAGACAACTTTTTGCTTCAGACTAGGCTTGCTGGCATTTAAATGAAAGTTATCTTCATGAGGAATTTGAATCTTTAAACCATTATATGTTTAGCAGTAATGAGAAAACAACTGTAGCAGTGATTAGCATTTTAAAGGTTAATAGGAGGCAGCTGAAACCAATCTGAAAATCATCTTTGACAAAATATAAGTGAAGAACAGCTATATGTTTGTGCCAGTAAACTTCCATGCAAAAGGAAAATGTGACAGAAAGATGAATAGTTTTGGCCAAACTGGTTTCAATCTAAAAACTCGACAATTTACAAATGAACTGTTGTAGAAACTGGTTTTAGATGTGGAAGATTAGACATTTAAGAAGAAAGGGTGTATAGTATTTTATTTGGACTTCCAGGAAATGGTTTGAAATTGGAATATAAGGGCTTCAACAGTAAATTCTGTCTGTTCATGTACTATATAGTAACATAATTGCATACATACAAATTAATTTACAGCTAGCACAGCAAAAGTGGCAGAAAAAGAACATAAAGATACCAATATTACAAGAACCTATGGCTGTCAAGGGCAAGTTCAAGTTTGTGGCCCCGACACAAGTGAAGATCATCGGTAGCTTCCCATTAGGCACTTGTATAAAACCAAACGTCTGTGTAAATGTGGCTGTAACCATGCCAAAGGTAGGTCAATCAGAATTGTCTGCATGGATCTGGCATGCTCTGTTCAAATGAATGTCCTAACATATTGCCTTATGGCATAGAGAAGGTTAGTTTTCTTTCTGGCTTCAGCTTTTTTCTGGAATACTTGTAGATGTTTTAATCATGGGTAAAGCAAGCATCCATACTTTTTTGTTCTTATATGTTTTTATGGACTGTCTTTTACATCAGGATATAATAGGATTTTTTGGGGTTGTTTGTGCCTTTTTTTTTTTTTTTTTTTTTGGTTTACTGTAATTGTATATCTGATTTAGTGTAAGTAGGGCCGGTATTTTTTTATTTTTATCACTAGTACTAATGGTCTGTTTTTAATTTGCTTATTACCTTTTTAACTCAGCTAACTTGTCAATTAGCTGAGCATATCTATTGGTCTTCCTGTCTGGCTTGTTCAAATGGTCACACCCCAGTGATTTTTAACATTTTTGATAAAATCTTAAAAAATCACTGAAACAATGTGGCCAACTGCTTTGAAATTCCATAGAAATAATCATGGATACCCATACAGTGTTGTATTGTCTGGAAAAAGAAAATTTGATGCAGAACAAGTGAAAATTCAGAAAAATAACATGGAAAAATAACGTAAAAGATAGGGGCAGTGTCCTCTGACAACTATACCCATGATAGAATTTTCTGAACCTGCTGTAGAATTCATTTGGATGGGGCTGTGATTTTTTTCTATGGTTTTTTTTTTGTGTGTGTGTTTGAATGCAGTTTTCAATGTCTCATCCAAAACTGCGCATGGATTCTTGTGAAACTTTAGGGAGGAAGCTTAGACTGGGCTCTAAGGCATACAGTGGTCCCCCTCTTGAGAGGCCACCCAAATGCACCAGAAAAGTGGCCTTATAAGAGGGGTGGCCTCTCGTGAGGGGGACAATATAATGCAAAGACTACACTTGCTGCACTCAGAAGTGGCCTCTTGAGAAGGCGTGGCCTCTTGTCGGGGGGGGGGGGGGGGGGGGGGGGCTCAAAAGAGGGGCACCACTGTATAGGGTCAAGATTTAGTGATTTTGGAGTTGTTTGTGTGTTCAGGTCAGCTGAGTATGGGTTGTTTGCAGAGTCTTTTTCTGGTTTAGTTTTACTTGTATTATTATTGGGATTACTTAAAGTGTAGTTGTTGTTGTTTTTTTTTTGTTTTTTTATTTATTTAATCATGTATTGATACATATTGTAAATTTATGTGTAGGATTGCATGCAAGCCAAGGATCACCTTGACCAGCGATACCTGAGGAAAAGAGCACTTTACCTTGCAACCATTGCATGGAAGCTCAGCGAGACAGATATACAGGGGGAGTTGGCCTTCGCCTATCACCATGGCAACCACATGAAGCCCATCCTTGTGATCAAGCCAGCAGGTACTGCTAGGAGTCTCAAGCTACAGTGAAACCTCTCAATACCGAACACTCTAGGGACCCAGAAATAAATGTTAGGTATTCAGAGGTGTTCACTTAAAAAAGGGTTGGGAGTTAGGGTGGGTGGGTGCCCAGCCTCAGCACACGTGTAATGTATATGTGCCACTATTACATTCTCATGTACGGCATGTAAACAGTACATTATCCTATTTTTATGTAGTTTCTATGCTTCTGATTGGTTAATAGCCATGTAATGCCTGCCGCACCTAATTGAAATTATGGTATTGCCCACATGAGGTTGGTATTACTGTAGTAATATCATGCGACACCTGGCGGCTAAAGTAAAAGGGGCTCTCACAGGGGAACGCAGACGACAAAATGGCAGAACAGGCGCCTTCTTCTGCCAACTTTGAAGTGGCTCCCAGTATTATGTACATGTCGGACTCATTCAATTAAAAATTGAGTTGGGCATATTCCATGCTGATAGGTGTAATCTCAAGCTATTGTCCAATTACTGGCCATCTCAAGAAGAAAGTTACTCTTTCATTCAGCTCCACTCAAGATGTAAACACAAACAAACATGATTGAAGGTGAGGTTACCAATTTTGGAGGGATGTGTATCACAAACATGATACAACAAATCCATTTAGCATACGGTTTCTTACCTTATGCTGTCACTAGAGCTTACTTTGCATTTTAACGTTTCATACAGTGTTCTTGAACGTGGGAATGTTCACTATTGGAAGGTTCATTTTGGGGGTTTAGGACCCAAACAAAGTGTTTGATGTTGTGTTTGCTTTAATCTGACTTAGACTTGAGTTAATGCCTAGTCAGTGCTGCCCCCTATCTCAGTGTATGAAGTTTCTTTTTTTTTCTTTCTTTTTCTGTACAATATAAAGAAATACAAATACTAGGTACATGTATTGACAAACATAAAAAATCAAGTTACAGTCTTAAATAGCTGTGTGCATATTTGTGGTATCAGAAGTCAGCATACATCAACTCTGAGTCAGGAAATATTGTTGAAAATAAGAAACCACCTTTTCTCAAATAAATAATATTTTGCTCGAGACTACAAAAATGTATAGAGTTATTGTATGGTTGTAAAGTCACACTGTAACAGTGACCAATTAGTATGACGTCAGATGCATGCTGACCATTATAATTATATACAAGTTTCACTATTTCTCAGTGTTCGAGTTCATGATTTTACCCAGGTATATGACATTCAGTGTTCACTCTTGAGAGGTTTGAACACACCAGGCACACACAATAACATGCAAAACATTTTTGACTAAAAAAAGTGTGTTCAGTAATGGACGCTTCACTGTTCTTCATAAAGTGGCACTTCATTAGGACTGAAAAATCTCCATTTAGCTAAATTTTGCAGAACACTTCCTGCTACATGGTGAATTTAATTTTCCGCTCAGGGCAGTGACTAAAATGGTTGATGTCAAACAAAGAGCAAATACATGTACGTTGCATCATGTCTTCTTTCTTAAAGAAGTTACTGCTATACTGTATGGAGAACTGTGTAATACACACTTACATAGGGAATGCTTTGCAAGGGCTGATGAGAGAAATTGTCCTCGGAGTTCTGAAACAGCATAATTCTTTCAATGGCGTCCACGATAGCTTCTGACCTACATAGGCAGACCACATATATAGGATTGACGGATGATGTCTCATGTCGTATGTTACCATATGAAAGGCAATAGTTTCCTAAAAGGGTTCTTTACTGATACTTACCACTTGCTGTAGTTTGTGAAGAATGTTCCAAGACATATAAATTGGATCATTATGTTCTTGATAGGCAATAACAGCAGACAAAAACACATTTACAATGACTATTCACAAGGCATGGGGGCTTCAAGGCAGGCGCCATGATGTAAAAGGAAGTCTGCTCTGGTCGTGCGCAGACAGTGATTGATTTACATATTAAGCACTCGCAGAGTGTGTCAGATATATAGGCATGTTGCTTATCATCACATATATTGTCCCAGAAATTAATCACGTGAATGTTTTACTGGAGTCATGTAGACGGACCAGATCAGTGTATTTCCTTGTCCTGTCATATGCTGTGTTATTAGCTCTGCTGACCATATATTGCAGAGCTTACGCAATCAGTTGTGTCTGCCCATCTGCAGACATTTGTTTGTCAACACAATAGCATCTACAGTTTTTAAGTTAGTCCCTTGAAATTTTTCGGACATATTGTGTGGATACAAATCCAGGTTCCTTTTGGTATTGGTGGCGCCATCTGGTGGATTACCTAGTACAGAGGCCAAAAATACAAAAATTGAAAATGTTCTGGTGTGTTTAACCCTTTCCCCCTTGAATTAAGACCGAGTCAATAGCTTTCCTTGGCATGTGATCTTGATAGGGCTCATCTCCAATTCTCAGTCAAAATTGTTTTTCATTACTATTGAAAGTAGTTGAACATGCTGAAGCAGACGACATTTGACCACCAGCCGGTTTTGGCCGGTTGAAGGGGGGGAAGGGTTAATGTTCAAAGGATCCTTATGAAATAATTTGGAAGACATTATGTGTAGTCTGAATAGTACTAATGGCACCACCTGTAGGTGATGGGGAACTATGACATTACTGTAAATGTACTTATTTTCATACATGTGTAAATTTTCATGGTTTTTGCATTTCACACTTTTCTTGAATTTTTAATTCACTATCTTCAACATAATTTCCATTAAATCAATGTTAAACTACTATTTCACTGTATTTTTATTTTCACACATTATTGTGCCATTGATCAGCAAAATAAGCAAAACTTAAAATACAGTGAAGTGAAAGTAATAGTAAGTAGAGACAGAAATTCAAAATTTACACCGAATGTACATTAGACCAATGGTCCAATTTGGTGAAATTTTGGGTGACCATGACCCATTTTCAGGGTCATTAAGGACCTAGTAAAGGACACTTACTTTGGTATTTTGAGAAAGAATTAGACTACTGATACCACAAATATATATCATGTGTAGAAGGTTGATACTGCATAATTTGGGTGACTTTGATGTACTTTCTGAAAGTAACAGAGAGCATGCATTTCTTGAATTTTTGTTTTGTTTTTGTTTTTTTTTTTTGTTTTTTTGTTTTTTTGTTTTTTTTGTTTTTTTGTTTTTTTGTTTGATTGTTTGTTTTTCTGATGTTCATTACAAGGGTACGTACATCTATGTACAATTACAGGAACATTATACAGGCAAAAGTTTTAACACGAGTCATTGTGGTGCCACTGGTGGTACTTGTTGGAACTAGCAAAGATATCAAAACACATTAAATACATTATTGTGCTAATAAATTAAGATGGATCCACAAAATTGACACCAAGTGTGCATTAGACCTATGATCAGATTTTTTCGAATGGTGTGTGACCTTGGCTGATTTTCGAGGTCATTAAGCACAAAGGAAAAGGACACTAAAATGCAATATAGTGATAAATAATAAGGCAAATGTATCACAAATGTGTACCATGTGGATGTTTGATATTGCATAGTATGAATGGCCTTGACTAATTTCTGCAGATCAGAGGGAATATGTTTCAGAATTTTTTAGCTTTTTATATGTGGTGGTTAGGCATTCATCTCCAAAACCACTGGCCAGATTCACCTCAAAGTTGATGGGAATGTACCTTGGGTGAATATCCACCAAGTTTATTAAAATTGTCACAGTCCAGTGATTTTTTTAATTTTTATGATTTTTTTGTTCATTTTTTTGGCTAAATCTTAAAAAATCATCCCCTCCAAAGGCGCTTGGCCAATTGCTTTAAAGTTGCTTAGGGAGACTTCAGGAAGTGTGACACCTTAATTTGTTCAACAGGTGGTGCTGTGATCTTTCAAATATTTCTTATGCGAAAAACTGTTTTCACTATTTTCGACTTATTCTCCAAAGCTGCCACTCAGATTATGCTGAAGCTTAATGGAAATGTTCTTTGCAGAAGGGCCAAACAAAGTTGTTCATCACAAGGTGGCATTGCTCTAAACCCCTGATTTTTAATGAATGTTTCAGTTTGGTTACTTGTCGATTAATACGTACAATTATTAGTAATTATCACTTCACCCACATGTCATTCAGGCCATGTGGGCCACATGGGGAACTCCACATGTGGACTTGGTCGCAGAATGCGCAGCTGGCGGTTTGCGTTTAGCCTGTCCAGGACCCCAGGCCCTTGCCTTGGACACTCCAGCCATGGACTGGACCAACCTTTGGGTGTATGCTTTTAAACCTCTCCAGATCCTTCCAAGGGTACTGCACAAGGTTTGGTCCCACAATTGCAATCTGGCCCTCGTCGCCTCTTGGTGGCCCCAGAGCGATCGCTCAGTAGACCTGTTGGATCTAAGCGTCTAGCCTCTGCCATGATTACCAGCATGGCTGAAGCTCCTGGTGCAACCAGGGACAAGCCTGTTCCACAGGAACCCTTAAATGCTCAAACTCCATGTGAACAGCACATCCACAACAGAGGTTTCCCGGAGTCAGTCTCAGATAGAATAACCTGAGGAGGGCTTCGATATTCCTCTGTAACTGTCAACTCGGCTCCATAGAATGTGTTTTCTGACTTGTGCGGCAGTAATGGAATTCACCCTTGGTCTCCACACATTGCAGACACTGCTGACTTCCTGTTGTATAAGTGGGAAGACTTAGGCAAGAGCTCGAGAGCAGTGGAGGGTTTCTGATAATTCATCTCTTCAACCCTTGGGAACATCTTGGATTTTTGCAATGGGAGTGATCCCTATCTTTGTGTGTTCATTGCATCCTTGATCCCCGACAGACGGGCACCGAGACAGGTCCTACCTTAATGGGACCTGCTGCTGGTTTAAGTCATATTGAAGAAGTGGCACTTTGAGTGCCTTGAGGACCCCCAGTAGGTACACCTCAAGTAGTGGATGTAGAAAACTTGTTTTCTGTTAACGCTCGCTTGGGGGGCTGGGAGAAGCAAGATCCACACTGTAGCTCATGACCAACTCCAGTGGTCACATGACCACTCTCAGGTGACCCTGAGGCCTCACTTGGCCTTCTTTGCAAAGGACTAAGTGGCTTGAGATCTGGCTATGGCCTTAGAAAGTTTTACCCTCCGTGCTATGGATACGCCTCTTCCCCTAGAGGAAAGAGCCCTTCATCCCATGGTCGAGAGTTAAGTATATGTACTAATATCCATATTACCAAAATTATCACATGTTTCTGTGAATCTCCTATTTCAATGACTTTTTCAATTCGGGTAGTTTTCTGTTAATGCATGCAGTCCTATTGATCAATATGTGAATGGGGATTGCAGTGGTAATTCACTTTTCCAACTTCTTCTCCAAACACATTAATCAGATTCACTTCAAACTTGATGGGCATGTACCTTGGGTAAGTCTCTACTAAGTGTCTTCAAATAGTCATGCTCCAGGGATTTTTGGATTTTTCTAGCAATTTCTTTTGTTCACTTTTTGGCCAAATTTTAAAAAATGTTTTTCTCCAAAACAACTTCGTCAATTGATTCTAAATTGTATAGGAGCACTTGAGGGCATGACAGGTGAAAAAACAAATTGCACGGCTGACCTTGACTTCATTCTCAAGGTCACAGGGTCACTTATGTGTATTTAATTCTTCAGATGATAAATTAAAAACTATTTCAGTGTGTACTTCTATGTTTCATATGGTTATGGTTCTCTTTGAGGGCCAAACTCAAACAGTACATGAGTGACCTTGACCTCATTCCCAACATCCCAGGACAACTGACAAAATTTACTGTTCACTTGATTACTTGAGATCTTTTTTGAGTAAGGACCTTGATGTTGCACTTGTTAATGTTTCTCTATGAAGGTCATGTTCTGACAGTACATGAGTGACCATGACCTCATTTTACAGATCACAGTGCAACATACATGAATTTTACTCTTCACTATGTTCATGAGAACTACTTGAACTGAGACCTTGATATTGCACATGCTAGTGTTCTTCCATAAAGGTCAGACTTACTCAGTACATGGGTGACCTTGATTGTATCCCAAGTTCACAGAGCTGCAAGTGTGATGAATCTCGAGGTCAGCTGAACATGGGCTGTTCACACAGCCCTCTTGGGTTTTTTCTTGTTTTTTTTTTTTTTCATGATGGTTGTCAGCAGAGCATTAGGCCCATGTGCCACTTGTTTTTGTTGTAATTTCTGTTTTATCTTTTTTTTTCAGTGCAATTTGGCAAGCATTTCAAGGTGCATTTACATGTTTGTGCGGACCCAGAAGCATTTAAACTTAACCGTTTTCATGTAAAGAAAAACAACATCAGATCACAATGGTACAGAAGTGAAGGTGGAAGTGAGGGATCCGAAATGGTTCAACCACCCACGCCTCACTATAATACATGGGTACTGACAGATTTGGCAGTGGAGGGCCACTTACAGCATTTAGAAGATATTATTGCAAAGTCCGAGGGGGTGAGGGATGGCATAGTTCTGCTCAAAGTATGGCTCCACCAAAGAGAATTAGACCAAGTAAGATCTACTGTTTCAGTTATATGTTTACTTACTTGCTTCTTGATTCACAATATTTTAGCCATTTTACTGTTCATCTGTGCTCTTTGAAACCCAGAGTGTATATATTTTATGTACAACCCACTGATTTCTGTGTGAAACGTCCCCCAGAAGAATTTTTGTCTTTTTACATTTGTTTTGGTAATTCCTTCCTTCAATCCTTGCTTCTACTATTAAACTTTGGAATGACCTGTCGGGTGAAATAAGGCAGTCTACTTCACTTGCTCAATTTAAATTGAGACTTAAAGGCACTCTTTTATCCATTGACCCTGTCCCAGGTCACTATTCACTTGGCAAAAGATTTTCTGAGATTATAATTATTACAACTACATCTGGATATTTGTCGACTAAACTATCATCATCATAGATTCAATATTCTTCCATGTAATTGTTTACATCCTATTTAGAGCACATACCACTTTTTTTTTTTTTTAATGTCCTCTCTTTTCCCACCATAGAGTATCTTTATTGAAAACGATATGTACATGTAATATTTTGGCACCGGGAGTCAATCCAAATCTAGTTGTTCACAAAGCAGCTGACATATTGGTCACTTATCTTACACATGTTAATGACAATGTTTCGTCTGGTGAAAATTTAGATATTTTTAATGCTGTTCAAAACTTGATTACAGATACAAGGTGGTTTATATATTTTGAGTTGGAAAGAGTAGAATGTTAGCATATTAATTAGTTGATTAGTCCTCAGTAATGTTTTGTCCTGCGTGTTTTGTATGTATGATGTGCATCTCTCTGGGTCTGGAGACTCATTAATTTAGTGCATGTGTACTACAAGGCAATCCAGGTGAAATAAATATGTTTAATATAAAATGTCCCTAAGATCTGTAAAAAGCTTGGAGCAGCAATTTGTAGGTCAGTGCTCACCTCATTTGTAAGGTTCCCTCCAACCAAGAGAGATCACCCAATACAAAGGCAACTTCCCTATACACCAGCTGTGGCATTTGCTTTATGTTTCTTTCCTTGTGTAACCTTGTTAACCCTGTACATGTATATACTGCACCATTAACCCGTTAGCGACACCCTGTGAATGAGGTAGGCCAGACACTAAAATATTTTACCTATTGGATAAAATTCATAGCATGTTATGTCAAGAGGATACTTATTCGTGTTACTGAAAGAGGTTGGCTTTGTGAGATAGAGATAGTGGCCTTTTGCACAAAACCATAATGAAAATCAGCAAAAACATCCAGAAAACATGAGAAATAGCTTGTGGATAGTTTTGTATTTATGAGAAATGTAATATTGTAAGCACTGAAGTTGGATATACCCACACTCTGACGCAAACTGGCAGGTGGAAAGTCAGCCCTGTGGGCTTTGACATATGAGACTCAGACTCAGAATCGTTTTATTCAACATAAGTATACAATAATATTTAGGGACACGAGATACACCAAAAAACTTTTTGACATTCAATTTTAAGATTTTTTGCTGATTTTGACAGATGTACATGGTATCTATCGACTGGCAAAATTTCATTTCTGAAAGCAAAAAATTAATATAAAATGACGAAAAAAACATTCAAATCGTAAATACTACATAGGTTTTTCTGGTTCCCAATTCATACAAGAAGACAATGGGACCCGTCCATCATACAAGCTGTGCACCACATGATTGCCATTAGCAAACGGTCGCTGATGCCTCAAGCTTTGCCAAATCACAGATGCGGGGAGCACTGCATTGTGTTGGTAGCCTAGCGCTTGGTCTGATCAAGGAGGCTACATGAATGACCATGGTTTGATGATGTGAGAGTGTTAGCCAATATCCCAGGCCAATATGCATTATGAACCATTCATCAATGGCCAACAAAACCATCTTTGTTTTTTTTGGGGGGGGGGTGGCTTTTGTTTTTTTGTTTTTTTTCAGAAGAAATTGAAAGTGTGTGGTGATTTACGCTTTGATTTTTCTGAATTAACTAACTGTCTATAAAGTCATTCGAAGAAACTGTCATGCAAAGTGTTTTGTTTGCATTCATGACTGAAGCCATTACTCACAGCTGTCCATTCGCTAAAGGTCCTATCATTGTTTATTCATAGCCCAACTTATGCACACATCCTAATGTCTTGCGTAAATTGAAGTTTTGCCTGCTGTTTTTTAGCTCTGCTGACCAAAGGTCACAGAGCTTATGCGACCGCTCATGTCTGTCCGTCACATTGTAGTCAGGAATTGCAAGACTTGCATGACAAGTTTGTCATCACACCTGTTGACAAAGCTAGCAATAACATTGCACTAACTTGTAAACCATACTACATTAATACAATACTGAGTGAATTAAATAATGAAAGTTATCAACAGGCAGGAACCTCTGATACAGTTATCAAGGACCAAGTGGATAAAAACAAGGAGTTGAAATGCATTATCTCAAATGAGGACAAGAAATTACCAATTATATATGCAATTGTCAAAATGCATAAAAACCCTGTTAAAAGTCATTGCAGCAAAAAATATGTTTTAAAACAAGTTGCCAAAGGATTCACTAAAGTTGTCAAACTCGTCAAAAATTCACATACTAACTACTGCAAAAAAGTGAAAATGTACACAGGAGTGAATAGAATGTGGATTGCAGATAGCACAAGTGATATTCTACCAGACATTGACAAAATTAACAATAAGAATGGTGCCAAATCAATTCATACCTTTGATTTCTCAACATTGTATACAAGATCAACTTGGACAGGCTTAAACAACGTGTTAATTTCAATGTTGGATAAAGCGTTCAAAGGTGGCACTTGTCAGTATATTAAAATATCTTTACCTCCAGTGAGAGACCACCTGCTTTATGTGACCACCATGAGACCTGCCCAAGGGGTTGTCTCTCGAAAGAGAGACTGCCATACATGTTTGGTTCCATGATTATTTACTTTGCAATTTTGAGCACCCTAACTGCTTCTTTTGAAAAAAAGCAAATGTACAGTCAAATACAATAAAATAAATGTACTAAGTTAAACATTAAAAGGAGAAAAAAATTGTATTAGTTACGTAACATTACCTTGTGACCATCATGTTCTTGGTCGAATGTCCCTGAAATTGAGTTGAGTTCACTCACTTGATTCCTGAAAACCTGACAGCCCCGTGGTGCCACCTCTTTATTCCTTTTGAACTGGTGGTGACTCCATAGATGTAGGGGGCAGGCGGTAGTTGCCAAACACCGAGTTGTTGAATCTGACTCCACTGAGTTGGACACCACACCGGCTCCGCTAAGGGGCTTTGATCCTGTCAAAGCTCTTATCAGCAAATCTGTACTTCAAGGGCAAAATACTTCACACATCTGCGATAGAAAGAAAGAAGGAAAGAAAAAATGTGTTTGGACATGAAAAAGATGGCAGCTGAACTTTGTTCCTCTGTTCAATGTCATCCAGACTTCTGCACCATAGCTACCAGTGCAGTTCATGGTCCTCTGACACTGTTGCCCGGCTGTAGACCTGCTGCATCACATGTTATCAAAGTGTACCTGCATGTTTTGGGTGGCTCTTGCCTGGCCGGTGTGTTTTTCGACCGGCACCGCAGCGCCACCGAACGGATGCTACCAGAACTCTCAAATTAAAAGACCATTTCTTTACTCCTCTCCAGGACCACTTCGCAGCCTGGCTTGTTCTAGCTCGACGCTTTGACCCCCCCCCCCCCCCCCCCCATAATATTCATTAGCAATTTAGTTTTTTAGCAACTAAGAGTCTTAAGAAAGACTGCGTGGGTGGGTCTCAACCAATTCTGTTCAAATGGTCACACTCCAGTGATTTTTGGATTTATTATGAATTTTTTTGGAAAAATCTTTGAAAAAGTTTTAATATGAAAGTTTGACATGATAATTTGTTGTTATGATCATATGTTAAATAATTTTGGCCAGATTTGTGGCAGACTTGGTGGGGAAGTAACTTAGATAAGTGTCTACATGTACCTATTTTGTGCAAGTGCTCATGCTCTAGTGATTTTTGGATTTTTTATGATGGAGCTTGATGTTGCACATGTTAGTGTTCTTCCATAGAGGTCCGACTTACTCAACACATGGGTGACCTTGATCCTATCCCAAGTTCACAGAACCACAAGAGTGATGAATCTCTAGGTTAGCTGAGCATGGGCTGCTCAAACATCCCTCTTGTTTTGTTCTTTTTTGGGGCAAGTCTTAAAAAATCTTCTCTGAAACCGCGTAGTGGAGATAGTGCTGCTATAACCCACACTGTGACACTAGTTAGTGTTCATGGATGCAGTATGTCATGGTCAGAGCAGCAGCATTAGCATTCAGATGTGACATTTATGTCTGTCTCTTGAGGCTGTTATATTTATGATAGTGGGCCTGCTGTCGTGCTGGTGTTCATTGCAGTAAATACATACATAATGGGATATATGCTTAATTTTTTTCACCGCAAAATTTTTATTGTAAAAAACTTCTTACAGCTTGTTGTATTTATGGAATGATTACAGGGGTATGGCAGTATGAGTGGATTTGTCATCAGTATGTACGTGGCTTATTTGTTGACTGGAAGGAAGCTCAGCACCCTGATGAGTAGCTACCAGGTATTCCGTAACACCATCATCCACCTTTGTAAGTACTGGACTTGTTTATATTGCAAGGTTTGAGGGATAAACCACACAACTCTGTTAGAACTTGAGAAATAGTAACAATAAAAACAGCAACAATAATGAGAGTTTTCACTTACATGAATGCCTGCAATGTCTCTCTGACAACTCCATTCAGATTCATTGGGAGCATCCCGCTGTTTGGTCTTTGCTTCCTTTTTGGTTTTTCAACAGACATTTTGTCAGGGCTGTCCAACTGGAGCATTGTAGCAAAACTTTGCGACAAAGCTTCTCAAAATTGCTACAGATTTTCTCAAAAATAAGTGCTTCTTACGTAAAGAAGTGGAAAAAATGCTACACAGAAAGAAAATTTTGCTACAGATATTTTCAGCTGGGCAGCACTCTTTTGTATGCTTTGACAATCTCCCTAATTGTAATACACTGTATCTTCCTTCTTTAACCATTTCCCCCTTGAATTAAGACTTATGCCAGTGAAAAATGTTGATCTGGCACATGTTATCTTGATTGTTTTCATCTACAACTTTCCTCCAGAAAATTTTTGTTATTTGAATTAGTCCAAAACATAAAACCAGCCAACACTTTGCCACTGGCCAGTTTTGGTGGTTTAAGGGGCTGTCTGTAAAGCTCAGCATGTATAGCCATGGAATGGTTGTGAATAGAAAGGTTGTGAATGGGAATTGGAATATGTATAAATAATGAGTATAATATAAATGGTAGTGAAAGACAAGGTTGTGATATATATATATATATATATATATATATATATATATATATATATATATATATATATATATATATATATACATATATATATATAAAAATATTGTTGTGAACACGGTTGTGAGTACGAATGGTTGTCTAACTATTGTGTCCCAGGGAACTCCGTCCTGAAATGTTGACATGTATCATCAGGGGAGCCTCTTACCATGCACATGGGCGCCCTCTGTCGAGACATTGGGCAACTATAAAAGTCATGATAAGATATACATTATTATAAATACTTACGGTGCTCCGGAATATCGATACGTTTCTAGTCAATTATCATTTATAATATTTTGTGTGTAAATAGATGTATGGTTTAGTTATATGATTTATCCTGATGTATTTATTTACTATGCTCCTGGCAAGGTATTACCCTGTGTTCATGTAGATGTATGATTTATCTCGATGTACATGTATTATGAGTTCCTCGTTCGCGGGGGTTTAATAAAATCTATTCTATTCTATTCTATTCTATTCTATTCTATTCTATAGCGTCACAATATCTTATTCTACTCTCCTTTGTAAAATATTGCTGTTAGCCCCCCAAAAACCACAAATTTTCTTTCAGATATTAATCTATATTTTTATTATGTGAAGAAAAAATCATAATTTTCTCATTTTTTGAGGTGATAGGTGACATATGACAAAGGGGTCCACTTCACAGGTTTTTACGGGCCTACAAACCATAATATTTGACATAAAGTCTTCAAATTTGGTATTATAAGACTTTGATGTTTTGTCTGGGAATGGTTCTCTTGTTTTTTCTTTAAAAGTGAAAGGAATGATTTTAGAAAAAATTTATAAAGAGGGGCCATTTCAATTTCCACTTTGCATAATTCAACATAAAAAAAAACTACAAAAAATAAAAACATCTGCAAGTGCTGCATACCGCTCCTTGGCAAGAATGTATATTTTCAATAGCTGTGTATTTGTTCAAAATTGGTTAAGCCATTTACAAGCAATCTCTTGAAAACCTTTGAGAAGTCACACAGAAATTAGAATTGTGAGAAAATGCAATTTAGGTTTAGTTGGCTCTCTCTGAGCAGTGAACTGGACATTGTGGAAAATGTACTCACTCACTCTGATCGATACTCATCTTGTGAGAAGTACTCTTATAATGGTATACTTTTGATGTGTTGTCATGAAAATATATCTTGTAAATCTATGTTTAAAAAAGGGATCTTTGACGTTTTTCCAGAAGATCACAAAGATGTGGTTTCCTAATAGCTGGTTTCAGTTGCTAAAATAACAGATTAGGAGTGCCCATTGTTCTCTCCCTAGCCCACTGGCCCATTGTTCCCTCCCTAGCCCACTGGCCCATTGTTTTCCCCAATTAGTAGCTTGATGACTTCTTAGTGCTCAGCAGACCGAAGTCTGACTGACAGCTCATTTACCTTCTGTTCTGAATACAACACCATGTGGGTGTTTGGCCAAAAACCATGATTTCTTTAGCTCCAAAATTCTTATAAAGATTGACATTTTTCAAACTCAACATTTGGCTGTATCCTAGATTGATACCTAATTGTCCCTAATCTGAAAAAAAAAATCATGATTTTCTTAAATGTACACTGCAAAATAGCTTTACAGGTGGTCCCTTTAGGGGGAAAGGGGTATTTTGAAAATGTAAGTTTGGCCCTTATTACCCTATAACTTGCAGGCAATTGGAAGAGAATTTAAGCTGCAATTTTTTGTAGTTTAATCCATTCCTGGCCATGATATGAGTTGGTTAGTAACTTTCCTTGCAAATGCTTCCAACTTGCACTGGGAAGAAATTTGAGCCAGGGCATGAGTCTTGATAAGTCGTCCACTGAAATCTCAGCTAAAATGATTTCTGTTGACATGAAATGTATGTTGAAATATTTAAGCAAATGGTAGTTTGTATGGGTGCATGCTTGTGGACGATTTGAGTGGAAAAGTGAAAGGAAAGATCAGCAGTACAAGGAAAATAGACTAATGGCAGACTGATGACCTTTCTTTTTTTCTTTTTTTTTTAAATTGTTACCGCTAATGGGTAATTACTATCATTACTTATATCGCTTCCTTGATCAGGAGACATGCCTTTATCTTTTGACCTTATTTATTTATATACATATATGAGGGGCTCCAAGGGGTATTTGCGTGATACGTTATCGTCTATATTTATTTCTCGTGAACTGTGAAATCGAAGACTATTTTCGCTTATTCGTGATTATCTGATAATAAGTATTTGCGTGATTCATTATTCTATATTTATTTCTCGTGCACTCACTGTGAAATCAAAGATTATTTAACATGATTCGTGATTATAGATATTTATTTACGTAACTGTGATTTCTATGATTTGGATTTAGCCGTGAAAGTACATTTAAATTTTCTGTGAATCGTGATCACATCTCCCCCTTGGGGGCCTTCATATATATGCACCATGTGTACATATACATTGTGTGTCAATTTATGTATATTTTGTGCATGTATGTCATTTGTGCATATACATGTACAGTGAAACCTCATATAACAGCTTCCAAATATCAGACATATTTACTTAATGACACAAGTCTTGATGAACAAAAATTTTGTTTTCTCCTTGTTATTAGATTCATTTCTCTGACATATTCAGCTATCTGATGCCTTTTGAAGGGGGGAACCAATGGTGTCATTATGATGAGTTTTCATTGTATCAGACTGTGTATGGGAATTTGCTATTCTTGCAGCCCAAGCTAACTGGGTGAGTGAAGGGATCTCGATGGCGGGAAGTGACCCTGATCCTCACCGGCCCACACTGGGAGACTTCCATCAAGCATTCGATGTGGTATTCGTAGACAACTCCGGCTATGTCAATCTGTGTGCAGACATGACTAAGACCACATTCAGATGGGTGCAGCATGAAGCCAGACTGGCTGTGGAACAGCTGGAAAACACAGCAGTAGACAGCTTTGAGATGCTCTTCAGTTCTCACGTGCCATTCATTAGAAAGTTTGACCACATATTTCAGTGAGTGTATTATCCTTTTTTTTCAAGCTGAGCTGACAATATCAGCCAGCAGAGCTTATGCCATCACTCTTCGTCTATTGTCCAGTGTCCATTCAAAAATCACATTTTCAACTTCTCCAAAACCGTCAGCCAGATTGATTGCAAACTTGGTGGCAATGTGCCTTGGATGGGTCTCTACCAAGTTTGTCCAAATGGTCACACTTAGATGAGTTTTGGATTTTTTATAAATTTTTTTGTTCTCTTTTGGATCAAATTTTGAAAAATCTTCTCAGAAACCGTTCACCCGATTGCTTTGATATCACACGGGAACACTCCTAGGGAATCCTAGTTCTTAATTTGTGCACCAGGCAGTGCTGCAATTTTTAGCTCTGCTGACCAAAGGTCACAGAGCTTACAGCATCACTCATGTCCATCCGTCATGTATTGCTAGAAACACCACACTTTTTAGCGATTTTGTCCATAGGGTTAGAACTTTGTTGCATAAGTGACAACACAAAGGTTATAAAAAACAACAACTACACAAAACTCTGTTGAAATGTTTCCAGAGATATGACCAAATGCCTAATAAATACAACACTACCTCAAGAACATTAGTCAAATTGTGTCGAGATGGAGTTTGAAAGGACAAAATATAGTCATCAAAGTGTTTAGAGTGGTAAGGGGGAAAGTACCCGGGGTAAAGTATATTTATCCCACCTAGAGAATTTTCTCTAGTCCATCTTAAGTCGGAAAACCATGATCATACTCACTTTTTGTAGGATTTCTTTCTTTGTAATCTTCATCCAGTACAGTGGAAGAGGTGGCTTTCAGCTAATACCTTAGTACACTTTACTTCATAACACCTCTAGTCAACTTTATGGTGCTAAAAGTTGTATTACTATTTACCTGTTTATACCAGTGTCGGTATGGTGGAATAGTGTATGAAGCTTTGAAGTTTCAAAGGAGACGTCTGTCTGTTAACTATTATACTTAAAAAGTTTTGATGTTAGCCCAGTATAATTTTCAGAACATATAGGGTGTATGGAAATTTAGGTTCCTATCAATACTGGTGGTGCCACCTACAGTAATATGTAATATGGAGTCAAAATATGAAAACCTTGTGAACACTCTAGCATCTTAAATTTCGGCGGATCTTCACCAAATTTGGTGGGATTGTGGGGAAGGTCAAAGTCGAAGTTGGTAGTGATACTAGTGGCGTCACCTGTAATTTGATGGGAGTTATGAGCCAAAATATGTTTTAATATGTTAAATTCCATATTTGGAAAAGTAATTGGATTAGACTTACCAAATTTCTATGATAAGCCTATATAGACCATGGCCAAAGGTAGAACCTTATGTAATATCAGTGACCTTGACCTATTTTTGTGAGGTCACCATGCCTGTAAAGTTAAAAAGGTGATTTTGTAATGGTAGGGTGTAGCTTGGACATCAATGGCAAAGAGAATTGAGCCTTCAGATCAAAATTGCACTTGATTACATAATACATAAAACTGTACTTGGTGACCGACTTTTTGGGTCACTGTGACCCAGTAATTATGGAGTTTGGTGCTTGGCCAAGTTTATTGTCTTTTGTCCACAACTTGAAAGTTATTACTTGATTTGAACAAATAGACTGTATATGGAAAGCTGGATGTTGGGCGCATATTTTGAACAAACAGTTTTGTTATCCAAGTTGAAGGTCAAGGTCAAATGGCCAGTTTAAATATAGGGGTCATCTCGTGAATGCTCTGCACCCCACAATTCTTGAGATAGGCCCATATAATGTTTAGGAGTTATAAAGTGCATACAAATCTTTGTTTATATCAATGCTGGTGGCGCCACCAACATTGATGCAGACAAAGATTAAGTAATATACAGGTCAAAATGTGAAAATCTTGTGACCGTAATACTGTCTACAGTTTTCAAGTTAGCCCAATATAACTTTCAGGACTTATCCCTTGTAAAAAAATCACGGTACTTTTCGATATTGGTGGCGCCACCTACCATATTATGCAACATAAGGGTCAAAATATGAAAATCTTGTTAACACTCTAGCATCTTTAATTTGCGGCAGATCTTCACCAAATTCGTTGGGATCATGGGGGAGGTCAAAGTCTAAGTTGGTAGTGATACTAGTGGTGCCACATGTAATTTGATGGAAATTATGAGCCAAAATGTGTTTTAAGATGTAAAATTCCATATCTTGAAAAGGAATTGGATTAGACCTGCCAATCGATAGGATGTATAGACAATGTCCAAATCTAGGATTGTATGTAATATCAGTGACCTTGACCTATTTTTTGAGGTCACCATGATTTTAAAGTTGAAAGAGGTGATTTTCTGCAGGGTGAAGCATGGACTTCAATGGCAAAGAGAATTGAGCCTCCAAAATAAAATTGCACTTGAGGCCATTGTACGTAAAACTGTTCTTGGTGACCTATTTGGGGTCACCATGACCTAATGATTATGGTGGTTGTCCAAGTTTAGTGTTTTTCTTCTATGACTCTAAAAGTTATAACCTGACTTGAACAAACAGACTGTGTATGGAAAGCTGGAAAGAGGGCCCAGATTTTGAATAAACAATTTTTTAATCCTAGTTGAAGGGCAAAGTCAAGTGGCCAGTTTGAATGATATAGGGGCCATCTTGTGAATGCTCTGCACCCTCCCTCCCCCCCCCCCCCCCCCACCGCACCCCACCCTTTTACACACCCACGTACCCAGTTGTTGAGTAAGGACCATATAACTTTTAGGGCTTATCAAATGTATGGAAATCTATATCGATGTCAATGTTGGTGGCACCATCTATAGTATTATGTAAGATACAGGTCAAAATTTGAAAATTTTGTGACCTTTCCATGATCATTAATTTTGTGTGGATCTTCATGAAATTAAGTGGGATTGTAGAAGAGGTCAAAATGTCGTTTGCTTATGATACTAGAGGAACTACTTATGATTTGACAGAAATTATCGGTTAAAATGTCTTTAAAGATACAAAATGCCATACCTATATAAAGTATTGAATTAGACATGCCAATTTATAGAATATATAGTTAATGTCCAATGCTAGGTAATATCAGTTACCTTGACCTATTTCTGTGAGGTCACCAGACCTGTTGAGTTGGAAGAGGTGATTTTGTAATGGTACCGTATGATTTTGACAACAAAAGGAAAGAGATTTGAGTCTCCAGATGAAAATTGCGCTTGAGTACATTGTATATAAAACTCTACTTGGTGACCTACGTTTGGGTCACCAGGATTCAATGACTGTGTGACCTTGACTTTTTTCAAGGTCATTAAGCACTTCAGAAAAGGACATTTAATTGAATATCTTGATAAAGAATAAGGGGAATGTTACTAAATGTACCACAAATGTGTATCATGTGGAATTTTAATATTGCATGATATGGATGACCTTGATAAATTTTTCAAGGTCATGGAATGAATATGTTTCAGGAAATGATTTTTTGGTGATGGTGGTCAGCAGAGCATTAGGCCCATGGGCCTCTTGTTTTCTATTTTCTTGTGATTTTTTTGTGTGTGTGTGTGTTTTCACTATTTTTGACGTCTTCTCCAGAACTGTCACTCAGATTAAGCTAAAACCTGGTGGATATGTGCCTTGTGAAAGGGTCAAACGAAGTTGTTCACTAGGTAGCACTGCTGTGGATTCCTGATTTTTAATGATTTTCTTAATTCGGGTACTTAGCAAACACACCTTGCCTATTGATTGCTATGCAAGTCAATGGGCATTCTAATGCAAATTCACATTTTCAAATTCTTCTATGGAACCATCAACCAGATTCCCTTCAAACTTGGTGGCAATGTACCTTGGGTGGGTCTCTACCAAATTGTTCAAATGGTCACATTTCAGTGATTTTTTTTATTTTTAATGAATTTTTTTTGTTTGTTCTTTTTTCGGTCAAATCTTTAAAAATCTCCTTTTATGAAACCAAAACATTTTTTGGTTTGTGTTTGGTATTTTCGACTCTTGCTCCAGAAACACCACTCGGATTAAGCTGAAACTTGGTGGATATGTTCTTTGTTAAAGGGTCAAACAGAGTTGTTCACTAGGGGGCACTGCTATGGATTCCTAATTTTTAATGATTTTTTAATTCAGGTACTTATTGGTAAATGCACCTTTTATATTGATTACTATACATGCAAGTCAGTGGGCATTCGAATGCAAATTCACATTTTCAACTTCTCTCAAACCGTCAACCAATTGGATTTCAAACTTGGTGGCAATGTACTTTGGGTGGGTCTCTACCAAGTTTGTTCAAATGGTCATGCTTCAGTGAATTTTGGATTTTAATGATTTTTTTTTTTTTTGGTTACTCATAGGGATATCTTATAAGTTCTTAATTTCTTCACCAGGTGGCACTCCAAATTTGAGGTCAGCTGACTTGCTGATCAGATTGAGCTTTATGGAGGCTCAGTCATCCATCTTAGAAATACTTCGAAATGCCATATGCACACAGCTAAAGCTCAACATAGGTCTATTCATTTGCTACCTTGATTTTGTGGGGCAAGCTTACGTCAGTTGAGCACAGGCTGTTCACACAGACCACTAGTTTTTACCCTTCGGCCTTATGAGGCCGACGGGTTTTGTCGTACCCTGCGCCGTCTGTCCGTCCGTCCCATGGTTTTACCACCATAACTTAAGAAATTTTTTGAGACAGGACTTTCAAATTGCACATGGTATTACACTCCTATATGGACCACTTTGTGTGCAGGCATAGTTGACCTTGACGTAATTCTCAAGGTCACACAGTGGTCACATGTGCCAAGCAACGTTATAACCGCTTTAACTATTGAAAGCCTGCGTCTAGCAATCTAAATCTTACAGACAAGAAGCTTCATACAGTGATCTAGAAGCCTATTGAAAATCGAGGTCATATTTTTATATTTGACCTACTTTTTGAGGTCAAAGGTCAAGTGCACAATGGTGGTATTGGTAAAGGTAAGGAAGTTTTTAAGTCAGGTACATGAAATTTTATACACACATGTATCACAACCAAAGAATGTGTCATAAAACAAAAATTAGGTCACTAGGTCAAGTATCTGGGTCACAGTGACCTATTCATTGAAATTTTGTTTACCACTATAACTTCAGAAGCTTTTGAGACAGGACTTTAAAATTGTATATGATAGTACACCACTATAAGGCTTGCTTTCTGTGCAACCATAATTGACCTTGACCTAATTTACAAGGTCACACATGGGTCACAAGTGTGCTGAGTGACATTGTGCATCTAGAAATCTATATCGTAAAACAAAAGAAGCAACGTAGGGTGATCTAGAAGGCTATTGAAAGTCAAGGTTATACCTCTATATTTGACCTAATGTTTTTGAGGTCAAAGGTCAAGTGTACAATAGTAGTATTTGTTGAATTTATGACAAGATCTCCATTTGTGAAATTATTTGATGAGTGGCAAAATGGCCATGATCTCTTACACTACAGTCTACCAGCAGCTTTCTGATCATAAACTATACGTGATACTATGGGACACTATTCCTATTCACTTACAACAAAAGAGATTGAAGGCGGCCGAAGGGTACTGCGTTCTTTGAACGGTATTTTTAAGGGTGCGCCCCGTAGGGGGGACCCTTTCTGTTTTGGGGTTTTCGGTCCATCAGGATGTGCACATTTTCATTACAGTGATAACTACAGAATGCCTCCACATTTTTTTCAAATTTAGCGATATGCTCACCTTACCTGGCAAGATGAGCTTGTTAGATTTTGGTGTCACCATGACCTAATTTGAGCAAATGGCAGTTTAAATACATGCTCGTTAGGGCTCAATACTGCAATATTTCCAGAATGCTCCGATGTATTTTGTTCAAATTTGGCAGTATGGTGATCTAGCATGCCAAGATGAACTGATTAGATTTTATAGCCACCATGACCAAATTTGAATGAATGGCACCCTAATTATATGTTCGCTACGGCCCGTTACTGTTGTGTCTCCAGAATGCTTCCCTGTATCTTGCTCAAATTTTATAGGACGATTATCTTGTATGCCTGGATGATCTGATAAGATTTTGGTGTCATCATGGCCTAATATGAGCAAATGGCAGCCTAATTACTTGTTCGTTAGGGCTCGTTGCCACGATACCTACAGAATGCTACCATGTATTTTGCTCACATTTTGCTCACATTTTGCACTATAATTATCTTACAGGATAATATGAACTGATTAGATTTTGGTGTCACCATGACCAAAATGAGCAAATGGCAGCTTAATTAGATGTTCGTTAGGGCTTGTTACTATGATATCTCCAGAATGCTTCCATGTATTATGCTCTAATTAAAGTTTGATAGGAAAAATAAAGAGTCCGCCCCATGGGGGGACTCTTGATGATGGGTTGTCCCTCCATCTTGGTGTCTGCGTGGATGTCTGCCCGTTCGGATGTGCTCATTTTCGTTACCGCAATTTCTGCAGAATGCCTCGATGTATTTTGCTCAAATTTGGCAATGTGGTTATCTTACCTGGCAAGATGAACTGATTAGATTTTGGTGTCTCCATTCACTATGACCTAATTTGAGCAAATGGAGGACCTTTCAGTCAATGCTTTGCGTTGAAGGTACATGTTTGTCCAGTTTTTTTAATGATCAAGAAAAATTGTTCATGATCACTAGTTTCAACCCAGCCCTGAAAGCCCCATGCCAAGCGGAAGCCATAGTGAACAAGCAGAAAGTGGTAGATTTCAAAAGAACAAAAAAGGCTACAAGATTTACTGGTTTGTTCCAAAAACAAGTTCACAACCACAAGTCCACAGAATCCAGTCATATTTGGGATAAAGCACAAAAACGTTTATAACTGCAAGTAATGTGCAAGCCTGAATGATTCCAGCCAAGCAGTCAGCACACAAACAGGGAGACATTATACAGTCCCCAAAGGAGGATGCTGCGAAAGCTCCAACCTAGTATACTTTCTAACATGTAACACATGTTAGAAACAGTATGTGGACCAAACCTTGCGCCCCTACAGGACAGATTGCCAGAACATACCGTTACTTCAGTAATGGTGACATCACACAACCTCTGGGCAGACATTTTGTCATTAGTGACCATAGGGATCTGAATCTCAGAGTCCAAATATTGGAGTACATCACATCTCTTCCCCACCTAAAATGCTCAAGGCTCCTGCAACTAGACTGGGAAAAACACTGGATGCACTGATTATGCTCTATTGAACCTTTTGGTCTCAATATCATGGGGAATTGAGCTCTGTTGCTCAGTCTCGTGCTAAATTTTTGTTGTTGGAGCTCCCCTTGGTATTACAGGCGCGGATTGGGGGGGGGGGGGGCGCCGGGAGTGCGCGCTCGGCCCCTAAAAAAAAAAAAAAAATCAAAAAAATATTAAAAAAAAAAAATTAAAAGAAAAAAAAATCTGGCGCCTCCAAAAATTGTTGGTCATCTCCGGTCACACGAGAAAGTATAGGGGGGTTACCCATTACATCTTTGGTCCAAGCTTTCCAAATCACCAAATTTCAAAGACAATGAGTCGATTAATCAACGTGGTGTCAAAGATCCTCAGGCTGACAGGCACAAAAACAAATACAAATACTGCAGCGCCTTCCGTCGGGTGCAGGAAGACTGGTTCCCAACGTGAATGCATAAGCCAGAGTAGCGAATGGCAAGGAGCCAGGCTATTTTACTTCCCGCCATGCATTGTAAATTTCCGGTTTGACGTCATAAGTTTGGGAAAGTTTGCCATTCAAACTTGGGAATTTACATGTGCGTCCAATAAATAGATCGAGAGACATTATTTCTTACGACTGTTTTGACTGTGTTTTTGGAGATAACTAAATGAAGCTGACTGAATGTGATAAGTGATTTGTAAATCCTCATCCACTTTGTGGATTTGTGTCTTACTCAGTGCAACTCGGACTATTCTGATTTCAGACAGATCATTTTAGTTATTAAGTGATCAGATGGTGCTGATTGACAATTTGTACTGAGATTATGTATTTTATTTTCTTAAGCTGATTTGTGAAATCAAGCTCTAAACATATATTGTGGCATTATGAATATAGTTCAAAACATTCCTCTAATTTTGTAGTTTTATTAGTTATTTGATTTATTGCTTTTTTGTCATTCAAGTAGTTGTGTGGTGCTGCCTAAATTGTGATCTAATTGTAAAATTATTCCATTGTACAGCTGCAGGCTTGAATGTTTTATAGTTACACATGTTCATAAAATGTTGGTCACTTCATGTGTCCTCCTTGTTTTTTATGGACTCAAATTCATTTGACAAGTGTCACATAACATTCAAATATATTACCATGGTAACTACACATAGTTTCCTGTTCTGGAGAATTTGTGAATTCCAATGACAATTGAACAGCACATGGAAGCTTTGGAAAATAAAACCCTTTGTAATGGTTATCAAAGTTTTATTATGGGACACTGACATCCCAAATGAAGATAAACCAGACATCATATCTCTTACAGTGGTCCCCTGTATAAGGCCCCTCTCACCAAAGGCCACTCCTCTTGAAAAGTCACCATTCTTATGCAGAAAGTGTAACATTTTATTATATATATTCCCCCTCTATAAGGGGCCACCCCTCTTACAAGGCCACTTTTAGGCTGCATTTTGGGTGCCTTGTAAGAGGGGAGCCACTGTATTTTATTGACAGAAAAAAGCAGTTTATGCCCCTTTAAACGCATTAAAACCCTGGAGCATCGGGGGGGCGTTGCCCCCCCCCCCTAACCCCCCGCCAGGGCTCTGCCCTGGACTCAAGCCAAAATCAAAGTTTGAACCCACTGACCTCAGTGGAGTCAAGTCAGGTTTTCAACCAATAAATATCCTGCAGATTCAAAAATTCTTTGAATCAAATCCCACCGTGGAAACCATCCCTCTCATCCACTAAGATTAAGAATCTGCAGCTACGCTGTCACAATACACATGCATATATGGCAGAGGATCTGTTACCTCATGGTGTACATGTACAGGCTACTCACAGTGTTCCCAACCTTTTCTGATGAGTTGCAGGTTGCAATGAAACGTGTCGGACATTTTATTTATTACCCACAGAGGCCACTTGCCTTGTTATAGTCTATGATCTCTTCTTGTCACACTTCTATCTTCAATAAAAAAAATATTGGGGGTGGGGGGAGAGGGGAAGATATTCAGAGAAACATGAAGGAAGATCATAAAGTTGCAATTGGCATAAGGTGTAGAGTCACAGACAGCCATGCGTCTAAAATTGTAATGGAACACAATTTATGATAAATCTATCAGATGTGCAGACAAGAACTTAATACCTGTAATATGACTGTCTCTGAGTACCAGTTATCCTCTGTTTTATCATGGCATAAAACAAGTATCAACCAACCACAAAGACCGTTGAATTATCCAAGGTAAAGCCCAGAGCAATGCAGCCATATCCTGTTGCTTTATGCATGATTAACATACTTGATGGTTTCCCACTCATGACCAGTTTATAAATTCATTTGGCTCTGGAAGCCTTGAATTTCAAATTTATTCAATCTAATATGATGATATTAATTAAGGGCTAGGTTTAGACAAGGACATCAAGACTAGATTGGCTATGTAGTGTAGAGAGATTGGATCATGCTGTATTTTTGTTTTTCTTTTTTTGGGGTGTGTGTGTCTCAGAATTACATGGAAAATGTGGCACTGTTGCGCCTATTTGTATTATTATGTACATTATGGTGAGTGAGGTAATTCAGGAAGTGACACTGAGATTAATCAACGAGATTCCAGGAAATGGGACCAAAAAAATAGGGTCCTGTAGTTGTAGATATTTTCACGCTTATTTAATATTGCGCAGATGCCATTTTGGCTAAATGTGTATTTTCATGAATTACGAGGCAGTGCAACATTAATATTGCAAGTGGAATTTTTTTGCAGGAATAGCTTTGGTCCAAATTAGCTAGTACTGTGAGCTACCGGTGCAACACAGCGATAACCCCCCCCCCCCTCCCCCTTTCTACTTGGCAACTGGCCTTTCTCCGTTGCAGGGTAGGTCACTGGATCCTCGGCCATCTCACACGGTTCTGCCATCGGCTTGTTGTGCGTTTTTCTGCATTCGTCCTGTTGTTAAGCGGAAATTATGTGGGCACTGGGTGTTCTGGTGTCGGACCTTTACTCCCAACAAAATGTCTTGAACAAACTCTGTCCAATTTGCCTGGTGGTTCATAATATTCTGGTCTTTTCACCATATTCAACCACTCCGTCTCTGGTCGTTTCTATGTTTCTTTTGAGGAAAACTGTGGAAAGCTACCCCTTGCATCCAGGGGTATTTATCCAATTTACCCAGTTTTCTCGTGTCTGGCTTACAGTCATGAACTGTTGCAATTGTAGACTGTCATTGTAGCTAGTAAATACTTCCGTAGTGCGTTGGAAAATAATGATCAACTTTCCGATGTCATTTCCCTGTACTTTAACTATGGCACAATATGGCTGCTATATTGAAACGACTTAACCTGCCGCAAGGTGCACCGGGAAATGACCCAGGCGCTTTAGCGGCTACCAACGGTACAAGCTAATTTGGACCTTAGGTATTGCCAGAAATTCTTAACTTAAGGAACCTGTCCTGTTATGCACTCAGAAAATCACTGGTCTACAACCCAGACAGTGCTTTCATGTATTGACAATGTTATCGTACCACATGGGCGTTCAGATCATGGCCAGCTGCCATTGTCTGCATACGATCAGATAGCAGTGTGCATCTTTGATATTTTCACTGCACATTGATCACTGGCGCTGTGAGACAAACTGAATAGTGAAAACATAATTGGCTTGTTTATATTAGGCCCATGCACAGATTACTGCCAACTATTGAAATCTCCACCACAACAGTAAATTTCATTTCAATTTAGTTAATTTGCACACATTTTAGTTTTGTGTATCAAGCACTAGTGTGAAATTATGTCAAGCGTGAAAATTTCTAGAACTGTGTTATTTGATTACAGTCATATAGGGGGATTTTTATTTACAGGTATATGTGTACCCAGTTATTTGCAAGAGAATAAAATAGAGGAGAATATAATGAATTGAGAAATGGTTCCTTATGAAACATTTTAACCATGGTGAAACACCACATACATACATACATACATACATACATACATACATACGTACGTACGTACACGTGTACGTACATACATACATACATACATACATACATACATACATACATATTTGTGACTGCTGTTTGATGGATACATGTAGTTAAAACTGGTCCCTAAGCTTGAATCAGACAGAGTCCATGGGTTTCCTTGGCTTGAGATGTATGCTAAGCACCTGGGCCAGGAAGGCTGTTGACCAGAGGTATGTCCTCCTTATATGCCTCAGCTACTAAATTGTTTGTCATTGCATATACTGTTTAAAGTTAGTTAAAAGTGTCGAAACAGATGACATTTGACCAGCAGTTTGTTTGTTTTTTTTTAAGGTGGAAAGGTTTTACACAGTTACATGGGACATTTTATGTATGCATGTGGTCTGTCTTCTATACAGCATTTCCAAACTTGAAAACTGCAACGCTGCTGTCAAGAAACTAGAGGCCGAGGATGATGTGATGGACCACTGTGGCAATGCCTTGACTGCAAGTCTTCCCCGACTGTTGAAGATACTGGACAAAGCCGTTGGACGCAGAGTATACCTGATGGCAGTGAAACCTGTCCAGCATGAGCAGGTAGCATTTTATTTTATTTGGATGACTCAAGAGAAAGGGAGAGTAGTTTGTATCCATATGTGTGAGAAGACAGGGTTATCTACTTTAACATACACACACGCACGCACGCACGCACGCGCGCGCACACACACACACACACACACACACTGCTCTGATTATTGGCAAATGGTAATAATTCTTGAATTGGCTAAAAAAATGTGAGAATAGCTGAAATATTTTTAAATGAGTTCTTAAAGTTTCAAGGCCAAATTTCTAATTTCTGTAAATTATGATGGTATTTCCAATTTTGGCTAAAGATTTTTTCAGTCTTGATCTTTCCCTGCACAAACACACAAACACACACACCACACACACACAAGTGGAGTTGTGTGTGGAAAAACCACAGCAGCATGTGCACAAGCAATCTTCAAGACCTAGCATTAAAGTCAGTATCACATTGTCTACCAAAAAGAGCGTAGTTTGTGTTCAGAACATACAAGGAAGGGAGTGGCCAGTCTGGCACACACTCATCGTTTTAAGGATCAGCCCATGTTGTTTGAATGAGGACCCTATCTGCTTTTTGGGAAACAGACAGGATGTTGCCAGTGTAACTAACTCAAATACCCTGTCAAACATTCAGTTAAAAAGCCTGGTGTCCTGAGCTGCCGCTTATTCAGTTAAATATGTCCCCTGCAGTTTTAATCTCCATTTTTCATGGACTGGTTAAAGACAGGACCCTATAGGGTAACACACTCAAATGCTCGTTGGCTGAATGTGCCAAAGGTTGAGCTGTATGCTATGAGAGCAGAACACCTGTATCAGAAACTGTAGACATTAAGTACTTGTACATTTATAAGATACCATTTGGGTAACAACAGTGTGATGAACATTTGTGGGATCGTAATTCAAGCAGGCAACAGGTTGCAACTTGCAGCTCCCTCAATAAAGGTTGCTTTAGACATGGGAAAAAAAAATTAAAAAGTTGTAGGGAATGGACTTTTGCAAAAGTTGTGTCTACTTAACACAAGGCTGGTTTCAAATTACATGTACTGTTGTACCCCAGTACTTATAATAATAATAATACTTACCAGATCACAGAAGTAATTCACTGGATTGCAATATATTTCCTGTGCCATATATTGGGGATTGTGCAGAGCACAGTGACGAAGTTGATTTGTGCTAAAGCAAGATGGCGGATAACGTTTTGACATGTACAAAAGCACTGGTAGCTGGCGTGAGTCATTGATGAGGCAAAAAAAAAATTTACCAGTTTCTCATCCGAGAAAATTTCAAAATGACCAGGTGACCAGGCATGTTTATTTTTTTAACCATCCTGAGGCACTGCATATAAATTTATTTCACCAAACATGCAAACAGACTTTTTTTAAAATAAAAAAGTTTTGACCTGAGCTTTTTAAATGACCGGCACGCTGATGAGAAACTTTTTAATTTTTTTGGCCTAACCACATAACCATCGTTCATAATGTATTGCTGGCAGTGTTCTCCCCACTCCATGATTTAACATGGGTGGCACTAAATATTAATGTGTGGGGAAAGTATGAGTGTCATATGCACTGTCATGTAACATGGACAGGATAGCTAAGAATATGCCTGAGCGGTCAAAAAAAAAAAATTGTGTATGTTTACCGGTTCCCTGAGATAACGGGTTTGGTCATGTATGTTTGCCAGTTTCTTCAGATGACTGGTTTGGTCATAAGGCTATCACACTTGTCAAATAGGTAGGAAGTGTAATGTCCACAATCTTATGTCAGAGACATCTGTAGATTGAAGTAAGAAATGTGAGAAACTTTGCAAGTTCTTGTATTAAACAAAAATATGAATTTTTACCTGAGCTCAGGTTATAGTGTGGTCCATTGTCCATCCCTCCATCTGTCTGCCTGTGGCTCTGTGTACTCTACCATTGTCTGCTTTGACTTCCTCTTTTTTGTACCAATTGAACACAAATATGAAGAATTAGGACTTCTGAAATTACCACAATAAGGGGCCGTCTGTAAAGCTATTGTGCATTATAAATTTTAGAAAATCAAGAAATTTTTTTTGTTTTTTTTGCAGAATAGGGAAGATTAGGTGCCAATCTACAATCGACCAATTGTTGAGTTTGAAAAATGTCAATTTATATGAGAATTGGGGAGCTAAGGGAATCATGGTTATGGGAAAACACCCACATGGTTTTGTATTTACAACAGAATGTAAATGAGCTGTCAGTCAGACTTTGGTCTGCCAGGCACTTATGATTTTTTTAGCTCAGCTGACTTTCCAGTCTGCTGTGCTTTTGTGAGGGTTCGTCATCTGTCTGCTATTCACATTTTCGACTTCTCAAAAACGTCGGTCAGGTTCACTTCAAAGTTGGGGTGGATAAGCCTGGACTGGGTCTGTACCAAGCTTGTTCAAATAGTCACGCTCCAGTAATTTCTAGATTTTTTATGAATTTTTTTTCTTTTTTTTGGGGGGGGGGGGGTTAAAAAACCTTCTCCGAAACCACTAACCCAATTGCTTTGATATCATGCAGGAACACTCCTAGGGACGCATAGTTAATTGCAATTTTTTTTCTATTCTTTTATGATTTTTTTGTGTATTTTTGCTATTTTTGACTTCTTCTCAAGAACAGTCACTCAGATTAAGCTGAAACTTGCTGGATGTGTGCCTTGTTGAAGGTTCAAACTAAGTTGTTCACTAGGTGGCACTGCCATGGATTCCTGATTTTTCACACAATTTTTTCAATTTTGGTACTTTTAGTCAATGTATCTTTCCTATTGATTTTTAAGTAACTCAGTGAGCATTCTAATGCTAATTCACATTTTCAACCTCTGCTCGGAAACTGTCTGTCAGATTGACTTCAAACTTGTTAGCAATGTACCTTGGATGGCTGTCTACCAAGTTTGTTCAAATGGTCACATTCCAGTGATTTTTGGATTTTTAAGGATTTTTAGCTCAGCTGACTTGTCAGTCAGCTGAGCTTTTTTGAGGGTCCGTCATCCATCCGTCATTTACATTTTCGATTCTGCCGAAAAACTGTCATCCAGATTTACTTCAAACTTGGTGGGGATGTATTCTGGGTGAGTTTCTATCAAGTTTGTTCAAATGGTCATGCTCCAGTGATTTTTGGATTTCTTAGAATTTTTTTGTTCTTTTTTGGGGCAAATCTTAAAAATTCTTCTTCTCCGAAACCTCCCACCCAATTGCTTTGATATCCCACAGGGACACTCCCGGGGGTTCTTAGTTCTTAATTTATTCACCAGGTGGCACTGGGATTTTTTTATGATTTTTTTGTGTGTTTTTGCTATTTTCGACTTCTTCTCCAGAACCATTACTCAGATTTAGCTGAAACTTGGTGTATATGTTCCTTGTGGAAGGGTCAATCAAAATTGTTCACTAGGTGGCACTGCTGTGGATTCCTGATTTTTAACGATTTTTTCAATTTAGGTACTTGTCAGTCAATGCAGCTTTCCTATTGATTAGTGTGTAAGTCAATGGACATTCTAATGCTAATTCACATTTTCGACTTCTTCTCCAAAACAGTCATCCAGATTGACTTACTTCAGACATTTTCTGCAGATCCGTTACTCAGATTAAGTTGAAACTTTCTGGATATGTTCCTTGTGAGGGGTCAAGCAAAGATGTTCACTACGTAGCACTGCTGTGGATTCTTGATTTTTAACGACATTTTTAAATTCGTGTACTTATCAGTAAATTCACCTTTTCTATTGCTTACTGTGCAAGTCAATGGACGTTCTAATGGTCATTCACATTTCGGACTTCTCTGAAGAAACTGTCATTTGGATTCACTTCAAACTTGGTGACAATGTACCTTTGGTGGGTCTATACCAAGTTTGTTCAAATGGTCATGATCCAGTGATTTTTGGATTTTTTATAATATTTTTCGAAAATCTTTAAAAAAAGTTTAAATAGGAAAGTTTATCATGGGAATTTCTTGTAATGATTACAACTTAAATAATTTTGGCCAGATTTGTCCCGAACTTGGTAGGGATGAACCTTTTATATGTGTCTTCCTATTTTGTGCAAATGATCATGCTCCATGTGATGTTTGGAGCTTGACCTCATTCCCAAGGTCAGAGGACAACTGACAGGAAATTTATTGTTCACTTGATAACTTGAGGTCTGTTTTGAGTGGTGACTTTGATGTTGCACATTTGTATATTTTCTATGAAGGTCATGCTTAGACAGTACATGAGTGACTTTGACGTTGTTTCTGGGGTCACAGTGCAACAACATGAATTTTACTCTTTACTATAACTTGAGAACTACTTGAACTGGGACCTTGATGTTGCACATTTTAGTGTTCTTCTATAAAGGTCAGGCCTACTCAGTACATGGGTGACCTTGATCCTATCCCAAGTTCACAGAGCCACAAGTGTGATGAATATCTGGGTCAGCTGAGCATGGGCTGTTCACGCAGACCTCTTGTTAACAGTATTTTCAATTCGGGTACGTATAGATAAAAGCACCTTTCCTATTGATTACAATGTAAGTCAATGGGCATTCTAATGCTAATTCACATTTTCAACTTCTACTCGGAAACCATCAACCAGATTGACTTCAAACTTGGTGGTAATGTACCTTTAATGGGTGTCCACTGAGTTTGTTCAAATGGTCATGCTCCAGTGATTTTTGGATTTTCTTATGATGGACCTTGATGTTGCACATGCTAGAGTTCTTCCATAAATGTCAGACTTACTCTGTTTATGGGTGACCTTGATCGTATCCCAAGTTCACGAAACCACAAGTGTGATGAATCTCTAGGTCAGCTGAGCATGGACTGTTCAGACAGCCTTCTTGTTGTGTTTTATGGATATGTTCTTTGTGGAAGGGTCAAACAAAATGGTTCATTAGGTGGCAATGCTGCAGATTCCTGATTTTTGTCCCCCACCACCAAAGGTGGCATAGGGGGACATAGAGTTAGTATGCACAGGGGGCCGTTACCGTCCATCCGGGAGCATATCTCTAGAACTCTAAGAGATGGAATAATGAAATTATTCCAGAGATGCATCATACCATGGGCATGTGTGCTGTGCACTGTTTTTGGCCTAGAAAACAGGGCCCAAGAACATTTCTATTTTCATGTGTGTGGCAGCATATCTCTAGAACCCTTAGAGATAGAACAATGAAATTTATATCAGAGATACATCATACCAAGGGCATGTGTGCCATATATTGCTTTTGACCTTGACGTATTTTCATGGTCACAGGGCCCAAGAACATATCAATTTTTTGTGCATCCAGACATGCTGTATACATTGTATAGCTTTTTTTTCTGTATATTGTGGCGGGAGACATAGATCCTTTGGATCACTGTGCACTCATTCATAGTTTTTATCAGTCCGGGTACTTACTGGTAAATTTATGCACCTTTCCTATTGATTAATATGTAAGTCAATGGGCATTCTAAAGCTAATTCACAGTTTTGACTTCTTGTCTGAAACCTTCAGTCAGATTGACTTTAAACTTGGTGGCAATGTACCTTAGGTGGGTTTGGCAGATTTGTTTAAATGGATTGATTGATTGAAATCCATGGATTTTTGGATTTTTTATGAATTGAATTTCTTTGTTCTTTTTGGGAGCAAATCTTAAAAAATTGCAAGGGTATATGTTTATGTCAGCTGCGCACAGAACTGTCACAGTCCCTTTGTTCATGATTTCTTGGTTCATTTTTTGGCAAAATTTTTTTAAATCTCTGAAACCGGCCAGCCACTTGCTTTGAAATTGGAGAGGGATGCTTCTGGGGACCCATAGACTTCAATTTGTTCAAAAGGTAACGCTGTCATTTTTTTTCTATTTGTTAAAGAATTTTAATAAGTTAACGCTATTTTCAACTTCTCCAAAACCATCAGTTGGATTGTTCTAAAACTTGATGGAAATGTTGCTTGTGGGAGGATCAAGTATGCCCCCCTCCTACCAGAGGAGGACATATAATAATTGCATTTTTTGTGTGTCCATGCATCTGTTCGACCATCCGTCCACTTTCCATGAAGTAGGTCACTATGTTAAGTATCTGGGTCACAGTGATATATTCTTGCAAAAGCATGTCAGGGCCATAATTCCTTGACTATGTAACTTAGATTAATGAAACTTTACACACAAATGCATGTATATATGTGTCATGTACCAAAAGTGGGCCACTAGGTCAAGTGTCTGGGTCACAGTGACATATCCTTATAAAATCGTGTCCGTGCTATATTTCCTTTACTATTTAACTTAGTTTCGTGAAACTTTACACAAGTATATGTTGACCTGAAGGTGTGTCATGAAACAAAAGTACTTCACTAGGTCAAGTATATGGGTGTCTGCTATTCGTGTCTGGGCTATAATTGACTTGTCTTTCAACTTATAAAACTTTACACACAGGTGCATCTAGAGATAAGGGTTTGTCATCCGAAAAAGTAATGTGCTAGGTCAAGTATCTGGGTCACAGTGACATATCCTTGTAAAATCATGTCCGGGCTATAATTCCCTTACTATTTAACTTAGCTCCATGAAACTTCTCACACACATATATCTTGACCTTAAAGTGTATCATGAAACAAAAGTATGCCACTAGCTCCGGATTATAATTTACTTGACACACAGGAACCACTGGACATAAGAGTTTGTCATGTACTTATAGTGCATCACTAGGTCAAGTATCTGGGTCACAGTGACATATCCTCATCACGTCATGTTCAGGCTATAATTCCTTTGCTATTTAACTTTTTTTTGTGAAACTTCACACATACACACACATATCTTGACCTAAGGTGTGTTATGAAACTAAAGTAGGTCATTAGGTCAAGTATCTGGGTCATGGTGATACACTGATGTAAAACTACATTACACTTCATGCCCGGGCTGTAATTCTGTTGTCGTTCAACTTTATCATCATGAAACTTTACACACTTGCGTATCTGGACCCAAGTGTGTCATGGTGATAGCCTATTTTTACCCCTCTGCCCATAAGGCTGGAGAGGTATTGTGGCCACCTACGCGTCCATCTGTCTGTCTGCCCATGCCTTGTGTACACCATATCTCCAAAAATACTCACTTTACAGAGACAAAATTTTTATCCCAGGGGTTCATTGAGGTGGTTAGTATAAACATATTTATTTTCTCTGGATTGCCTAATAGTACACAAAGACTAATCTGGAGGCTCTCCAGTACATAAAAGGACGCACAGGAATATATACAATACACACTGGACGAGAACAGAAGACTAAATTCACAGCTTGAACACAAATAATACAATTGATGCCAGATAGTGGAGACTTATAATTAGATCATATACTAAATTAGTAGATGAAACGTCTAGATTCTGATAAGAATGTCTGAACAGCCTCAAAGATGAATACATTATCAGTGTCTGGCAAGTCCTCACTACCTTTCAAGAGAATATTTAGTAAAATGTCACTAGAGCACTGAACTATTAAAGTCGGATTTACACCTGGAGCGAGTAAGTGACACACAGTGTTCAGTAGACGGACCCTTTGCACAGTGAACTTGGGGCAGAACAAAAGGTAATGTTTCGTATCTTCAGTGGTATGAGAGCATGCACACGTTGAGGCTGGAAGGATATTGACATGATGCAGATGGGCGTTTAAAACAGAGAAGTTAAGACGTAGCTGCATGTGGCATATGTTCAGAAAACGACTTCCATGTTTAAAGTATGTGGGCCTTTTGTCAACACTTAAGAGTAATACATTTAATTTAGATTTAAACTGCGGCAGGGAATTGGTGAGACAAGTATCAACCGGGAGGTTATTCCATAATTTGATAGCAGACGGGAGAAATGAATCGCCGAAGCGATTGGTGGTGAACCAAATTTGGCGTAATTCAGTATGATTTCTCAAAAGGCGCCCAGTAGTGAAGGCAACGTCACGAGGAACGAGATCATGTAGGTATTGTGGAGTTAACCTATTGTACATTTTAAAGAAAAGAATAAGTTTAAAGTATTTCCTCCGATTTGCCAGAGTTTGCCATTCAAGCTCTTCGAGAAGTAAGACACGTGGAGTGTATCTAGTTGCGCCAAGGCAGATCCTGGCTGCCTCATACTGAACAGCTTCTATAGATTGTGACAGGTTTTCAGTGCAATTGTCAAACAGGACACACCCATATTCGAGGATAGGACGAATCATTGTACTGTACTGCTGTATGAGTGTTTGGCGGGAGAGTTTATATTTGAGTCTGCGTAAAAGAGCAAGCCGTTGGCTGGCTTTATTAACAATACGTGTTATATGCTGGTGCCATGACAAGTTACTTGAGAGTGTAACTCCAAGGTGAGTATGTAGAGTGGCCTCAGGTATCGGTGTGTTTCCAAGAAGTAGGGGAGGATGATCTGGCTTATGTCGTTTAGCTGAGAAGGTCATTGAGATGGATTTTATGGCATTAAATGTCGTACGCCAGAGCTTGCCCCAACGATGAATTTGTGTAAGACTATAATTAAGGTTTTCAGCTGTGGCCATTGGTTCGTGGACAATTTCAAGAATACCGGTATCATCTGCGAATAAACGGATGTCACAGGTGATGTTGACATTGATGTCGTTAATGTAAACGAGGAAAAGTAGGGGACCAAGGATCGAACCTTGGGGCACTCCAGCCTCTATAGGGAGCCAAGGTGAGGTCTGTCCTCCAATAGTAACACGTTGAAGTCGGTTTGAGAGATAGCTTTCTATAAATAGTAACACAGGATCTTCAAACCCCAATTGTTTCAGTTTAAAAAGTAGACCAGGGTGCCAGACTCTGTCAAAGGCCTTGGATATGTCCAGGAAAACCATACGGGCCTCATGGCCCAACTCAAGGCCACTGTAAATAGTATGAAGTATGCTAACAAGTTGATTTATGGTGGAATCGTTTTTCTTAAAGCCAGAGTTTTTAGCAGAAAGTAAATTGTTAGAGGTTAGATACTCATAGAAAATGTTATAAACTAGACACTCAAGTACTTTAGAGACATTACAGAGGAGTGAAATAGGCCTATAATTTTCCTTTGACTGTTTGTTACTTTTCTTAAAAACGGGGCACACGTTGGACTTCTTCCAGGGATCTGGAAAATATGAGTTGGATAAGCAGAGATTGAACAGATCAGTGAGAGAACGTGAGATTGAGGGGGCACAGTATTTAAGAAGGGTGTTGCCTATACCGTCAGGGCCACAAGCAGAACTGATTTTCAGAGATTTTAAAATCTTTTCCACATCATTTACTTGCACTTGAAATATAGACAGGCGGGCCTCAGTTCGGAAGGCAAGGTCGGGCAAGGGCAAAGGATTGTCATCATGCGGAGTCTTACACTGATCAGCAAAATACTTGTTGAAGGTCACTGACTTCTCAATATCAGAAGAAATATTCCTTCCACCGTCAATAAGAGTTGGTATGTTTTGATAAAGTTTGTGACCGAGAATAGATTTGCTAAGGTTCCACCACCTTTTAGAGTTTATTTCTCTTGAGTCTAGTTCAGATCGGAGTTTGGTAAAGTAAAGACGAATGGAGTTTTTAATAGCGTTGACTGTAAAGTTACGTTTCCGTTTGTATAACTGAAAGAGGCGTTCAATATTTTGAGTAGTGAGGAGTGTGTGAGGCCGACGCTTTTGTGTCTGGCATTTATATCTGTTCCACGCGCGATTGCACTGCCTTATTAGCCTCTTGATAATACAGTTGATCCAGGGCTTGTCCCTGGGTCGAATAGTGACCACGCGGAACGGAATAAACTGTTTACACGTGTCAATAAATAGGTCTGACCAGTATGACACAGTGTCACTTATGGAGTCAAAAACTGTGAAACCAGTTTCCCAAGGAGCATCAGGGAGTACATTGTTCAAGTTGACAAAATCAGCCCTCTTGAAGTTCCAGACAGAGCGTTTAAAGGGGCGATCCTTGTAATGATTCACAGAAAAAGAGCAAAAGACGACAGAATGATCAGAAGAGGATATAGGAGGAAGTGTGCCAGAGTTAAGGATATAACCAGGGGAGTCAGTTATCATGAGGTCTAGTAGGTTTGCAGAGTACTCCGAAACACGAGTAGGTTCGGATATGAGCTGATGCAGGTTGTTTTGAGTCAACAGATCAAAGAGGCGCTGTCCGAGTTCACTGTTGGTGTGGGGAGAATCCCAGCTTACACAGCGATCGTTAAAATCACCTATTATTAGGAGTATTTTAGGGTTAAGTTCGATAGCAGACGAAATGGAGTGAGATAAATTGTCCAGAAATAGGTCTCTCTCTGCGGCAGATTGGCCTGGTGGACGATAATAAACACCTAGAATCAGTTTACCAGAAGGGACAGTAATTTCAGCCCAGATACATTCACTACTGGGAGTTTCCAGCTCCGCACATCGTCTGACAGGTAGATTGTCTTTTACATACAGGGCAGCCCCTCCCCCTATACGAGGTGGTTCAGGTGCCTATCGAAAAAGAAAGTCACCAGATCTCATATTTGGGTCACAGTACTATATTGCAGAAAAAAACGGCATTAACACTATCTAAAAAAAAAATGAGTGTAGCTTCATCAATTGTTTATGCCAGTTGGATGTCTCAGACAGCTAGTGAAAACTAGGTCCTTGGATCACATATTTAGGTCACAGTGCTGTATTGAAGAAAAATGGCCATACCATGGTATCTTCAAATACTAAATTATTCATTGTAGCTGCACCAATTATTTGACAGTTGGTCTTAAGAATGCCTCAGACACCTAGTGAAAACTAGGTCATTGGGTCACATATTTAGGCCACAGTGCTGCGTTGAAGAAAAATAGCCTTGCCATACCATATCTCTAAAAATACTCAATTTACAGACACCAAATTTTTATCACAGAGGGAAATTGAGGTGCTTCAGGTGCCTATCAAAAAGTAGGTGACTAGGTCACATATTTAGGTCACAGTACTACATTGAAGAAAAAAATGGCATTAAACACAAATCTAAAAAATATTGAATGCAACTTCATCAATTATTTATGACAATTGGTACTTAGGATGCCTCAGAAGCCTATTGATAACTAGGTCACTGGGGCACCTATTTAAGTCACAGTGTTGCATTGAAGAAAAATGGCCATACCATAATATCTTCAATATATTAAATTACTCATTGTACCTGCACCAATTATTTAAGACAGTTGGTCCTACGGATGCCTCAGACACTTAGTGGAAACTAGGTCACTGAGTCACATATTTAGGTCACAGTACTGCACTGAAGAAAAATGGCCTTGCCATGATATCTCTGCTCATTGCATTTGCACCAAAGCTTTGTCATTAGGTAACCCTGTCTGACTGAAGGGGTATTGTCGTCACCTATGCGTCCGTATGTCTGTCTGTCCCTCCGTCCTGGCTGAGGAGTTTGCGTTCACTGATCGGCTTTTAGTTATTGACTGTACAGTCATTCCAAAAATGAGACGTGTGATTAAAAGATTAAAATGAGCTGGATGGGGCATGGATCCAGGAATCTCTGATTGCTCTTTAATTACAAGTGTTCACTAGGTGGTGATACTCTGGATCCCTAAGTTTTTAATGACTTTCTCAGTTTGGGTACCTGTCGGTTAATGTATGCATCCCTAATGACTACTATGTACTTCAATGGGAACTTGCATTATTAGGGGACCACCGAAGATGAGTCCCCTGTAGTGATCGCAGGTTCTGTGCGGCCGTCCGCTTTCATATTGCACAGCATTTTAGTCCTCTATGAGGGTTAGGATAAGTACAAAGTTGGGAACCTTGACCCAATTTCCATGGTCACCAAGCCACATTAGTGAATTTGGTATCCACATGGTAACTTGAAAAGCTTCTGAGGTAGAGCTTTCATATTGCACATGATAACTTTTTGAGCTAGGGCTGTCATGTTGCACATCCTTATAGTTTTCTATTGGACTTAGGTGAAGTTAAAACATGGGTGATCTTGACCCTATTCCCAATGTCACACAGCCACTTTTGTGAAATTCAGTGTCAGCACAATAATTTAAAAACTTTTTCACTTATGGGTTTTATATTGTACATGATTAAAATCCTCTATAGGGCCAAGGTTAAGTTTGAACATGAGTGACCTTGACACATTTCTCAAGGTCACACAGCCACTTGTGTAAAATTCAGTGTCTCCACAATCACTGAACTTTTATGCCCCCCTTCGAAGAGGGTGGGGCATATAGCGTTGCACATGTCGGTCGGTCGGTCGGTCTGTCGGTCGGTAGACTGTGGTTTCCGCACAATAACTCAAAAAGTTTTTGATCTAGGACTTTGATACTGTACAGGTGTATCATTCTAGTCAAAAGCTAGGCGAAGTTCGAAGATGGGTGACCTTGACGTAATTTCCAAGGTCACAGTGGTACCTGAGTTAACTTTGATTTCCGCACAATAACTGAAAAGGTTTTTAAGGTAGGATTTTGTATATTGCACAGGATTATAGTCCATATTTGGGGCTAGGCAAAGTTCGAAGATGGATGACCTTGACCTCATTTTAAAGGTCACAGAGCCACTTTACTGAATATGGTTTCATGCTTTCTGCATGATAACTTATACCTTGGAGCTGGAACTTAAATATTTCACAGCTGTAAAGGCTAGGTCGATTTTGAAGATGCATGACCTTGACCCAGTTTTCAGGGTCACAGAGAGATTGTAGTTAGACTGTGGTTTCCGCACAATAACTCAAGAAGTTTTTGAGCTAGGACTTTGATACTGTATGGGTGTATCATTCTAATCAAAAGTTAGGCGAAGTTTGAAGATGGGTGACCTTGACCTAATTTCCAAGGTCACAGTGGTACCTGAGTTAACTTTGGTTTCTGCACAATAACTGAAGAGGTTTTTAAGCTAGGACTTTTATATTGCATAGGATTATTGTCAATATTTGGGGCTAGGGGAAATTCGAAGATGGATGACCTTGACTTCTTTTTAAAGGTCACAGAGCCACAATATGGTTTCATGCTTTCTGCATGATAACTTATACCTTGGAGCTAGAACTTTTATATTGCACAGGTTTATGGTTCTGTGTAAAGGCTAGGTCGATTTTGAAGATGGGTGACCTTGACCCAGTTTTCAGGGTCACAGAGAGATTGTAGTTAAGACTTTGATTTCCGCACAATAACACAAGAAGTTTTTGAGCTAGGACTTTGATAATGTACAGGTGTATCATTCTAATCAAAAGCTAGGTTAAGTTTGAAGATGGGTGACCTTAACCTAATTTCCAAGGTCACAGTGGTACGTGATTTAACTTTGGTTTCCGCACAATAACTGAAGAGGTTTTTAAGCTAGGACTTTTATATTGCACAGGATTATATTCCATATTTGGGGCTAGGCAAAGTTTGAGGATTGATGACCTTGACCTCATTTTAAAGGTCACAGAGCCACTTTACTGAATATGGTTTCATGCTTCCTGTGGTTTCTGCACAATAACGCAAGAAGTTTTTAAGTTAGGACTGGGATACTTTACAGGTCTATAGTTCTTGCTAAGGGCTAGAAGAAGTTTAAAGTTTGGTGACCTTGATTTAATTTCCAAGGTCACGTTGGTACCTGTGTTAACTTTGGTTTCCACATGATAACTGAAGAGGTTTTTCAACTAGGACTTTTATATTCCACTGGATAATTGTCCGTATTCAGGTCTAGGTCAAGTTTGAAGATGGGTGACCTTGACCTAATTTCAAAGGTCACAGAGCCATTTGGTTGAATACTGTTTCTGCATGATAACTTGCACTTTAGAGGTAACACTTTTATATTGCACAGCTTTATGGTTGCCTATAAGGGCTAGTTTGAGTTTGTAGATGGGTGACCTTGACCCAGTTTTGAGGGTCACACACAAACAGTAGACTTCCTTTTTTTTTTGCACAATAACTGGAGAAGGTCAAGTGAAAATGAGTGACCTTGCCATAATTACCAAGGTCATAAAGCCACTTTGCTGAATATGGTTTCTAAATGATGACTACTTTTTCAGCTATAACTTTTATATTGCCTCGGTTTTTAGTCGTTTTTTAAGGGCTAGGTTAAAGTATAAAGATATGTGACATTGATGTATGATCAACCTTCACTAATTTTGTAAGGTCACGAGTGCCCCGTCTACCACTATCAATAGGGTAGCGAGGGCAAGGGTAATGAGGGAGGGGGGCATCTATGTTTTACAAACATATCTTGTTTAAGCTTAGGGATGGTTCAACATTATCATCATTTTTGAATTAGTACTTAGGGTACTAAATTTCATGACCCCCTCCCTCCCCCCAAATTAGTACTTTAAAAAATGATGATTTTCCCCCCAAATCATAGCAAAATTGCGCAAAACAGGCCAACATTTGACCATCATTTTCCATATCCTGTGAAAGTGTACAGACCCATTTAACCCCCTCCCCCCTTGCGTACTGTAAGTACTAATTCAACAATGATGAAAATGTTCAACCATCCCTTATTTGCCTGTTACTTCAACACTTTGACACGGGGACACCAATATTACTTGTTAAAGCAAAGGAACATCTGGGTCAAACTGAATCCTCGCCACAGATAACTAGAATTCAAATGCCACTTGTGCTTTATTGGGCAACCACAATGCATAAGGTACAAGGCACTCCCTTTGACCAAGTTGGTATCTAATGCAAACAAGTGGATCAACTTTTGTAGCCTGTAGTCGAGGCACTTCCTGGCAAGGCCTCCATTTTCTTGACTTGATCCAAAATGAATTAGAATGAAGAGAGAAGCTAATGAAGAAATGTATCACTTAAGGCTCTACAAGTGGTCACTGATTCTTTTTTGTCTTAACCAGCAGATCTGATAAGAATAGCTTTACTCAATGTCCCGTCAGCTTGGGCCACCCACAAGCAGGATATGGTAACTGATGTCTTTCTAGTCTTCACATATCATAGTACTTACTGAGACGTGGAAAGAAAGGGACTTATAATGGGTTGAATGTGAAGGTCAGCTGAGGATGAGCTGTGCACCCAGCCCTTTTGTTTGGTTTTGGTTTTTGTTGTTTTGATTTAAAGATGTCCATGGACATGGGTACTCCGCTGGTGTATTCTGTGGCAAATTAAATGGCATCATGTTATTTTCTGGATAGAAATGCATGTGTTACATTTAGTTGTCATTAAATGTTATTGCAAATGATAAAATTTCATTTTTGTTTTGTTTTTGCATTATACAATATAAAGTGTGCTTTGACGGTTTGAATTGACTGTTCTATACATAATAACGAGGGCATGTCTCAATTGATGACCCCAAAGTACGCTTCAGTTGTCGGCATGGTCTGATGAAGTGTCATAAAGAATCGTTCTCATGAAGAAAGGTCTTATGATATTGAAACAACAAAATGCTTGATCGTGATTGGCTAAAACATTGCACTTTGACTGAAGTAACATCTAAGGAATGGTTTGAACTACAGCTTTAAAGTGACCCTTTGAGGTTTTGGTCGCAGAATCAAAATCATTTGGGCAGCCCAGGAACCAAGAGCAAAGCTCTCCATTCGTGGGCCGCCCGAACAATTTTGATTCTGCAACCAAAACTGAAAAGTCACTTTAAAGCTTATTCTGAAATATTGCCACTTGAAAGTCCTTCAATATTCTCCACAAACCTCACAAAACCACTAATATTTCCACAAAATCCTCAAAGTGTTGTCCATGTTTCGCCACTCATTCATCTGTTCTGAAAATTAAGCAAACCCCACATATATTTTGCAGAGCCATCTTGTGACGAATGAAAACTAACTGGTGGGCCTAAATTTGGTTGATTTAAACAAGATTTATTACTGATTTTTACCTCAGCTGACTTGTCAGTCAGCTGAGGTTTTTTGAGGGTCCGTCGTCCGTCGTCCGTCCGTCGTCCACAATTCACATTTTCGACTTCTTCTCAAAAACCGTCAGCCAGATTCACTTCAAACTTGGTGGAGATGTGCCTTGGGTGTGTCTCTACCAAGTTTGTTCAATTGGTCACGGCCCAGTGATTTTTGGATTTTTAATGAATTTTTTTGTTCTTTTTGGGGTAAATCTTAAAAAATCTTTTTCTCCGAAACCGCTCACCCAATTGCTTTGATATCACACAGGAACACTCCCTGGGACTCCTAGTTCTTAATTTGTTCACCAGGTGGCGCTGCAATTTTTTTCTATTTTTTTATGAATTTTTGTGTGCTATAGCTATTTTCGACTTTTTCTCCAGAATCATCACTCAGATTAAGCTGAAACATGGTGGATATGTTCCTTGTAGAAGGTTCAAACAAAGTTGATCACTATGTGGGAATGCTGTGGATTTCTGATTTTTAACGATTTTTTCAATTTGGGTACTTGTCGGTCAATGCAGCTTTCCTATTGATTACTATGGAAGTCAATGGGCATTCTAATGCTAATTCACATTTTTGACTTCTTCTCCAAAACCGTCATCCAGATTAACTTCAAACTTGGTGGCAATGTACCTTGGGTGGGTTTCTACCAACTTTGTTCAAATGTTCATGCTCCAGTGATTTTTGGATTTTTAATGAATGTTTTTGTTGTTTTTTTTTTTTGGACAAATCTTAAAAAATCATCTTCCCCGAAACTACTTACCCAAATGCTTTGATATCACACAGGAAGACATCTAGGGACTCCTTGTTGTTAATTTGTTCACCAGGTGGCACTGCAGTTTTTTTCTAATTTTTTTGTGTGAATTTTTGTGTGCTATAGATATTTTCGACTTCTTCTCCAGAACCGTCACTCAGATTAAGCTTACACTTGGTGGATATGTTCCTAATGGAAGGGCCAAACAAAGTTGTTCACTGTGTGGGAATGCTGCGGATTCATGATTTTTAATGATTTTTTCAAGTCGGCTCCTTTGGGGTAAATGCACCTTTCCTATTGATTACCATGTAAGTCAATGGGTATTCTAATGCTAATTTACATTTTCGACTTCTTCTCCAAATCCATCATCCAGATTTACTTCAAACTTGGTGGCAATGTCCCTTGGGTGGGTGTCTACCAGGTTTGTTCCAATGGTCATGTTCCAATGAATTTGGATTTTTTTATGATTTTTTTCAAAAATCTCTACAAAAGTTTTAATAGGAAAACTTAACATGGGAATTTCTTGTAATGGTCATAACTTAAGTAATATTGACCAGATTTACTTCAAACTTGGTGGGGATGTGCCTTAGGTCGATCTCCACCAAGTATAAATGGTCACGCTCTATTGATTTTTGGATTTTTTATGAATTTTTTTGTTTTTTGGGGGGCAAACCTTCAAAATTCTTCTCCTCTGAAACCGCTCACCCAATTGCTTTGATATTGTACATAGACACTCCCGGGGACACCTAGTTCCCAATTTGTTCACCAGGTGGTGCTGCAATTTTTTTTAATGATTTTTTTTTTGTATGGTTTTGCTATTTTTCACTTGTTCTCAGAACCATCCCTCAGATTAAGCTGAAATGTGATGGATATATTGTTGTGGAAGGGTCAAACAGTTGTTTACTAGGTGGCACTGCTTTGGATTACTGATTATTTAAGGATTTTCAATTTGGGTACTTATCGTTCAATGCAGCTTTCCTATTGATTACTATGTAAGTCAATGGGCATTCTAATGCTAATTCATAGGACAACTGACACGAAATTTACTGTTTACTTGATAACTTGAGATCTGTTTTAAGTTAGCTACACATGTTAATTATTCTGTATGAAGGTCATGCTGAGACAGTACATGAATGACTTTGACCTCATTTCTGGGGTCACAGTGCAACATACATGAATTTTACTCTTCATTATAACTTGAGAATTACTTGACCTTTGATGTTGCACATGTAGGTCTTCTATAAAGGTCAGACTTACTCAGAACATGGTGTCCTTGATCCTTTCCCAAGTTCAAAGAGCTGCAAGTGTGATGAATGTCAAGATCAGCTGAGGCACAGGCTGTTCACACAGCCGTCTTGTTGTGTTCTTTGTTTAATCACTGCTAAAGTATAATTTTCCGAAAAAATCATGTCAATGAAACCAAAAAATTCAAATCAATTGCACAATATTCTGCATCAATAGTGTAGTGATTAGGGATTTGGGTGTGTGTGACAAGTAGATCTGCAGCAATTGTCAGACCATTTGAGTCATATCAACTCAAACTGGTAAAAATTAGTCAGGTGACCTGAATCCCGCAACGTCATTGGTCACTCGCTGCCATGCATCCTCAATCATTTTAGAATTGTTGCGCAATGTCTGTTCCATGGTGCTCAACTTTCAACAAAAATGTTCATTGTAGTGGTCCATAGATGACCCCCCTCCCCAGTACACGGCACTGACATGCATCTCCATTGGACTGCTGCTGAATCCTGACTCCTCTCAGAGCTTGTTGGAGAAGGGGCCCCCAGCTGATAGCCCAGAGGTAAGTATTTTTTCCCGGCACCTATAGCTGGACACTTGTAAAAGTTTCACTATCAGTAGAGCTAATTCTGTGTGCTTACATTGCAGCATTGTGCCCTCACAGGGGCATGGAACATAATTTACATTGTCTACAGCACCCATTGCTCAGGTCTGCCTAGATTAATTAAGGGCTATTGGTCAATTTCCCAAAATCAAACCTGGAACTGTACTGAGGAATTTCTTCTTCCTGGGGACACAATTTCGGACAGTACCATATGTCTGCGTGCCCTTGGAGGACCACTCTACTTGGCTCTAGGCCGCTTCCTCTCCAACTCTCTCCTACCAGCAAGAGTATGGCAGAGCTTGATAAGCACCCTCAAGTTGCCAGACTGTCATGTTCCGTTGGGACAACTGAGGCGCAGACCTGTTCAACTGGCCTTCTTAGGCCAGTGGGACAAAGTGCATGTATCTCACAACCAATCCCTTGTCGTCTTGGAAGAGGTGAGGAGCACACTTCAGAGGTTGACGAAAGTTGTACCACAGGTGGTCATTCATTGAGATGCGTCTTTGGAGGGATGCAGAGCCCACACAGGCTCAAACACAGAATCAGGACTTTGGCTTCCTCCATCAAGATCTTGTCCAATCAGTTTGCTGCAGTTGGAGGCCATACTGTTTAACTGATCAGCTTTCACGCAGTTGTCATCAACAAGCATGGTCTGGTCTGACGTGACTACAAGATGGCTGGGGCATTCATGGACAAGCAGGGTGGCATGAGGTGGCCTTGGCCTGTATCATTTACACAAAAGATTTTGGAATGGTGCCTGAGCCACAAGGTGCAGTTCTGTTCTAGTGCATGTCGCGGAGGTACTCAACATCAAGGCCAACCAGGTATCATGCCGATATCAGGATAAGTACAGAATGGTCGCTTCACCTGCAGGTAGTATGTTCAGTATGCGGCCTTTGGTGGACCCCCGGCCTAGACCCGTTAGCCACAAGAAAAAACAGAAAGCTTCCAGTGTTCATCTCTGGGATTCAAGACAAGATGGCTTGGGTCGTCGGCACGATGTCGATCAGCTGGGAAAGAATGTAGGCCTACCCATTCCCACCAACTCCACTCGTTCCCAAAGTCTTTGACAGAATAAGGCATATTAAGGGAATTGAACATAGAAGTCATTCTGATAGCTCTGTGGTGACCAAGGAGGCCATGTGCAGTAAACCCTCAGCCTAGAACTGCCCAATTTTCTTGCTGCAGAACCCATGATGTTGCGTCAGCCCAAGTCCGATCAGTTTTACAATAAGCTGACAAGCTACATTTTCACACCTGGTGCCTGTCGCGCAAGGCGTTACAGCTTCTGGATTCTCTGACAAGGTGGTGGCACAAATTGCCAGGGGCAGAAAATTGCCATAGATTAACCATATGTGCAGTATTAATTCTGATGTAAAGTATGATCACAACTGTTTGCCACCATTCCGGAAGAACCTTTCCTATCATGTTACAAAACAAAAAAATATATCACCCCAAGGTGGTGGCACAAATTGCCAGCCAGGGGCAGAAAATTGCCTTAGATTAACCATATGTACAGTATTAATTCTGATCTAAAGTATGATCAAAACTGTTTGCCACCATTTTGGAAGAACCTTTCCTGGCATGTTACAAAACAAAAAATATTATATCACCCCTCTCCATTTCAGTGTTGAAGGCCTGAAAAGCCAGAGTATAGACTAGATTCATTTCCATACCATATGATTGTGAATTCTACCGCATCAGAACATTCCAAATAGTTGGTTATACTTGTACTAGAAAGATGCTTCTGTAAAACCCATATTCTAATGAATACATCAAAATACTACATAATAATGTAAAGATTTCAATTATGAGAATGTCACTGTATATGCTGCAATAAAAAAAAACTTAAGATTATACACATTACACATAAGACTTGTATATAAGGTCATCCACGTGGTACACAATTTTTATTTTATTGTGTTTTATTCATTCGTTTTTCTATGTAACCAGGCAGCTGAATTCCGTGCATTTTGGGGAGAGAAATCGGAGCTGAGGCGGTTCCAAGATGGAAGCATCAATGAAGCAGTGGTGTGGGATTGTAAGACACTAGCCGAAAAGAGACTGATCAGTACACACATCATCAAACATATCCTGCTCAGGTAAATTCAAGAAAATTTGGTGAACAGAGAAAAAAAAATTTTGCGAGCCATAATTAATTGGACAATTACATCTACACTCCACATTCTCCCATTGGAACCTAAGTTGATAAATCCTGGATAATGTATGAAAACCTAAATTGCAAAATCAAACTGGTAAAAGCTTGAAAATAGCTGAATGTATTTCCTGTAAAAACCTTATATATCTTTGGTGGAAAAATTTCTTATTACACTTTTTGCTGTCCGTTTGTATTATATCCTAGCGCCATGCTCATACGTTGGACAATAGGCCGAGAATACCCATGGGTAGAAAATTTTTAAAAGTTCTTTCAAACTTTTTTTAAAAAGTTTTTTTTGAGAGCTTCATGAACAACCTTCAGCTTTCAAGTAGAAATGTCACTGGAAGGCCTGTTTTCATGTGTATGTATATACATGAACATCATTACCTCAGTACTGGTATTATGATGTATTTCAAATTTCAACTGCAGGTCATGTATGAGATAACATTGAGTGGATAATATAGGATTATTTGGGATGCTGGTCCACTAAAAGTCCCGGGTTTTGTTGTTTTTGTTTTTTTGTTTTTTCTCGTAACATATGTTTAAAACTAATTGTGCTGGTGCATAGCCACCAGACTATGGAGACTTGTGTTGGCCTAGATAAACTAGTCACTATATGCAAAACGTGAAGTGGGCCAGAGTGCAAGTAAACAAACAGCTTGTCAGCTTTTATGACCCAGCCAGGACAAAAATAGTTTGCAATATTTCTCTTGCATACATACTCATTTTCAATATTGAAAACGTTTAGATTAGCTCAGCTGACTTGTCAGTCAAATGAGCATGTGGGATGGTCTATCCTCCGTCATCCGTCCATCTACAATTCACATTTTTGACTTCTCCAACACTCAGCAAGATTCGCTTCAGATATGGTGGGGATGTGCCTGGGGTGGGTCTCTACCAAGTTTGTTCAAATGGTCATGCTTCAGTGATTTATGGATTTTTTATGATTTTTTTTTTTTTGGGGGGGGGGGGGGAGGGGGCAAACCTTAAAAAATCTTATCTTAAACTATGCACCCAATTGCTTTGATATCACACAGGAACACTCCTGGGGACTCCTAGTTCTTCGGTTTGCACCAAGTGGCACTGTAACTTTTTTCTGCTGTAAATTGCTTTATTTTGGCATGTATAAATTTTCACTGTTTTTCTATCTTTGACATTTCACTTTATTTTCATTGTTTTGGACATAATTCATATTCAAACAATATTAAAATACTGTTTCACTGCGTTTTTATTTTCACAGTTTTGTGCCATTAGTGAAATCAGTGAAAATAAGAGTACAGTGAAATTAAAGCAATTTTCAGTAATTTTTTCTGCGTTTTTGCCATTTTCGACCTCTCCAGAACCGTCTCTCAGACAAAGCTGAAACTTGGTGGGTGTGTTCCTTGTGGCAGGGTGAAACAAACTTGTTCACTAGGTGGCACTGCTGTGGATTTCTGATTTTAAAGCTTTTTATCGATTCGGGTTCTTATCGGTAAATGCACCTTTCCTATTGATTACAATAAAAGTCAGTGGGCATTCTAATGCTCAGTGTCATATGTTTTCTCCACCAAGTAGCAATTTTCTTTTTAAAGTTCTCTTCAGATATTTTTCAATTTCTCATGCTCCATTAAAATTTATATTTTTGAATAAATTTTCTTCATGCAAATCTTAGAATACAATGTAGTTTTAAAGGTCATATGCACTCAGCTGAAGCTCAACACGGGTCTATTCAGTTGCAGCTTTGATTTGGTGAATTAGCTTAGGTCAGCTGTGCACAGGCTGTTCACACAGCCCTTTTTTTCGGTAAAACTTTAAACAAAAGCCCTCTACTCTGAAACCACTTAGCCAATTGCTTTGAAATTGCATAGCGTCACTTCTGGGGACCCCTGAACCTTAATTGCTCCACAGGTGGTGCAGCAGGTTTTCTTTTTTGCCCACCTGACTTGTCAGTCAGCTGAGCTTATAGGATGGTCTGTCTTCCATCTGTCATCTGTCCACAATTCACATTTTCGACTTCTCCAAAAGTGTGGCCACATTCATTCAAAGTTGGTGGTAACTTACATGAGGGTGGGTCTGTACCAAATTTGTCTAAATGGTCATGCTCGAATATTCTTCTTTGAACTTTGATCATTTTTTTTTTGGGGGGGGGGGGGAGCAAAATCTTAAACTTTCTGAAACAGCTCAGCCAATTGCTTTAAAATTGCATTGGGACACTCGGGGACTTCCACTTCCAGACTTTAATTTATTCAACAGGTGGTGCTGCAACTTTTTTTTTTTTATCTTTTTATGTTTTTAGCTCAGCTGACTTGTCAGTCAGCTGAGCTTATCTTATGGTCCTCCGTCCGTCGTCCGTCCGTCCGTCTGTCTGTCCGTCTGTCGTCCGTCAACAATTTACATTTTCAACTTCTTCTCCGAAACCATCATCCAGATCCACTTCAAACTTGGTGGGGATGTGCCTTGGGTGGGTCTCTGCCAAGTTTGTTCAAATGGTCACGGTCCATTGATTTTTGGATTTTTAATGAATTTTTTGTTCTTTTTTCGGCAAATCTTAAAAAATCTTCTTCTCTGAAACCGCTCACCCAATTACTTTGATATCACACAGAAACACTCCCTGGGACACCTAGTTCTTAATTTGTTCACCAGGTAGCGCTGCAATTTTTTTCTATTTTTTTATGAATTTTTGTTTGTTATAGCTATTTTCGACTTCTTCTCCAGAACCGTCACTCAGATTAAGCTGAAACATGGTGGATATGTTCCTTGTAGCAGGGTCAAACAAAGTTGTTCACTATGTGAGAATGCTGCAGATTCTTGATTTTTAAAGATTTTTTCCATTCGGGTACTTATCGGTCAATGCAGCTTTCCTATTGATTACTATGGAAGTCAATGGGCATTCTAATGCTAATTCACATTTTCAACTTTTTCTCCAAAACTGTCATCCAGATTAACTTCAAACTTGGTGGCAGTGCACCCAGGGTGGGTTTCTACCACGTTTGTTCTAATGGTCATGCTCCAGTGATTTTTGGATTTTTAATGAATTTTTTTTGTTCTATTTTTTGGACAAATCTTAAAAAATCTTTTTCTCCACAACCGCTTACTCAGTCACTCTGATATCACACGAGAAGACACCTAGGGACTCTGTGTTCTTAATTTGTTGACCAATTGGCGCTGCAATTTTTTACTAATTTTTTATGAATTTTTGTGTGTTCTAGCTATTTTCGACTTCTTCTCCAGAATTGTTACTCAGAGTATTCTAATGCTAATTCACATTTGCGACTTCTTCTCCAAAACCGTCATGCAGATTAACTTCAAACTTGGTGGGGATGTACCTTGGGTGGGTGTCGACCAAGTTTGTTCCAATGGTCATGTTCCAATGAATTTTTTTTTTTTTATGATTTTTTTTTCAAAAATCTTTACAAAAGTTTTAACATGTGAATTTCTTGTAATGGTTATAACTTAAATAATTTTCCCCAGATTTACTTCAAACTAGGTGGGGATGTGCCTTGGGTGGGATTCTACCAAGTTTGTTCAAATGGTCACGCTCTATTGATTTTTGGAATTTTTATGATTTTTTTTCGTTTTTTGGGGGCAAACCTTAAAAACTCTTCACCTGTGAAACTGCTCACCCAGTTGTTTTGATATCGTTCATAGACACTCCCAGGGACACATAGTTCCCAATTTGTTCACCAGGTGGCACTGCAATTTTTTCTAATTTTTTTTTATGAATTTTTTATATGGTTTTGTTATTTTTCACTTGTTCTGAGAACTGTCACTCAGATTAAAGTGAAATGTGATGGATATGTTCTTGTGGAAGGGTCAAACAAAGTTGTTTACTAGGTGGCACTGCTTTGGATTCCTGATTTTTAAGTATTTTCAACTCGGGTACTTATCGATCAATGCAGCTTTCCTATTGATTACTGTGGAAGTCAATGGGTATTCTAGTGCTAATTCACAGGACAACTGACACAAAATTTACTGTTTACTTGATAACTTGAGATCTGTTTTGAGTTAGTACTGTGATGTTGCACATGTTAATGTTTTTGTATGAAGGTCATGCTCAGACAGTACATGAATGACTTTGACCTCATTTCTGGGGTCACAGTGCAACATACATGAATTTTACTCTTCATTATAACTTGAGAACTACTTGAACCTTGATGTTGCACATGTTAGTGTTCTTTTATAATGGTCAGACTTACTCAGAACATGGGTGACCTTGATCCTTTCCCAAGTTCATAGATCTGCAAGTGTGATGAATGTCAAAATCAGCTGAGCATGGGCTGTTCACACAGCCCTCTTGTTTTTTTGGGGGGGATGGTGGTGTATTTTGCTATTTTGAAAGGCATCTCTTAGAGCACCCCTCAAATTATGCTGAAACTTGGTGGAAATGCTTCGGGGGGAGGGGGGGAAATGCAGCTCCCAATCAGTTGGCAATACTAGAAATCCCTGATTCGTAACAATTTTTTAAATTTTGATACTTACTGGTTAATGCATGTATTCCTGCTCTTGATTACTATGTTAGTGTATGGATGGACATCGCTGTTATGATAATTAAATTTTCCAAAGCCACTGACCAGAGTATCTGGGATGTACTTTGGATCGGTGTGTACATGTACCAAATATATTCAAATGGTCACACTCCAGTGATTTTTTAAAATTTTTATTGGAATTTTAAATGAAGACCCTTTTCATTTTTCTGCTGACTCAGCAACTTTCACATATTGGCACGTATCTTCATAATGGTGTATCCTAGGCCTATGGCTACTATTGAAATAATAGGAAAGTACCTGTGGGCTTTCAATTGGTAAAGTTAATTCTGACCCTGAGAGACTTTAAAAGATCAAACTGAGTCATCAAACTTATTATATTAGCCCTCAGTTTAAAATATAATATACTGAAGACAACAGGAACATTCTGTGGCTGTAATAAAAGGTGACGCAGCAGTTGGTTATGTAACGAGAGGACACACCAAAGTTTGCAAGTTTTTTTTAAGGCGAGGGGGCATGATGACTGCTACCCTGACATGTCCAAGGGTCAACTGTGGGCTTGGTTTAGGACTAGAAGTCCCTGCTACTTGCTGTTTCACCGAGAATGCAAAGGATACGGCAGCATTAGGCACTCACACAGCCAGTTTCTTTGATTGTCAGTAGGTTGGAGAATGACTGACTTTTTGGGGACTGCTTTTTTTTTAGATCATGGGGTGTGTTTTAATTAGAGCATGTGCGGTAATTAGATAATTTATGGTATGTGTTTACCCGAAGTTTGCATGGAATGAGTACATCACATGAGTTAGTAGCCACTTAGCATTGCATTGTAGAGTATACTATGTATTTGCGTGACACTGTAATGCTGAAGCAATGAAGTGTTGTTTGATCACTTTAAGAGTGTCTGGTGTTTAAAGTGACAACAGCCTGACCTGATAGGGTGTATGTCAGTATGACAAGACAGTGCAACTTTTTAAGACAATTGACAACTCTGCTTACCAGTTTCTTGTCCACTCAGTAGTGCTGACTGGGTAAGAAGTTACCGTGTAAATTTCCGTGTGGCAAATGTTACAGGCATGCAGGCATACCTCGAGATAGCATCACCTACCGGGCAGGACAGCTGGACACTGTACTCAAACTGCCGCCTGCAGCCAGACGCAAGAGCGCTGCATATGGCACTGGAGAGGAGCAGCATCTAGATGTGATCCGAGTGTATGACGGTTTGGCAAAACAACTGCGAAACCTGAAAGACTTCCCACTGACAATCAATACTGTCCAGGGCACCTCCCCTGTGTTCAGGTTTGCTGAGGTAATATTAAGGTGTCAGCACAGGACTGAAGTCCACATGCTCATTTCAGATTTATGCCAAAAACAAAAAACAAAAACAAAAAACAAAAAACAAACTGAAATTACAGATTTTGTCCTGCATACACTCTTAATGCACCAAATAATAGTAAACTTGTTTGCCACACCAACTGAACACTTCCTCATATATATAAAACAAAAACGCTAAAGGCAGATGGCCAGCAAGATGAAATGGATACTAGGCTAATACTACACCTTGATTCTGATGACAATGACAGTTGCTTTGACAGCAGTGATGGTGAAAGTGACCGTGATTAAGAAGACGCCAGCATATAAATAGTGATAGGTTTTTTGTGAACTACCAAGAAGGATATCATATTCTGTCAGAACATGTGCAAGTATATGTAAAAGAGTCCTACAAGCAATACTAATGAATATTACAATGATAGGGAAGCAGGGATAGTCACACAGGTATGCAATCATGCAAAGTTACATTTAATGAAAGCAAATTCAGCTTATGAAATGGCCCCTCTGTCATGTCCACCTCACTGGTGTTTTATGAACGTGCAGTACCTGGAATCTCCACTATGTATCAAATAGTTTCAATATCACTCATTTTCACATATACATACAGAGAAATGGAAACTTCCTGGAAGTATTTTAAACCTATGGTAGAATGTGGCAAAAAATTATGGTTCAGTATTTGCCACTTTACAGATTCTTTGGTGCAGAAATGTATTTTTATTACTTATTTAAACGAATCTAAAATGAGTGTGTGGACTTCAGTTTTCAAGTGAGTATAAAGAACCCTCATGTTAGTTTCAGTTGGAGAAGTTCTTTAAGCCTTTTTTGTGACTTTTTTCCTGGAATTTTTTTTTCAGTTTGAAGGAATTTTGTGCATAGGCCTATTTGTTTTAACTTTTTCAGTACCAACTGTAACTTAGGTCAAACTACTAAAAGAGAGCTGGTCCAAATTATAATAAGGGTACTGGATTCATGTTCCTTGTACCAAAGACCTTTCATTCAAGCACCAGCATGGATAGAGTTACATAGAATATAATAGTCCAGGTAAACAACTTTCTTTTGGCATGCTTTGGACACAATGCGCCTAACGCGCACTGAGTAAAAGCTGATGACTCCGTCAAAAATGTGGCACTGAAAGAGTAAATGATTACATGTAATCAGTATGACCTCATGTAACTATGGGGAAAAAAAGTGTAAATACCTCTGCTTCCTCTACCAGCTGTGAGTGTATATAATTATGTCTGACATCATCTAAAGGCATCAGATGCCTTTTTGGAAGTTCCTGGATGGTAGCAACAGTAACTGATTAGATATGCAGAATAAAATAATGATACTAATACAATACATGCTGAAGGAACAAATACATATAATGGCAAAAGTAATTTGCACATTACATGTATTGGATACTTAATATATGAAAAGTGTGATTATGGTCATAGTGGGTTCTATATTTAACCCTTTCCTGTCCTCTTTGGTGAATTCAGACTGTGTCATGGCCTTTCTTTGGGCTGGGTTTGGTACCAAATCTATAATGGCCCTCAGACCTGACAGACGAGGGCCATCAAACTAATGATAATTCCACCCGTGGTTTATTCTGTAGATATTGAGGTTAAAAAATGTCTCCAATATTTGCTGATTCTGTGTCAGAGGTTACATACAGTCCCATTGAAAATACAGTGAAACCTGCTTTGAGAGACCACTGTAATGAAAGACCACCTGCCTTTCAAGACCATATTTCAAAAGTCCCTTTTGCTATCTCTCCCATGTTATTGCACCTCCATTAAGAGACCACCTGTCTTATGTGACCACTATTTGGCCGCTCCTGGGGGGGTCCCCAAAAACAGGTTTCACTGTATCAAAAACCTGTACCCTTGAATGACATCTGAGTCAACAGCTTTCCTTGGCATGGGTTGGAATATGGATGCCCAAACTAATCCAAGGAAAGTTGTTGCCCTGGGTCATTTTATCTTAATAGATGTCATCTACACTTTTCTTTCAGATTCTTTGAAAAGTAAACAAGAGGCCTTCATATGGGCATTGTGCCTGCACCAATTGTTTGTGCAAATAATATATGTTCCAAACGAAAGTAAACATCCGGATTTATGACAAAGATATGATGAACATGTACAGGCAAGCAGTGGCCTTGCACAGCATGTGACCAATTGATAAATTACACACTAAATTCACAAAAAAATGAAGTGTAGTGTTCCAAATATATGTGATCACATGGAGCATACCTGCCTAATATCCTGTTCACTAGCTGATAGGCAATGCCATTCAGAGTGTTTGAAAAATGTGTTTGAAGACCAGTGGTTTCCCGTGAGGATGGCCTTTCAAGAGAGGAAACACTGCATTATAACAAATGTGTGCAGCAAAGTGGTGCAAAAGACAATTATGTATTCATGTAATGTAACTTTTAATTTGGCATGGCCAAAAAGCATGAGAATAAGAACTCTCTCTCTCTCTCTCTCTCTCTCTCTCTCTCTCTCTCTCTCTCTCTCTCTCTCTCTCTCTCTCTCTCTCTCTCTCTCTCTCTCTCTCTCTCTCTCTCTCTCTCTCTCTCTCTCTCTCTCTCTCTCTCTCTCTCTCTCTCTCTCTCTCTCTCTCTCTCTCTCTCTCTCTCTCTCTCTCTCTCTCTCTCTCTCTCTCTCCCTCCCTCCCTCCCTCCCCGCAAATTTGTCCAACATTTTATTTTAAGACTTATACAGTGAAACCTGTTTTGAGAGACCACCCCTAGGGCAGGCTAAAAAGTGGTCATACAAGGCAGATGGTCTCTTAATGGATGTGCAATGACATGGGAAAGATGGGAAAAGGGACTTTACGAATATGGTCGTAAAAGGCAGGTGGTCTTTCATTACAGTGGTCTCTCATAACAGTTTTCACTGTACACAGAAACTCCAAACTTGGCATGATTATACTTCCAAGTCTGACTTTTTTTATTAAGCGAGATGATAGTTTTGAAAATTATACAAATTAGCTATAGGGCCATTGGGAAAATTTAAACCTTGAATATCTTCAAAACTATTAAAGGTAGAGGTGCCATTCCAACTTCAATTTATATGGCTGTGCTCTGCTCATCCAATGAATCAGAAACAAAAGTAGAATTTGGATTTATACCTATTAGGGGGACTTGAAAAATTTAAATGAGGCAAATCTATCTTTAAAACTATGATGCGTAGATTTGTCATTCTGACTTCACATCCCAGGTTTGTCCATCATCAATTTTGTCCAGAGCTAAGTTGTGAGACACCCCAAAACTAGAATCCTGGAACTGTGTGTGGCTCTTTCTGTCAAGTTAATATTATGCAAATTAGGAGTAACAATAGCCGACTTGTACATATTTGTGATAGACCAGATATATAACAGGTTTTTTTTTCTCTTTTTTTTTTTTTTTTTTTTTTTTTAGTGTTTTTTCTTAGATGCATGCTTATTGGTGGCCAGAGGGAGACCCTTATTTAGTGCCCTCTACTGGTGTCTAACATGGACCACCGCTGGGCACCGCTGGGCACCGCTGCCCAGCGCTCAGTTCATGTATACACACTGATACATGTAGCAGATAAATGTAGACCTGTCTAGGTGTTTTTGACACTTGCTTGCATTCTTTCACAAATATTGTTCTGCTGGAAAAGAAATAGAGACAAACAAAAGTGTACATAAAACCGGTTTTATTGTATTTTACCATTCAATTATGAATTAATGATTTGTGCAAAGCTGTAGCACAGTATTCAACTCTTTAAGTGCCAAATTTAAGACTGAGTCAACAGCTTTTCTAGGTGCCCAATGCATGCAGAGAGAAAAGCTGTTGACCTGGGATATTCTCTCTGGAACTGTATGCATATGGGTCTTGAATGAAAGGTCTTTTTATGAGGAATACGAATCTGGGATCCTAATGATAATTCAGACTTGTCTGACTGAAGTGGATTGACTTTAAACTTGATTGGCTGTGAAAGAGTTAAAACAAAAAGATCTTACTGTTAAATGCCTAAGTTACAACCAATTGTCAAATTGATAATCTGTACAAAGTTGAAGAACATAAAAGTTAACTGTTGTTTAACCACGCATTGAACTGATCATTTACCTGTTAGACTAATGTCACTGGTGATAAGGACCCTATCACATATGCTGAACTACATTTCTCCAGTCAGATACTCCTTGGTAAGGACTGGTTCCTCATACATATGGCAATTCAGAATCCAGATGTATTCACTGTTATGCATGGGAGGCAAATGTTTTTGGCAAGATCTACTTCTGTGTGCATGTATTCTTTGTGCTCCAAAATACACTGTCCTCCTCAGCTCCAGCGTAAATTTGTAACTGAAGCCAAATGGTTCATTCCATATCGCCAACTTTATGCCGAAAAATTGACTCTACGCATGCAAATTTAATTTCACTTGCGTTGATGCCTGTTTCAAATTTCCCAAATTTTCTGTCCTTGAAAATGTAAACATGAACTTTGCACTTTTTGAAAAAAAGTAAGACCACTGAAAGAAATATATTAATGGACACCTTGGACCACTAATCATATAGTAGAATGGAGAAAGACGACAGAGGAAGGGGGGGGGGGGGGTGGTAGGTGTGCAAGGCTCTCTATCAAAATTCATGTATATAATATGAATGGAAATCATTTTATATTTTTTTGATTCATTAGAGATGGAATATTGTAGAAACAAAAAGATTTTGTACACCTGTCTCCATTTCTCTGCCAACAGAACAGTATTTGTAAAAGAAAGAATGTGCCTGGAAGTGCCAACAACACCTAGACAACGACACTGTGGGATCTCTGGTTCTATCTTCTTTATGGTCTTTTGTGTGACCACTTTTTGGACTGCACTTGGAGCAGTGTCATAAGCAGATAACTATAGGTACTGTTACCAGTATACACATGTATATACTGCATAAATCTAAAAAATACTACATGTACTTGAATGTTGTTTCTGAGTACAAAGCCATGCCGGTGAGAAAGAAAAGAAAAAGATGCAGTTTTCATGCGCCTATTTGCTGGTTATCATGTTATGACAGGTGTTCCCAGCAATGCCAGCCAATCACAGGAACCCAGGGCATAAAGACGGGGATGCCTTTGTGCCACAAGACAGCGCGTCCTGCCCTCCGTATACCCCAGCCATGGCAGGTATGTACATTAATCAGGAACAACGGTACACTTGAAAACGCAGTTCATAAAATCATCACAAGAATTATAAAACTTCTTGAGCTCATTTCATCAGAAACAGGCCTCTTCTTGGAAGAGAAACTTCCTATTCAGGTGGCTTTTGTATATTCATCTCCATTTCTCAGAATTTTGCTTTATAACAAGGTGATACTGTGAAACCTGGCTTGAAAGATCACCTGAAGGGATGACAAAACTGTGGGCTGTCAAAACAGGTGGCCTTTTATACCAGGTATAAATGATATGAAAAGTGATAGCAAAGTATACTGAAAATGTGTCTTTCAAAGAATATCAAAGTACATGTATACATACTGAAAAGGAGTTGCAATGGTCTCAATGGAGTGGTTTCTCAAGACAGCCCACTGTATATGAAATGCAGGACTGGTGTAGTATTGATTTCCCACTAAATTTCAACCATTATTTCGTGTGACTGGACCTGTGCTCTTTGTTGTACACACTTTTGGCATGGACATCTTGGAGATTTCTATTTTGATGGATACTCTTGACTGTCCATTGTGCATCTAAGACTTGGGGGCCCAAGTTAGGTCCATTTTACCCTCAGCACATATAGTGCCTGAGGGTATTGTCCTCCCCTGCATCGTCCATCTGTATGCCTGTCCAGCTGTCTTGTCGAGGGTACCGTGGTATCTCTTAAAATATTCACTGTAGCTATACCAAATTTTTGTCAGAGATACACTTTGTAATGGACAAGGTTCCTATTGAAAACCAGATTCCTCTTATTATTTTGAAACTTATTACAGTATTTATTTCAAGTCTGTAGTGCACAAGGGAATGACGTTACCATAATATCTAAAAAAAAAAATATGCACTGTAGCTTTGCCAAATTTTTGTCACAGAAGGACCTTATAATGGACCAGGTTTCTCTTGAAAACCAGCTTCATCTGATTATTTTAAAACTTTTTATGAAACTTTTAATGTTTTTATTTGAAGGCTGTCTGAGTGGCATCAACTCGGACGTCACTGCGATATCTCAAAAAATATTGACCGCGGCTTTACCAAATTTTTATCAGAGATGTACCTTATGATGGACCAGGTTCCTGTACAAAACCAGCTTCCTCGTGTTTACTAACCTTTTATGAAACTTCAAAGTATTTATTTCAAGGCTGTTTGAGTGGCACATTAGGGTACGCCATTACCATATCTCAACAAGGATCCATTGCAACTTCACCAAGTTTTTACCAGAGATGCATATTATAATGGGCCATGTTTCTATCAAAAACCAGGTTCCCCTTAATATTTTTTAACTTGTTATGAAACTTTTGAAGCACTTATTTAAAGGTCGCCTGAGGTGGCGCTCACGTGAACAATGTTACCATAATATCTCAAGAAGAATTCGTCACAGCTTCTTCAAATTTTTGGTGCAGTTACACTGTATTATGGCACCGGTCCTCAATATAGGTACAAATACTTCTATGAATTATAGTAGAAAATACTCACTGTTAAAAGTCCAAGCTTTGAGTGGCTAATTATCCTAAAAGATTATTTTGTGTAGAGCTTTGTGCTTTCATAGACAACAATATGGAAATTGTATGTAAAGTGTTCTACTGCGAAGTCTCGATTAAAAAAAAATTGCAGAATCGAGGAAAAAAGGATTGTGGGCTCCCAAGGTAATCCATTCTCTAAACTCTATTTTCACTTGTTGACATACAGTAAAACCATGACAACCAAACATGCCCAGTTTCTGAATGACACTTTTTGAAATTAGATTTTAGATCTACCTTACTGGGCACTCTGTGCTGGGCGGAGAGCTCAACTTGTCCCATCTGAGCACCTGTCTAATTTGAGCACTCAGTGCTGAGATTGAATCCCTAGTGTATGAGTGCTAAAAAGTGGAAAAACACTGATCAGTTAAACTCAGCATGTGCATGGTATTGAAACTTTCCAACCTGAACAAGTTCATGTGTGGACAATGTGGTGCATGTCTAAAACAATGAAGAACCAGGCGAGTGCTGTGGAGGCTGCAGTGTTGGTTTGTTTCTGCTATTGAATAGTGACAGTTTGACCAGTTTCACCCTGCACCAGGCTTATCAGAGACTGAATTTAACATATGCCATTGATTCTTCATGTACCGAACGTAAACGTCGGTCTTAGTAATGTCAGTTACATAGGATCAAGATGCTCTTATAAAAATTGAGCCAATAACTGCTTACTCCATATGAAGAACAGTGGACCAGGGTACACATGAGTGTGACCAGGTCTGAGGTCATGTGGCTAGAGTATTAAGGCTTGTAACCAAGAGCAGTGTAGGTTTGCATTTGGCTTGAATAAGATGGAGTTCTTACTGGATGTTGTCCATATTGCATATGTTTATGTTGACTGTGTAAATCGTCATTTATTATGAATATGTATAGGGGAGTTCACCTGTATAATTAATGTCTAAAGCAGGAAATATAACATGCTTGTTAATAGTACTGATAAAATTACAGTGAAACCCCCAAATAATAGGCTCAGCAAAATCAAGATATATGTCAGTGATGCACACATGTATACTGCCTAATAAAAAGACACTTATACATTGGTAAAAAAAAAAATTATACAGGTATAAACTGTCAGGGTCAAAGCTCAGTGTACTTAGTTACATGGCCACATGCACTCAAGACTCAAATTCTTTTATTTCACTGTAAAAGACAACAATTTGTACAAAACATGGTTTAAAAAGAGACAGGCCAGGAGACTGTCATTAAGGTTATTCATAGCCGCTAGCATGAGAGCCACCTTTAAATATTATATACATCTATGTGTGAATGTACAATATCAGTTATATAATTTATAAAGGATAGATTTAGTGGTATGAATTACTGCACAATATAATTAGCTATGTATTATTATAGGTTTTTACCCCTATTATATATAAAACCTTCATTTGTTAGCAGGTTCTCTGATAGTACTGTAGTTATGGGACTTTGCAGACATAGCAATTACCTATTGTACAAGTGGTAGAATACTTATTAATAAAATACTGTTTAACTCATTCCACCCTGATAGAAGACTGAGTCAACAGCTTTCCTTGGCGCGCTCTGGGCGCATTGCGCCCAGAGCGCGCCAAGGAAAGCTGTTGACCATGGGCATATAATTTGGAATGATCTTCCATGCAAGTTTCATCCAAAATATTGAAAAATGATCCCTAAATTAGTAAAATACAATTAGCAGACGACATTTAGATATTAGCGGGAAAAAGCGTCATCAGGGTGGAATGAGTTAACATAATGGGCGGACCCTGTTCTGCTATGGGTGTACACTTTGTTCAACACAATATCTGGAGTGTTATTTAGTGTTTCTATAATTTCATATCTTATGCACTTCCTAGTACTAACTAAATGTGTTCTTTGACTAAACATTTTAAACCTGTTTCTGGTGTTGTAAGTATGAATTTCAGAGGCAGATCTTATCTGGAAATGTCTGAAATATTCTGGCAATCTATTGTTAACAAAATTGAAATAAAATTTTAATTGCTGTTGGAGAAAAGTATCATTTAGTTTGAACAATTTTAAATTCTTAAAGATAGGATCTGTATGTGCTATGAATTTACTGTGACTTACTGTTCGAACAGCCCTTTTTTCAAGTTGGGAAAGTCTAACGCTTTTATGACATCCCACAATAATATGCCATAGTTCAAATGTGGAAGCACAAGTGAATTGTAAATTATTTGCAGAATATGTGTCAGCGGAAACTCCTTTATTCTGTTCATGACACCTATTGTTTGTGATAACTTGGAAGCAATTTTATCTATATGATCATTCCAGCTTAAATGTTGATCAGTTGTAATACCCAGGAAATTACAGTGTTTAACACATTCATGCACACGTGTTTGTAAGGTTGCATGCAGGGACAGAAGACACAGGGACTGACTTAACCTCCCCCCCCCCCCCCCCAAACCGACCAAAACTGCCTGGTGGTCAATTGTCATATTGCCAAATGTTTCTTTTTAATTTGACAAGTGAAGAAAACCAAGTTGAATGTGAATTGAATATGAGTTAAATGACTAAAATAAGTGGCTGTGGTGGTTAGGAGGCTTCAGTAACTGTCCAGCCAGTCTTGATACTTGCGCATCTTATCAGGGACTGTTGAAGAAAAAAAAATGCTGTAGCCAGTTGATATACTACGTTCAGCTGTTGTGGTTACCGTAAAAAACACATGCATTTGTAGCAGTAGGTTGATGTTCATTCTTTGGTCAACATGATATGATTTCAAAACGATCTCTTTTTAAAAGTTTCAGACAACAGAAATGGCAATAAATGGTCATCCGACTATGGCATGAAATAGTCATTTTTTTAACAGAAGCATGATCTCAATCTAAAAGCACATACCATTTTATGTAATTGTGATGGCAAAGCTATTATCCATTTAGACGCTTGGCGCTCCAGGAACTCCACAACTCGGGCATGGAAACATTTTTTGGCTGGTCTCCAGATTGCTTCATTTTCCAAATTCTAGTGTCAAAATTATTGGCTCACATATGGAAGCCCTGTTCCATGTGCTATATTCAAAAATCCAGATGACAGAAGTCCCGGATGAAGGACAAACCAATAGTACTGTGTGTGACCACAGGTAGCAGCACCAGACGGCATTAGACATCAAGTTGTAGTCATACTGATTCATGTTGAATGCAACACACGGTGTACATGCTAAAATACAAAGTCACATGTACCTGGACTATCTGACATCCTTGAACTGATGAGAGCAATATTGCCACCTTAATTGAAAACAGGACTTCCTGCTTGACCTATATTCCTTTATCAAGCAATTATGATAATTCATGTGGCGTTTTTTAGCTCAGCTGACTTGTTAGTCAGCTGAGCTTTTAGAAGGCTGAGTTATCAATTGTCTGTCCACAATTCACATTTTCGACTTCTCCAAAACTCGTAGCCAGATCCTCTTCAAACTTAGTGGGGATCTACCTTGGGTGGGTCGACCAAGTTTGTTCAAATGGTCATGCTCCAGTGATTTTTATTTTTATTTTCAAGGGTTCGCCCCATGGGGAAAAACTTTCTGTTTTCGGGTTGCCCATCCATCCCACCAGATGTGCACATTCTTGTTACCGCGATATCTACAGAATGCCTCCATGTATTTTGCTCAAATGTGGGAATATGCTTACCTTACCTGGCAACCATAATTGATTAGATTTTGGAGTCACCATGACCTAATTTGAGGAAATGGCATACCCTTCAGTCAATGTTGGCGTTAAAGGTATGTCTAGTTTATGATTTTTTTTGTTCTTTTTGGAGGAAAATCTTAAAAATTGTTCTTCTTAGAAACCACTCACCTGATTGCTTTGATATGACACAGGAACACTCCCAGGGACTCCTAGTTCTTACTTGTTCACCAAGTGGTGCTGCCAATTTTTCTAGCTCAGCTGACTTACTACTCAGGCTGAACTTTAAGGATGCTGACTCGTCCATCGTCTTTCAGTCCATCCGTTCACAATTACATTTTCGACTTCCTCTCCAAAACCACCAGCCAGATTCACTTCAAACTTGGTGGCAATGTACCTCAGGTGGGTTTCTACCAAGTTTCTTTAAATGGTCATGCTCCAGCGATTTTTGGATTTGTTATAAATTTTTTTTGTTCTTTTTGGGGGAAACTTTAAAAAATCTTCTCCGAAACCACTCATCCAATTGCTGTGATATCACACAGGAACACCCCTAGGGATTCCTAATTCTTAATTTATTCACCACATGGTGCTGCAATGTAAATCTATTTTTTAGCTCAGCTGACTTGTCAGTCAGCTGAGCTTATCTTATGGTCCTCCGTCTGTCGTCCGTCCGTCGTCCGTCCGTCCGTCCGTCGTGCGTCGACAATTCACATTTTCGACTTCTTCTCCGAAACCATCAGCCAGATCCTCTTCCAACTTGGTGGGGATGTGCCTTGGGTAGGTGTCTACCAAGTTTGTTCAAATTGTCACGGTCCAGTGATTTTTGGATTTTTAATGAATTTTTTTGTTCTTTTTTGGGCAAATCTTCAAAAATCTTCTCTGAAACCGCTCACCCAATTACTTTGATATCACACAGAAACACTCCCTGGGACACCTAGTTCTTAATTTTTTCACCAGGTGGTGCTGCAATTTTTTTCTAATTTTTTATGAATATTTGTGTGTTATAGCTATTTTCGACTTCTTCTCCAGAACCGTCACTCAGATTAAGCTGAAACATGGTGGATATGTTCCTTATAGAAGGGTCAAACAAAGTTGTCCACAATGTGGGAATGCCGCGGATTCCTGATTTTTAACGATTTTTTCAATTCGGGTACTTACCGGTCAATGCAGCTTTCCTATTGATTACTATCATGGAAGTCAATGAGCATTCTAATGCTAATTCACATTTTCAACTTCTTCTCCAAAACCATCATCCAGATTAACTTGAAACTTGGTGGCAATGTACCTTGGGTGGGTGTCTACCAGGTTTTTTCAAATGTTCGTGCTCCAGTGATTTTTGGATTTTTAATGAATTTTTTTGTTCTGTTTTTGGACAAATCTTAAAAAAACTGCTTCTCCAAAAGCGCTCACTCAATTGGTCTGATATCACAGGGGAAGACACCTAGGGACTTCTTGTTCTTAATTTGTTCACCAGGTGGGGCTGCAATTTTTTTCTAATTTTTTATGAATTTTTGTGTGTAATAGCTATTTTCGACTTCTTCTCCAGAACCGTCACTCAGATTAAGCTTACATGTGGTGGATATGTTCCTTATGGAAGGGTCAAACAAAGTTGTTCACTATGTGGGAATGCTGAGGATTCCTGATTTTTAAGCATTTTTTTTTTTTCAATTCAGGTACTTATCGGTCAATGTTATTGTTATCTTTCCTATTGATTACTATGCAAGTCAATGGACATTCTAATGCTAATTCACATTTTCGACTTCTTCTCCAAAACCATCATCCAGATTAACTTCAAACTTTGTGGGGGGTGTACCTTGGGTGGGTGTCTACCAGGTTTGTCCAAATGGTCATGTTCCAATGAATTTTGGATTTTTCTATGATGATTTTTTTTAAATCTTTACAAAAGTTGTAATAGGAAAGTTTAACATGGGAATTTCTTGTAATGGTTATAACTTAAATAATTTTGGCCAGATTTACTTCAAACTTGGTGGGGATGTGCCTTGTGTGGATCTCTACCAAGTGTATTCAAATGGTCACGCTGTATTGATTTGTGGAATTTTTATGAATTTTTTTCTTTTTTGGGGCAAACCTTAAGAACTCTTCACCTCTGAAACTGCTCACCCAATTTTTTGATATCGTACATAGACACTCGAAGGGACACGTAGTTCCCAATTTATTCAACAGGTGGCGCTGCAAATTTTTTTTTTTTTTTTTTAATGAATTTTATGGTTTTGCTTTTTTTCACTTGTTCTCCGAATGTAGGTGGCACTGCTTTAGATTCCTGATTTTTAAGTTTTTTCAACTTGGGTACTTATCGGTCAATGCATCTTTCCTATTGATTACTATGTAAGTCAATGGGCATTCTAATGCTAATTCACAGGACAACTGACATAAATTTTGCTGTTTACTTGATAACTTGAGATCTGTTTTGAGTTAGTACTGTGATGCTGCACATGTTAATGTTTTTGTATGAAGGTCATGCTCAGACAGTACATGAGTGACTTTGACCTCGTTTCTCGGGTCACAGTGCAACATACATGAATTTTACTCTTCATTATAACTTGAGAACTACTTGAACCTTGATGTTGCACATGTTAGTGTTCTTTTATAATGGTCAGACTTACTCAGAACATGGGTGACCTTGATCCTTTCCCAAGTTCGTAGAGCTGCAAGCGTGATGAATGTCAAGATCAGCTGAGCATGGGCTGTTCACACAGCCCTCTTGTTTATGATTTTTTTTGTGTGTTTTTGTTATTTTTTACTTCTTCTCCAGAACTGTCACTCACATTAGTCTAAAACTTGGTGGATATGTTTCTCGTGAAAGGGTCAAGGAAAGTTGTTCATGAAGTGGCACTGTTGTGGATTTTTTTTTTTTTAAAGATTTTTTGGAGTTTGGGTACATATCGTTAAATGCACCTTTCCTATTGATTACTTTGTTAGTCAATAGGCATCTAATGCTAATTGACCTTTTCCACTTCCTTCTCTGAAACCGTCATCCAGATTGACTACAAACTTGGTATCAATATGCCTTGCATGGGTCTCTACCAGATTTGTTCAAATGGTCACACTTCACTTTTTTTAATTTTTTTTTTCATGAATTTTTTTGCTTTTTTTTTAGGCAAATCTTTAAAAATCTTCAAAACCACTCACCCAATTGCTTTGATATGACACCGGAAAGCTTCTAGGGACTCCAAGTTCTTTATTTGTTCACCAGGTGGTGCTGAAATTTTTTAATCTAAGCTAACTTACTAGTCAGGCTGAGCTTTTAGTATGCTGAGTTATCCGTCGTCCGTCCATTCACAATAACATTTTTGACTTCTTCTCCAAAACCATCAGTCAGATTCACTTCAAACTTGGTGGCAATGTACCTTGGGTTGGTTTCAACCAAGTTTGTTCAAATGGTCACACTCCAGCAATTTTTGGATTTTTATGATTTTTTTTTCTTTAATTTTGTTCTTTTTTGGGGAAAATCTTTAGAAAATCTTCTCCAAAACCGCTCACCAAATTGTTTTGATATGACACAGGAACACTCCTAGCTACTCTTAGATCTCAATTTGTTCACCAGGTGGCGCTGTATTTTTTTTCTAATTTTGTATGATTTTTTGTCTGTTACACTATTTTTCACTTCTCCACAAGAACCGTCACTCAGATTAAGCTCAAACTTGGTGGAAGGCATTCCTTGTGAAAGGGTCAAAGTTGTTCACTTGGTGGCACTTTCGTGGATTCCTGATTTTTAATATTTTTTTCAACTTTCAGGTACTTATGGGCAAGTTCACCTTTGCTATCAATTACTATGCAAGTCAATGGGCATTCTAATGCTAATTCACATTTTCACCTTTTTCTCTGAAACCGTCATCCAGATTCAGTTCAAACTTGGCAGCAGATTGGATCTCCTGAGATCTTGGTCCACTAGTCCAAGTGCTCTGAGTCAAACTGAGCAAGTTGTAGGCCTGAATGGAGACCTACAGGTCACCATCTGGGCATTCTTGGTCCTTGGCCAGTCCAAGCACTTGGATTGTAAGTCCGAGCATCCCTGACCACCAAAGCGAGGACAGACTTCCGAAGCTTTTGGCTCCGAGAGTTCGGCTTGTAAGTCTAGGCATGCTGGAGTTAAAAGGAAGGCACCCAAGTCTGTGGTGGCACCTCCTGCTGTTAGTGAGCCCACAGTTCCTGTGGCGGTGGCCCCCTCTGTGACCCAAGTGCCACCTTTGAGGCCTTTGGCTTCAGTGCTGGCGTTGCCTCCTGCCCCTCAGCCGGGTCTACCCCAAAGAGAGAAGCTGGCAATCCCACTGCCTCCCGCCTTCCATCCAGGTGCTCAGCCTCCTGCCTTGGAGAGGCAAGTGGAACTTGAGCTTCACAAGGAGCAGCACCTGCAGTTGGAAACCTGGTCTTCACCTGCGGTTGGAGACCTCATCTCCATCTGCCCGTGCCAGTACTCGGCCACATGTGGGCAGACTCCTATGGCTATCACTTGGACCCAGGGCTCTGGAGTTCCCCAGAGTCCCACAGACCCCCCACCTGCACCCCCTGCCTGCAGACTCCTCAGTCAGCGGGCTATGGTCCCTTCCTTGAGCCCTCCAGAAACTCGAGAGCTTTCACAACTCCTGCAGGTGCCCTCTTGCCAGTAGACTTCCAAGTCGGCTGAGCAGACAGAGGCCATGATTCGGCGACGAAGTCGTTGCTACCCTGTCACATGGCGTGGTGACAGGTGTTTTGCTGTCACAGGTGGTTGCCCCATTGCCCTCGAACGATGCATTGTTGGATTAGGCTTTGGGTCTTGCCGCTCTTCTCGTGAGACCTGACTCTTTGGACCTCAACACTGAGGAGGAGGATGAGCTCCTGCAGTCAGACTTGTCTGTCAGCAGGCCCTGGTTGCAGTCAACTCTTCGACCATCACGCCATTCTTGCTTTAAGCCGCCAAGCCCAGTGGAGCATGCGGAACACCCTTCTACCCCATGGATACCACTCCAGCTTCGGCCCAGGGTTTTGAACATCTCAAAGCCCTCATTCAGAGTCTGGTGGGGACTAAGCTGTGGTCCCACTGGAGGGGGAGAGGTGCGGGGCCGTCACAATGTCCTGCTGGGGTTTGTACCTGAAGGATACAAGTCATAAGACCCCTATTCCCTTTTTGGCATTTGTAGCTGAATTTTACGACCAGCTGCCAGATAAGACTCGTGGCACATGGGTTCCCGTGGAGCTTCCGACATCTAGCCATCTTTTACAAGGGCAACTCCTTCTGAAGCCAGACATCCAGGTATGATGGTACTCTGTGCCAGGGCAGATCTTCCCATCCTATCCACTCTCGGTGGATTTGGATTGGGAAAAGTTCGATGCTTGGCAGCCAAAGTCCATCACTGTGTCTGCCGAGGCCTACAAGAGGCCTGAAGAGGGCTCTGTATGTATCATGGAGACTGTGCAGGACTAGCTCAACCAGGCATCACAACTTGCCACTTCGTTGTCACGAGAGGTTAACCAACAGGTCCGAACCACCTGTATGTTGGAGGCAAACCTTAGTTTGTTGGGGAGAGATGCCCACCTCCAGGATCAGCGGTTGCCTGACGTGATATTCCGCAGAGTGAGAACAGCCCCCCCCCCTCCAGAACCTTGTTCAGAAGAGAGATGGCGAAAATTGTTCCGCAGATGCAGGACCTTTGGGCCTGCTCCGCCAATCAGACGTGCACCAAGGTGTTGACCGATATCGTTCTGTCATTCTCGTCCTTGGCTGCCTCAGCGCCAAGGTATGGCACTCAGATCATGCCCATTTAACCATTGACTCACACACCAGCGTCAGTGGCATGATTTCCTAGGAAGAGTGGGCAGCGATAAGAGAAGGGCAAGCACTTCAGCAAAGCCAAGAAGTTGCAATGGGTAAGCCGCAGGGCTCCTGACTCTTGCATGCTGGACTGCCCAGTCTCTGGATCACTGTATGCCACAACTTCCGACATCTCAAAGCGCCTGGTCAGCAGTTATCTTTCCACCTTTCACGCAAAATGGGAGTCCATTACAGACAATTCTTTTGGCTTAAATGCCCTGAGACACGGCTATTCACTGCCCCTCAGTGAAGACAGGCCTCCATTAAGCTGTGAACCCATGTGGTTCATGCCTTCCATATGGAGGACCCCAAAGCATCAACATTCATTTAGTCGATGGAGAAGCTTCGGATCAAATACACAATGCAGTTGGTCTGGAATCTCTGTTCTCCTGTTTCTACAACTGACTCTTCCTTGCCCCGAAGCATGACGGTGGCTGCCGCCCTGTGATAGACCTGTTGATGCTGAACGCCTTCTTGGTGGTCCTGTCGTTCAGGATGGAGACTCCTCGGGTGGTGGCAGCAGCTCTGTGGCCCCTGGAGTTGATGTCCTCCTTTAATCTCAAGGACGCGTTCTTCACATGCCAATCGCAGACACAGAAGTACCTGCAGTTCGCATTCTCAGACTTGTAAGGTCATTCATGATGACATGCGCTAGATCACTAGCTTTCCTTGGTGCAGGTTGGATGTAATACACCCAAGCCACACCCCTGAAAGCTATTGATTCACTTATACTCTGACCAGGGATGGGTAACTTTCACCCCCAGGTACAGTCAAGCTGGCCCTTTTGGAGGACCATCACTGTTTGCAACATGAAAGTTTTTGCTCACACAGTTCTGGAGTTATCATTTGAAAATTTAATGAACAGGATCCACCATTATCAAGATATAAGCCAATATGTGGAAATTTTAGTCATTTTGGTATTAGTAAATACCACCATTGCCAAGACCTCTGTGTCGGGGTATAATGCCCAAGACAATTGAGTTGAGTTCACTCACTTGATTGTTCAAAAAACCTGATGCCATCTCTTGGTTCCCATGTATCCAGTGGTGATTTCTGGTGCGCATGCTGCCCAATCACCCTCCCTCTTTGATGACTGGTCAGTTGACATCACCTGTGAGAGGGAAGTTGTCAGTTTGGCTTCTCTGGTGGCTGAGAGGTAAGTATATTTACTAATACCAAAATTACTAAAATTTTCACGTATTAGTTACATAATGTTATCTCATGACCACCATTGCTGATATATAAATGCATAGGAGGAGGGTGTAACGTTACTGTCATACCGATAAAGACCGCCGGAATCAGCAGCTATCAACCTGGGTCGACCAGCTCTGGCCAGGACATCAGGGGTAACTGTCCGGTACAAGTCCCTGCTTAGGTCAATTTTATTTATAATAGGCCCACTGAGAAGTACGCTAACCGATAGACTACATGGAGTCAAACGACAAGGGCACCATTAACTGGAACACGGTTATTTTTTTTTCTGGGGCTTTATTATGTTTTATTTTATCTTATTATTTTCTCATCTGAGACATCTGACCTTGATCTGTACACATGTGGTGACCTGTCGCATTGAGGTGTGATGATCTGTATGTGTGTAGTGACCTGTCAAATTGACCTGGGCTGATCTGTACATATGTGGTAATATTGGGGGGGGGAGGCTATATCCTTACAGGCCTCAACTCTAATCTTGTTCCAAGTATTTTGTGGGAGGGACCAACACTGTTGGGTGTGTATGTCCCCTAGTGCTGTGGTCTTTGTGCTCAATGAACTCCTAAAGAATGTTTTATTATGAGTTTGAAGGTTTGAATAGGTGCACAGACACTGACTTAGCTGTTTGTTGTCCCCCGCCACCGAAGATGGCATAAGGGGACACAGAGTTGGTGAGGATAGGAAGCCGTCTGTAATTCTCTTTTTATTTTTTGGCAGAAGTGATAAAATTTGGATTGTCAGTGGTTAGGACTATACATTTTGGAAACACTATAGTCTGTATTTAATGAAGAATATTTCAAGGGTTGAGAGGACCAGTTTAAAACCAGCAGTTGCCTTTTATGGGTGACTGCCTGTCTCAAGTCAGGAGTGAAATTTTTTTCTTCACATTGGTATAGGAAGATGAATGGTGATGCGTTTTGCTGTCATTGTTGGGTTTGAAATTTATGAATATGGGTCATGTTTTTCTACAGAAGTGTAACATACTAGAGACGTCCGTTCGTCCAGGAGCATATCTCTAGGACCCTAAGAGATAGAATAATGAAATTTATACTAGAGATGCATCATACCACCGGCATGTGCCCTGTTTATTTTTGACCTTGACCTATTTTCAAGGTCACAGGGCCCCAGAACATATCCATTTTCGTATGTGTGGCAGCATATTTCTAGAACCCTTAGAGATAGAATAATGAAATTTATACCAGAGATGCATCATACCAAGGGCCTATGCACCATGTATTTTCCTGGGGCTCATCTTTATTCTGGAGACAAATTATTCACATATTTTGTGCCGATACAGTGTTGTGCGTGCTGGAGGGAAGTGGCAAGTGGCCGGAGGATGCAGCAGCTGTACAGAGACTCAAAGCCGCCTTTCACATCAAGATGGCCGACATCCTGGAGGACCAGAATTCTCTGATCACCACAGTCTACCCAGACTGTGTGCATGTACTCAAGGTATGCTTTTGTTAGTCTTTGTTTACAGATGGGAATTTACCCCGGATTTGCATTTTTGGTGCCAAAATCAAGATTTTTTTTGGATATCCTTCTAAATCTAGTGAGACAAATATGGAGGGGTTTTTACACTATATTAAGTCCATCTTCACCTGTGGCTACTTTCACCTCTGTTAGTAGCTACTTTGTGGTAAGATATACTTTTATTCCATGCAGAACACTTGTAAAATCACAGAAATTTCCTTAAAACTTACAGTACAACAATTAGCACAAGGATATATATTGTCATTTTTTCCCAACTGATACATATGTATATACATATACATATGTGCATACATATATACGTTCATTGGGAAAGATGATGCAGTAGACCTGTTGAATATATCAATCCCTACATGTACAGCCAACAAAGGGCATGAAGGAGTGCTATGGTTTGTATCAGAGATACTAGTCTGGTAATGGTCCATTTTTAAATGCTTTTTATATACAATTGGTAATTTCCAAAATTCCAACTACCTGAATCTTAAGAGTATAAAACTTTAGCTCAATTGACATGTCAGTCAGTTCAGCTTGTAATAGGTTGATCAGCCCAACGTGTGTCCACAGACCACATTTTTGACTTCTTGTTGAGAATGGTTTGCCATACCCTCTGCAAACTTTGTAGGGATGTACCTTGGGTGGGTCTGTACCAACTTTGTTCAAATAGTCATTCTCCATGGATTTTGGATTCCTTTCTGAATTTTTTTTTTTTTTTTATGCCCCCCCCCCTCCTACCAGAGGAGGGGCATATAGTAATTCCTTTTCTGTACTGCCATCTATCCACTGTCCATGTCCAAGCTATAATTCTCTTGTCCTTCAAGTCAGATTAATGAAACTTTACACAAAGGTGCATCTGGACATAAGGGTGTATCATGTACCAAAGGTAGATCACTAGGTCAATTATCTGGGTCACAGTGACATATTCTTGTAAAATGGTGTCCAGGGTATAATTCCTTTACCATGTAACTTAGTTTCATGAAACTTCGCACTCACATAGCTTGACCTAAAGGTGTGTCATAAAACTAAAGTAGGTCACTAGGTCAAGTATCTGGGTCATGGTGATACATTCATGTAAAACTACATTACACTTCATGTCCGGGCTGTAAATCTGTTGTCCTTTGACTAAGAATCATGAAACTTTACACACCTATGTATCTGGACACAAGAATGTCATGCATAAAAGTAGGTCAGGTATTTGGGTCACGGTGGTCACCTATTTGTATTGACTACACTCGTTCCAAAAGGAGACCTGGGATTAGCAAGGTTATTAGGTTATAAATGAGGTGGGGGGGGGAGGGGGGAGTTGGATCCAGCAACCTCTGATTGCCTTTTAACTTTAACCTGAAAATTTCAGAAATCATCAAACCATTGGCTTCAAAACTTGAAAGCTTGCTTGTAGATAACCATAAGCCTTGCTCAGCAGGTGAAGTATCTGGGTAACAGGGACATATCCATGTGATAGGAATCTCTTGAGGATTATTTGTACTGTAATAATTCTGCCATTTTTACCCTTTGGCCTTATGAGGCCGACGGGTATTGTCATACCCAGCGCCGTCCGTCTGTCCATCCGTCCCGTGGTTTTACCACCATAACTTCAGAAATTTGTGAGAGATGACTTTCAAGTTGCACATGATATTACACATCTATATGGCCTAATTTGTGTGCAAGCATAGTTGACCTTGATGTGATTCTTAGGGTCACACAGTCGTCACATGTGCTAAGCAACGTTACCGCTCTAACTATTGAAAGCCTGCATCTAGCAATCTAAATCTTACACACAAGAAGTTTCACAGAGTGATCTAGAAGCCTAGTGAAAAAAAAGGTCATTGCTTTATATTTGACCTACCTTTTGAGGTCAAAGGTCAAGTGCACAATGGTGGTATTGGTATGAGTAAGGAAGGTTTTAAGTCAGTTACATGAAATTTTATATGCACATGTATCACAACGAAGGAATGTGTCATGAATCAAAAGTAGGTCACTAGGTCAAGTATCTGGGTCACAATGACCTATGCATTGAAATTTTGTTTTCCACTATAACATCAGAATTTTTTGAGACAGGACTTTCAAATTGCACATGATAGTACACTCCTATATGGCCTACTTTGTGTGCAAGCATAGTTGACCTTGACGTAATTCTCAAGGTCACACAGTGGTCACATGTGCCAAGCAACGTTATAACCGCTTTAACTATTGAAAGCCTGCGTCTAGCAATCTAAATCTTACACACAAGAAGCTTTATAGAGTGATCTAGAGCCTATTGAAAATCAAGGTCATAGCTGTATATTTGACCTACTTTTTGAGGTCAAAGGTCAAGTGCACAATGGTGGTATTGGTATAAGTAAGGAAGTATTTAAGTCAGTTACATGAAATTTTATACACCCATGTATCATAACCAAAAAATGTGTCATGAATCAAAAGTAGGTCACTAGGTCAAGTATCTGGGTCACAGTGACCTATTCATTGAAATTTTGTTTACCCACTATAACTTCAGAAGCTTTTGAGACAGGACTTTCAAATTGCATGTGATAGTACACCACTGCAAGCATAATTGACCTTGACCTAATTTTCAAGGTCACGCACGGGTCACAATTTTGCTGAGTGACATTGTGCATCTAGAAATCTAAATCTTTAAACAAAAGAAGCAACATAGGGTGATCTAGAAGGCTATTGTAAGTCAAGGTTATACCTCTATATTTGACCTAATGTTTTGGAGGTCAAAGGTCAAGTGTACAATAGTAGTATTTGTGTAGGTAACTATACCTGGTACTAAGGGACACTATTCCTATTCACTTACAGCAAAAGAGATTGAAGGCGGGCGAAGGGGACTGTGGTCTTTGAACAATATTTTTATTTTTGGAATGAGCCAGACTTGAACTTGCCACCTTTGGCACCTGCTGCCTAGCTGTAATGACAACGAACCTAATGTGGATATATTTCTGGCCAAAATACAACATCATGAGATAAAACAAGATCACCAAGTCATGTACTAGATCGCGTATAAATCTGTGAACTGGTCATCTCGTGGCTCATGACTTCCCTGTGCTTTGATTTTCTTCAATAAAACCTCACTCACACAAATATAACAGAACTACCACTGATTCAGGGAACCACACCAGGTCAAGTGTGTGGGTCACAGTAATGTCAAGTCATTTTGTGATCACCAATCTCAAACTATTAGAATGTAACAGATACGCATCTCCTGGCCTGTGCATGAAAAGATAAATCAAATACATGTTAAACGTATGGCTTGATTACTTGATATTCTTTTCTGGTTAAGTACTGTAAATGAGCAAACTTTACTGTTGTAGAGACATAAATGAAGACTGTTCACTCTATTCAGGGTCGTTTGTGCTCAAGTAAAGAAAGGAATAAGTTCACATACAAAACCAAATCAAATGCAGCTCTTTTACGACAGTTTTTTTTTTTTCAAAATAAGGTATGACTATTTTCAGGATGGATATGTGTTCCGTGTGCAGCTTGCATACATGAGGGAGATAGCTTTACTTAAAATGGTTAAGACTCCAGATGGAATGGTGAAGATGGTGGATACTAAAGAGGCACTGGCACTGGAGCACCACCTGGTGGCCGTACCAAAACTTACAAGCACTCTACATGGGTAATTAAAGTGTGTGTGTCAACACACACTTTTCTGTTTTTCCTCGAGTTCTTTCTTTCTTTCTTTCTTTCTTTCTTTCTTTCTTTCTTTCTTTCTTTCTTTCTTTCTTTCTTTCTTTCTTTCTTCTTTAGCAGCAAATTTGTCCGACCCTTTTCTCGGACACTATTATACATAGACACTTCAAACTTGGCATGATTGTACCTCCATACAAGGAGTTCGACCGTTTTATACAGAGGAATGAAGATGTTCAAAATTATGCAAATTAAGGGCATTTGAAATTTTAAATCTTGGATATCTTCAAAAGTCTAATAGATAGAGATGTCATTCCAACTTTTACTAGGGGGTTATTGACCAGTGCGCATCTAATAAATTTAAAGCAAAAGTTTTAGAAATTTAAATTATGCTAATTAGCAGCATTTGAAATTTTAAAACTTGAATATCTTCAAAACTATTATAGATAGAGATGTCATTTCAACTTCTATTAGGGGGTTGTTGACCATTGCACATGTAATGAATCTAAAACAAAAGTTGTAGCAATTTAAATTATGCTAATTAGCAGTATTCAAAATTTTCAATGTTGAATATCTTTAACACTATGATCAATAGAGATGTCATTTCAACTTCTTGTAGGGGGTTGTTGATCATTGCACACCTAATGAATTCAAAATAAAAGTTGTAGCAATTTAAATTATGCTAAATAGCACCATTAGAAATTTTAGATCTTAAATAACTTCAAAGCTATAATAGATAGTGATGCCATTCCAACTTCTACTCCTGTGTTATGGAACTGTTGTACATTGCCACGCCAATATGCTTTGAAGACACACACACTGATTTGCTATGCAGCAAATCATCTTTCCTAGTTGAATCTGCTTCTTTTGCCTAGTACTGGACTTTTAAAGTCTCACACAGATGCATGTAAAATTACAAGTAGACTTGCCTTTGCTGGTATTGGGTATACATAATATGTGTTCAGTGGTCTCTGCAGCTTAAAATGAAGGGAGACTTACCCTACCCTTTCCTTTTGTTCCCTGCCCTTTTTATTTGCTCCCTGCCCTTTTTCTTGCTCCCTTCTCTTTTGATGTGATATATACAATATGCTTTGATGGGTTATGGCATATTTCTTCAATTTTGACAACAAATTTTCAGTACGTAAGCTGATTTCAAGCAAAATATATTAAAAGCAGTATTTTCACCATAATTTCGACAAGGTTATCAAAATGTCTTCATTTTTGCGTGAAAGATATACTATTTTATCTAGAACGTTACTTTTAAGGTGCCCTATGTGGTCCCTACCCGTGTTGACAAATTGTCCTTTTCAAATCAAACTGTCCTGCCCTTGTGAAAACCTGCAGAGACTACTCCTTTGTTGAAAACACAGATATTATTTCAAAACAAACCAGCACACCATAGTAAGCAGAGACACTCATCTGTATATTGGGTGTGCTGTGACACCTGCTTCCAACCCCCCCCCCCCCCCAAAAAATACACATGCACATGTATTGTCACACTGTGTTCATGATTTCACTGTTTTGTATGGTACTTCACCCTTTCCCCCAGGATTAAGACTGAGTCAACAGGATTCCTTGGTGTGGGTGGGGTGCTGTGCTCAACCAGTAATGCCAGGGAAAGCTGTTCGCCTGGGCATGGTAACCTTGATATGCCCCATTGAGGATTACTATTCAAGTTGTTTTTCATTATTGTTGAAGTTAATCAAGTATTGAAGGAGTAGAAATTCGACCACCAGTTGGATTTGGCTGGTTTAAGGGCAAAAGGGTCAAATGTAAAAAAAAAACAGTGCCAAGTCAAAATAGTATCTATTTGGTGGTGAAAAAAATAGTTGCTTCAGCACTGAAATATAAAAGGAATAAGAGCACATAATGGTGATTATATGGAAATGCCAGAAAGTACTTCCTTTTTTATAAACACCACAGTTGAAAGCAGTTGTTTTTCTATTGATAATTCAAAAAGTGTTTTGCTTAGGGCTTTCATATTGCACGTGCTTATAGTCCTTAATAAAGTCTCAGACGAGTTCGAAGATGGGTGACCTCGACCCAATTCACAAGGTCACAGAGCCATTTTAGTGAATTCGGTTATCATGCAATAACTTGCAAAGTTTTTGCATAGGGCTCTCATATTGCACCTGCTTATAGTCCTGTATAAGGTCTGGCACCAGTTCAAAGATGGGTGACCTTGACCCAATTCTCAAGGTCACAGAGCCATATAAGTAAATTTGATTTTCACGCAATAACTTAAAAAAATTTTTGCATAGGGCTGTCATATTGCACATGCTTATATTATAGTCCTATATAAGATCTCAGATGAGTTCAAAGATGGATCACCTTGACCCAACTACCAAGGTCACAGAGAGGGGGCATAGATCTAGCAATCTCTGATTGCATTTTAATTTTGTTCTCTATTTTCTTTGGCAGCATCCAACAGCAACATGCGAGCTTCAGTTCCACAGTGAGGCTGGCCAAACGGTGGGTAGGGGCTCAGCTGCTGGCAGGTCATGTGACTGGCGAAGCCTTGGAGTTGATTGTAGCACATTTGTTCCTGTGCCCAGCACCGTACACCACACCCAAGTAAGCATACCAGTCAACTCCATTATGAGTACCGGTAGGTGCTGGATTAGCACTGGGAAGTATTCAATTGTAGCCAATTTGGCTCCAGTGATTCAGATGTATTAGCCAAAGTTGCATTTCTTCAGCCAAACTAATTCCAAATTTTTTAGTCAGAAGTGTGGTAGTTAAAAAATTTGATCCAATCTAAAGAAACATAAACTATGAAATTTCTTTAGTAGTCAATTTTGCTAAAAGATGGTAAATATCTTTGGCCAAATTCTATCTATAGCTCACTGACTAATGTGCAACATGTAAAAGTGTTTGCTGTTTGTATTTAAGACATGGTCTTGCAATAGAGTTAAAAGTTAAAAGTTGCGCTCAAGAGAGTGGAAACAAAAGGTTTTGGCTTGTGATCAGGTCTGTTGGATTTGTTTATGTGTGTCGCAATCTGACATTCACTGTTAAAGGCAACTTGGTACTGTGCCTTCCATGTGAGCTTAATCTGATATTGAGACTTCTAATCTCAGGGAAAATACAGCATTGTACCAACTGCACTGACATAAAGCACTTTTGTACCTGCTGTAAAGACCACCTATGATATAAGACGGCATGTCTTTTTAAGACCACTTTTTGAAGACCTTTTCTGTATTTTTCTGTTGGAATACACATTCATTTTAACCCTAGTACTGCTGAATTGTTTTTTTTTAACCTGCGTTTTGGACCGTATAAACACTGGCCCTGCAGCACTAGGGTTAAGATCACCTGTAGGGTACGACCACTTTTTGCTGGCAGAGGGGTGGTCTGAAATAGCAGGTATCACTGTTTTACACCTATAGCTTTTTGGAGACAACTTAGAGACAGAGATGATGTATGTAAATACATGTAAATGGGTAGCTTCTAAAGGTTGCAAGATGTTTCTGTTGACAGTGAGACACAAGTTGTGGTGAAGAACATTCACTCATTTCGCTTGTTTGTGCAGTTAGTGGGGATAAGTTAGAGGAGGATTGAGTACTTTGCTTCTACATATTTTTATGAATGCAATAACCCTTTTGACAAAGGACACTGTTTGGAAATCCAATTGGCTTTAGACATTTTTAGGTCAAGGGTCATGATACTGTATTTTGTAACATGTTCACATTTTGTAAATTGGTCAGACCACATAATGAGTCATCATTACAATTTATTTCCAGCTCTCCTCTGGTTGGCTTTTTACGATTTCTGCACCTGATGTCAAAACATAACTGGAACACTGTACCTCTGATTATCAACCCTAACAATGAATTAACAAGTAAGTACAGTAGAAGTTGCACCCCAGATAATCAACCCTAACGAGTTGACAAGTAAAAAAAGTAAAACTTGCACCCCTGGTAATCAACCTTAAGAGGAGTCAACAAGTAAGTATAGTAAAACCTGACTTGAAACACATCCCATGGGGATCAGCAAATTGTGGTCTTGTAAAACAGGTGGCCTTTTGTTGGAGGTGTGTAAAGCACAAAAATTAATGAGCAAAGAAGTTCTGGAACACTTGTTTTTCCAAGACAACTCATCTCGCATAAGGAGGGTCTTTCCAGAGCGGGACTACTGTATTGTAAATTGTATGTGTCACTGTATTGTTATGTGCCACTTCATTTTCCATCTTCTGCATGTAAAAATATATATATATATATTAATGTATGAAAATATGACAGGACGAATGTTGACCATTTAAAGTTGTTCAATGTTGCAGACACATCTACTGTCATGGGAAGCTGTCCATATATACGTGCAAGACACATTTTAATTAGGAGAAACCTAATATTTGGTCAGAATTGCCGTGAACTTTGCTAGTACAGGCTTAAAAACTGAAACATCATGTTAATGTCGTGGTGTCATATTGTGTGACAAAATCATTAATGGCATACAAGTGAAATAACTTCCTGTTTTAATGTGCACATTTTTGATTGAGTCCACAGCTTTTCTTGGCCCACTTTGGGCACAATGTACTCAAAGCACACCAAGGAAAGCTGTTAACACGAACCATTGTATTCTGTGGAACTACATGAATGCTGGTACTTGATTTAGAGGTCTTTTCACAAGAAACAAATCTGGCAGCCATATCATAATTTAGATCAATTCGTCTTACACAGTTCAGCTTTGGTCACAGTTGGCATAGAAAGAATTACACAGTTTAATGTGTAGCTCATGTCAGTACTTTTCACATGAAACATAGAACTCAAATGATACAGTAAATTGCATAAATGTACAACAAAGGTATATCAAACTTTTTTTTTTAAATTTTAACCAGAGGAAGATTGTACAGAAATACACAACAGATTTACCAAGAACAGATCTGCTTTGCCACTGATGTTTGTATCTACACCTTGGGATAAGTTTGGCTCTATTTGGACTAAAGAAATCCCAACAGCTCAAATTCTCAACAGATTAGTTTTGCTTGCTCAGGAGTCCCTGAAAGTATTGGAAAACAAGCTGTCAGACCACAGAATAGATGTGGATTTTAAGGTACTGTCGATCTTTTTATTCTGTAGAATTTCACAAACACTCTAGTTCATACATTCTGATGTTGCAAATGGATTGTAGAGGAAAAGTAAAGTGCAGAATGACCTTTAAGGATGACTTGAAACGTGCACTATGTATGCATGGATGTTATTACATCATGGAACATTAAATTATTATTATTATTATTATTATAATTATTATTTTTATTACTATTATTATTTTTAATTAAGTAATATTAAAGGTAATATGTGGAAAAGGAAAAGGAAAATCAAGTCACATTTCCTCCAGGAAATCGTCAATTTTGTTTGTGTTTGGAAGCATGCAAAGTGATTCACAGGTGAACTTTATCTTGCTATTTCATACCATTTCTTTAGTATGGATATTTTGGCACTTTTAACTTTACATGCAAAAGGATATGCAGAAAAAACTGTTGAGATTGAGAGCAAACTGTCATGTTGCCTAATAGAGTGCACTTCTGGGGAGACCTATTTGGCATATATTAAGGGCTGCAGGCATGAGCATTGTTAGCCATGCTCATGACTAGTATTGTGAAACCTGTCTTGAAAGAGCATCTCTAGAGATGACCAAATTGTGGTTTCTCACGACGGGTGGTCTCTCACAGGAGGTACAAATAATAAGAAAAGTACCAAGCAAAGTATGTTGAAAAGGTGGTCTTCCAATGCAGGTGGCCCCTCACTGGAGTGGTCTCTCAAGACAGGGACCACTGTATAACGTATAGGGTCAAATTATGTGGTTAAAAATATTTCATACTCCACATGTAGTTTATCAACAGGTTCTGAAAATTGCTATAATATGTTTAACTGAATACATTGTAATGAAAAATGTGTCAGAAGGGACATTTTTCTGCAAATTTGGCACAACATGTAGGTAGCTCATTGATATGTATGTGTATTAAGCCTATCCAATGTGTTAAAAGGTGAAATTGAATATAATTGTGCATATAAGTGTCTGTTGGTAACTCTATTCTTTCAATTTCGTCACCAAAGTTTTCATGTGTTGAATTCCAAATCATTAGTCCTCTCTTCTTTATGAACAGCAAATATTCCGAGCACCACTGGAAGTATATGATGTTTTGATTCATCTAAATCATGAGCAGCAGAGTAGGTATCATCACACAATAGATGTGGCTAAGGAGGTAGCTCTGTCAAAGTACAAGCCGTCTGAAGCTACAGATCAAGACAAAGCCATGCCCGTTACAGAGTTTAACCCAGCAAAACTCTATCTGCAGGAATTACAGGTAAGTTACATGTGCTAGTGTAGAGGTCAAAAGTTGTGAAAATAAACTCAGTCGGCAGATTGGAAAATACGTACTCATGAAACTTTGTCATACTATTTACCATTAGTGTCAGTAATTTGTGTAGATATGTTGCCCATTGTGTGACACAAACCAATTTGAAAAAGAAATGACTACAAAAATACTGAGATCATTCGATTTGGTAGGAAATTACATGCAGCAATTGAATTGTGTTGGGTGCTTGATCTTCTCCATACCCTTAAGACCACAACTTTTCTAAAGGTCATTCAGAAGCTATCTGACTTTTCTGTAAAGATATCTGATGGAAGTTTATGTTGTAGTTTTGTCTCCTTTGCATGGGTCTTTGGGTAATACAAGTCTCCCAGAAATGGATTACCCATGTCTGTAATCTGATTACCCAATGACATCTGTTTCATGTGATAAAGTGTTGAACACAAAGTAGAGAAAAAAAATGATTTATTTGTGTCCACAGGAATCTTTTGGTGAGTTGGCGTTGTTCTTTCATGATCCTTATGGTGGAAATCTCATTGCGGTACTATGGAAACCCCAAGCATTTACTCCACAGTCATTTAAGGTGAGACATTTAACAAGTACAAATTTGTCATGCAAAATTTTTCAGATGATATCAACTTATCATCTCTTGACCCTTTCCCCTTGAATTACTATTGACTTGGAGACTGAGTCAACAGATTTCCCTGGCTTGGGTAGGGCACTAAGTGCCCAACCTATGCCAGGAAAAGCTGCTGACCTGGAAAATGTTATCTTGATATTTGAAATGTACAGTTCTCAGTCGAGTTGTTGTTCATTGCTGTTGAAACGAGTACAGACAACCTTTGACCACTGGTGGGTTTTGCCCATTACCCCTTAAACTGGCCGGAACTGGCTTGTGGGCAAATGTCGTCTCCTTCAGTGTTTTCAACTGCAGTGGTCCCCCTCTTATATGGCCACCCCAAATGCATCAGAATTGTGGCCTTATAAGAGGGGTGGCCTGTCTTGAGGGGGTAAATATAATGAAAATGCCATCACTGCTGCACAGAGATCTGTGACCCTTCTAGAGCGGATGGCCTGTCTTCAGAGGGGCCTCACAAGAGCTGGACCACTGTAATTTCAACAGCAATGACAAACAATTTGAAAATTGTAGGTGAGACCTATCAAGGAAAGCTGTTGACTCAATCTTAATTCAAGGGGGAAAGGGTTAAGGGAAAAAGTGAGAAAACTTTTTGGGTGACCCATGGTGATCTGTCCAGAAGGATGTTCCTCGCCTGCTGTTTAGTTAACTTTAAGCAGATTGTGTCACAGGCCTGACACAGATGAGATAGGTGGTCTTGGACAATGGGGGTTGCCCAGGCCAGGTGTCAGTCCGTACTTCAAACAGACTACATGTACATGGGTAGTTATGTCTGTGGGAACCACAGGCTCCTTATTAGATAAGCTTTCCCGGTCAAAGTAAGACTAAGTCAAAAGCCATCCTTAGTGTGCTGGGGGCACATTGCACCCAGAGTGTGACAAAGAAAGCCGTTAGTGTAGGGCATATGATTCTGTGGAATATTTTTTTTTTACAAACTGCGCACGCAATTTTGATCTCACTAGTTAAATTGAAGACAAGTGGGTAAGCAGGCAATGGAAAGGATTTAATTTAAAGATTATACTGCATGCCATTTGATTCAGTGGATGATTTAATTTCTACAGAAGCGTTGATGCAAGTGTCATATATTTAATCTCCTTGGATTGACCAGTCCAAAGTGGTGCCACTGATACCATACTAGTGGCAGATTTTCCCATGGGTTACTTCTTTAAACAGAGTTTTCATCCTAGAACCAATAATACTACATGTATTGTAGAAGTCCATGGTTTTTTACATCACCTTGCATATCATGCTGTGGCTGCTGTGAAGGCAGGTGAAGCGTAAATTGCTCGGCATAAACCACTTATCAACATGAGCAACATTCTGAACATTTTCCTCCCCTTGAATTGAGCCTGAATCAACAGCTATCCTCATTGTGGGTCATGTTATCTGGTTATTTAGGTAGGTCTCGCCTACAATTCTCATTGAAATTGTTTTTGTGGGTCATGTTATCTGGTTATTTTGGTAGGTCTCGCCCACAATTCTCATTGAAATTGTGTTTCACGACTGTTGAAATAAGTCAAAAACATTGAAGTAGATCTCATTGGACCCACCGCCTGATTTTAGCCAGTTTGGGGGGGGGGGGGGGGGGGGAGAAAGGATCAGTTACCGGGGATTGTCTTGGATTACATTCCTAACGCACTTTATATTAATTTATAAAACGAATTATTATTTCAAATTTACAAAAGAAGTTTTTGTGACCAGTTATATATACACTGTGTAGACCAAATGAACATGAACATCATAATCCTCTTGCTGTGTGTGTTCCTTGCAGGTTTCAAGTGCTCACTGCCGCATGCCAGACACTGCCACAGAAGGAACCGAAGTCCAAATGGTACCAAATGTGCCTGCTATTTTAGAAGATATGAAAACATTAGGAGATGGATTGGTCAAGTTTGTAGAAACCAGGACTAAAAAGTGAACAGCTGCATTGTGTAACTGGGAAGAGAACCAAAAGGGACAACAATAAGACAGCTGGAACTAAAAAGGTCACTAGTCACTGCGACAGTCGTTCCTTACTGCCAAAATAGGTTACATGTACCATGTAATCCATTGATCTAACCATTTCCCATTTCCATACATTGTTGTATGCAGTTCATGGATCATGAAATTAAATGGAAGATAAATGCGTGAAGTATTAGCATATACATTTGTATCAGAAATTTTTATGTACATGTACCGTGATTACAGATAATAAACTGTAAAATGTGCATACCATGTATGTTTTTATTTTCCAGTGGTTTTTTTTACCCTTCGGCCTTGTCAGGCCGACGGATATTGTCGTACCCTGCGCCATCCTTCTGTCTGTCCGTCCCATGGTTTTACCACCATAACTTCAGAAATTTTCGAGACAGGACTTTCAAATTGCACGATATTACACTCCTATAAGGCCTACTTTGTGTGCAAGCATAGTTGACCTTGATCTAATTCTCAAGGTCACGCAGTGGACACGTGCTGAGCGACGTTACCGCTCTAGCTATTGAAAGCCTGCATCTAGCAATCTAAATCTTACACACAAGAAGCTTCATAGGCCGAACTAGAAGCCGATTGAAAATCAAGGTCATAGCTGTATATCTGACCTACTTTTTGGGGTCAAAGGTCAAGTGCACAGTGGTGGTATTGGTATAAGTCAGGAAGTTTTTAAGTCAGTTACATGAAATTTTATACACAAATGTATCACAACCAAAGAATGTGTCATGAATCAAAATTAGGTCACTAGGTCAAGTATCTGGGTCACCGTGACCTATTCATTGAAATTTTGTTTACCACTATAACATCAGAATTTTTTTTAGACAAGACTTTCAAATTGCACATGATACTACACTCCTATATGGCCTACTTTGTGTGCAAGCATAGTTGACCTTGACCTAATTCTCAGGGTCACACTATGGTCACATGTGCTAAGCAACGTTACCATTCTAACTATTGAAAGCCTACATCTAGCAATCTAAAGCTTACACACAAGAAGCTTCATAGAGTGATCTAGAAGCCTATCAAGGTCATAGCTCTATTTGACCTACTTTCTGAGGTCAAAGGTCAAGTGCACAATGGTGGTATTGGTACAAGTAAGGAAGTATTTAAGTCAGTTGTTTGAAATTTTACACACACATGTATCATAGCCAAAAAATGTATCATGAAACAAAGGTAGATAACTAGGTCAAGTATCTGGGTCACAGTGACCTATTCATTGAAATTTTGTTAACCACTATGATTGCAAGCTTTTGAGACAGGACTTTCAAATTGCATATGATAGTACACCACTATAAGGTTTGCTTTGTGTGCAAGCATAATTGACCTTGACTTAATTTTCAAGGTCACACACGGGTCACAAGTTTGTTGAGTGACATTGTGCATCTAGAAATCTAAATCTTAAAACAAAAGAAGCAACATAGGGTGATCTAGAAAGCTATCGAAAGTCAAGGTTATTTTTCTATATTTGACCTAATGTTTTGGAGGTCAAACGTCAAGTGTATAATGTGGTACCCTGCGCCATCCGTCCGACTGTCCATCCGTCCCATGGTTTTACCACCATAACTTCAAAATCTTTTCATAATGAAAATTTGAAGCAGACATTTTACATTCAATTCCTTTTGGATGATGCGCGGGGACAAAGGGTTAATGGACATCAATGCTGAGCTAGGATACAGTACACATAGAAGTAGAAACTACATGTAGATCAAGAAAGCTGAATAGACCTGTTCATACCGAGTTGTACTGAACTTTTCTGGACCATAATTAACTACAACAGACTGATATTCCCACAGAAAATCAAATGTCTCCCGGTGGAACCCTTACATCTCTGAATAAGCTACAGGTGATGACAATTACAAATGACCAACTTTGCTTGAAAATTACAATCCTATTTTAGCTCTCACCTAGATACATTACTCTAGCAATTTTCATCAAGTTCTTCAAGACTTATTGCAGAGAAACCAATTTCACATAAATGACCCTGTGACCTTGAAAATTACGTCAAGGTCACCCAAATACAATCCCAACCTTGGTCTTACCTTGATACATGATCCTACCAAGTTTCATCAAATTCCATCAAGTTCTTCATGACTTATCAAACGGAAACCAATTTCACATAAGTGACCATGTGACCTTGAGAATTCACTCAAGGTCATCCAAATACAATCCCAACCTAGGTCTTGCCAAGATACACAATCCTACCAAGTTTCATCAAATTCCATCAAGTTCTTCACAACTTCTCGAACGGAAACCAACTTCACATGTGACCCTGTGACCTTGAAAATTAGGTCAAGGTCACCCAAATACAATCCCAACCTAGGTCTTGCCAAGATACATAATCCTACTAAGTTTCATCAAATTCCATCCTGTTCATGACTTATCGAACAGAAACCAATTTCACATAAGTGACCCTGTGACCTTGAGAATTCACTCAAGGTCATCCAAATACAATCCCAACCTAGGTCTTGCCAAGATACATAATCCTTCCAAGTTTCATCAAATTCCATCACGTTCTTCATGACTTAACGAACGGAAACCAATTTCACATAAGTGACCCTGTGACCTTGAGAATTCACTCAAGGTCATCCAAATACAATCCCAACCTAGGTCTTGCCAAGATACATAACCCTACCAAGTTTCATCAAATTCCATCGCGTTCTTCATGACTTAACGAACGGAAACCAATTTCACATAAGTGACCCTCTGACCTTGAAAATTAGGTCAAGGTCACTCAAATACAATCCCAACCTAAGTCTTGCCTAGATACATAATCCTACCAAGTTTTATCAAATTCTGTCAAGTCTTTCAAGACTTGTCGCATGGAAACCAAGTGTTGAAGAACCTGAACAAGAAGAAGCGGAAGAAACAGGCACTAAACCAATATGTCCCCCGGCTTCCACCGGGAGACATAATTATGCATGCTTTTGTTGGCCTGATTGTCCAATCAGCAAGTGGCCGTGTCTGGCCCACGTCTTCTTGTTTACAACGGATGACACGGCCAACGCTGGTGATTACAGCATGGATTGTGCTGAAGAGTGCAAATCTTTTACCTAAAATATCACATCAGTGGTAAAACACGCATTTTGAGTTTACTGACATTTTAATTTTTCATTAAATCCAAGCACATCCTGTGTTTTACTTTCTGATCCTTCCACATATAATCCGGCCAGTGTGGTCGAGCACAAAATGTAAACAAAGCAGGATGTGCTTCCGGAAGTGAACCGAAAAACCCGAGTCCTATGAACTGGTCTATTGCTGTAGTTTATTTTGATATAAGAACCTAAAACCGCAGCAACAAAACACTGCAAATCTGATGGGTGTCTGTCAAGGAATTTTTGAAAAATTGCAAGTTGTGTTGTGTGGGGTTTGGCCGTGTGCCAGTTCCAGTTGTGTACTGGCCTGTGCGCGCACTTTGGGCCTTATTGAACTTTAGGGGACACATGCCCCTATAGGTGAAATCCCATTATGATGTCTATATTCTTACCTAAAGTGAAGATTATTGCGCCACAGGCCGTATGGTAACATTCCTGTATGTTTTTGTAGTAGAATAGATGTTTGTGCTGCAGGCATTGTGTCATTAAAATGTAAAAAACTCAAATTTATTTTGTGAAAGCATGGATGGAATTAACGCATCCACCATTTCCATATGCACCGAAAGACTTTTGACACATCCTGAACTTTCATCAGAACACTGAACCATTATTAGTCCTATAAGGGCTCGGGACCCCTGAAGTTCAATTAGGCCGCACTTGGCTGCATGCAAGTTTTGTGCTGGCTGTGCGTGCACTTGGGCTGCACATGGGTGATGTGTTGGCTGGTGTGCACACAGCTGCATGTCCGGCTGTTTTCAGGTTTTGTGCTGGATAGCTTGTATCCAAGGGTAAAAAAAAACTGCTGCCCAGGACGAGAATCAAACCTGGGTTGCAGAGGTGAAAGGCGAGCGTCTTACCGCTTAACCGTACACCCTATTGACTCGGTCTTATTCTGTCCAAGGCAGGGTGCACTTTCTGAGCAATCTGATATTGCAAAACAATGCATGGTCATGCTTCATTTGCCAACTGGTACAGGTAACTATGCATCAGGACTGTCTTGAATGCAAACTTTCCTTAGCAACATCAACATGCTATTCAGGCAAAACACAATTTTACATAGATACACAGTTGTTGCACACCCTGTATATTGTCAGGCACCTGCATGACAAATGGGGACTTCACAGCATGCCTTCTACCCTTGACGAGCCTCCAATCATGTTTGTTCAAGTGAGGAACACTCTGGCACAGGTACGTCAATATTGGACGATTCAGTCCACTTCCCTTTTAATGCAAAATGGCATGAAGCAAACCATGCTTTTGTGGGTCATAAATTTTATTCACAAAGTGGTTGTCTTGAATAAATAGTCACGCAATTGAAAATAAACTTTACATCCTACCTGGCTTCTTGTAAAATTGTCTGTACACAGATTTAATATTTTTTCACACTTATACAAAGTTCCTTTTGCACAAGCAGTCACATCAAGCATAACATTCATGTCCACTGTAAAGGAGTTCATTTCAATGTCTTTACAAGGACTCTCAATCTATAAATATTGTAACAACAGATCATTGTTCATTCCCATGATTAAAAAAATGAAGTCCACTTCAAATCGGGAATTTAACGCATACTGACGTACAAAATTTTTTGCCCCATCTTGGCTGCCAAAACAACTGCATTTCCTATGTAACCAAACGGAAGTGCAACAGCTAGTGTGTATGTGTATTAACAGTTTTTACAACACTTTGAAGATATGGCAAGGCCATTAAGATCACTGATCGTTCTTGTGATGTCACGAACAGTGTACTTCAAATGACGCTGAAGGATATAATTATCTTGATTGGGCCATCACTGTGGTTGATGATAACACAAAATTGACGATTCTCATATACCCGGTACATGTAATAGAAAAACATCAACAATTTTTGTCCGACATCAAATAAAACTACACTGAAGCAGTTATCTGTGAAGCTTGTGCAATCATCCATGTGAGTTACAGCTGATGCTCAGGAGAAATGTGTCCTTCAAAAAAAGTTGCTGTCTGGTATTCTAAATACCATTTGTCACTGTTCAAAATTCACAAAAATACATGTACACTCTTAAACACAATATATGCTGTGTTGGACCTCTGAACATATAAGATGACTTTTACAACATAACAAATATCTTGCATCTGAAGGACAGGAAAGTTGTCTCAGTTGAGTATGATACTCTTGTAGATAAAGTTCCTGCCACAGCTTGTTTAGAGTCATAATGTCACTACATCTGTATTGTTCTGTCTGTTCTGTCCCAATGTGACAAAAGTATTTGAGACGTGGCTTCAAAGTAATGCAAATATGCAAAGTTTCTGATGCCTCCTGAGTTACTACTTTTCCTGGCCACTTCAACAAAAAAAACGATCTGCAAACTTGATGTTTTGAGCTTCTGATTTTCTTCTTTTTAAATGGAAGGAAAAGAAAGTAAAACTTTCATTTACTTTATAAATCATGTGGATCCTTTTTTGCTTGTCTTGATTCAACAGACATGTTCGTTTCTATGTTTGTACCAATAGCATCGACTGTATCTGACGAAGACAAGCCCTCAATATTTGATTTTGCATTGACATCAAACTGAAGACTTTGTTCTGTATCATTAGCTGTGGCAGACTTCTGTGTTTTGGATTTAAGTTCCTTTTGTTCCATTTCCTTTTGAGTATCTTTTGACATAGAGGGGTTCATTATTATTGCATCTTTATTTTGTAAATGGTCTTTTTCTTCTGCCACCCCTTTTGCCAATGGACTTGTGCCATAACCCTCTTCTGTTTGTGTGTTGTCCACTTCAGCATGTAGAAGGTTACGTGATCGCCCTGAAATTACAAAAAACAGGTAAAATATTTAACTTTGTTTGCATTTCGGAGCTTGAGATTTTGTTTGGCAATTGACCGACCACCACTTTTGCCTCAATTTAGGACAAATACTGGGATAAATCTGCATAAAACTCCGAATTTTTACTTGTCCTGACCAAAAATTACTCATGGCGATATGGCTCATCTTGATGTCAAGCCCTGCATTTTAGAATATTGTGTTATTTAATTACAACATTTTTTAAAAACAATTTATTATAAATCCCATTCCTTTTAAAGATATTCATTGCAGAACAACCAGTATTGAACCTCGCTTATCTCATATTTTCCACACCTACATGTGTCTGTACCTAACATGTCTATAACAGACTACTAGTAATGCCTGTACTGTGTTCATTGTTTGGATCTTACAATTCTAAATTTCAATACTGAACTCCCATAAAATTTCTGGGTTCAGGGTCCAATTTTCTGCATAATCACTTTCACATCTTTTCTTAAAGCTCAACAGATACACTTCCTACCTGCTACTGGTATCTGCTTCCCTGCTGGTTGAGAAGGCTGATTGATGCCAAATGGATTGATGTTTGGGACAATAAGCAGAGCAAATGATAGCATCAAGACCTGTAAATGAAGGGAAACATAACAGTGCCATGCTGGTGTGAAGTTGTAATGTTTGGGAATCAGTTATTTTCACCATTGTTAACATTGTATGTGTACAGTTATCATAGAGTAAGCAACACTCTTATGCAAAGTCATGCTTACAATGAAGACAGTGCTACTCAGTGTTAGGGGGAAGTTTTGTTTTCATAAAGTGTTCTAATTCGTAACGAACATTCACCAGATCTTTGTTTCAATGGGAAGAGAATTTTGAAACATCAACACTTTCTGATGTACATAAGCTTCAAAAGCATACGTAATTTGAAAGAAAAAATAAAATGCAGTGCACTTTCTCGAGAAGGAAATCAACCAAAGAGTTTGTTACTGTGCACACTCAAACAGTTGATCATTTCGAACCAACCCTGAATACCGTGATACATGGAGCAACCGGTGAACTGTAGAAACACCTACCATTATACATGTGCCAGTTTGTGCAGGCCTCTTTGAGGTAGTGGTAACAAGAGCTTGTAACTTCTTCAATTGGTCCAGTAGAGACCTGCAAACATTTGAGCAAACAATCAGTAAAGGCACTGTATATGTATATGCTTACTATTACTCCAAACAATGCGAGAAAAAAAGAATGTTGTGGACACTGAGTTCTTCATGTGTACATGTGTGTATGTACCTCCACTGGACTGCTAATCACAACTAAAGTTGTGTTCATCTGCATAATTTTTACAATTCCAGATTAAAATTCTACACATAAAGACCTTTTTTCGAGTACCCATGTGCTGTAGTATCAAGGAAAAACAGAACAGCACAAGTCGACAGCTTTCCTTTGCATACTCTGGGCACATTCAACCAAAAGGGTGTCACACAAAGCTGCTGGCACAGTCCACAACACGGAATGAGCCCTTTCCTGCTGAAACCCCCACAAAGGCGACCACACTGTTGTCTGCAGTAATGTTTTTTACATAAATTTCTCGTCACTAGAAAACATTTTTGCCGAGATTTGAATGCAATACCATTCATGATGGCACATCCCAGGTCAATAGCTTTCCTTGCAGCAGGTTCGGCACAATGCACCCAACCTGCCGCAAGGAAAGCAATAACTTGGTCATACTCTCACCAGGAATGGGTTAAAAAGAGTTGATTAACTGATCGTTTTACAAATTCTAGATATATACAGTACATGTACTGCTAGACACGGTAAACATAATTGATGTTATAAATGGAATTTGGTCTTCAACATGTTCAAGATGTTCTAGATGTCTGGCGTATCCAAATTATGTGTTGGACATTTTGTTATTCCCAGTATATGTATCAAACTTCCATTTTACAGCTTCACTGTATCAACATAGCATTTCATGAGATAAATGACTGAAACTTTTTTTTCTTTTTGCTGTTGAGAATTCCCTGAAAACTTATGATTTGGGGACTGTGCTGGTGTGTGTGTGTGGCTGCATGTTTTACTTACACATTTTGTTTTTCCAGGTCTTTCATTTTCTTGTGTAGATGTAAGTTTTGTTGTGTGCACACCTTGACTCTCTTCTCAAGTCCCTCTATGTAACCTTGCTTTCGTTTCCTGCTCTCTTTTGCGGAGATCTGGTAAGAGCGAGTACATGCATCAACAGTTTGATCTTGATAACCTTTAAATAATGTAAATGTACTTATTTTAATGTGTATCAAATTTCACATTTAAGGCATTTAACTGAAGTTTTAATTTCACTGCAGTGTAATTCCTGTTTAAACTGACGCTAAAATATAATTTCATCACATCAATGTTTACATGGTTTTGTCACATCAAGGAAATAAAAATAAGCGAAAGTACATGCAATTATCGTAATTACACCAAATCCCAAAGCATATACAGTTGTACCTCTTTTGAGAAACCACTCCATTGAGAGACCACCTGTCTTGACCTCCCATAAGGAGGTCTTTTGAAGACAGACTAAGTACATGTAGTTCACAGTGAATCAGACAGAGTGAAGCTGGACTGTTTCTCACCTTATTCCTGATCTTCCTCCTGACAGCTTTCAGAACGCGCTCCTCCTCTTTTGTGAGTGGCATGTCTGTGGGCAGTACATAACCTTCTTTGGCAAGCAGTTCCTTCTCCTCATCAGACAGTCGTAACTCTGGCACCTGCATACGGTTATCAATATGACATTATAACAGGTGCTTTCTCAGTCCTTAGAACACATAGTAATATTTATTCTAACATAGGATCCTGCGGTATGCTGGTTTCATAAATCACTTAATTCTTTCAGTGCCAATCATGTCTAAGGTAGATGTACAGTGGTACCTCTCTTGAGAGACCCCTCTAATGAGAGACCGCATATCTTTTTAAGACCGCTCTCTCAGAACACTGTGCTATCTTTTCCATGTTGTTGTACCTCTAATGAAAGACCACCTGTTTTGAGAGACCACAATTTGACCTGCCGTAGAGGCGGTCTCTCAAAAGAGGTACCACTGTACTTAAGTCAGAGAAGTGTGAATTATCATTACGATCCCAGATCCATATTCCTCTAGTTACAGAGAGACTACCCCCGGTCAACAGCTTTTCTCGGCACACATTGGGCGCAATGCACCCAATAATGCCCAGAAAAGCTGTAGACTCAGACCAAAATTTGGCACTGTAAGGGTTTGTATACAATATCTAATTCCAAGTGGGACCCTCCTGTAACTGTTGCAGTGAAACTAATCAAGCACATAATGATCAGTGAGCAATTGAACAATTCCGATAATTGTGCACATGTACCAGATGTGTCACAGTAACCATCAGGCCCCAACTGGGAAAATGACTCTTTAATCAGATAAATTAGAAGTAAACACATACATGGCCATAGGACTAAGACATTATCTATACCCTAGTTGGCCCCTGAAGCACTCAAGCGAACACTTGTGCAATCTTTCAGCATGCTGGAACCATCATGAAGCCATGGGGCTCTTGCAAGTTGGGCTACAGGGTTTTCAGGAAAACCCTTCTACTATACAGTGCTTAACTTCCTCAACATATCTGGACTTTTCAACAAGACATATATGAACTACAGTGGTACTTGCTGCATACAACCACTGCCGTAAGCAGCCCCATTACTTTTCGTGGTCACTAGGCTAGTACATAGGAGTCAATTTCTTTGTAAAATTTACCGGTGGTGACAGGTCATCTGCTGTATGTGGCCACTTTTTCTCGGCAGAAGGGGTGGCCACATACAGCAGGTACCACTGTATTTCAAATCAGCTCTAACAATTTTTACTACCAGCATACACCAGTGATATATTAAGTTATCTAACCTTTTCCCCTTAATCCTTCAAAGTGACGACTTGAAAATTTTGCATGAATAAGTCTACGCATTTTGGCCAGAAAGCCACGAAAGTGGTTAGCCACACTTTCAAGATTAAACTGGTGAAAACCAGCTGGTGGGTCAAACGTCATCTGCTTCAATGTTTTCAACTAATTTCAACAGTAATGAAAAACAGTTTGACTGAGAATTGTAGATGAGACCTATCAAGATCACATGCCCCCAGGCCAACAGCTTTCCTTGTCATTAATTGGGCATTCAGTGCCTGACCCATGCCAAGGAAAGCTGTTGACTCAGTCTTAAGTCAAAGAGGGAAGAGTTCATTTTATACATGCCTTAAATGAAGAGCATTGTAATCCAGATGCATATATATTCACATTATAACTGTAACCCAAATTTAAGGTAATGTAAACCCCAAAATGAAAAGTTTTGTTATTTTCATATAATTATGGCATAAAGAATCTGTTATCTGTCTTCTTGACATTTGGCTGTTAAAACCCTTATACAAATCAAAGATGTACTAATAAGCTGCTCAAACTTTTTAAATGTTGACATATATATATGAATCCTCATAGCTGATGTTTATGGAGAGCCACGAGAAATTCCAAAGGAAAAAAAAAATGCAGAGTCTCCACTTGAAAGGGGGGCACTTCCATAGAGCCCCTCTATTCAGTGCATTAGAACAGTGCTCCAGCAAATCTGATCTTAAAAGCTTTATAGCATAACCTTCTGCACCATCTGATCCATCCAGGTGAAACTTGGCAAATCCTTACCCCTTCAAAAAACTATCAGGGAAAAAAAACCAAACCCTTCAGTTTTTCAAAAAACTCCATGATGACAAGCTTGTCATTCAAAATGAGCCACATTCATAAACAATAGCAGATTTTACTTCATAATGCACGGTTGCCCTCCATGGCATATATTCTAGTCGTAAGCCGGTTTTTGACAGTCCTGTTCCTAACTACAGGCCAAAAAGCAGTAAAGTTTGAGACTACTGGTAGCTGAACTGTAGAAGAACATAACCCCCAACCTTACCGCGACTTGCTACTATCATTGACAATAAACTGATACCTGACTGTAAGACGACCACTTGCTGCTGCCATATTTCATGCTTCATTGTTGGGCATCAGTAAATTTATTTATTCCGGGGGAGCAAGGGGTCCCTCACTTGCCATGTTACTCACTCCCATGATGCTGATTTAGTTTACTACCTTTTCGTAAACTTTAAAGTTTTGTTTTTGTCAGAATTGGGGACTTGTCACTGTGAGCCTATACAAACACATTTTCATACCCAATGGCAAGCTTAACATGCTTAAAAAATCTGTCAACTGCTCCTCAACATATTTCGTATGGCTGCTTTGATAAACAGACATAGATTACAAAAATGTGGGTGGCAACTTCACCTTTGTTTTACTGTTAGTGACATCCCTCATGGTGAATGGTAATGTGTCAGTAGTCTTGCTGCAGGAAGAAGACAACCTGAGGACTTTGCTGTCGTCTGTACCAGGTACACTCTCATCCTCGCTGCCAAGGTCTGTCATATCAATGCTGTCGGGGAAGTCTTCCATGTCTTCTGTAACAAACAGAAACACACAAAACTGATACGCTTGGATAAAGTGACAGTACTGATGATACAATCTGTACAGTCTCATTTGTCCCTAATGATGCCATCTGTAAAACATGTGGAATAGTCAGTAGCATGACAGAATATTAAAATACATGTACATACATGTAACTACGACCTGGCAGTGCTGCAATGCACAATCTGATGAATGCGTGATCGTCTTTGGCCAGGTGGTGTTGTACTGAACATTGCAGTGGTCTCTCAAAACATGTTTCATGTCAGAACTGCTTCACCCTGGAATATATTGTTGCTGCAATGCACAATTTGATGAATGTGTGATCAATGTCTTTGGACAGGTGGTGTTTCACTGAGCATTGCAGTGGTCTCTCAAAACATGTTTCATATCAGAACTGCTTTACCCTGGAATATGATGTCCAAAGTCATGTACCAGCCCGCCACTGTCTTTATTTTTTTTTTTTCAAATGTGACATTTGTCAAAATTTTTGGATGTACATTTCTTTAAAACTAAGTATACATTGGATCTGTTTTTTAAAAACACACACTACCAGGAAAAGTGGTCTCATATTACAGGTGTTCTTAACTTTCAGTATATTTGTTGTGGGAATAGATTCCATTGTTATAACTAGACATACCTTCAACTCAGCATTGACTGTTCAAAGGGTCTGCCATTTGATCAAATTAGGTCATGGTGACACCAAAATCTAATCAGTTCACCTTGGCATGCCAGAAAAGCATACTACCAAATTTGAGCAAAATACATTGAAGCATTCTGAAGATACATGTATATTACGGTAACGAGCATGTAATTGGGCTGTCATTTGCTCAAATTAGGTCATGGTGACCAAAAAAAAATCTAATCAGTTCATCTTGCCAGGCAACATAATCATATTGCCAAATTTGAGCAAAATACATGGAGGCATTCTGTAGATATGGTGGTACCTAACGAGAATGTGAACATGCGGACAGACAGACATCCGGATGGACAACCCAAAAACAGAAAGCCCCCCCCCCCCCCCATGGGCGGGACCCTTAAAAAGGTAGCCGTTCAAAGATACTCAGTCTCTCTCAAGAGGTGGTCTTTTGAGCAGGTGCTACCATATTGTGTTGCTTTATCTAGGCACAGACCAACATTTGTCTAGTTAAATACAAACTGTATGTTTTGCTCTCCAGTTTGATGTGTACAGAAACAGGTCACATGTACATGTTTCAACAATAAGTGAATGAATTGCCTTCAAGAATGCTAGTTGTACTGTCACTTCATGTTTTTAAATCAAGAGGAAAAAAATTGTTGATTTGTTAACATGTTAAATGTGTATGACAAAGACATATCTATAATAAGACAAAGATCTCTTTCATTTCTACCCAGTCACTGTTGACTTTCGTAACATTCCTTTTGTGCTCCTTTGGAACTACAGGCATGCCAGTGCTTGATTGAAATGTTATCAATAAAGACTTTGACTCTTCAATCATAACAATCAAGATGACCATTCACCAGAACTGCTGCCACAATTAACATGCAATGGCTTAAAACTTACCTAGATTTAATGTTATATTGGTATCTCCAGTCAGTGATTTAAACAAGTCTCCACCATCAATGAGACAGGATGTGTCATAGGATTCAAATTTCATGTCTTCTAATTTGAAGTCCTCCATTCCACCTCCCAGGGGGCTCTGATCCCCACAATATTCATCACTTAGAGCTGGTGATGAACAATCCCCACTCCTGGGGCTCAAGTCTGTTGGTCCATCTGTGAATTGGGGAGATGATGGTACATCTGAGCAACCACTGTCACTTGTCAGGGGAGATCTTGAGTATTTGTGATCCACAATTTCTATCACTCCCGCAGTGTCTGTGCTAACAGATAATGGCTGTGACACATCTGTATCAGCATCTGCATTCTCCAGGATATTCAACAGGTCATTGTAAGTTTCCAGCTCATTCTGAAAACGAAAAGCACAACATAATCACATCTTGTTCAATCACGGACTATCTATTATATTATTATGTGTTAATTCATTCAAAGTGCTGAGCATCAGGATGGGAAACACCAGCCTGCAAAACTAGGCATAAGCAAATATTACTAGATTCACATTGCCATACAAAATGAAGAGACAGTTTATCATGTTTATTGTCTCGGCTGAATATTAAACTGTTGGCGAGACTAGAAGCACTCACTTTCCTGATGTCCTTCCATCAACAAAAAACTTTGGAGTGGCATTATTTCACTAACTACACAAGGCAGAGCTTTCGTATTTTAAAATGGTTTATCGTAGGTCACTGCAGATTTGTACTGTCATCACTGGTCACACTTTATTGGCCGCATCATGCTGGAATTTAAGCATTGCAGAAAAAATTCAGAGTGGCATTATATCCCAAACTAGATTAGTAAGGGCTTTTGTACTTCAGACTTGATAGGGCTTTAAATGAAACTAATGGTCTCTACAGGTTTGTACCATCACTGCCACACTTCACAAAGTCACATCATGCTTGAATGAACATTACAGAAAAACTTTGGAGTGTCATTATCTGGCAAACTAGATGAGTTAGGGATTTTATATTTTAAACTACATAGGGCTGATATCTAATAAATAAACTTCATTGTCATTGTTTTCATGAGCGTGTGAGGAAAACTTTATGGATGGTATTTTGGATGAAGCGCGATAGCGATTTATTATATTTACATTTTTTCCTATTTTTTCGATTTTTGATAATAATTACAACTGATGCACGATCGCCAAAGAACGTTTTTTCCACATAAATTGCCTTGGTTTAAGGGGGGTGTGATCAATAGAAAGATAAGCGCTAACCACGCCCCCGTTACCTGGCAACCAGTCTATCCCAAAAGCAACAAACAGGAAAGAAAAATAGTCCCTTTGTAAATGTTCATTTATTTGAACAGATAGCTTTACAAAATACAAGATTCGTTCACATTAGGGAAAAAGTATACAAGTAAGTTTTGGATAAAATACCCAGAATAACACAATGAATACAAGATTAACACCACTGCACTTGCACCTCGCACCGCGGATGCATCTCAGACTGATGCGAGCAGTGAACAGGATTTAACAGTTTAACGAGGGGCGATCATGTAGAAGGTACAATTTTGAAAGGTGGAGTTGGAAATCATTCCTGCGTTAAAATTCTGGTTGGTTTGCTGGCTTTGTGATATTTCTATCGAAGAAGAGGATGCGGTGGATGTGCAGGTAGGCCTACGTGGGACAACGGTTGATTCTTGGTCACGGGGATTGAGAGCAAGAGCAGCATTCGTAACTTTGTGTGTATCCGCAAGAGGGCGCACAGGATTTATGAATGAAAAGAAAAGTAGTGCCCAATGTACTGGCGTATAAAATTGTGAAGGGGCTGCATAGCTGGCGCGTGCAGACTCGCGTGTAGACGATGTCTTCATGAGATGGTGAAGACAACAACAGTTCCTATTCTTTCAATGTTAATCAATAAACGGAATGTAAATATATAGTAATGGTCCCTACAGATCTGTATCATCACTGTCACACTTCATTCATATGTTTGGCCATACACTTACATTACATTGTTGAATAATGCTGGTGAGACGTTCATACCCCTTGGGCATGGCTCTGGTCAATTCTGAGGTCATTTAAATCAGAGCGTGCCAATCCTTCTGTTCAAATTTTCACACACCTTACATTTGTTTATTAAATTTTCAACTATATTACATATATATATGATATTTCAGGCCACTCTTCTGAAAGACTTGTAGATAGTCACCTAATCCCACCTGGAGCCCTATGACCAATTAAGTTATCAATTTTTGCACAATGTATTTTTATGGAAGACAAATTTAAATTACACATCAAAATGTACTCAATATGATCATGATGTGCCCACAGACAAGTTTTAAAAGCTTTCTTTTTGTCTGCTGTCCAGATGTATCCAGACTTACAATTACCGATATGCTAATCTCAATGCCCATTTTATAATATTTGATAGAATGAACTCAACATGAGGACAAAGGTTTGGTTTTTTTTTCACCATGCACAAATAAGCATGTATACAACATCTAGGACATCTCCCACAGAGAAATGGGATGATCGGATTTTGTTGATAATACAATATAGTAAAACCAAAACCAACCTGGTAGAGAATACTGCTGCCCAGGACGGCCGAGTTCATGCCTGGCTGGATCAGTCCCGAGTCCACTTTGTGCACTCAGAGTGATCCGGCCATGCATGAACTCGGCCTTCCTGGGCAGCAGTATTCTCTACGTGGTTGGTTTTACTTTTATCCAGTAATAATAGCTGTATTAGGCCCAAAATAAGAAAGAAAACATATATATAACAATGATATATTTATTTTCAAAGAAGTAACATTATCTATTTCTAGCTCGTAACAAAATAGTAAATGAGAGCTTAGACAAGGCAAAAGGCTGTTAAGTCTAGAGGCTGATGTCCGACCGGTTTCATTGATTTATTCAACTCGTCAGGGACGGTTAGGAAGACTGCCTGAGCCCTTTTATACCTGTTTGGAGTTACGCTTGTTATTACGTTGCGCACGTGTATTGTGTTTACGTTTTAAGCGTGATTGGCCATAATTGACTGATTATGTCATCATGATCATCTTCAAATCAGACTTATGTCTGATTTAAAAATCAGGATCTCCCAAATAAGGAAATCCGATCTGGGTCTTAACTAAGGTTAGTTAGTGCAGTTTTTAATGGGCTGGGTCAAATCAGGACAACTGAATAATTGTGCTGATGCCCTGAATAGGGACTAAGAAGTGTATGGGTAACAATTTCTTGATTAAGAAGGTGTATTTGCAGTGTTCCATTTTTTAACTTCACAAAGATATGTGGAAATTATACTGGCTTATTAAGAGAAAGTGAGCTCTGACAGTAAAAATTTAGCATTATACAGAGCAAATGTGCTCACTTTCCCATAATGTTGAGACCGAATGGTTTGACTGTGCGTAATTGATGCATCCAATGTTTTTCCCTGGTTAGACGCAGCTCTCTGCTGCGTACTAATCTAGGGGTATGGGGATGTATTCAAGAATATGGACTTCTATGTTCAGTCCATCACGGTCCCTTTGTGCAAAATGTCTGCCTAAGGGCTGTTCCATTGAGCGGTTACTAATGTAACGGAAATGTTCCCTCAGTCTATCTCTGAGGGGACGAAGGGTCTGCCCTACATACTGTTTTTTGCAGATATTGCATGTGAGGAGATAAACTAGGTTGGAGCTTTCACAGCATACTCCTAGGGGGACTGAGTAAGTTCGCCCAGTTTCTGTGCTCATTGCACGCCCTGTTGTATTCAGAGGTTTGCAGTATTGACAGTTTATGCGTGTGCATTCATTGCGGTGTTTCCTGCCTGAAATTGCAGGATTGGTTTCTTGTTCCAGTGTTGTCCTAAGTCTAGATCGGACCAAATGATCGCGAAGATTCTTTGGACGTTTAAACCCAACAATGACTTCTTTCTCCCCTAATACTGATGCATATCGTGAAGCTTCAAGGATTTTCCAATTGTTCTGGATAATTTCCTTGATGGGGGGGAAGGGCTGGGTTGAAGCTAGTGATTAGATAAAGTCTATCTGTATCACTGTTTGAGGTGGTGTTATTTGTGACCTGATCATTATGAAGCAGGCCTTTCTGGTCTAAAGCATCTACTTTATCTTTACACTTCTTGAGACTGTCAAAAAAAAAAAAAAAAGTAAATGTGGTGATACGGCACTTGATTGATGGAAAAATAACTTCTGCTAGAGGCCCTGACCTTTGACCCTGCTCAGGCAATAGTGGCGGAGAACCAAGAGGATATGGATTATTCCCCACTCTGTATTTTCCTGCTTTTGAGGCCAATACAGCTATAATTACTGGATAAATATCATATGTAACCCAACTTGAAATATAGATACATCCTCTCACGATGATGATGATGATAACATTGCAGCATACTGCGAATTGGGCTGAGTCGACCAGTGAACGTATTGTTTAGTTTCAAGTCATGGACATGGTAGCAATGGATAGTAGGTAAGTGAAAATCTATTTGGGTAATATGTGGATGTTGAATGACAGTTAACTAATATCATGACCTATCTTGATTCAGAAGTGTAAGTCTGGACAAATGAAAACAAGGAAGTATCAACAATTCTACATAGGCCCCATGCATATGCATGTACTTCAAAAACACGATGTGTCAACATGAAACAATGCATCTTGCCAAGTATTTATATAATAATATTCTGTGGCACTCTGCTTATCTGCCGCGGTCCTGGCTAGCTTAGTAGCTAGTCAGGTGGCCTTCAGGAAGGAAAAAAGAAAGAAGAAGAAGCAAGCAAGCCCTATCCCAATGTCGCAACTTTGCGCTCGGCATGCCCACAGCCCCTGCTGATGATGCCACCTGGCAGGGTCATGGGAGCCCTAATAAGGGCTACCTTCTCCCTTCCCTTGCTAAGTTTGTCCTCTATTCTCTTCCGTGATTAATCCTAAGATATTATTCATACTGATGGTAGGAAAGTTTAGGATACCAGAGGGTCAAGAGAAAGTCATCAGAATTGGAGAGGGTGAGGAGTACGAATATTTAGGGGTGATCATTAAGGTCACAGGACAGGGAATGTTTAAGTACCATGTTGAGAAAATCAGACAGAAGGTGAATAGAGCAAAAGGTATGATAAAGGTCACAGCAGGGAACAGCTTCAATAGATCATTCACAGGAAGGGTGCTGTGGGAACGTGTAGCCATACCTGGGATGTTGTATGGGGTAGATGTAATAGCCATTAATGAGAAGGATATTGAATGGACTTGCTTGCTTCTTCTTCTTTCTTTTTTTTTTTTCCTTCCTGAAGGCCACCTGACTAGCTACTAAGCTAGCCAGGACCGCGGCAGATAAGCGGAGTGCCACAGAATATTATTAAATGCATTTTACCATGTTGAAGCCACACAGAGCTTGCACATGCCTGTACATGAATTGAATGTAACCAAGTTCAAAACAAAGCAACTTTGCAAGACAACGCGATACTCGTAAACAAATAATATTTATGCATCTTACCAAGTCTAAGACAGGCATATTTCCAGTGTTCACGTTAACAGTGTGGCTGTTGTTCTGTTCTTTTACTAACAATCCGTCCTGCTGATCGAAGAGCAAGTCCAGCACATCTGCTGATACATTCTGTGTGTCCACTGCCATGCTGGCGGGCAGGTTTGTCACAGCTTACACGTTGGCAATGGTGGCGCAGCGCTGGTTGCCGTGGATTGAACCCTGCCAAGGTCAATAAATGATTCAGTGACCTTTGGTCGTAAATTAAGATTTGAGAAACGTATAAAAACCGCTAGTTCACCTACGAAATAAAGCAATACATGTGGGAACAGTGAGTCTCATTTCCACGACAAGAAGGGGTGTTGTGATGAACCTGTTTCTCCTTTGCTTGTTTCGTTGACGTCAGATCTATGACTATGCCTTCTCGTCAAGTTGTTGGGTTTCCTGTTTGTGTATTGATGTTACAGCTCGTGACAACCAGCAAGTAATTCCCAAATTTTGATCACTCTAAACTCCAAGATTTCATTGTATCTAAAGACATCAATAAACAATTAAATTTCTTGAGAAACGTTGCTTAATTCATCCAAATTTTTGCCTGAAGTTTTTGCTCTGCAAACCGCGGGTTTACCCTCATTCTATATTTAGCAGATGATTCATCAGCGCCAAGCAGGCAGGGATGACGTGGAAATAGGTCAAAATAAGCGACAAAAGCCGATCTTATGTCCTGCTTTTTCATATTGTAAATTTACAACAGCAATTAAGTTGTGACAAACTAAGCTCCTCAAAATTAAGGACCAGGTAAGCTAAATCGTGAAAAGTATTTCCGAACTTTTCTCTCGGCAAGTATGACCTTCACCTTGATCTCACTTTGATTTATCAATGGCGGCGTCCTGTGGATAAGGACAGGTTGTTTTGTTTAACATGTTTAATTTTTGAATGTGTGTTTTGGGGGAAAAGGTGAAGGCCCAGTTTTATGTTATTTTGCTACATGGGTTAATTGGAGTCGATGTACCAACAAAGAGAAAGCTGGCAGCCAGCAGTAATGATTGTCTGATGTCAGTGAGTCTTAAACATGTTAAATGTATGAAGAAGTCCTGGATTCTGGAATGGGCCTATCTCATAAGGCCAAGCTGTCAAGTTTTGGAGAAATTATGCTGGCAAGAATTTTGGTTTTGAGGAGTTTTTGGGGGGCATGATTTACACACAGATTGCTACAGTGTGCTTTCACCTGGCTGTGAGTGTCTGCAGGTCAGTTGTTCACACTTTTGATTGGCTGACCAGTGCAAGTGCCAGGATAGTGAGGACGAGAATGTTGCAATCCAGGGTGGCAGAAGGCTTAAGAAGTGGGCAAAGCCACCCCCAAAGGCCAAGTTAATTGAGTATCAAGTAGACGAGTGAGCATGTTCTGTCACTTGTCAGTCTGTGACTGGTACCAATTTTGGTGCTTCAGCTCTCGCTCACAAAATGGCACTGAACTGCAGCAGTGGAATGCCCATTGCACAATTTTCCCATAGAGCAAAAGTTCTCAGATGTGAGAACAGCAGTGGCCTGCTCTGATTCAGAATCCGGGCAATGCCATCTGGGAATTTTAAAAATAGTGCGGCCAAGTGAGAATGCATGTGCAATGCCAGTGGTGCAATACACATGCACGGTCTGCGTCCGACAGATGAATGCGTACCGGCCTGATTAAGAATTATGTTTGAAATTATTAGTGGTCACTTGGCATGTCCAACCAGAACCATTAAACCAGGGAAGAATGATTTATTCATAGTTGTATATACATTTACTATAATCCAAAGTGGTGCAGGCCCATACAACATGAAAGTATCAATATCCAACTTGGTCCTGAACCATTCAGGAATATCCCCACATTTTCATGTCACATGGGACCCACCACTTTGAAATTTTCGTGTTGGTTCTGATTTCACCACTTGGACATGCCAGGTAACCACTAATGAAAAAAATTATTCTTGAAAGGGCTGGTACGCATTCATTTGTCAAGACCCACACCATGTGTATGGCACTATTATACACACACTCTGACTTGCCTGCACCATTTGAGAATTTCCAGATGGGGTTGGACCAACTTAAGATTATTCCCAAACAGTGCAGCTTCTCAACCAGTGCAGAAAAGCAGTTTTGCCAACCCTCACTGATTACCTGGGATGCTCTGCCCCTTTGGCTCTTTCCCAGCTGAATGTGGGCCAAGGGGGTGGAAAGCACAGCTACTAAGTATCACAGTGGAAGCATAAATCTTTAAAAATTGCCAACCAGTGGATAGGCCAGTGGATTGTGGAAAAATACATGGCTTTTTTTGTTCTCCACTGCCACAGGTTGTTGGGCCATCTCAACGAAATCATCAAACAAATCCTGTGTTCTGCTTTTCACCATGATTTACAAATATTGATGCATAATTTATATATCCAGTGAAAACCTGACACAAGTTTGGTTCATGTTAACGACATTTGAAAAGCCCATTTGAATAACACAAGAGAAAGACACGGCTTGGCTTTGTGGCATGTATTGGCAGAAAAGATAGAAAAGTAGGTACTGCCAAAATTAGGCCATGTGAAGCCCATTCCTAGATCATGACACAAATGACCATGTACTTGCCTGACTAACACTACTAATTCACTCATAGGACTAGACCTGTTGCTATGGTTGGTATTAATATTTTAGCCTTCCCCAAATTATAGATTTGGCAAACAATTGTGACACTATCATCTGGGAAGAAACTACTATGTTTACCCAGATTGCCAGAGTGTCGCGTGTGTGTGTGTGTCTGTTGAATCGGCACATGAGGCAAAATAACTAACAATTTAAACTACAACCATACAGAATGAGAATATTTGCCTGTATGTATTCTTTGTCAAACAGGCTTTGGTGTCAGGGTGCAGTCTTAGACTTTCCACTCACCATCCATGTGCATGAAACATTATAGTTTTGATTTTCATATCTCTTGATTGTCAGTGGCATCACCTCGTATAAGGACCATTTTGACATCATTTGCAAACTCATCCCCTGTGTGATGAGGTATGTCTGGAGATGTAAATTTTAATTTTTATACACTTGTGTTAGTAAAAGAAAAGCACTTGAGGGCTTATGTAAATACTTAATTTCAGTGGGGTTTTTTTTGGGGGGGGGGGATATTTTCTCTTAATTTGCTGATGGCACAAAACCATGAAAAGATGCAACGGAATAGGACAGTGCTTATATTTTTTTTCAAGGCGTAGATTCTTTTTGATTTCATACTGCTTTAAAACAATTTTGGGATTGTGGTGTGGAAAAGAATTTCTTACTTACCAATACAGCAGGTGACCTGTGACTGTCACTAGAGGGAAATTTTACGAAGAAATTGACTCCTACGTCCAAGCCTAGCGACCACAAAAAGTAATATGGCTGCTCACGGCAGTGGTTGCATACAGCAGGTACCACTGTATATACAACTGCAAACCAACAATTATTTAAAGTTGGCCTCATATTGTCTTACCATAAGGAAGTCCTAGGATATACTTTAGAAGTGTCAAATTGAAATTGTTCATTAGATTCAGACTGAAGCGTACTGTCTTTCAGAACTTCTATGTTGAAAACAAAACTTGACTGGGGTGAGTCCATTTCCATAGTTTGAACATGCTGGATATTGTCACGAGCGCCAAACATGCCATTGATTAACCTCAGTGTGGTGATGTATTAGGTATGGTAATTTATTTCTTAGATATCTACATCACTTCATCATGTTTAAATGCATATCAGACATATTTTATAGAAATTCCTCATTTTTCTCTTATAGATCAAAGGTTGTGTGGTCATATATGCATTTCTGTGGACTGAAGAGAATTTGTGTTTTATGAATGACTGCAAAACTGTACAAGTTCTTCAGTAGGCTGCTTTATGCGTTCCCCAAGTCCAACAAACCAAAAGCTTCTGAGGTCCTGACTTGTCATCTGCTTCAGCGTAATTTCCCACACTGGACGTCTTACTGTGTGAAATACAGATCTGTGAAGAATGATCAGTTTGGATTATCTCATTTTAACTGGAAAGTAAATGGAGAAAACTATCACATCTTGAGAACAGGCTGCTTTCCTTTCATAAAATACCATTGTACAAAGAGACCGTATCAGGATTTATCACTTGATAACACATTTTTCACAATTTTGAAGGCAATTAACTTAGGTAAGTAAGCACAGGCCTTGGGTATTTTATTTGTCGGGTTAAAGTTATGTCCAACCATTTTGGATAATTTTGTTCATTTTGAGATTTTAAGATATTTGTTTGATACGTAATTTTATAAGCTGTCTTTTACCTGTGTGAATTTGTACATTCTAACCCCTATCCAACTTGAAGAAATGAAAAAAATACAGTTAATGTTTAACAAGGTTGTCAATCAACCGTGTTAACCTTAAACTCTTGATTACAGACAGTCAATAGAGATTGGCACCAAAATAACCATTTTGCATAGATAGATATTTAGAAGTATTTTGCTGAATTTAATTTAACAAAAACTGATTTAGTCAATTACAAAGTTGAAGGAAAAAATGTATTGGAGATTTGTTATGCAATGATCAGGACTTTTAAGCTCTGCTGACCGTAGGTTGCAGAGCTTATGTGACCGCTCATGTCTGTCCATCCGTCTGTTAACTTTTGCTCGTTAGGGCGATACCGTCCACAGTTTTCAAGTTAGCCCAATGTAACTTTCAGGACTTATAGGGTGTATAAAAATCTACGCCGAGTTCGATATTGATGGCGCCACCTACCTTATGTAACATACATAGGGGTCAAAATGTGAAAATCTTGTGAACACTCTAGCATCTTTAATTTTTGGCGGATTTTCACCAAATTTGGTTGGATTGTGGGGGAGGTCAAAGTCTAAGTTGGTAATGATACTAGTGGCACCACCTGTAATTTTATGGAAATTATGAGCCAAAATGCGTTTAAGATATATAGAATTCCATATCTGAAAAAGTAATTGGATTAGACTTGCCAAATTTATATGAAATATAGACAATGTCCAAAGCTAGAATCATATATAATATCAGTGACCTTGACTTATTTTTGTGAGGTCACCATGCCTATAAATTTGAAAGAGGTGATTTTGTAATGGCAGGGTGTAACTTGGACATCAATGGCAATGTCAGGACAGCAACAGGCCTATGGGCCTCTTGTATTACACAATGTGGGTGACCTTGAATCTTGTCCCAAGGTCACTGATGACATAAAGGTAAGGACTCACTCATTGTTGTCTTGCCACATGCAACAATATCCATCACAGGAATTGCACAAATAAACTATGATTACATGTGGAGCAAAGTGCCATCATGGTGGACAAACAAAACATTAAAATCACATAAGCTTTACATGTTCAGAAGCCACTTGAAGACTGGCAACTTTGAAATGAACAGGTGCAATATTGCCATACTGCCAGCAGAGCATTATACCAATGGGCCTCTTGTTTTACAATATGTGTTTAAAATGAAGAGTTCTACAAACTTCACCATTTTCAAAACACACACAGACATAGATGAAATTTCCCTATTTTTGTATCACTCTTGATAAAAAGACAGATTATGGAAAATCCCTATGTTTTTGTGGATACAGCTACCATGTATTGACATTGTAAATAGCACAAAACTGGTTATTTTATCTTGAGTATTTTTCAAGATATGTCCAAAATGTCACAAATGACACATTTTCATCCAAAACACTTAAATTCATACAGCAATTGTGAATTTTGAGTCCCACCTTTTATGCATACATAGTTTGCAAAGCCTTGCAGTCATTTCAGTATATGTAGGATTATTAATTAGGAACTATGGAGATATCTATGATATTTGGTCTAGATGCTAAGTGACATTGCTCAGTTAGACATTGTCTTAACCTGGTAAAGGAAGTACAATACATGTACATGAAAGCATAAAAGCAAAATACTGCATAAACATCATATTTAAAAGGCTGTGGATTTAGAATAAACTCATTAATGTCTTTCCTGACTTAAAATGATTTAATTACCTCAGATTCAGATTCAGAATGCTTTATTCAACCAATTATTACATGGTTAGTAAGTTGTATACATTGATGTAGGTTGTCAAAGAGACACCCACGTGATGACACAGAAAATGTTACTCACACATGAGCCACCCTGAAATACAGTTGAAGATACATATTGAACAGAATTCTCCTCCACCTCAATTGTATGCTGTGTATATTATCTCTACCTGGAAATTAAAACAGATACAACTGTTAAACACTGAAGGAACAAAATGTATTAGCTACATAAACAAGATAAAGTGTTAAAGTTCAGTAAAGTGAAACTGTGATACAAAAAAGAAACAGTTTTCAGACTGGAGAGAATAAAGGTCAAATGTTTAGTAATATCAGAAAATTTTTTTGAAAAAAGGTCAAAAAGATAAATTTGATGGGAAATGAAATAATACATGTATTTGTTTTCATCTACATGCAGATGCTTAATTTTTAATTTTTTTAAAGTAATCAATGCATAATCAAAAAATTTGTTTAGTTGGAACATATATCCTGGTGTCTGGAAGATCTGTGGTTGATCATATAAATTATTCAACTTCAAAATCTATAAGCATTCGTGTATATATGTCTTTTCACATTTGGTACATGTATTATAGTCTATGAGGAGTTTCGTCTGCTTGCAGGTATACCTACATTAGCATATGGTCTTGGGTCCTGGATGTTTGTTAAATTCCAAGAAGATATCAAGACGCCACATGGGACAGTAACAATATATTTCTTGTACAAAGAAGACCCAACAGCAAGGCACTGAAATTGCAGTGCACAGTTGGAGGAAACAGGTCTACTCAGTGTCACACAGTGTCTCTGGTTGTTTCAAGTGACAACCAATCTTGTTTCATCTCACAAGACTGTACCTCATTACAAGCCAACCATGACGTCCCAGACATATCACTTGAGCTTTGCTATGTCAGTGATTGTAACCATTTTGATTGTACTTGTCCTCATTATTCTACTTGCAGCTAGTTTGAAGTCCATAATAGCTCTGGCACAAATGTCACACGGGGCTTTGAGATACTTCAGGGAGAGCAGCAAAAATGACCCTGCAAACAGGGACCAGAGTAATAGAAGGACAGCTGATATCGTGAAGGAGGAGTAATTTTGATGTACAGGTGCATGAGTACGTCAGTGGAATGTAAACCACACAAGATAGGATCCCTGTTGCTGTTGGGCATTCAAAATACCAAGTGTTGGTTTGTATGTCCCTGTAGGGCCAGTGATTTTTCATTCCAACCAGTTTTGGATGTAGACAATCATTGAAATTATGTGTCATGATGAAAAAGATAACTTGTGTCAACTGGGCTAAGGGTGTGTATCATATTTGCATTTCTTTTCAACTTACGTTGTATGTGATGTGCAAATTATACAAAATGTGTACAATAACATAACAGCTGTAGCATGCATATAGGGATGGCTAACTTTTCACAGTAATCGGGAAATGTAGCTGAGCTGTTCACATAACAAGGAACAAGGCACTTGTTCAAAATTGAATAACATTATGTCTTTTGCAAACGGAAATTGATTGGCCACATGTTCCAATTGCCTCAAAGTTCAGGAGCAATCATAATTTTGATTAGCAAATGGCTATGCAAAGCCAGGACTTTGTGTCTTGCATAAAATGTCGTGACAAAGCTGAAAAGTAACAAACTTTTGTTAGCATCCCAAGTTTTGGTAGTAAAATGATATCGGACAGTGGAATCAGTATGACGAGTGCAAAAAAGGTATTTGCTCAGTGCACATATATTGGCCGAGCTGAAAGATGTATATGTATTATACATGAACATTGTTTGCACATTCCAGAAAAGAGACCTGTAAAAGAGTGGTCACTCTGGTTCCCACTGATTCGGGAAAGCTTGGCAATTTTGGGACCAAGAGAAGCACTAAAATGCAAAATGTGTGGATTTGGTCAAGTTGTTCATTTTCTTTGAAATTTGCAAAGTCTGTATAACAACAATTCCATTTCATTATGTAACAGAAAATCACTGACCCTACCCTTGTAGCATATATGCAAATCCTGAAATCAAATATATGTTCACTGAAATGACCCAAACGTTGTATCATCGTGTATCCATCCGTATGTACTGTCCTCTATGTCACATTTATTCTTGTTATGAACTGTTTAACAGTAAATTGAACTTTTGTAGGCATTGACAGCATAGCCTCATCATATTTTTATAAACGTTGCTGTTTTTACATTTTTAAGATGGCATATTTTTATTATTATGTCAGCAGTGAAAACTAAACTGTTGGGGAAAAAAACTTTTTTTTTTTTTTTTTGGTATTTTAAAAAAAAAATGGAAGCATTGGCAATTGAAACAAAAAGATGGAGAAAGAAAGATGCTTATAGAATGTTGCAAAACATAAAACAGTTTGTTTGTTTTAATAGTCCTCTTGACAAGCTTTCCCTTGTGGTGCAAATGTTAATTTGCAATTTTCTTTTTATCCTTTTGTGTGAGGAGTAATTAACAAATACGCATGTGTGAGGAGTAATTAACAAATACGCATATGCTCTTAGTGTCTCCAACTTGAGAAAGTTTGTTATGTTAATGCAGTCAATATTTACAGTGGAATCTGGTTGTCACCATGTACACAATCATCAACACTTGAACGGTAGTCTTTCTCTGATGAGGCCCCATAAAAAAATGAATTTCTTGTTTATCATCACTTTTTTTTCAAATTATGGGACCAAAAGGAGGATTTTATTTTTATTTTTTATGCATGATTTATTCAAATATATAATGAAGAGCCTTGCTCTCGTCCTTTCTAAGCCACTTCCACGGCTGTATGATGCATGAACCATGCTTGATTGAAGAGCCAAGAAAATCATTACATCTGAGGTCAAAAAAATGTAAGGAGGTAATAAGAAATTTGTTAGAAATTGTAAATGTATGTAAGTGAGCCTATTCCTTACATACTCTTGCATGTTTCATATGTAGTATTGTGTAAGGAAATACAGGGAATCTGTTAGAAATTGTGCCACAATTTAACAAAAGTCTGAATTTTGTAAGAAATATGTATGGAACTTGTAAGCAAATGGAAGGAATGATTTTTTTCACACTTTTGTGAATTTGTTTCTTATTGTTTCCTTAGATTTTTTTTTTACCTGGGTTGTTTCCAGCTTGGGTGTCTGCTATGCTAAAACTGCCGGCAGGGGAATAGCCATAAAATATGAATTTGCTAGAACTGAAACTAATTGACCATCGACCTTGTTCCTCAAATTTGAAACTTGTGTAATTTTAAGGAAAATGAAATATAAAATAAAAAGTAGGGGCGGCAGAAATTAAAGGGCCGGGCGGTGATGATAAACAAATAATTTTTTATGGGGCCTAAAGATCATCCAGAAAGCAGAGCAAAGGATAATTTTTAAATACAATTTGTCTCACATGAGGTACTAAGAAAGATTAAGCTAAGATATCAATAGGTTGTCTCATAAGTTGGGATAATGTAAAAAACACAGTGTGTTTTCGGTCAAGTGAAATAGTTGGCAACAGAATATTCCACATGTGAAAGTATCAAAGATTTTGCCTATTGATTACTTTTTTCTCAGATGATTAGGAAATGCTCATTCAGAACTGTCTGTTCGACCTTCCATGCAGCTACATATGAAAGATTGGAATTTAAACTATGGCAACATTGCTTACACCCCATCCACCCACCCCCCAAAAAGAAAATGATGACCAACTGAACATTTATATTATGTTGCTGTGCTTCAGGTGATAGCTATGAAGAAGGTAAAATGGTTGAATAACAAGGGGTAGACAAATTTCAAATGATTGAAACCAAAGAGTTGCTGTTAGCAGATAACTAATGACAAATTTTGGTGCATGAACTTTATTTAGAGACAGTTATGAGGCTTTAAGGAAGGCAAAATTGGATTTTTGTAAGTAGTTGATGCATGTATGAAGATGGGGGGTCTTGCTTTCAATATCATAAAATTATCGCACCCTGTCTCAGATCAAATAAGACTCACTGAAGCTCACAACTTTTCTTCATGAGATGGACTGTGAGCAGCCAATTGACACAGGGAAGGTTGTTGTGCTGGAACATGCCATCCCTACTTGTCGTGTCAACAGTATGAGACATGCCTATTAATTTGCCACCAAATCTGTGACCCAGTTGCTATTCAACACATGCAACAGTAACCATCAGCTGCATTAATACAGGTACACTGAAGGAAAACCAAAGATGTTACTAACACTTTATGGGAATAAAGAATCAAATTGCTCCAAACATACATCGGTTACTACTCATCATATACATTTATATCAAATTCGGTGTGTGTTTGGCCCACCTGACTGACTTTTTAAACAATTAACTCATTCCATAGCAGTCCCTGATTTTCCGTATATTTACCTAGATTTAAGACAACAATTACATATTTAAATTCCTTATGAAAAGAGCTTTTGTTCAAGTACCATCATGCCTATAGTGTTAAGTCAGTGGTTCTAGCACTGACCAAGGCCTGTGACCATAGTATGGAATGAGTCAAAATAATTCAAGTTGCCTGCTTGGCAAGGGCATCATGTTTTGCCATATTGGATCTCGGGATCTGCCCATACATACAGGTATATACTTGCTGAGCAGGCATACAAATGTTTTTTTGCTGAGCAATATGGACAAAAGTTGCCCTGCAGCTGATACAGATGTCCTGTATTAACTTGATTATGTTTTCTACTAATGAGGCATTGAATTGAAAAAAATAAAAACATATCATTACATTTGACACTTTGGGACTTAAGCCATTGGAAGTGGGAAAAGAGAGTGTCATCCGTTGACACATAGACAGGACACAGGAATCGTGGGACTATGACCTATAAATGAAATATCTGGTGGGCTTGGTCAGTAATACATTGGACAGTGTTGGGGTCTGTTTTTTTTTTTTTTTTTTTTTTTTTTGGGCATGTACAGGCTTTATCTGTTGTGAGCACACTCAAATGGTACACCAGGAATTGATTTGTGATCCATGATATGATAACTGGCTAGACAGGTTTATAAACACATAAAGGATTCAGTGCAGGGCTCAGCAATTTTTCTTCAGAGCTCTTGTCATCAGGGCAAGTTCTTTTTCAAATTCCACTTGTCCCAATTTTGAACCCACTTGTCCTTCCAATTAAAGTATGTACAATTCAAACAAAATTGCAGGCAGTCAATAGGACAAGTACATGTACTTCAAAAATTTTACTTGCCCAAATTGGAATTTTACTTGTCCCTGGCAATAGGACATGTGAAGTGGGCAGCCCTGCAGCATGACTATGTCTTTTTAGAGAGAGAGCGTGTGTATGTGTGCATTTGTGCGTGCCAAGTTTTGACATCAGAAATGTTCTGAAGCATCAGATGTACATGTACTAATCTGCTGACCAAACTTCAGTTCAGTTTTCATTACACTCCATTCTGTGAAGAGTGGAGATAACGTGAATATATATGCAGGGTGCAGTTTGATAAAAATCACAAAATTTGGCCTCCATATAGGAAATCAATATGCGTACATTTATCATGTTAATGCATTATTATGTGTAGCAACTTTACTTCCAGAGCAGACCAAGCTCAATGCTATCTCAACTTCAAGTGAAGAATACATTCATCTGTTCTCTTCTGCAGACTAACATCAAATAGGTCCACCACATACAAACAAAGTTACAGGGTCAAGCATAGTGTATTATTTTCATACATGGATCATAAATATAGTTAATAATTTTGCATTAATTGCAGTTTGTAGTCCTTACATTTGATGGAATGGTCAAGTTGTAGTGCAGTTACACAGCACAGCTCTAAATTTCTCCTTGTTTTGTGCTGATTTTCTGCACACAGCCAATCAGGATACATGCATACTGTACATGAAAGACCTGCACAATCAAAACTGCTTGTAAATCCTTATTGTAACAGGGACAGTGTCACCATCGCCACCTTGGTAGAAGTCATTGAATAGAACTCTGGGTGCATAATAGAATCAGTGCTAAGGTAACTCCAAAAGGTGTGGTACTGGGGTATTAGTATGAAGGGTGCATGAACTTAAAACAATGTAAAACATGCAGTTTTCCTCCAAAATCCTGGCATTTTACAAACTGGTGTCCTCTCAAAAAATGTGAATCTCCCAGTCAGCATGGAAGAATTAGCAAGAGTATTATGTTGTGGGGTTCACAGAAAATGGAGCAGATGTCGAGAGCTATCTGCTGAAATATCTTTTGCATCATTTTTCCATTAACCAAGACATTCAGTATCATGTCGTGACAACTGTAGATGATATGTAGTGATTTGGAATGACTTGTCCCTAGGTCACAGCTTTTCATGGTGCATATTGGGTACTACATGCCCAGTCTGCATCAAGGGACTCTGTTGGCTCAGTTCTGGTCAAAGGGAGAAAAGGTTGAAGCATTTTTTTTTTTTTTTCATAGTTATGTTTTGGTAAATCTTTACAAAGTCTTCTTGAGGACCTTGGTCATTTCAGTCTGAAGTTGTTGCTTTTTTCCTGTATGATAATACTGTTATTTGTATTTCATTGAAATATGATGTAAGTGTTTTTTCCATACCACTCAGCTTTTTTATATGGTCATTGTTAATGACTGTTTACACTTTTATGGCAGTCTTAATGTTATTCTGTTTGACTGCATGGTGCCATATCATTCAAGGCTGGAGGAACTTTGAAGTACGACTGATACAGATTTCACATGAGGATGTTTGACATCACAGTAATCTTGATGTGTTCTCTGAACAAAAGTTAGTCAGAATCAATTTACATTCTTGTACTGTAAAGCTAAAGGTTGTAAATATATGAAAAAAAAAAGACTTAAGCAAACCAAGAGGTTTTAATTCTGCTTACATGAAAACAAAGTAACTGAATGTATGTATGCTTTAACATGTTCAAGAACAGAAGTGCTCTTAGTCATACAGATTTGCATTGGGAAAAATATTAATTTATTTGTGTGTATATTTTTACAACTGATGTTTAATATTTAATTCAGAGTTATGAATTAACTAAGTCAAAGTGATATGCAATGAAAGATTGTTTTGTCACAAAACAAAATATGGATTGTGATGTAACATTAAAGATGCAAATAAAATTTTGTACTTACTTTGTACAAAATGTTTGTGTTTTATTCCTTGAAAATTCATTTAAGGATAAGTATTTTACATCATACATGTAATTAAAACTTTTCTGTTCTTTCTTTCTTTCTTTCTTTCTTTTTTTTTTTTTTTACCAGTGAATTTGTCCAACACTTTTCTCTGACACTTGTACATAAAAAATCCCAAACTTGGGACGATTGTACCTCCATATAAGGAGTTGGGCCATTTTATGCAGAGGAATGAAGATGTTTAAAATTACGCAAATTAGGCACATCTGATGAATTTAAAACAAAAGTTGTAGCCATTTAAATTCTGCTCATTAGCAGCATTCGAAATTTTAAATCTTGAATATCTTCAAAACTGTCATAGATAGAGATGTCATTTCAACTTCTGCTAGGGGGTTATTTGCCATTGCGCATGTAATGAATTTAAAACAAAAGTTGTAGCAATTAAAATTATGGTAATTAGCAGTATTCACAATTTTAAATCTTGAATATCTTCAACACTGTAATAGATAGAAATGTCATTCCAACTTCTATTAAGGGTTTGTTGACCATTGCTCACCTATTGAATTAAAAACAAAAGTTGTCGCAATTTAAACTATAAAAAAGATTTGCTTTAAGGCAAATCTGTGCATTCAAAAGTTGTAAATATTAAATGCTACAACATGTGTTTTTCCGTACTACACATTCCATTAAGCTTATGGCTGGATGAAAATTTCAAAGTCCAAATGACCTTGACCTTTCACCTTTACAGGTCACATGTAAATTGTAAAAATGTACAGTGTTACAATACCCACAATTGAAGCCCACTGTGAACCAAATCAGATGAAAATTGACCAAGTTATGGCAAGATGAAACTTTCAAAGGGTTAAATGACCTTGAACTTTTCCATTTAGAGATAACATGTTCTTTAAAAAATGTGCAGTGTTGCAATACCTACAATTTGCGACCAATATGATTAGAATTGGATGGAAATTGGCCAAGTTATGGCTGGGTGAAACTTTCAAAGGTCCAAATAACATTGACCTTTGACCTTTACATGTCACATGTGAGTTTCAAGAATGTGCAGTGTTACAAAAGCTACAATTTGAGCCCAGCATGATCAAAATTGGATAAAAATTGACAAAGTTATGGCTAAAAGAAAGCCACCATTGAAAGTGGCCTTTGACCTTGAGATGACTTCTATATGAAGTGCACCTTGACCTTTGAAATGACATTTTGACCAAAAATTGGCCTTTGACCTTGATATGACCTTGACATTTCAGATGATCTTTGCCTTGCTATGATCGAACTCCTATACACTCGGAACCACATCTCCTATAGTATATAAGATATTGAAGATTTAAAACTTTAATTAGCCCCCAATTGCATAATTTTAAAAAGCATGACCTTTCATTATAAAAAGGCGAGAGTTCATCTATAGAAGTAAATTGTGCCAAGTTTGGAGTTTCTACATATAATACTTTTCAAATGAAATGTGTGACAAATTTGCCTGGAAAGAAAGAAAGAAAAAGAAAGAAAGAACTAGAAAAGAAGATTTGCTTCAAAGCAAATCTGTGCCTTCAAACATAGTAAATATTAAATGTGACAACTTTTGTACTTTGGTTCTTCATATTCCATTAAGTTTATGGCTTGATGAAAATTAAAAAGTCCAAATGACCTTGACCTTTGACCCTTAAAGGTCACATGTAAAAATGTACAGTGTTACAATACCCACAATTTAAGCCCAACATGAACCAAATCAGATGAAAATTGACCAAGTTATGGCAAGATAAAACTTTCAATGGGCCAGATGACCTTGACCTTTGACCTTTAGAGGTTACAGTTTCTTACAAAAATGTGCAATGTTGCAATACCAACAATTTGAGTCTAATATGATTAGAATTGGCTGCAAATTGGTTGAGTTATGACTGGATGAAACTTTCAAAGGTCGAAATGACATTGATCTTTGACCTTTAGAGGTCACATGTGATTATGCAAAAATGTGCAGCGTTACAATTGTTACAATTTGAGCACAACATGATTAAAATTGGATAAAAATTGACCGAGCTATGGCTAGATGAAAATTCCAAAAATCCGAATGACCTATATCTTTGACCTTTAGAGGTCACATATAAAGCACAAAAATGTGCAGTGTCACAATAGCTACAATTTGAGCCCAACATGATCCAAATTGGATAAAAAGTGACAGAGTTACGGATAGATGAAAATTCCAAAAGTCCAAATGACCTATATCTTTGACCTTTAGAGGTCACATGTAAATTACAAAAATATGCAGTGCTAAAATAGCAGCAATTTGAGTCCATTATGATCAGAATTGGATAAAAATTGAGAGAGTTATGGCTAGATGAAAATTTAAAGGTCCAAATGACCTATATCTTTGACCTTTACAGGTCACATGTAAATTATAACAATGTGCAGTGTTACAATAGCTACAATTTGAGCCCAACATGATCAAAATTGGATAAAAATTGGCCAAGTTATGACTGGATGAAAATTGAAAAGGTCGAAATGACCTTTAGAGGTCACATTTAAATTACAAAAATGTACAGCATTACAAACATATTAATTGAAGTTGGATTTGTTACCTGTACCTATTACAGTTTTGAAGATATTCAAGATTTAAATTTTCAAATGGCCCTAATTTGCATAATTTTCAAAAACGTTGAACCTCTTTACAAAAACTCAAGACTTCATGTATGGAAGTATAATCATGCCAAGTTTGGAGTTTTTATGTGTAATACTTTTCAAATGAAATGTTGGACAATTTGCCTGTAAAGAAGAAATAAATAAATAAAGAATTCCTAGAAAAACAATATGTCTGTGTGCCAACACAGACATATAGTAAAGAAAGAAAGAAAGAAAGAAAGAAAGAAAGAAAGAAAGAAAGAAAGAAAGAAAGAAAGAAAGAAAGAAAGAAAGAAAGAAAGAAAGAAAGAAAGAAAGAAAGAAAGAAAGCACACAGACACAATTATTATGCTGAATCTTGAATTATTTTAAATCTATAATGATAGAGATGCCATTCCAACTTCTATGTTATGGACTAGAATGCACCTGATGAATTGGTAATGAAGGTTGCACCAATTTCAATTATGCAAATTAAGGGCATTTGAAATATCAAATCTTGAATATCTTCAAAAGTATGCACACAAGACAGATTGGTTCAGCTCTCTGATAGGTGGTGACACCTGGAGAGAGAGAGAGAGAGAGAGAGAGAGAGAGAGAGAGAGAGAGAGAGAGAGAGAGAGAGAGAGAGAGAGAGAGTAGAAATGCAATAGAGTCTGAAGGTTGACTCTCTCATCAAAAATGTAATAGTTATAACCACCATTAACTTCTATTTGTATTTTCTATGTCTGTGTAGCTGATTGATCCAGTGAAATGAAGCAAATTCAGTATCTGGGTGTGTATACATGTATTGGATCTGAATTGGAGCTGAGACTGGGAATTTCTACTCTCAGATTGGGACAAGGCCAGTTGCCTAGCAACAGACTGGACATGCTGGTGAAAGTGGAACCATAGGGTATAGGGTATGGTGGAAGATGCAGTGTGGCTTTGAGTAATATGTTGTCTTTAACTGGCAGGGACAGTAAAAAGTAAAATCCAAGGAAGAGCTTTATTTACATACTTGGACAAAGGATATTGTCATCTGTCCATTGATCCACAATTGATGTCAATACAATAAATGAAGAATGGAAATATATACTTCCAACTATAAATATGCTGCACTAGTCCCTCTTTTGGAGTGCTCAGATGGAATTGTTTATGCGTGTCTTTGACCATGTTTCAAGATCACAAGTCAAGTCAATTTCCTCATGCTCAGTGTGACAATAAGTTGAGAATGATAGACTTTCCCAACCAAATCTGATGTGTGGCCCACAGTTAATTATACTTTAATTATCTCCTCCATGCAGGCATTGTTTTTTCAAAGTTAGAAATTTAAGTGGCAATCCAACCTCTGTTCATAATTTTGTACAATAGGCTAATCTGATAAAGTGAAAAAGAACGTAATATTTTGGATTTATGCAAATTAGGCATACGTACGTTGATCTGAACTTTGAATGTTGAATATCTTCAAATGTATTCTTGATTGAGGGGTCAATAGCTACTTTAATTTCTTTGGTTTGTATGTAGCTGCATAAGTGAAATGAAATTGAAAGTTGTAAAATAAATTATTTTAGTTATGGATTATGCTAACTAGCTGAGGATACACTTTTAAAAAGATTTTAATGCTATTTAAAAATCATTATCTATGAATGGGCCAATTATATTTCAATTGAGAGGATCATGTTGAAGGTACACTTGAGTATCCTTGAATAAAATTTGAAAACGTTTTACATTTCACGAAGTTTTAAGGCGTATGGCAAATCATTGTTTTTCTAGTTCAAGATCGATACCCTTCACAATGCAACACGAAGAAACCAGGCCCCCAAAATGCTGTGCTGCCATCTATCGGCAGACAACTGTAATAGGAAAAAGGGAAGTGTGCTTTACCTTTAGCAGTCTTATTGCGAGGCAGATATGTTTGTGTGTTCGTGGTAAGTTCTCCTGCGTTTACCAAGAGAGATCATGAGTTAGAGTAGGGAAGTAAAATATTTTGTAATGGCAATCAGACAAAGGGGACTGGTAGATGGGCCATCGTAGACTTAGGGCGATAATGAGTGAATTTAAAGGTGATCCGGATGTTCCGCGCTGATTGAGAACTTGCGCTTGACATGACAAAACTTTGTGACAAGCTAGCAAATGTTTTTTTTCCCCATGATCTTTGATTTGGTTTGTTGAAGTGAAACCCAATTTCAGCAATTAAAGCGTCAAAACAATTTCAGTTTCTGTGTTTGTTGCTTAATTTAAGCACTAAATTTCATTATTTTCCTTCATTTGAATGCAGAAGCAATATTAGACTGTCCCCTGGGTGCTATGTGTAATCACATAGACGCTGGTGAAGTCGTTTACCTGCAAGCAGACCAGGTGGTGTTTAGGTTCACTGGAATGCTGCATCCCTTGAGGGTTCAGGGTTCAGCATCCACTGATGGTTCAGGTTCCTGGGTTATTAGCATATCCATAAGTGAACATGACACTCGCTATTCCACACTTGTATTAAGATATGGGAAGACACATTCAGGTGGAATAGCAAGGTGCCAAATTCACACGGCTGCCCCAGCAGGCAAGCCCCAGGGTGGGTGGGTGGGGGGTGGCACTAGGTATGCCCCACAATGACCTAACTCCCGAAACAATGGGTGGGTGGGTGGGGATTTGCCATTGAATCCGTTCCCCCACTGTGAATGGAGCCCCTTGACACTTCCCATCTCCGGGCCAGTTCTGTTCTCGCCCTAGGCTCGCTTCCTTGTCCCCCTCCCTGTCATCTTCCAAACTGTGCTTCTTATCAGGGTGTCATGTGACTCGTGTCATTCACTTAGGATATGCATCAACTGAGGGTTCAGGGTTCTAGGTTGATTAGCCCCATTTCTGAGGCATCGACGGTGTTGTTTTAATATGGGCACCATCTGCAAGCCGTCCATCCCAACATAGCGGCTCGATGCCTCATACTGCATGGGGCTATAGGTTGATCAGCCTCTGAGGGTTCTAGGTTCACCGTAGACAGAAGTTTCTGGGTTCAGCATCCACTGAGGGAGTGAGGGTTTAGGATTCTGGGTTTGGGTTGCAGGACTGAGGTTTCAGGACAGGTAACTTAGTAAGAAATGCCTTCCTTTGTGCTAGAGCTCAGTTAATTGTCAGATGAAACCAGAGAGAGAGAGGGAGAGAGAGAGAAAGAATATAACAAAATGACACGCACTGCGATAATGAAAGGTATATAGTCAACATGGGATCCTACTTTGTAAAAATCCTTTGAATTAGAAGCTCAATTCTGGTGGAAACCATGAAAATATTTCAGCATGTAATTTTGTCCTCAGTACGCTCCCACTCTCTCTCACTCTTTCATTCTCTCTCACCGTCTCCCTCACATTGTCTTTCTCTGCTTCTCATTCTTGCTTCGATCCTTACATGCACATGCAGAGAGAGAAAGAGGGTTTTTTGTTTGTTTGTTAGTTTTTGTTTTTGTTTTTTTGTTATTTTTGGAAAATATATATATATATATGCATGAAAGGCAGTACAAGATAACTGACTGATCCAGGAAGACCTACATTTATAATATATGACATGTACACATGAAGAGGGAAGAGATACTGACAAGAGACACAGACAGTTAACATTATGCTGTATTACTCATGTTGGTGGATGCATAACTATTCCTAATATAATTATTGGCATAAATTTGAACATTCTTTGTAAGATGTGTATCAGTTTTATTTATAACTACATGTATTTTAACTCTTTCAGTGCCAAGATTTGAACTAAGTCAACAGCTTTTCTCGGGACATATTGGGCAAAATGTGCCAAGTGCATGCCAAGAAAGCTGTTGATCTGGACTATTCTACAGGTCTGGAACTATATACATGCCAGTACTTGAATGAAGGTCTTTTTACAAAGAATATGAATCTAGTATCCTTAAGATAATTTAGAGAAGGACAATTATAAGTAGTTTGACTTAAGTTGTAATTGGCGTATATCTCAAATAGTTAAGAATCATATGTTATGCAATGGTGGTGTTTCATAATCAACAGATGAATAATCTGTGTGTGTCTCAGTATTTTGGTACTACATGTAAATTTAATGAACATAATTGAGTCTTTGATCAGAATATTATCAATAAGAATTTCTTACCTCTTAGTAGTTATTATTGCCCCTGATGGCAATGAATAGTTGTGCATGTTGTGGGCTGCTGTTTTAATAATGTGAAGATAATAATTGATTGTACATCTCTTTTTCAGTCATGGACCCATGCATGTTTACTGCATTGAAGGTTATCCTTGGATACCGCTATGAAGCAGGCTTCAAAGAATGAAAAGTAATCAATGCCAGTCTGTGTGTAAATTATACAGACACCTGTCCGTGAAGTGAAGGAAAAAAAATCACATTAAATTACCAATGGAATGTAGAAAAGAAGCAAGAGGGAAATGGGAAAAAAATTAATGATACAAGGTCAGTAGTGCTGAGTCGATTAATTTTGGAGCAGCTGCAATTTTTGACAAGCCTTGAATATACGGTGACAAGAAAAATGTAAAAATCTACACAAAACCAAGGTCAAGCAGCCAAGTGAAAATACATGAAATCATGGAGCGGATAGTTGTGGGAAACAAAGCAGAATGTGACACCAGTACACTGCCTGCTGCAGCTGGCTTTTGCACAGAACAGAAAACCGAAGAGGAACATCACCTGTGTGTTAACAGGTATAGTGTTCAGACACAGCAAGAGCTGGGGACGTATGATGGAGACGTAACTTCTGCTTTTCTTAATTGTGCAGGGGATTGTCATGGTAAGTATTTTGAAGCTGTTCCAGCAACAGATGGTGTCGTGAACCTTTCACATAAGACTTGTGATCATGAAAATGGTGGTTCAGCTGATGCACGACCAAAACCAGTGAGCATGGTGTGTGTCCTCAAACTGAAACCAGAACCGGGAACAGATGTAGACCTTCAAGAGACAAATGCATCTCCTCATGATTTCATGGTCATAAAGACAGAGCCAGCATGGGCAGGTGAGGGGACACAAAAAGAATGTGGTCCGCCCCAGGAGGTGAAGACCTGTGCCACTGATGGCAGTTCCTACATCGTAACGGAAATGAGTCCAGCTACTTATTCACCATCTGATAACCTCAGCTTGTACGGAGAGAGAAGTACCGATTATGATGCATCCATAAAAAATTCCAAGGTGGGGGACAATGTGTCTGAACAAAGTCAAGTTGCCATAGAATGTAATGGAACCGAGGCAAGTTGTGAAGGTAACCAAAACTTTGAAGATGGTACGACTGTACAAATTCATGACATGAACATGACAGATGCAAAGTTAGAAATCCCCATGGTGGGGAGTGCTAATGAGGGACCTGGAGTTGCACAGACCCCTGCAGCCAAGATGAAAAATGTTAGTGACCAGGTGCCTACCGATGCAAAGTTCACAGAAAAGGTAACATATGAAGATAAACAGGGTAACGGAGAATCCTTTGAATGTGTCCTGTGTTTGGTGTCAATGGATGATGTGCAGGACCTGTTAAAACATGCCCTACAAAAACATCGACCTTTTGCACATGATGGCATATCACTGGTGTATTGTCCGCGGTGCAGGAAATCGCTACGAAGTGCGGAAGGGCTAAGCAATCACTTGTACTTCAATCACTTTTGTCGCAAACTAAAGCTGTTTGAATGTACACTCTGCTCGAAAATATTTACAGAACGAAAAGCTGCAAAACGGCATGTGCAAAACTCAAATGATGGTAAATGGTGCCTTAATTGTGTGCAGTGTGGTATACGTTTCTGCGCAAAAGATGACTTCCTTGCCCATGAAAAACAGTGTCTGGAATCTGTCCCATGTTTGGAACAAGGAACACATGTCGAAAAAAGTATGGTAGAGGAGTTACCTGTTGAAGATAGGATGTTAAGAACAGTCGACAAACGTCACGTTTGTGAATGTGTGTGCCCGCACTGGAGAACCAATAGTGAAGTTCCCAACAGGCACAAAGGTGAGCATTTCATGGTGCATGTGTTAACCCTTTGAGGTGCTCAGTGGTGTACAAATTCAGGTGTGCACCTCAAAAACGATACACTGTTCATGTGTCTACAAGCATTAAAAGTAACTTCATTTTGTCATGTTTGTGAGAATATTTTGACAGACTGTGCCTTTAGCACTGACTGAGACCAGTAAAGTTTGTCTCAGGCTAGTCAATCATTGTACACATTTTTCAATGGGTACGAGCCTAAAAATAGCATATCATCCCCATTCTGTATGGTAACCTAAAAATTTAAAAACACACAGATTGGTAGATGATGTGCATGTATACAAAATCATGGAATAGCTGTGAAAAGTTTGAGAATTAGCACACACAGACCAGCAATTCAAAGGGAGAAGTGCTCCACACCAGTTTTAACAAGAGCAGACAGAATATGAATATTGTGATGAAAAGTGTAACACGAAACCAGTGGAGGATGAGGCACATGTCATGTGACCATGTCAAAAATTTAAGGAAAGATAAGAACTATGGAAACCATATAAGCAAAGAGCAAGAATTTTTCTCAACTGAACATTGTGTATATTATGACATGTGAGGGGGGACAGGGCAAAGAACTAGCCAAATTTTGTGGGACAAGTATAAAAGTAAACGGACAGATCTACAACACTGCACCCAATGGAAGCCACACCAGTAACTCTCAAAAGTAATAAGAAAGGGGCAGTATTTATTTATTTATTTATTTATTTATTTATTTATTTATTTATTTATTTATTTATTTATTTATTTATTTATTTATTTATTTATTTATTTATTTATTTATTTATTTATTTATTTATTTATTTATTTGTTTGTTTGCTTATTTATTTTATTAGTTTATTTATTTATTCATTCATTCACTCATTTGTTCATTTGTTTATTCATCTATTTATAAATGCACTTATTTTGGTAAATACATCATGTGATATGAATTCTGGAGCAGTTGACATATGTGTAGACCTGTATTTTTTACATGTATAATTCAATTTCGAAAGAACAGGACATGTGGATAGTTATGTTAAAGGTTTCATGCATGTGGTAACTTTTGTGATCATGACCTGTTTTGAAGGTCACAGAAATAAACAAATGCAGTAATTTTGATGCATCTCTTTAATGTTTCAAAAGCCAGCTGGGTAGAATTGGTATATTTCTGTTGTGAAATTTCAAGAGAAAGTTAGCTTGATCTTGTTAGTGTGTCACTGCCATTATCATTATGAGAAATTTGTAAGATTTGGAAGGCTAACAACTGGTAAGGGCACACGGGGAGACATTTGATTTTCAGTAGAGAATCAGCATCTTCTAGTTTTTGATGAATTTGATCTGTATTCAGGGTCACAGACATGCACATATAATAAAATTCTTTCACATGTTCATGTGCAGTGTGGAAGTATCCTGTGGCCCAGATACACAGTTAACATTATTGATGTCTGTGACCATCAGATCGATTTTTTGGTTTACAGGAAATAAAATACTATTGAATAAAAAAATATGTATAGGTTAACTTGGGACATGGATCCAATGGATCGGTTTCTGCTCTGTGCATTTTTTTTCTCCCCAGGAACAGAGTTTTTATTGATGTTGATGTAACACAAAATCATTTTGCTGATTGTATTGATATTTATTATGAATTACGAAGAAACTTGTGCTTCAAAATATCACTTTGACATTCTAGGTGGACAAAAATTCCAAGGGGACCAGAAGAAGGCGAGGAAAAGCACATCAGACTACAATAGAATTGAACTGGTGCACACAGGTACACAGACCTGTTCTTCTGCTCATTGGCCATCTACCAACAATGAAGCAACTGTTACTAATGTACAAAGCCAGTACATGCATGCCCAGACTTCTGCGGACAGAGAAACATTAGGTACTGCAGATTGGCAATCACCGAAGAAATTACAAAGAAAAAAGAACTATTGGAAGATATGGACAGGCCTTCTGAATCGTAAAATGTTCAACAAAGTCTTTAAATTGCATCATAATTTTGCTGGGCATTCAAAATGCATTCATGCAGCAAAGAATCTAATCAAACGTTCAATGTGCATAAAGACATTGAGAACACCCCAGATATTACAGAAGCATAAAGACATAAAATGCAGGAAAAGGACGTATCTACTCAAAAGGCCTGATACACTTGAAGGGTTAGCAAAAGGTGTGCAAGTCGAGTGTTCCGAATGCAAGCAGTTATTTACATGTGTAGCAGAGAGAGACTGTCACAGAGCCCTTCAACATAGTAGAGGACCTGCTTGTGGATGCTGTGGACACCCTTACCAAACCCTGGGAGACCTCATTAAACACATAGCAGTGGCTCATCCTGGAAAGCCAACTCAGTCAGGTAGTGTAATTTCATCACATACATCAGATAGAAGAGATCAAGGATCACCTGTCGTATGCCAGCACCCTTTCACCAGCAACATTTCTACACAGTCGTCTGGTTGTAAAGGTTTTTCCGCTGCAGAGGAGTCTACACAAGTGAAATCAGATAAGATGTCACACAAGGATAAGCCAACAGAAGCTCAGAATCAAACTACCACAAACCGATCCCGGTGTTTTGAAGCTCATCAAAGCATTTCTTTCCCTCCGTTAAGCAGTTGTTTGGATTTGCAGGACACTGGAAACAAATCTGCTGTGGACGAAATTCAAGCCGATGCAGAAGATAAGGAAAATAAAAACAAAAGTATGACAAAATCAAAGGCAAATACACTAGAAAAAAACATCGACACAAATGCTGTTGAACAATATGGACAGACTATAAAGGAGAAGTATTCATCAGTGAAGTCACGAGCCACAAGTACTGATGTAAGAAGTACAACCCATGGAGTGCCTTTTGTTGCATGCGCTGAAGGAACCAACTGTAGCAAAAACAGGAAAAGGAGAGGTTCATTCCCGTGCCATATTTGTGGGAAATATTTGACTTTGAAGAGTAATTTGTTGACCCATATTAGAGTGGTACATGCTGACAAAAACGTGATCAAATGTGCTTCCTGCAAACTTATTTTCAAGACAAGGGAGGAATTTGACTCTCACAGACTGCAAAAACATCTCTTGAAATCAAAGAGATTCATGCGCAAGCATGGATTCCTTAATGGAGCATTAAACAAAGATGACGTTCCTTCTAAAGGTGTGGAGGACTTGCATAGAGTGAGCAATGCAGAGCCGACTTCAGATGGTCATTTGGGTACTAAACAAGCAGCAGATGGAAGTTCACCCAGCCTACGGGACTGCCTGAATACCCCAGGGATCAATACCCAAAATACCCACACCAACAGAAATCCTTCCATGCATTCCGAGGCAGTGGAGAAAAAAATATCCCTCTGTGATATTGGTGATACAAATTTACTAGGTGACCAAAAGTTGAAGATGCCTGGAGACCCGGATATTACAGAATGTTTAACATGTAAATTGTTGTTTCCTACCACTGAAGATCTGTATGTTCATCAAACCACTATACACAATACAGGTCATCAATTTGGAGACTGTAGCAAGACTTTAGAGTCTACAAAAGATTTTTGTCTTCACCAGTGTCATGTAAAAAAGAGGAAATGCAGGAGGTCTAGTGGAAACAAAAAAGGACTATTTCCCTGTGATGAATGTGGGAAAACTTTCACTTTTAAAAACAATTTAACCACTCACATAAAATTTATTCATGATGCAGATGGTATGATAAAATGTAAGTCATGCAAGAAAATATTTCCATCCCAGAAACAACTCGAACAACACAAAGCTGAAAAACATAGCAAATCAAAGTGTGTAAAAGTTGGGAAGAAAAGACTGCGAGAAGTAGGTAACTGTGAAGGGCTGTCCATTACTCAAGAAGAAAACCTGAACACCGAAAGTAGCTTGGCTGAAACAAATGAACCAAGTAATGTCAGTCTCACTTTGCAAAGCAAAACTGGCGGTTGTGACCAATCATCCGGTGGTGAAGAAGTCAACAATATAGCAGTACCTTTGCGGAAAGTGGCAGCAAGAGAAACAGACAAAAACAGCGGAAAAACAGAGGAGTCTTTGATGTCAGTTGCTGACGCTCACTCGGCCAGCAAACCTAAAACTGCACATGCTGGAATTTTCAATTGTGACCTTTGTGGAACAACATTCACATTTCGCAGCAATTTAAGTACGCATAAAAAGATAATACATGCACATCATTCAGTGATCAGCTGCAGGTCGTGCAAAAAGATCTTCAAATGTCAAGAGGACCTTGATCTGCATAAAGCTTTGAAACATAGAGGATGTCCGCAAGATTGCGAAAATGAAGCAAAGTTAAAGAAAAGCAGAAACTTTCTTTGCAGCTTGTGTGGCAAAACATTCACATTTCGCAGCAATTTTAATGCACATAAAAAGATAATACATGCACATCATTCAGTCATCAGCTGTAGATCATGCAAAAAGATCTTCAAATGTCAGGAGGATCTTGATGAACATAAAGCTTTGAAGCATAGTGGACGTCTGCAAAATCGCAAAAAGAGAACTAAGTTAAAGAAAGGAAATTTCGTTTGCAACTTTTGTGGCAAAAGTTTTACGTTTCGCAGCAATTTAGCTACGCATAAAAAGATAATACATGCACACCATTCAGTCATCAGTTGCAGGTCGTGCAAAAAGATCTTCAAATGTCAAGAAGACCTTGATCTGCATAAAGCTTTGAAACATAGAGGATGCCTGCAAGATTGCAAAAATGAAGCAAAGTTAGAGAAAAGCAGAAATTTTCTTTGTACCTTGTGTGGCAAAACATTCACATTTCTCAGGAATCTTAGTGCGCATAGGAAAATGATTCATGCACATTATTCAATTGTCAGCTGTAAGTTGTGCAAAAGCATCTTTAAATGTCAGGAGGATCTTGATGAACATAAAGCTTTGAAGCATAGAGGATATCTGCAAGATTGCATAAAGAAAAGTAAGTTAAAGAAAGGAAATTTCGCTTGCAACTTTTGTGGCAAAAGTTTTACATTTCGAAGCAATTTAAGTACGCATCAAAAGATAATACATTCAGACCCTTCTGTCATTAAATGCAGAGGATGCAAATTAGTGTTTAAATCTCAAGAAGACCTGGACAAGCACAAAATTTTGAAACACGTGTCTCATCAAAAGACTGCAAGAAACAAGAAACTTAATTCTACATAACAAAAACAGCTGATCCAAGCACTTGTGAAAGTGAAGTTTGAAAAGAAGGATGCACTTGTGAAAGTAAAGTATAAGAATGCTCCAAATGGAATGTACAAACTTTTCTTTGATGTTGCAAAACAAAGATGACATGCAAACTCTGATTTCACAACAGACCAGTATGCTGTTTGTCAGTGTTGGTGGGTGGGTGGGTGGGTGGGAGGGTGTCCATGAAAAAAAATACATCTCCATCATTAGTCTGATAAATTTGAAGGGAAATTAAATTGCAGTATTGTCATATGTGTAGTGTAAACTTCTTTCATAGGAAAATGCAGAATCTAAAGTCTTCTGGTGAGATGTTTTTGATTTTTGGTATTTTTGAACAGTGCATGCACCACTTATATATTTGAGATATTTTTTGATAATTTTTCATATGGTATAGGAGCCTACAGGTAACCCATGCATAGGAGTTACCTGTCTGGAAACATAATTCTAAAGATGAACATTATAGCTTTGCTAGGCTGGCTAATGATGTTATGATCTTAATTGAGTTCCAAATGGAGGTCAAAATTTTTTGTTCTACAAACACAAGTACATGTATGTATGTATGTATGTATGTATGTATGTATGTATGTATGTGTGTGTGTGTGTGTGTGTGTATGTACATGTAGAATTAAGTCGTGAAGCCACTGCTGTGGACTATGTATTGTGAAACAAAAGGTGTTTGTATTGTTGGGCTCGCTGCTCAAGGTGCACATCTTGTCCATCCCCGGGGTCCATTTTGACTGGCATCACATTGTACTTTGACAAGTTTCTCAATGTCACACCGACTTAAAATAGACTGTGGTTTGGGTGTATTGATTCACCTTATGCTGGATTATAAGCTAGTTTGTATACATTGAATATCCCCGGTAAACTTTTTCCCACTTCTGCTGGCCAAAGTTGGTCGTCAAATGTTGCATGCTTCGATGTTTTTTAACTAATTTCAACAGTAATGATAAATCAATTTTAACCAGAGAAGAAGATCTGCTTCTAAAGAAACCTGTCCGTGTGCCTTCAAAAGGTGTAAATATGGCTAGATGAAATTTCGAAGTCCAAAGACCTTGACCTTTAGAGGTCACATGTAAATTACAAAAGTGGGCAGTGTTGCAATACCTGCAATTTGGGCCGAACATGACTGAAATTGGGTGAAAATTGACCAAGTTAGAGCCAGATGAAAATTTCAAGGGGCCAAATAACCTTGACCTTTAGGTTACATGTAAATTGCAAAAATATGCAGTGTTGCAATACCTAAATTATTGGAGTCCAACATGGTTAAAATTGGATGCAAATTGACAGCATGATGGCTAGATGAAACTTTCAAAGGTCCAAGTGACACATGTAAACTACAAAAATATGCAGTGTTACAAAGGTATTGATTGAAGCTGGATTGGTTACCTGTGCCTATAATAGTTTTGGAGATATTCAAAATGTAAATTTTCAAACGGCCGTAATTTGCATAATTTTCAAAATCATCAGCCTCTGAGAAAGACATGACTTCATGTCTGCAGCTTTAATGATGGCAAGTTTGGAGTTTCCAAATTTTGTAGTGTCCGAGAAAATTGTTGGACTGCTGCTGACTCATTCATAAACGCGGACTTAATACCTGTGACGAAAGGGTAAAATGAATGACTCCACATTCACTCAATTTTTTAAAGATATAGTGAATACTTTTTTCCAGTGAGCCCTTTGCCACCCTGGACAGAGACCTTTTGGATATTTAAGATTGTGTCCATGTCTGTAGGCAGTGGCTGGATATAAGTCATGAAAAACCTGACCTTTTGTTATAGTTTTTGACCCCAGTTTCTATATTGGGCCATCTTTATAGATATCTGTAATTCAAGTTTTAGATATCTGAAATTTGGATTAAATGTTAATATGCCTTGTCATACTTAACATGGTGTTAACAAGGCTAATGCCAGGTTTTCTTGGGCAGGGGATCACCAGTTTCAAGTTTTGACTTTCAATTTAGGTTACATTGAACTTGGCAGCATTGGCATAAAGTCCCTGCTGGGTGGTCCTGGGGCATCCCCCCTGGAAATGTTTTGCCAACAATACCTAAGAAATTGCATTTCCTGTGTTTTGGGCAAGTTGAAGAATGAAGCTCACAGACAAAAATTTTAAGATCAGTGCAGTTTAGGCCACAGTACTTTAATGTGAGATTGAAACATTCTTTGAGCATTACAACCACTTTTGAAAGACGTGAATGTTAGTACATTTAACTCTTGAAGGGTCATTTATTTTGGTTGAGTCAACAGCCTTCCTGGGCATGATCTGGGCACTAAGCGCCCATAGTGCACCAAGAAAAGCTGTTGACTATGGGCAAATTATTCTTCGTCACTTTTTTTGCCTTTGGCACATAAAGTGCCAGAGGGTATTGTTGTGCCCTTCCTCGTCCTTCCATCTGTCTGTCCATCTTGTCTAGGCTACCACGATATCTCAAAAAATATTCACCGTAGCTGTACCACATTTTTGTCACAGAAGGACCTTATGATGGCCCAGTTCCTATTGAACACCAGCTTCCTCTGATTATTTTTAAACTTTCTATGAAACTTTTAATGTATGGGGTCAACCCTGACGACGTTACCGCGATATCTCAAAAAATATTGACCGCAGCTTTACCAAATTTTTGTCAGAGATGTATCTTATGATGGACCAGAACCCTATTTTAAAAAAGCCCAGCCTCCTGTGATTATTTTAAAACTTTTGTATGAAACTTTTAATATATTTATTTGAAAGTGGTGTATAGCATCAACCCTGATAATGTTACCGCAATATATAAAAAAATACTGGTCACAGCTGTACCAAATTTCTGTTGGAGGTGTATCTTATGATGGACCAGAACCCTATTTAAAACCAGCTTCCTCTGATTATTTTTGAACTTTTTACAAAACTTTAAATGTATTTATTTGAAAGCCATCTGAGTGGCACCAACACTGACGACGTTAATGCTATGTCTAAAAAAATGCTGACCACAGCTCCACCAAACTTTTTGTCGAAGATACATCTTCTGATGCCAGAACCCGATTTAAAACCAGCTTCCTCTGATTATTTTTAAACTTTTTATGAAACTTGAAAGTATTTATTTGGAGGCCGTTGAGTGGTGCACAAGGGGACAACGTTACCTTAATATCTCAACAATGATCCAATGCAGCTTCACCAATTTTTTTTTTTTCAGAGACGCACATGATAATGGACCACATTTCTTTTGAAAACCAGCTTCCTGTCATTATTTTTAAACTTGTTATGAAAATTTTGAAGCATGTATTTGATGGCCAGATGAGTGACACACAGTACCAGGACCTGCCCCAAGAATACATCCAAAAGTGCTCTTTCATTTCATAGACAACAATATGGAAATTGTATGTAAAGTATTCTACTGTGAAGTCTCACCAAAAAAAATGCAGAATTGAGGAAAAAAAAGATTGTTGGCGCTTAGGGTAATCTGTTCTCTGAACACCATTTTTCCAACCTGTTTCAAAATTGTTTTCAGAAAAATGTAGAATTCAACGAAACAGAATGGAGCAGACGACATTTAAACTACTGGTTGTTGACCAGTTTGATCGGGAAAGTGTTAAGTGTTTTTGGTGTATATTACCCTGGCCATGATATAAATGAAAAGAAGAACTTCATGTTGCTGTTTTTGCCATACTAAACTGAATCCACAGGACCAGTGAAGTGTTTTGGGTGCATCAGCTTCCACTCTGAAAAAATCTTTCAATTACTCGCAGTTCAATTTAAATTTCGTTTGTACAAATACAAATCTTTATTCGCTGCTGTGGTTAGTATGGAAGCATTCTAGTGACGAAAGACAGTCGGTCCTGTGTGATACCTCATGACAATGAAGCTGACACTTCCCTGTTAAATAATTTATCAAAGCATCATTTATGTTTTTCTTTAGCTCTTGTTTGAAAATATATATATGAATATAATAATAAATGTTTTTGTAAAATGTAAATAAAAATATAGAATATACTGTCCAATTCAGGTCCTCATATATATATATATATATATATATATATATATATATATATATATATATATCTTAATTCGTACATAAAAAGTACACATATTATTGATGGGGATAAAAATCTGCACAAAACACAAAACTACATGTGGTCAAAAACAATAAAAACAAAAAAGTTCTTTCCAACTGCATAAATGGCAGGTGGAAAAAGCTCCAAATTAAACCCTTTCAAGATTAGGAGCTACGAATGGAACCAGGTACCATTTGGAGTCACATTGTACAAAGTTCATAAATTGACTCGACAATGTCGGGTCGAGTCATGGTTGTAAATAACTGTCCATCCCTTGATTGGCATAATTCACGAACCAATATGGTGGTGGTCTTTGCATCATCATACTCTTCTCCAAGAACAGAAAAATGGATTTTCTGCATGCTGAAATTCAAATTATGTCAATAGAAAGTAAGTACGTTAAAATGATACTGAGGAAATATGGCATTCAAAAATTTAAATGCTGGTGAGCCACTTCCTTCCAAAGCTAAGACACCACATGCATACACCAAACAATTATTACTGTTCAAGATTTTTAGGAAAAAAATTCACAAACCTTTTATGAATTTGGACTTCTATAGGTAGGTTTTCGCATATAGAATGAAGTAAATTGCTGACTTATATTGTATCTTCTGAACAAACTGACAGCTTCAGGCCAGACGGTATAGAAACTGTTTACCTCTTTGTGTGAAAAGTCCCAAAGTTGGCACCAATCGAGATTCACACAATACATTTTAGATAGCATATATCTTGTTTCCAGGAATACATTACCAAACTGTGCCATAATCATGTTAACGTCAATTTGGAATTTCCAAACAGAGTTTCTCACATCTGATTACCATTACGATTGAACTGTATCGTGTTACCAAGATGTTCAAAATAATCTACCAAGTCCATCTGTTTTTACATCTAAATATAGACTTGAGCATTCCTAATTGTTGCCAATATAGGTATGTTTAGTTTTCTGTGGGAAAAATTAACCTGATACTTGATTCCAAACTGCATGCATATATTTATCATTCTAGACATACATGTACCTGGCCTACCGGAGAGGGTAGGCACAACAAGCACAACATCATTTGCATATGCCAGACACCTGGGAAGATATTACCAATGTAATAGCCCAAGCCAGATCTTTTCAAACCTATCAGAAGCTCAACTAGATAAATACCAAAAACTATAAATGACAGTACTCCGCCTTGTTTAACACCATTGCTACATTCAAATGGAGCAGACACATCTTCTTCCCAAACAACGAAGATACAAGATATTTGGACATAATATCAATATTAGTAAGTATACTTTGCTCTTGACCACCATTGCCAAGACCTCTGTGCCTGGGCATGAAGTCCAAGAAATTGAGTTGAGTTTCACTCACTTGATCCTGAAAACCTGACGTCCCCGTGGTGTCATCTCTCGGTTATTGTGGAACAGATGGTGACTCCTGATGGACATGTTTCCCATCTCATCCTTCCTCTTTGGAGATTGGTCTGGTGGTCAAGAGGTAAGTATACTTACTGACGCTAGAACTTCTACCGCTAGGGCTTGGGGGTCTGAGACAGACGAAACATAAACCAGAAGTTCTGTGTTGTTGCAAGTTACAAACAGATCCACATGTGGAGTTCCCCATCTCATCCACATGGCCTGAATGACCTTGGGGTGGAGCGACCACTCCATCCCTACTGGCTGACCCCTTCTGGAGAGTTGGTTGGCCAGGACATTCTGATGGCTGGGACATGCCTTGCAAAATGCGTGCAAATGTCGTGGCAGTAGCACCATCTGGTGATGTGCCTGGCTAACTCAGTCTGCTTCTTGGACCGTATCCGGCCCTGCCTGTTGAAGTATACTACCGCTGTCCTGTTGTCGCACATAATGAGGACATATTTGTGCTCCACCATGTCCCTGAAGTGGAGGAGCGCCATGCATATCACCTCCAGTTCCAACCAGTTTATGTGGTGAGACGAGAATGACACGGCCCAACATTTTCTGGCTCTTCACCTGAGCTCCCCACCCGGCTCAAGAAGAGTCTGTGTAAATGGTGAGCGGGGCCTGAAAAGGCTCCAGCATTTGACCCTTCATGACATTCTCCCTCACAGTCCACCACTGAAAGTGCAAAATATCCTTGATGAGAATCAGCGCTGGGACATGATAGCCCTGGTCTCTCGTCCATCTGCCCAGCAGAGTGTGCTGCAATAGGCAACAGTGTAGACAACCCAGTGGGACCTGGGAGTCCAACGAGGACAGGGAGCCCAACAAGGTGAGCCATTGTTGTGCCAAGCGGACCTTGCCAGTCAAAAAGGCTGTGAGTAGGGACTGAAGTCTCTCCCATTTGTCTTCCAAAGGGCGACTGATGTAGGCTACCAGATCGAACTGGATGCCAAGAAAGATGAAAGTCTGCTCTGGCCGAAGACTGGACTTTGGTAGGTTCACCATCAGGCCCAAGTGTTGGCATAGTTCCAGAAGGTTCTGTGTGTGACGTTGTGAATCTAGGCGCTGAAGGGCCTGGATAAGCCATTCATCTAGATACACTTGAATGGGAACAGCCAAGCAGTGAAGATAAGCAGCAGCTGTCTGCGGAACCTGGATAACACCAGTAGACCCGTGGCAAAACTGAACGGAAGTGCCCTGAATTGGTATATTTGGCCTGTAAATGTGAACCGCAGATAATTTGGTGAAATAGATGCAATTGGCATGTGGAAAAACGTGTCCTTGAGATCCAGAGATGTCCACTCCATGGCCCGCAGGGTAGCTGCCACCAACTGGGGAGTCTCCATCTGAAAGGGTAGGACTTCCAAGAAGGTGTTCAGCATAGACAAGCCTGGGTGCCATCTTCCATCCGTCTTGGGGACCAGGAAGAGGTGGTTGTAAAAGCCGGCAGAACAGTGGTCCTCTACTGGCTCCACTGCGCACTTGGTCCAAAGCATCAGAACTACCTCCAGGAACACTGGTGCTTTGGGTTCTGAGGTGGGTGGAGTGAACATTTACCGTGGTTCTCGGCTTAACAGAGGACCGTGTCTGCCAAAAGGCAGCGTGGAGCTGTGTCTCAGGATATTGAGGATGAAAGAATCTTCCATGATAGACTCCCATTGCATGATATGTGTGGTGAGGCAGCCGACGACCTGGCACTGCACCGAGTTTTAACAATATGGTGGTAGGCAATCCTGAGACTTGATCCTCCAGTCTGGCAGATCGAGTCAGGAATGCCAAGGCTTTCCCTACTTCTTGCCTTTACCAGAAGGCTTGCCTCTCTCGGATCGCTGTCCACCTCTCCCAGGACATCGCATCCCAGAAGGAGCACCAGTAGAGGAGGTGGCAGATGCAGTCTTAGAGGCACTGCGCTTCAGGGCTGAGGCGGCCAAGGATGGCCAAGACTGAGCGGAGTCAGTCAGCACCCTGGAGCATGCCTGGTCGGTTGAGCAGGCCTGAAGGTCCTGCATCCGGTGGCTCCTTCCACCATCTCTCCCCCAAACAAACTCCCAAAGAAGAGAGGCCCTGTGAGGGCTTGAAAATAGATCAGATTAGGCAGTTTCTAACCCTGGAGGTAGGACCCTCCGCAACAAATGAAGGTTTGCCTCTGCCATAAGCAAGGATCACCTGACATCTTCCTCCAACCCTCTGAAGGCCTCTATGGACGTCAAGATGGAATTTCTGCTGCCACCTCCTAAATACCACCTCCCTGTATGTGCAGCTCAGGAAAGAGTTCCCCTTGCCTCAGGTAGCCAGACATAAGTGGCTCTATGTAACCTTCGTGCCGTGAGTCAAAGCTGTGAGTTGGGCATAAAACTCAACTACAAATGGCAAAAAAGGTATTGGCCTGCATTGTTGCATGACTTCCAGATACAAGCCTCAGCATGACCTCGCAGCAGCACCCAACCTCTCTTCCGATGGTGGGAACACAGCTTGGTCACCAGCCAGGCTCTGAATGAGAGCTTTGACATGGTCAAAGTCTCTATCCAGAGCAGGTGCCATATCCATGGGAGCACGGACAGAACCCTCTGCAGAACTCAAGGTCACTGGCTCTCTGTGCCTCTCACAGCATGAAGTAGTAATGCCCAAAGCCTTGTCGAACAACTGGTTGTCCATGGGTGATGGCGTGGTCGCCTGTGACGGCAGGGGATCTGTCACCCTGCCAGGCATAGGGGTAGCAGAACCTCAGGGGAAGTAGTCACCGCCACAGATGCTGCCTCTACTTGAGTCTCCTACATAGGGATACTCAGTGGAGGCATGGAGGGCTCATATGCTGGGTCTCCACAGTCACCAACTGTGAAGTCTGCTGGCTGGACGGATCTGGCTGAGCCTCTGAGAGGCCACCATCCTGGACCTCAGCTGGCGCCCTCTGAGAAATCTGCTGGCACGGTGGGCCTGGAGGGAGTTGGAGGAACTACTAGGCCTCAAAGCCAAGCAGGAGCTGACTCAAAGTTGAAGCGGCAAGCTGCTCAGCTGAGAGTCTGCTCCGACTCAGCAACAGGGGTGGTGGGCAATGCAAAAGAAGTCGAAGCCTCTTCCCACAACCACTAATCCTCGTGGAGCTCGAGTTCCACCTGCTGCCCTAGAGAGGGAGGCAGGGTACCCCACTCAAATGCAGGATCACTGACCACTCACTCTGGGGCATGCAAAGCTGTCTGAGGAGCAGACGCGACTGCCATAACCACTGTTGGGAAAGCCTAAGGTTACATCCAGACCACTGCAGCTGTCCACACCACGGGGGCCAACACCCATTGGCCACAGAAGACCCTACATGTCAAGGTGGCCTCCTTCTTGGTCCCCTTTGCCTATGCTTACTTTACTAGCTCTTGGACCCAAGAGATCGGGAAGAATGCCCAGGCACCAGTCCCTTGGCTGGGACCTCGGATTTATGATCAGAGTGCTTGGACTCGAGCGTTCCAGCTGGCCAAGGTGCTGGCCTTCCAGACTTCTCGGACTTGTGATACAAGCGCTCGGACTGGCAGAAGTTCCAGAATACCTGGACAGGAACCTGAAGGTTTCCAACCAGGATGCACCGGCTTGCTAACTGCTGCTGTCCCCAGTGCTTGGACCTGGAGGACCAAGATCTTGACAGCTGTAATCTACGCTTGGCTGACTTCTAAGGAGTGGACTCTGTAGAAGAAATAGCTGGCTGCTGAGAGGGGGTGAACAATGCATGGAGCATCTCAGCTTGCATTATCATGCTCTGTGACATGGTCTCCAAAGCATGAACAACCTTTGAATTGCTGCCAAGAGTAGATGTGGCGGTCAGTTGGAGAACAGTCTTTTGCGCAAGATCCCTATTTGGTGATCTCTGGCTACTAGTCTTGCAATTCCGAAATTTCTTCATCTTCTCTCAAGGGGTATAGGGTATAGAGATATACGTCATCTGGGACTGCAGACAAGCTGAAGCAAGTCTGCACTCTTTCCCATCAGCCACATGAGACTGCAGATGAGCCAAAGCAAGTCTCTGCTTTTTCCCATGGAGGGTATGTGGTAAGGACTCGCCAGAGTCAGTCATTACAGCTTGGCATGTGGCAGCTTTTGGGCCCTGCCGCCTATGCCTTGCACAGTCAGACTGTCTCCATGCCTGCCCTCAGAGCAATAATTTGTCCTCGGCCCAATCCTGGCAGTATCTGCAAGTTTTCTTGGAGATGAAAGTTGACCCAACTGCAGGCTACAACCATCGCAATGAGAATGGTCGTCCCAGGCTGCCATATAGTGGTTCTGTGAGTCCAGCTTTTGTCCCCTATCCAACAAGGATGAGGATGGGGACAAAGTGGTCACTGCATCTACACACATGGTCTGGCTCCAAAATGAAGCAATAGCCTGGTGTGCACTACTCTCCCTCTGTTTGCATTCTGATTGTTTAGACGCCAACTTCAAAACCTAAGTGCCAATCCAAATGCTCAGCAAACCCTTACTATTTTAGTGGAACCCAAACACAGAAGTCAGCTATTTAGGTCTCTGTAGATTCCTGGACAGCTGAGAAAAGATTTTCCACCGATTAGAGTGTGCGTAAGGCACTAAAGCAGTGAGTATGAACGAAAGTTCACAGGGCTTCAACTCAACAAGGCAAACCAAAAATGGCGTCATTTGCTTTGTAATATTTAACACATTCAGTGAAGACAAATGAACATTGTGTGGTAGAGTGATTCCCTTTGAAACCAAATTGCGATTTAGAGTTCAGACTTTCAGAGTTTTCACATCAAAATAAACCGGTCTAGAACTTTTCTAAAATTCTATTTAGAGCTGTCCCTCGGTAGTTATCAGAATCTGTGTGCCAACACAGACATACTGTTTTTCTGGGAATTCTTTATTTCTTTTTATGTCTGTATGCCAACACAGACATACTGTTTTTCTAGGAATTCTTTATTTCTTTCTTCTTTCTTTCTTTCTTTCTTTTTTTCTTTCTTTCTTTCTTTCTTTCTTTCTTTCTTTACAGGCAAATTTGTCCGACATTTCGTTTGAAAAGTATAACACGTAGAAACTCCAAACTTGGCACAATTATACTTCTATCGATAAAGTCTGGCCTTTTTATAATGAGAGGTCATGCTTTTCAAAATTATGCAAATGAGGGCTAATTAAAGTTTTAAATCTTCAATATCTTATATACTATACAGTCCATTCCACCTAACTTGAGCTCTGGGGGCCATCTCATTAGTTGTTACCACAGTGCTGGTGGGCCAAACAGCCTATCACTGACCTCTTTGCCCTTAGCTGCCACTCAACCCGGCTGCTATAATTAGTGGTGTTTGTAAACAGGTTAACATGGGTGCTGCTGTAGACATTTACATGGGTTTTATTTTCACCTTTGTAGCATCAAATAATTGGATTTTTTACAAAATAATCCTGCTTAAGGGACACCATTTTACTGTGGAGCTGGCCCTGCTATGTGTCTGCTACCCCACCAAACACACATGACCAGCAACATTGTAAGTTGTGGGGCATTTTTACAGGGGTGTCACATCTCAGTTAAACTGCAAACAAGCCATAATCCTGGTATATATTTTACAAGATGTGACATTAAAATGACCCTTTGAAAATGCGGCATCCCTTGACTCATTCAGGACAGAAGTCTTTATTTAGTGTCAGTAAAATTTGCATCAAAGGGATATACTGAGTATTCTTATCTTTTAAATGAGGGGGTTCTGATTTAAAATTTCTGACAATCATAATAGAATATAATATCTGCTCATGATTTGTGATATTCTGACCTTTTTTATTTGTTTCACATATTGTATTAGCAATGCAAATTTGAAAGAATTAGCAAAGAGCATATCCCTTGGGTTCATCACTGAATGAGCTAATTTTGTCGTAAATACATTGGCTGCATTGATTGAATAGCTATGTCTGTTTGGTAATTTAATCATAAGTTAATGTTTTCTTTCTGGACACCAGTCAGTTCAGTGGCTCCTAAAGAAAACATTTTGGGCTACATTATTTATATACGATTACACAGTCCAGGAAATGCTCAAGATCCCTGGTCATGCATTCTATCACTATGTCTGTGTGCCAACACTTTCTTTCTTTCTTTCTTAATTAGTCCGACATTTTATTTGAAAAGTATTACACGTAGAAACTCCAAACTTGGCACAATTATACTTCTATGTATGAAGTCTGGCCTTTTTATAATGAGAGGTCATGCTTTTCAAAATTATGCAAATGAGGGCTAATTAAAGTTTTAAATCTTCAATATTTTATGTACTATAGTAGATGTGGTTCAGAGTGTATAGGAGTTCGATCATATCAAGGTAAAGGTCATCTCAAATGTCAAGCTCATGTCAAGGTCAAAAGTCAAAAGCCATAATGTCATTTTTGAGGTCAAGGTTCACTTCAGGTAGAGGTCATCTCAAGGTCAAAGGTCAATTCAAGGTCAGAGGCCATTTTCGGTGGTGGCTTTCTTCTAGCCTTAACTTGGTCAATTTTTATCCAATTTTGATCGTGTTGGGCTTAAACTGTAGCTATTGTACACTGCACATTTTGAAACTTATTTGTGGCTTCTAATGGTCAAAAGTCAAGGTCATTTGCACCTTTGAAAGTTTCATCCAGTCATAAGCTTAATGTGATGTGAAATACCAAAGGATAAAAGTTGTACCATTTAATATTAACAACTTTTGAAGGCACACAGACAGATTTGCTTTCAAGCAAATCTTCTTTTCTAGTTTCTTTCTTTCTTTCTTTACAGGCAAATTTGTCCGACATTTCATTTGAAAAGTATTATACGTAGAAACTCCAAACTTTGCACAACTATACTTCTATACATGAAGTCAGGGTTTTATATAATGAGAGGTCATGCTTTTCAAAATTATGCAAATGAGGGCTAATTAAAGTTTTAAATCTTCAATATCTTATGTACTATAGTACATGTAGTTCCGATTGTATTGGAATTCGATCATATCAAGGCAAAGGTCATCTCAAGTGTCAAGGTCATGCCAAGGTCAAAGGTCAGTTTTAGGTCAAAATGTCATTATAAAGCCAAATTTTGAAAGGTCAAGGACCACTTCAGGTGGAAGTCATTTCAAGGTCAAAGGTCATGTCAAGGTCAAAGGTCACTTTTGTTGGTGGCTTTCTTCTAGCCATAACTTGGTCAATTTTTATCCAGTTTTGATCATGTTGGGCTTAAATTGTAGCTATTGTAACACTGCACATTTTGAAGTCTTGCCTTTTTATGATGAGAGGTCATACTTTTCAAAATTATGCAAATTAGGGCTAATTCAAGTTTTAAATGGTCAATATCTTATACACTATGTTAGATATAGTTCCAAGTGTATAGGAGTTTGATCATAGCAAGGCAAAGGTCATCTCAAATGTCAAGGTCATGTCAAGGTCAAAGGCCAATTTTAGGTTAAAATATCATTTTGAAGGTCAAGGTTCACTTTAGGTGGAGGTCATCTGAAGGTCAAAGGTCATTTCACGGTCAAAGGCCAATTTCGATGGTGGCATTCTTCTAGCCATAACTTGGTCAATTTTTATCCAATTTTAATCATGTTGGACTCAAATTTTAGCTATTGCAACACTGCACATTTTGAAAATTCCATGTGACCCCTGGAGGTCAAGGGTCAATGTCATCTGAACCTTTGAAAGTTTCACTCAGCCATAACTTGGCCAACTTCCATCCAATTCTAATGATGCTGGACTTAAATTGTGGGTATTGTAACAATGTACATTTTTGCAATTTACATGTAACCTGTAAAGGTTAAAGGTCAAAGGTCAAGGTCATTTGGACTTTGGGAAATTTTCATCCAGCCGTAAACTTAATGGAATGTGAAGTACCAAAGCATAAAAGTTGTACCATTTAATATTGACAACTTTTGCAAAGCACACCGACAGATTTGCTTTGAAGCAAATCTTCTTTTCTAGTTTTCTTTTATTCTTAGGAGCGGGATATATGCATGAGGTAAGAGAGCTGTCGGGAGCAAAGCCATGCTTCATCATGGTAAAAAATTAACAAGGAGAAATAAACCTTCAGCAGTTCTGTACCATGAACAGTGTGATCAGTCACTGTCGTTGCCATCGTGTTTGCCTAATTTCAGGTGTGCAATGGCTTGTTGAAGATTTTCAACTTAAATAGTGTGAAGTGTTTTGCACTTATTTTCATTACAAATTGATTCAATTATCTCATCTATTTTCAATTTTAGATTAACCACTTCGTTTCCCTTGTATGGTAGAGATGTTATTTTTCACATACCTAAGTGCATAATGATATTTATGTCTGTGTGCCAACACAGACATATTGTTTTTCTAGGAATTCTTTATTTCTTTCTTTACAGGCAAATTTGTCCGACATTTCATTTGAAAAGTATAACATGTAGAAACTCCAAACTTGGCACAATTATACTTTATTAAATGAAGTCTGGCCTTTTTATAATGAGAGGTCATGCTTTTCACAATTATGCAAATGAGGGCGAATTAAAGTTTTAATCTTCAATATCTTAGATAATATAGTAGATGTGGTTTTGAGTGTATAGGAGTTCTATCATAACAAGGTAAAGGTCATCTCAAATGTCAAGGTCAAAGGTCATGTCAAGGTCAAAAATCAATTTTAGTCCAAAATGTCATTTTTGAGTCCAGGTTTACTTCAGGTAGAGGTCAACTCAAGGTCAAAGATCATTTCAAGGTCAAAGGCCACTTTCGATGGTGGCTTTCTTCTAGCCATAACTTGGTCAATTTTTATCCTATTTTGGTCATGTTGGGCTCAAATTGTAGCTATAGTAACACTGTAAATTTCTGAAACCTATATGTGACCTCTGAAAGTCAAAGGTCAAGGTCATTTGGACCTTTGAAAGTTTCATCCAGTCATAACTTGGCCAATTTCCATCCAATTATAATCATGTTGGACTCAAATTGTAGGTATTGCAACACTGCACATTTTAATTGGAACATGTATCCTCAAAAGGGCAAAGGTCAAGGTCATTTGGCCCTTTGAAAGTTTAATCTTGCCATAACTTGGTCAATTTTCATCCGATTTGGTTCATGTTGGGCTTAAATTGTGGGTATTGTAACACTGCGCAATTTACATGTGACTTGTAACGGTCAAAGGTCAAGGTCATTTGGACTTTGAAATTTGCATCCAACCATAAGCCATAAATTACAAAAATGTACAATGCTACAATACCCACAATTTAAGCCCAACATGAACCAAATCGGATGAAAATTGACCAAGTTATCACAAGATGAAACTTTCAAAAGGCCAAATGACCTTGACCTTTGCCCTTTAGAGGTTACATGTTCTTACAAAAAAGTGCAGTGTTATAATACTACAATTCGAGTCCAACATGGTTAGACTTAGAGTTGGAGGAAAATTGGTCAAGTTTCAAAGGTCCAAATGACCTTGACCTTTGACCTTTAGAGGTCACATATAAGTTTCAGAAATGTACAGTGTTACAATAGCTACAATTTGAGCCCAACATGATCAAAATTGGAAAAAAATGACCAAGTTATGGGTAGAAGAAAGCCACCATCGAAACTGGCCTTTGACCTTGAATGACCTTTGATTTTGAGATGACCTCTACCTGAAGTGAACCTTGACCTTTCAAATGACTTTTTGACATTAAATTGACCTTTGACCTTGACATTTTAGATGACCTTTGCCTTGCTATGATCGAACTGCTACACTTGGAACCACATCTATTTAGTAATAATAGTATGTAAGATATTGAAGATTTAAAACTTTAATTTTAGCCCTCATTTGCATAATTTTGAAAAGCATGGCCTCTCATTATAAAAAGGCGAGACTTTCTCTATAGAAGTATAATTGTGCCAAGTTTTGAGTTTCTACGTATAATACTTTTCAATTGTGTCGAGTTTGGAGTTTCTACGTTACGTATTTGCACACAGACATAATTTCTTGTCCTTAATCATAACATCTATCCACAATGCTGTATATTCCAGTTGTACGCCACGATGGGATTAACGAAATGCTTCCTTAATTGAAGTCAAAAATGGAATATAGCTGCCGAATTTCTAACTTTTTTATGATAAAATTTGTGGTTTAATTCAATTTTGTGAAGTTCAAATTGTCTTCAAAATTGGAGCCTGATGTACCACAGGCGACACCTGGTGAGTAAGTAGAAGGAGTTAGCAGCGCGCGCACGCGTGACTTCCGGTTCACACCGCCAAAACAAAACTTTTCAAAGTTTGCGCAGCGAATGATGAGTCGCAGCAGACATCGCCGTTTGATTGAATATTACAGAAAATAAGGTAAAAACAGAAACATATTCAGGATAACACAACAAAATAGTATTCACATGATAGACAGGTGTTCTGTACTAGTGCAAAATGAAAGATGCATGTTGAATGAATCGAATGGATGGTGAGAGTGAATGTCTTCCACACTGACAGCGACAGTCCGCCGCATCAGCGCCGCCGCTGGAAGTTGCAGTCTGACCGCAGCCATTTTTCTCCTTTGCAGTTTTTGCTAAGGCTAAACCTTGGAACCCTAGACAGGGATGAGCCTGTTCAGGGAATTCCAGGATTTCAGGGAATTTTGTGTCGCAGACTTACAGAAATTCCTGGATTTCTGGTTTAACTTCTAAAGAAAGTTATAACCTATCCCTGCTCTCCCTCCCCCCCCCCCTCCAAATGTTATTTTTCACTGAGGCCTAAAAAAAAACCCCTTGTGTTTCCGATTTTAGGTTCAAAATAGTCCAGGTAGGTAGGGAGATTTTTTTTATTGTGCCAGCAGATCAATTTCCAGGTAGGTAGGTGGGGATTTTTTTTTTTTAATAAAATTTTTAAAATTAATTTTTTAGGGTTTGAGTTGCATGGAATATACACGTATAATGTCCAAAAGCCTACCTAAAAATTACGATTAATACTTCAACATCATACTTCTGAAACATCTGATAATTTCTATTTAATGTAACTATGCTGGCAGCTGGTTTGCGGGAAGACAGGCAGGTCGGGTACATTTTTTTTTTTTTTTTTTGATGGACCACGTAAAAAAGTTGAGGTCGGGGGGGGGGGGGTTGTAGGGCAGGTAGGTTGGGAAACCGGAAACATTTTTTTTTTTTTTCTAGGCCTGAGGATGAGTACTTTATATGATACTCTCAGGGAATTTTTGCCTTAGTCAGGCTCATGTCTGCCTAGAATTCTTGCACTCAAAGGCAAAAATTGTGAGCAAGTAAGGCTTTAAATGTAGCTCACTATGTTTTGAATAGAGCAGTAAGGGTTAAATTTTTACCCTTTGGCCGGGGGGGGGGGAGGCAGAGTAGCAGGGCAGGGTCTGCGTGACTGTTAATCCGAACGTTCATGTGTCCCTTCTTGCACGATTTGAGATGAACCAGACAAGCTTGGATCATGAAACTTTTTGAGTTGATCACTCTTTTTGAAGTTTACATCAAGTTATAAGAACAATGACCTTGACCCAACTTTTAGGTCACCTGATCTATGAATCTGGTGCACGCAATTATCAGGAGAACCAGAAATGCTAGGTCTAGGATCATAAATATTTACACATAATCACCCTTGTAAGGGCCTTTGTCATGTTTGAAGGACTGACCTTGACCTAATTTGAAGGTCACCAGAGACAATTTTTCTCTTTAGTAAATGTCTTGTACAATAAAAGAAAAAAAATAAATAAATGTCTTGTACATGAGATCTTTAGAACTGGATGATCTTGACTCAATTATGAGGTCATTCGGGTCAATTCTTGCAGACCATATCAGGAGTGGGCAGCCCAGGGTTTTTTTAAAAGCTGTTAGCCTTTATGTTTTTAAGTTTGTTGGAGTGGGCAATTCACCCTCCCCACCACTCCCTCTTCCCCCGAGACACCACTAAATTAGGCCCTGCTTGAGATTTTTAAGGGTCCACCCCATGGGGAGACCCTTTCTGTTTTCGGGTTGTCTGTCCGGATGTGCACATTCTATTACCGTGATATCTAAAGAATGCCTCTGTGTATTTTGCTCAAATTGGGCAGTATGCTTATCTTACCTGGCAAGATGAACTGATTAGATTTTGCTGTCAACATGACCTAATTTGATCAAATGGCAGGCTAACTACATGCTTGTTTCTGCAATACCTCCAAAATGCTCTAATGTGCTCTCCTCAAATCTGACAGAATGCTTATCTAGCATGCCAACATGAACTGATTAGATTTTGGTGTCAACATGACCTAATTTGAACAAATGGCAGACGCCTTCAGTCAGTGCTTTGTGTTGAAGGTGTCTAGTTTTTTTAGGGGGGGCATCGAAGACAGATTTACATACATTGTTGCATGTTGCTGTGCGCGTTTTTGGCTGCTTGAGAAAACAATTTTCTATCGATCCCAGTGAAAAAGTAAGCATGCTATCGACTGACCATTATTAAGAGCTTGTGTACTATAACTAAAAGTAAACAGTGTGCATACAGTTGTCAAACATCCATGATGCACCAGTTACCAACAGGATACAACCCTGCATGGTCATAAACTGATTAGAGCCTCATGTTGACCGAAGAAGAATTGGTCATTTACTTTTTCCATTTATGTCAGTAATGATAATAATAATTTGATTAACAATTGAGTCTACCCCCACAATGCATTGCTATGAGCAGAGCTAGGTCCTAGCCAACACATTGGCCAAACTAGGTCAGGGGAACAGCTGCTCTAACTGTGGGTCAACTTTCTGCAGAACAGTCTGTCTACTGGATCACCATGCCCAATACACACGTGTACCAACTGACCTAACTGGTCCACATGTTTAAAGTCCCCTTTTTGGAAAGTACTTTTTCAAACAAGCAGTTTGAAATGGACAGGCTATGACAACCAATAACAGCCAATGCCCACGCTTGTCTTCATGCCATCACAATGCATACATGTGTATTGCGTGATGATGGGAAGTTACCTGTGCATATACCGGTCTGCCAGTGGTCTCCATTCAGTTCCTGATGAGTTCAGATGAACACAACCAGTCGGGCTGTTACCTCTTTCATTGCAATCACTTGCCCTGTCACATAGCTCAAATTGTTGTACATACATGTGTATATTTTTCAAACTGAAGTGCTTAGTGTACATATGTTGACCAAAGTACAAGTATCAATTCAGAGACCAATGTCACAAGCTAGTTTTAAAGAATTAACTAACTGCCTAAGCATAGCGATAAAATATATACTGTAGGCCAATATGTACATATAATAAAATATTTACTGGTATAGCTGCAAATATGTGGCATTTCTGAGGGAATTGTGGTTCAGTATGCAGTGAGTGGGACAGCAAAGGGATTACTGGCCCCCTCAGAAGGGACCAAAAGTCTCTTTGCTCTCTGACTGCAGCATCATTTTTCCATGGTGGTAACTGGACCCAGTACACAGCTGGATCTCAGCTGCACTACCAGGTATGGCACAGGAACACATTTACATGTACTTCTGCACTCGTATATCTCTCAAAGGACATCCTGTAAAATCTTACTGGGGTGAAAAAAAACAACAAAACAGTACATGTACATAATAAGAAGGGTGGGTCTGTTGTGTATGTGTTGAGACAAACATAGGTTTGTATATTATTGAAACAGAATTTGATGTCTAGCATAGCCATAAAAAGACTAAGTGTACTATACAATTGCAGGTTAAGCTATTCCATCTTCACAGTGTATTTGAACAATAATCTGCTTGTGTGTACACTTGCAGTAGACCATCTGGTTTACTTTCAGTCTTGACGAGAGAGCTGAATTATGTCACAAAAGAGATTTTATTGGTTGATGCAACATTTTAAATACAGATCAGCTCCTAGCACAGTTCAGTTCATGTTACTGCATTCCTACTGTTGTCATCTGTACAGTTGTGAAACCTGGGGTGTCATACATTTATAACATTTACTTCCTGTAATATAGCAATTAAAAAGAGCTTGGGACCTTCCGAGAACATCCCACTTTAATATTCTCCCTGGTTTTTCCAGATCCCAACATATTTCTGTCATATTGTTCAAGCAGTTTGTATCTCGCTGCAAGAAAATGTTGGTTTTACAGGATGAAATGGGGGCCTTGATTTCTGCACACTCAGCTGTTGATGCAAGAACTCACATAAATGAAAACATGTAGCTAATCAGCCAGAAATGAACAGTAAATATTGAGGGCATTTTTTTTGTAACAAGGTAACCATGTGTGTACTTAATGTAAATATCACAAAGAATTGTTCTGAAGTTGATCTATGGAGGCAGTGTTTCTGTTAGGAATTTTTTCAGGGGGTCACAAGATGGAAAATTCAGGGAAGCAGACTAGATTTTCACAAACTTTACATGTAAACAAACAAGACATATGACCCTTTAGAATTTTCTCAGAGGGTATTTCGGCTTTTGAAAGGGTAATATATTATATACCCCCATTTAGGGGTTAACGGAAACTCTGAGAGGAGAGAGAACAATTTGAAATGTGCACAATGTCTATGTTTTCAGTTGACGAGATGTGTGAGTTTGCTTCAACCTTTTAATGATACTTAAAATGTGTATGTAGCACATATATTTCCCTGTAAATTTAACAATCCTTATTGTTGTACCCACTGTACCATATCTTTGTGTGCAAGTAAAATATGTACAGTGGTACCTCTTTTGAGAGACCGCCCCTACGACGGGTCAAAATGCAGTCTCTCAAACAAGTGATCTTTCATTAGAGCTACAACAACATGGAAAAGATAGTGCAGTGTTCTGAGAGAGCGGTCTTAAAAAGATAGGTGGTCTCTCATTAGAGGGGTCTCTCAAGAGAGGTACCACTGTATATACATTACAGGCAAGTATCAATCAAGATGGCTGCTGCAGAAGAAACTGAACCTACTACATTGCCAGTAGATGGTGCCACAAGTGGTCCGTCAGTTGAACATGTTGAACCCAGTCAATCACAAGATGAGGCAGACATGAATATGTCCGACCTATGCCGAACAAAAGAGTGGCTGGAAACCAAACAACTGGAGCACCAGACTGCACTGCTGGCAGGTATGTCCATGGACACATCTATACCATTGTTCTCATGATAGCTGTATGTGCACAATATCAGTATGATCAGAGTTTTTCCCTAAACTCCTAATTTCTGTATCCTACAGGCTTGCACAAATGACAACATGGTACAAGAAAGACATCATAATATAGCTGCTTACAGTATTTTCCATTAAAAAAAAAAAAAAAAAAAAAAAGATTTTCAAAAACAATTTTACCTGAAGTTCATTTTCACGAACCATGCAGATGATGTAATTACTATTTCTGCATATCATATCATTTCATATCATTCATGTGGTACTTCATATAATTGGACCCTGAAAAAGTACATTAGCATTTCAACTAGACAAAACTGGTTTCATAATTATACATGTTTTGAAGTTCTCAGAATGGATTTAATGTATGTGTGTGTGTGTGTGTATATATATATATATATATATATATATATATATATATATATATATATATATATATATATATATATATATATATATATATATATATATATAGAATATACAGAGGTACCTCTTTTGAGAGACAAACCTTACAGTGGGTCTAAATGTGTCTCTCAAAACAGGTGGTCTTTCATTAGAGGTACAACAACATGGAAAAGATAGCGCATTGTTCTGAGAGAGGGGTGTCTCGAGAGAGGTACCACCGTAGATGCATTTTAGTTACTGGATGCTTATTTATGGTATAATAATGACATACTTTTCAGCTCAAAACAAAGAGAAGCCACCTTCAGATGACCCAGAACAGACACTAGATAGGTAGGTAGATTAAAAAATTGTGAACAAAGGTAAGTAACGCGAAGTTACCAGAAAACTGTATGAAAGTGTCTGCCCAATGTGCATGGTAAGAACATTTACATCGGACCAATACTCTTCAGCAGTAAAATGGTCAGAATTTTCCTGACCTGCTCCAGGTTTAAAAAAAATCATGAGTATACAAACAACTTTAAAACATTTTCCTACATAACAATCAACTGGTTGGGCTAGTAGAACTAAGTAATCAAGTTTTATTGGGTACATTTTGAACAAAATTGACGAGGGCAGGGTTATCATATTTTATGAATGAAAAAAACCAGGAGTGACCAGTAATGGAAGTCCAAACAGGGACAGGATAAGCCAGACCAGTTTGTCATTACGCAATACTTGTCAGTGGCATTTAGGATCTCAGTATCACTCTGCTTATATATGCCGGGTGATGTTGCTGATTAAGTTAGACCCACACCCAGGTGACAGTATGTTATGATGCAGACCACATGTAAGACTACCTGTCATCTGTCTCAACAAACAAGTTGGAGTGATGTTTCAAACGTATGAGGCTGTCATGAGAATAAGAACTACAGTGTGGCTGCCCTGAGCAGATTGGGATCTATGGCAGCTGGAGGCTGAATGGCATAAGCAAAGAAAAGTATCCTTGAAATATAAAGCAGAATAACAGTGGAGGGTGTATCAAAATTATAGCAGAAAAACTTCACACTGTTCCTGAGGTCAACTTGGGCGTAGGTTGACTGGAAAATATGAAGTTCTACATAGACTCAGATCGATTTTTTTTTTATCAATACATCCTATGCCTATGGCAATGTTTATCTGTAAAGTGGGCTCTAAAAAGAGGGTGGTATCATGTGATAGACTACTGTATAAATTTCCCATTTTCAGCTGGGTGAGGAGTGCTGAAGGCTGCTGGTTAACCAAAAGACATGTAATGAGAAAGAATAATAATGTTAACTCTCCAAAAATACTCATATTTTGCCCTAAAGTACAGATCAACTGTAAAATAGAATGAAGTGCATGTTCCAGAACAGTCATGTTACTTGATTATATATCTCACTCTAGGTATTGGTAAACCCCATAGACTCAAAAGACCTCTGCTGGTGACGTTATCCCAATCCTTTGACTTGTGTTGTTTTGTTTGTTTTTCCATTATGGCCACAGCTGGTCAGGTGACAACAATAATGTTACTGGACATGAAAGGTGCCACAGTATAGATGAGGCTCTTGCCTGATCTGGTAGGCAGTGAGACAAAGATGTTTTGGCATTGATCATAGTTTGATATAATTTTCACAGACATGAACAGTGCCACTGTATAGACGAGGCTCTTGTCTGATCTGGCAGGCAGTGAAACAAAAACATTTATGCCTTGGGCATAGTAAGATATAATTTTCATCTGATCATCAGGTAGGATAGGCTGTCCAACTATTTTGGCAGCAAATTGCACAACTTCCCGTGGACTATGGCATGCTGACAGTGCCATGGCAAGTCTAGAATTAACCATATCGTGCTTCATGTTTATAGATGGTGGCACTGTTCAGGTGTGAGGGGACTAAATATTATCTGCAATATCGGAAAACTACTGCATGAACCAGGCCTTTGTCAGCTCCAGATCAAGTTCCACTGAGCAGGAGCTGGTGCCAGTACTGAAGAGTTTGGTGTTAATTGTCACCTGACCAGTTGTGGCTATAATGCACTAGTAACTTGTTTCGGCGTTAGTGGGTGTGTTTCGGCGTTTCAGGGCGGTTCCCGGCGTTACACAGCGTTTGCCGGCGTGAGACGGCGTTTGCCGGCGTGAGACGGCGTTTGCCGGCGTTTCTAACGCTGGCAAACGCCAAAATCCAATTAAGCCTTTTGGGGCTCGGCGTTTGCCAGCGTTTGACACCCTTTCAATGCCGACTAGCGCCGGCAAACGCTCTGTAGTCCTCTCAACTAGCAAACTCAATGGGATACATGTAAAATTTGAATTCAGTTGAACTGGGATTAGAAGGATCCATGGAAATTTGTGGTGTATGTGTATTGAATGACTTTGCTCATGATCACTGATATATATATATATATATATATATATATATATATATATATATATATATATATATATATATATATATATATATATATATATTTTGGTCAACCCAATCTTGGTTGCAAAGTAAAGACAAACAAACAACCCTGTTTTCAGTTTTATTTAAACACAGCACAGCAATTTTTTATTGTTTGTAACTAACGCTGACTAACGCCGAGCCCCAAAAGGCTTAATTGGATTTTGGCGTTTGCCAGCGTTAGTCGGCGTTTGCCGGCGTTTGTAACGCCGGGTACCGCCCTGAAACGCGGAAACGCACCCACTAACGCCGAAGCAAGTTACTAGTGATGGAGACACAAACAAAACAACACAATTCAAAGGGTTGTGATAATGTCACCAGCAAATTTTTCTTCTGGACAGAGAGTGCCCGCTTCAGACTATGGTCTGAACCTTTCGATCATTCCCAGACATCATTTGCTTCACAAACTCATTGTCACTGCATGTTTCTCCCTCAATATTAAAGACTGCAATTCCAAAAAAAAAAATTCCTTGCAAACAATGTCTCCTCAGTCTGTAGGGCCTAGACATTGTGACCATGTAGCCTAACCTAAAGTTGCAGGCATTAGATGCTTCAGTCTCTTTTGTGGGCGTTCAATTCTGAAACAAAGCAAGTTCGCAGGCATGACTTAACAAGAATAGAATGACGGTGGGATAATGAGATAAAAGTATGGGATTGTATGAAGTGTGTTACACACCTATATAGACTGATATAAAGGTATTTGGCCTTAGTATGCTGCTTGATCCATATACCATTACATTGATCCATGTATCTGCATATTGGACCCTGCTTGATCTTTACCTCGGTTGCAGGAGCTTCTCTCGGTTGCATTAATTACTTGGCAAGCATGTCCATATTATCACATCTTGTGCATAAATATTATAAAGAATCCAATTCGTAATCAGTACATTGCAAGTTGCAGAGCACTTCCTTGGCAGTAGAGGGGGAAATAAACGGCAGCTACATGTATCTCTGTGTTTGAATTGTATTAATACTCTGTACTCTAGCAGGCACTGCATTTTTCCCAGTTAATGTATAACTAATATGTTTTTGCATTGTTTCTTTCAGAATTCTTACATTACAGAAGGAACTACAAGAAACCTCGACAAACCACTCTATAAAGGAACTGATCATTCACAGGTAAATGATAATATCCAGCGGTCTTCCTCATGTGAGGCCATCCCAAAGCACCTGAAATGTGGCCTGAAGTAAGAGAGGTAGCCTTTTTTGATGGAGAAGATAAAACAAAAATATCGTACTTGCTGCATTTGAAAGTTGCCTCCCAGAAGCGACCTTATAAAGTGGTAATACATTTATCCACATGGGCTACTTTATTTTCTGATGATTGGGATTTGCTTTCCACTTGCCTATACTATGAATTGCTTAATTTTTTGCATGTTTGAATTTTCATGGTTTTGTATTGTTGACATTTCACTGTAGTTTTAATTTCACTATTGTGGACGTAATTCCTATTCAAACAGTGTTAAAATACTATTTCACAACATTATGTCGGTCTGTTTTTTTTAAAGACTCCAACAAGGGCAGGCCATGACAAAGCAGCTGTTCAGACCAGAAAATGCTTCAGGAGGTGGTGACAGTCAGGCCATGGAAGAGTGCAAGCAGTGAGTTTATCCTTCTTGCATGGGCAAATTAGCTTCATTTGAATGCTTGTGTGTGTGTGTGTGTGTGTGTGTGTGTGTGTGTGTGTGTGTGTGTATATATATATATATATACATATATACACACACACACACAAATTCAAATGAAGTTCATAACAAGTTCGTGCAGTACTCTAAGGAAAGTCATACTTGATCAGAAGAGGCCTGGGACACTGTATATAGTAACATGTTTATGCAGTACTCTTGGGGAAAGTCATACTTGGTCAAAAGAGGCTGGGGATGCTTGCAGAGTTTCTCTCTAGGAGCATACTTTGCCATAGACATATTAATTGGTTTGGTGTGGTGTGGTGTGGGTACATTTATCTTTCAGTGATGACCATGTTGTGTCTTTTGTGTTGAAAGAGTGACTCTGGAAGAAAGGGAAAAATATCTTTTGCACTGTCAAATAAAAAAATGCAGAAGAAACGAGTTTACAAAGAAATACAGACTCATGTAAAAATGTCAATCTAAGTGGTTCTGGAGAACAAACTATTATTTTGCATGAAAAAATGTGGAAAAGAACAATTTTGCTTTTGGCATGATCGTAGAAATTTGAAGTGCTAATTTCTTCAACGTGTATTTTGTTCAATTTCAGCAATTAAGTGAGCAAGAGTTCAATTGTTTACTGCATTCACTGTGCCAGTCTTATAAAGATATATAAAGCATCCTTTCCGTTTTGTTGTCAATAATTATAACTTTTACCCAAATGTAAACTGTTACAGAGCTCTTCTGGGATTAGTAAACAAACAGACTGAACTTGTCTCAGCAGTACTTAACGTTAACAAGGTAAGTGCATTGAAAACTGAAAAATCTTTTATTGTGAGCCTCTAGTCAAGAAGGATTGTGTTGAAGTTCCTAATAATATATCTTAACACATGTGGCCACCAGTACACTACCAGCAAGTATGAGTAGAGCCAACATGGAGGATAAACAAACCTTTCTGATTGGCCAGTTGTTGCCGTCAGGAAATATTTTGTCTTGCAATAAGTTGCCATGTGATGGTGGATCTATCTGTTCGTGACATACCATCTCCAGCCAGTTAAAGGGAAAATGGTTAAAAGTCAATGTTATTTGGCACTTGTACCATGACCAGTAAGGTAATGTAAAAACCAAGACCTTTACCACTGTAGTACAGACTGCAGTAGGCTTACTGCATTTGGTGTTTTATGATTTACTGTGCCTTGATATATATGCTGATGCTTTTCAACAGGTCATTGTGTATCTTGATTACATGCAGACAGCTTAGAACTGTCTCCACAGGTTGTTTGGATTCTGTTACAGGACATGCAATCCATGAGACCAAGACTTGAAAAGCTAAAGAAAGAAAATGAAGGTATGTGCAAGTGTCTTTATGGTTAGGAAAGTGGACATTTGAGCAAAGATTTACTCATTTGTGAAAATCTCAGGCCTGAATTTTCATGCAAGAGAGGACCAAAGCCACAAATTGACCCATGATGTGGTATTCCTAGAAAAAAAGAAAGGGAAAAAAACTCGCCGATTTTGAAAAGGGAGGTCAGATATTTTCCTCAAAGGTGCAGTTCTCTGTGGTCTAGTCGGTACAGCTTTAAAAGGAAATTGACAGTGCAAGTTTCATGTAAAAATCTCATAGAGTCATACTGGGGGCCCATATCAGCAGAGAAGTTTGTTATGATGAATATGGGAATCTTAGATCTTATGACTGACGTTGGTGTTTGAACTTGTGATAAATCAGTTGGTCAGAGTATCGTATCAATGGATATGTGAATTTTACAAGTTTATATCGTGAGAACTAAACTTGGGTGTAATATCCACCAGTGTTGTTACTCATGCACCTGCCTGATATGCAGTTTCATTTGGTATTGCTTGAATCTGCAATTCCCCATTTCAGCTGTACCAGCTGATGTTTCAGTAAAGGTTTTACATTTTTATGGCTAATTTTGCCTTTAATATTTGATTGAAATATTGAAATGTGGCAATGTGAGACATGTCTGAGAAGCCTCTTACAGCCTGTTGTTTCGTGTAACTGGGATCCAGGGTTCACATGGATCAGTGACTGTTGGTAACAAAAGTTAGGGAATTAATTGTAATATGTATGTTTTTCCTCATGTCTAGCTGTTTAGTTCTTGTGTGGAATAGATAGAAAAATACACCCCACTCAGAATTGGTACAAGCTTCAGTCTACACCGTCCTGCTTGGGGCATCCAGAGAACAGTTCAGTTTTCATGCCCAACGTAACATGCAGTGACTTTGCCAATTGATCCACCCAGGCAGGTTTTTTTTTTTTTTTTTACATGGAAGGTACACTACAGTGCTGCCACCTTGTAAGGCTGATAGAAGGTCCATGGAGACAGTTCACGTTATAGCCCAACCACCTGATATTAGGGGACTTTTGACATAGCAGTAGTGGGTAGAGTGTTTCAGTGGGAGCCATGGTCCCTACTGTGTTATATCAGCCTGCGCCTAATAATGAGGGGGGTGACACAGAATAGGTTCATGTATTTTCAAGTTGCAGTTTCAAATCTTCAGGCCATGGTAACCACAGCAGATCACAATGGAGTATACTTGGTGATGAGTGGGAGTTACGTGTGCAAAATTGATCAGGTTCCCAGCACTGTCATGATCAGTTATGTCTCCCGGTGGTAGCCGGGGGACATATTGTCTTAGTGCCCGTTTCTTCCGCTTGTTGTTGTTGTTGTTGTCCAGGTTCTTCAACACTTGGTTTCCGTGCGATAAGTCTTGAAGGACTTGACAGAATGTGATGAAACTTGGTAGGATTATGTATCTAGGCAAGACCTAGGTTGGGATTGTATTTGGGTGACCTTGACTTAATTTCCAAGGTCACAGGGTCACTTATGTGAAATTGGTTTCCGTGCGATAAGTCTTGAAGAACTTGATGGAATTTAATGAAACTTGGTAGGATTATGTATCTTGGAAAGACGTAGGTTGGGATTGTATTTGGATGACCTTGAGCGAATTCGCAAGGTCACAGGGTCACTTATGTGAAATTGGTTTCCGTTCGATAAGTAATGAAGAACTTGATGGAATTTGATGAAACTTGGTAGGATTATGTATCTTGGAAAGACGTAGGTTGGGATTGTATTTGGATGACCTTGAGCGAATTCGCAAGGTCACAGGGTCACTTATGTGAAATTGGTTTCCGTGCGATAAGTCTTGAAGAACTTGATGGAATTTGATGTAACTTTGTAGGATTATGTATCTAGGCAGGACCTAGGTTGGGAGTGTATTTAGATGACCTTGACCTGATTCTCAAGGTCACAGGGTCACTTATGTGAAATTGGTTTCCGTTCGATAAGACATGAAGAACTTGATGGAATTTGAGGAAACTTGGTAGGATTATGTATCTTGGCAAGTCCTAAGATAGGATTGCATTTGGATGACCTTGAGCGAATTTGCAAGGTCACAGGGTCACTTATGTGAAATTGGTTTCCGTGCGATAAGTCTTTTAAAACTTGATGGAATTTGATGAAACTTAGTAGGATTATGTATCTAGGCAAGACCTAGATTGGGATTGTATTTGGATGACCTTGACCTAATTCTCAAGGTCACAGGGTCACTTATGTGAAATTGGTTTCCGTTTGATAAGTCATGAAGAACTGGATGGAATTTGATGAAACTTAGTAGGATTATGTATCTAGGCAAGACCTAGGTTGGGATTGTATTTGGATGACCTTGACCTAATTCTCAAGGTCACAGGGTCACTTATGTGAAATTGGTTTCCGTTCGATAAGTCATGAAGAACGTGATGGAATTTGCTGAAACTTGGTAGGATCATGTATCTAGGCAAGACCTAGGTTGGGATTGTATTTGGATGACCTTGACCTAATTTTCAAGGTCACAGGGTCACTTATGTGTAATTGGTTTCCGTTCGATAAGACATGAAGAACGTGATGGAATTTGATGAAACTTGGTAGGATTATGTATCTTGGCAAGGCCTAGGTTGGGATTGTATTTGGATGACCTTGAGCGAATTTTCAAGGTCACAGGGTCACTTATGTGAAATTGGTTTCTGTTTGATAAGTTATGAAGAACTTGATGGAATTTGATGAAACTTGGTAGGATTATGTATCAAGGTAAGACCAAGGTTGGGATTGTATTGGGTGACCTTGACCTAATTTTCAAGGTCACAGGGTCATTTACGTGAAATTGATTTCTCTGCAATAAGTCTTGAAGAACTTGATGAAAATTGCTAGAGTAATGTATCTAGGTGAGAGCTAAAATAGGATTGTAATTTTGAAGCAAACTTGGTCATTTGTAATTTGTTATCACCTGTAGCTTATTCAGAGACGCAAGTGTTCCACCGGGAGACATTTGATTTTCTGTTGGAAAATCAGTCTGTTCTAGTTTTTGATGAATTTATGTGAATGAAACCAATTTAAATGTTGAAAAGGTCCATACCACGTATTACAGCCACTTGCACTATTCTTCCAGTACAGTATATATTAGGTGTATAATGCAGTGTTTTTAATGATAGATTATAGCTGGGCTACAGTGTCTTCAAAAGTTGGAAAATTTTGCAGGATATATTCTGTATTTATTGTATATATATAATGTACATTAAATGGAAAATAATAGGTGACTGTCCTTGCAACAGGGAGTGATATCAGAAACTTGTATCAGAGAAATAGGACACATGTTTGGTGTCATTAAGTTATCATGGTGTTTAGGTACAGGAGTTGTGTCTCTGAATGATGGAAAGATATCTGTCCAATTACCAAGCAACTGAGAACTGTTACTTTGTACATTACATTGCCTTCATATTGTTGATCTCCACCACAATGTCCCATCTGAGGAGTCCACCACTGCTGATAGTGTGTCTCAAATTAGTGTATTCTCTTGTGGCGTGTCTGCCATCTTCAAGTATGAGGAATTTGTATGTTGCACATTTTCAGATTTAAGAACACACAATCGAGAACTTATGGGTGCTATCAAAGATATCATGGAAGCTAGGAATGCCCAGAGTGACCAATCACAAAGCAGCGACAAAGTCAAAAGGTATATACATTGTTTTCCAGCAGAATATATATGGGGAAGGTTACAATGTGAAGGTGTTTCAAAATACCATTTTTATTGAAGGATGATTATTGATTGCAATCTTTTTTTTTTTTTTGGTAAAAAAAAAAAAAACCCTCGCATACCAAAGCTTAATGCAGAGTGTCGGCTGTTTTCAAATATAATGCTAGTTTGTTTATCAGTTCAAAAACAGGCTTTTGTGAAATATTTTGCATATTTACCTATCTTTTACAGAGCCCAGCAAAAGGTGGAGACTGCCATCGCCAAGGTGTTAGTGCAGCGGAATATCTTTCAGGGCCTAATCTTGGGAAGTGGCGTCAACTGGGCTCAGTATCCAGAAATACAGCAGCTCCTTATAAGTCTAGGACAGCCGGTAGAGAGTGTGCTTGACTAGCCATGGATGTCTGGGCTAAACCCCCACCATTTCGTAGCCCCCCATTTAATTTATTGATTTGACTGGACCTACGTTATTTGTTTCATAGATTTACTGCAGTTGTATGGGCTTAACTGCATTTTTCAGATATTTTTGCTCATTTGTATATATTTTGCAGTATCATAGTCCCATTCGAGGAGTTTTACCACATGTCATTTTTATTTGTGATCTGAAAGTTCCTGTCAGTTGGTTATAGCTACTGCTGATTCCAGGGCATGAGGTTATCTTCTCACTTTTAGTGGTACATTAATATTGATGTGATTGCTGTTTGACAGTCTTTACTTCAAACACAGCTGCATGCTTGTTTTAAAACTGTAGTAGATTAGATCATAGGACATATAATACTGCCTCTCTTTTGAGAGGCAACTCCTGTAGCAGGCCCAAAGTGGCCACTTGAAGCAGAAGGTCTTAGTCTGATAATGGAGGTAAAATAACAGAAATATAGCACCATGTTACAAGCAGGAGGATTTTGAAAGGAGGGACCACAGTATTTGCCTCTAAAACAGACCAAAACATGGAGCTTATGTCTGCCTTATGGACAACCACAGTGTGTACTATTTTACCAAGTGCAAAGTTGCTCTTGCAAGTAAGTATCTGTCATTACCCATCAGCCACTGCTGTTATTACGAGTCGATAACTTCTGTGACACATGCCCACTGTGCCTGGCAAATACTGCCATTGAAAATATAATGATGGAATTGGCATATCATTGCCACTCAGAGGATGACCAAAATGGCTAGTATGTTTATTTGCTCTCTCTTTTTCTTTTCCTTTTTTTCCTATACATGTTCCGGTGGCATGCTAAGAAGCTAATGCATCTGTTTTTAGGCATGCAAAAGTAATGGATACTTGTATTCAGTGTTGAAACATGTAATTGTAGATTGTACAAATTCTGATCAAAAATTAAAAAAAAAAAATAAGACCAACATGTTTTCATAATGATTTTATCATGAACAGGAAAATGTAGAAGAAAATGTGAGTAAGATATTAAAATATATTATGGAAACTTTTTGTAGTGCTGACTTTCATCCACGTTGCTGTTTGCTGGTTGTACAAAACAGTAGTACATATATTTAAAAACAAAAATAAATATTAAGTATGTGTCGTGTGAAAAATCTGATTTCACAATTAAAATTTAAAATAAAAAGGTCCTGAAATTTGAGCAAAATGGACCACACTATTTCATAATAATGTACTGGGTTATATGGACAAATTTCAAATGATGTCATACTTGAATGGTCTCACAGATAGGAACCTAAATCAAAGATTAACAGGATCAAGTACAAAATCTTGAAACAATTTTGATAAGCTGCTGGGTCTTGGGCAGCACTGAAGGAAAGAAATTTACAAATTGTGAAATGCCAAATGTTGACAAATTGACCAATTGCAAGTCACTGTTGCACCAATAGGGGTTAAATCTGCCTAGGTTAGCGCTAGCAATAGCCAAAATAGCCAAATGCAACTAAAACCTCAAAATGGCTACTAAAAGTAGAAAATAGCAATTAAAATTTCCCAGAAATTCTTTGTTTTAATGCAGAAATTTAACAAATTCAAAGTCTGTGTAGGTGTTTCTGGGAAAAAATTAAATTTTGGCTAATAATTTCAAAATGCAAGCGCTAACCTAGATCTGCTGATGCAAATAAGTGAGATGTTGGTATCTGTTGATGTGAGTGTATTTATACCATCATGCAGTGATAAGAACTTTAGTTTTGTGTATATTCAACATTGAAAAATGTGACTGCCATACATGTATTGCTTTGTAGAGTTGTGTGACTGTGTGGAGTGGTTTTGGGTGATGGTCCTGCTTGCATGAATATATTTTACAAGAATAAATGTACCACCACCACAATGGATATATAGTAAAACCTGTTTTGAGAGACTGCCCCTAGAACAGGCCAAAAAGTGTCACTTAAGGCAGGTGGTCTTTCAGTAGAGGTGCAATAACAAGGGAAAGACGGCAGAAGGTGCATGGTGGACATGATCTGAATAGGCAGGTAGTCTTTCCTCCCTGTGGTCTCTGAAAAGAAGTTTCACTGTATAATCCTGGTCTTTCAAGTGTGAAGAATACATGCATGCACTGTAGTATTTACCCTTCGGCCTTGTGAGGCCGACGGGTATTGTCGTACCCGGTGCCGTCGGTCCGTTCCTCCCATGGTTTTACCACCATAATTTTTGAGACAGGACTTTCAAATTGCACACGATATTACACTCCTATATGGCCTACTTTGTGTGCAAGCATAGTTGACCTTGACTTGATTCTTAAGGTCACAAAGTGGTCACACATGCTAAGCAACATTACTGCTCTAACTATTGAAAGCCTGCATCTAGTAATCTAAATCTTACGCACATAAGCTTCATAGAGTGATCTAGAAGCCTATTGAAAATCGAGGTCATAGCTTTATATTTGATGTAATTTTTGAGGTCAAAGGTCAAGAGCACAATGGTGGTATTGATATAAGTAAGGAAGGTGTTAAGTCAGTTACATGAAATTTTATACACACATGTATCACAACCAAAGAATGTGTCATGAATCAAAAGTAGGTCGCTACGTCAAGTATCTGGATCACAGTGACTTATTCATTGAAATTTGGTTTACCACTATAACATCAGAAATTTTTTAGACAGGACTTTCACATTGCACATGATAGTACACTCCTATATGGCCTACTTTGTGTGCAAGCATGGTTGACCTTGACCTAATTCTCAAGGTCACACAATGGTCACGTGCTGAGAGACGTTACCACTCTAACTATTGAAAGCCTGCATCTAGCAATCTAAAGCTTACACACAAAAAGCTTCACAGAGTGATCTAGAAGCCTATTGAAAATCAAGGTCACAGCTCTATATTTGACCTACTTTTTGAGGTCAAAGGTCAAGTGCACAATGGTATTTGTATAAGTAAGGAAGTATTTAAGTCAGTCACATGACCTTTTATACACACATGTATTACAACCAAAAAATGTGTCATGAATCAAAAGTAGGTCACTAGGTCAGGTATCTGGGTCACAGTGACCTATTCATTGAAATTTTGTTTACCACTATAACTTCAGAAACTTTTGAGAGAGGACTTTCAAATTGCATATGATAGTACACCACTATAAGGCTTGCTTTGTGTGCAAGCATAATTGACCTTGACCTAATTTTCAAGGTTGCACACAGGTCATAAGTTTGTTGAGTGACATTGTACATCTAGAAATCTAAATCTTAAAACGAAAGAAGCAACATAGGGTGATCTAGAAGGTGATTGAAAGTCAAGGTTATACCTCTTTATTTGACCTAATCTTTTTGAGGTCAAAGGTCAAGTGTACAATAGTAGTATTTGTTGAATTTATGACAAGATCTCCATTTGTGAAATTATTTGATGAATGGCAAAATGACCGTGATCTCTTACACCAGAGGCTACCAGCAGCTTTCTGATCATACACTATACCTGATACTATGGGACACTATTCCTATTCACTTACAGCAAAAGAGATTGAAGGCGGCCGAAGGGTACTGCGTTCTTTGAACGGTATTTTTTTTAATACATTAAATTAATATGAAAAAATGAATCTTAGCAAGTCCAAGTTAATTGCCTCAGTACATTACTTGTACCTGTTTCAAATCTGAGGGCTATAGATATGTGAACCTTTGCCTGGCGCAGCTGTCATTAAATCACTATAAACACACACAAAAATTTGCATAATTGTGCATTCTGTTGTGTGTCCAGCTGTTATCATTACAATGTGCAGGTTTTCCTTGTAAGCCTGTCTCATATTTCAAGTGCAAATATGTTGATCTAGTGAGGGGAATACATGCTAAAGGCCCAGCAGCTGATCAGGTTTTTGAGATTGGCCTATACATGTGTATGAAGGGGTGGGGCCATCTGTGGTATTGCTCTACAACAGATCAACTGCATTACTTTTCAGGCCTACATGCTTCTGTGTATTGTACTGATACTTTTAACTCATTTTAGAAAAAAAAAAAGGAAAAAAGAAAAAACAGAGTCACAATTACAACTCTGACTTAACTTGAAATTGAAACTAAGCTGTCTGTCAGGAGGATTTTACCAAGTTTCACACACCAAACCTTTTTTTTTTTTTTTTTTTTTTAATCAATTTGCTTTGAGTTGTTCATTGGGAAAAGTGAAAACAGAATTGTCTGGAAGCAATTTATTGGACTAAATAGGAATGCAAATGAATATTGAAATAATGACATGCGCAGGACAGTCAGAAAAATGTTAAAACTGATCTAGTTAACTCTTTCAGTGCCTTTTTCTGGACTTAGTCGACAGCTTTTCCCAGTGTGCTTTGGGTACATTGTGCCTAAAGTGCACAGAGGGCTGTTATATTCTATGTAATTGTAGGCACGCTGCTACATGAGTGAAAGTTCTTTTTACAAGGAACATGAATCTAGCCTCCATGTAATTCAGAGCAGTTCATTTTAATAAGTAGTTGGTGGCACTGAAAGAATTAAAGAGAATTGAAGTTGAATTTTGAATCATTCCAGTGTTTTAGGAATGAATATATACATATACAATGTATTGAGACATGCAGCAGTATAGAATGGTCTTTAATTGTATGCAAAGTTAACAGAAAAGTGGCTCGGTGTCTTGAAAAGCTGGTTTAACCCTTCCCCCCTTGAAGTGACATGTCGAAAACTTTGATGAGTTGGGCAATAAGTGCCCAACTCATGCCAAGGAAAGTTGTTGACCTGGGGCATGTGATCTTGATAGGGCTTATGTACAATTCTCAGTCTAAAGTGTTTTTCATTTCTGTTGAAATTAGTTGAAAACACTGAAGCAGAGGACATTTGACCACCAGCCGGTTTTGGCCAGTTTAAGGGGGAAAAGGTTAAAAAGCTGTGCTGTCTGTCATGACAGGTGGCCTTTATAGCAAGTTTCTGTATGGAAAACAGATCTACAACATCAAGGAATTTTGCAAAGATTTAATATTTTGAAGTGCCTCTAATTGTAATCATGGTAATGGATGCGTACCTTTTTGTCTTGCAGTTCATGATGGCGTGGATCAATTTATTGCAACATATTCTTGCTCTTTGTTTTCGGATATGTACATCTTGTTATTCATTGAGACTACCTACTAACCCAGTGCCAGGAGGTTTCATGATAGTTCAGTGTACTGAACGAACAAAATGATGCTTCAAGTATGGTGCTCAAATCTTCAGTGTTATGTTTGACCACTGGTTGTGTTCTGTATAGCTGTTTCAATCAGCTTGTGTTCATGGTAGTAAGGAGATTATATTGATCTGGTCAAGGTCATCTTTAATATTAAAAGAAAGTTGGACTTGTGATAATTGTCTTGTTTACTTTTTATGCTGCTTGTTACACACATTGGTGGTTCCATACTAGCTTCTTGTAGGACAGCCTTTTGGATACTAGATCGACAAGCTTGATGTAATATGAAATGAATTTCCAGCTGAAATGTGTTGAAGTTATCACGTTAAATGGTGAATTGGTGAAAGCTGCTATTGTGCCTTAAAACAGTGTAAAGATGATCCACAAGAAAATATATGGTAAACATACATGTGGATCTAGATGAGTCAAGGTCAAGTTAAAAATGGTAGCTCAAATTTTTAATGTTCTTAATAAACTGAATCCACAGAGTTTTTTATGTAAGCATGAAATGAGTCCAAGGTCATAATGAAACAAGTTAGCATTGTCATCCACACATAATCTCGGCCCGAGCTTCCAGTGCTTTTGATCTTGCACTTTGAAAGTAGTAGCTGTAATAGCTCTTCAGTTCTTAGTTGGCAGAACTGTGCTGTGATTTTGTGAACAAGGTCAATAATGTTTTTGTAGCAGTTTTCTCTGCCACTTCCCACTTCTCGGATCCAGGTAAAACAACTCTGGCACAAGAGATGCAAAGAAATTTGAATATAAAAATTTCTGAAAAGGACTCCTCTATTCCTCTTTTGTTCTGGATGCCCTAATTACATAAAACCCTTTTAAATCCAGATTCATAGCTGGTGCTTCAAAATGTACAAAACTATCAAAGGAAGTAACACTGTTTGACTGCAATTCGGAATCATTTCCATGAATACTGTAATGCAGTTTCTAGACACTGAAATGAATTGCTTTGGGAGTGTTAGCGATGCTGAGTATGTGTCAAAAATTAAAGATGTAAGCACAAAAAATATCAAATGATCAATCTTTCTACACTGTACACAAATCTACCCATTGATAAAGTCAAAAGTTCTCTTTCAGAATTTTTAAACATAATGGTAAACTGTACATAAATTTTAATTCATATTCAAAGAAAGCATGTTGGTTACAATAAACATTCAAAATGTAATATTAAATGTTACGCTATTGACACTTTGATAGATGCTATAAAATTTCTTTTGGATAATACTTTTGTTCAATGCGGACCATTGGTTTTTCAACAAATAAAAGGCACTCCAATAGGTAGCAACTGCTCCCGGTTACTTTCTGATTTATATTAAACCTGGCTGGAATTTAAGTATATGGATAAATTGATGAAAAAGGACTTTCGGATGGCTACAAAATTATCAAACAATGCAAGGTATATTGATGATATTGATTGAATGGGTAAATGTAAAAAAAAAAAAAATCAATCAAATTGCTAAAGAAATTGACCCAAAAGATACCCCTTTGAAAGGTAACAATTCAGATTCCGGATTTCAGAGAGGTGTTTCTGGACTTTGATAATCCTGTCACAAAGGACAGGTTTTGGATTAAAGTTTAGCTCAAAATGGATGAGTTTAACCTTGAAGCAATTAACTATCCTTTCTCTGACAGTAATATTTTGGAAGCCATTGAATATACAGTAGTACCAGCTGTGTGCAACCACTGCCTTGAGCAGCCGCATTGCCTTTGTGGTCACTAGGCTCAGACATAGGAGTCTATTTCTTTGTAAAATTTACCTGTGGTGCCAGGTCATGTGCTCTGTGTCTGATCACTTTTTCTTGGCAGAAGGGGTGGCCACATACAGCAGGTACCGCTAATACACTTGTGTCACAAATTTTGAGATCAGGTCTTGTTTGCTATAAATTTCAGGACTTTGCATCTGGAACCAAATTTATTTACGATGTAATGAAGTGCTTGCTATGAAGATATATGTTTATCAAATAATAGCAAGATAATTATGAATCATGGACATTAAGATATTTATGAATCATGAAAATTATTATGGACATTAAGTCTTCCTTTGTTTTGTTAATAGCCATTAAGCCTATTTACTAAGTATTGTTACTAAGTTCTTCTCTCGCAGGCCCCACCCCAAAATTTCCCGTATTTTTAGATCAGAAAATCCAGTTGGAACAAGCTACAAGAGTACATGCTCATTCTCATTCCTAGTTCTCCACTTCCTGTTTTGGATATGTCTCATTAAGATACTAGTAAATGTGAGGTTCATGTAACTTCTAACTAATAAAACTGTCTGTGTTGGGGATTTCTGGTAGAGTTCGGCATGTGAGAGACAGCAAGATACATAAGTTGTGTATTCTTGCATATACAACATCTAACTACAATTTCACTGTACACAGATCTTTGGATACAATAAATTCAATCTAAAACACAGTGAGAAGTTTTCTCATTTATTCACCATTTAATCAGCATTTGGTGGTAACCACATTATAGCAATAAACTTGAGTGAAAAAGATTCAAAGATGTACTTTTGATCAAATATTTCTGCAAATTTTGCTGTAAATATCCAGAGATTGTAAGAAAGTTTAGCTTCAATAATTTTAAATTTGCCTGTTTTGCTACTTAATTTTGTCTTTTGGCATCATTCTGTTTTAAAATTCACTTTCAGACATTTTAGGCTTTAAGTAATATGTTTTCTGTCAGGTTAAATCCCCAGGGGCTATCAGTAGCAAGCAGTGGCTGATAACAGTTACAAGTTTGCCTAATTGTACTTTGAGTCTGGTTAAGAAAAATTATATTTTGATAACATGTTCTTGACTTAAATGCTAATGACTTGCATTCTTTTCTGTCATGCCTAAGTACATGTTGACTCATTATAAAAAATTACTCAAATTTGACAGTATTTACTCCGATGTCACACACTTGACCCATTATGTTGAAACATTAACTGAGGGTTAGCAGGTAAAATAAAGCTTTATTGTTTGGAGACTTTCAAAGTGAGGAGTAGGTGTCGTCATGGGGTTTGTTTTACATTTTCAGTGTATCCATTGTTGCAATACTTGCTAGGCTTTCTCTCAGTTTGTACAGGTGGTCTAGCTGCAACTGTTTATTTTATAATCACTGGGACTGAATATAATATGTCGGCTTGTATTGAATTATATGTATTATATGTTTTTACCATTTTGATGTACATATTCTGCTGATTGAAGCTCAATAAATAAAAAAAAAAAAAAATAAATAAATAAAAATCTTCTCTGAAACAGCTCACTTGATTGCTTTAACATCACACAAGAACACTCTTAGGGACTCCCTAGTTTCTAGTTTGTTCACCAGGTGGTGCTGCATTTTTCCAATTTTTTATTGATACTTGTGTGTTTTTTCTATTTCTACTTCTTCTCCAGAACCATCACTCACATTAAGCTGAAACTTTTTACCTCAGCTGACTTGTCAGTCAGCTGAGGTTTTTTGACGGTCCGTCGTCCATCCGTCGTCCATCCGTCGTCCGTCCGTCGTCCACAATTCACATTTTCGACTTCTTCTCAAAACCCGTCAGCCATATTCACTTCAAACTTGGTGGAGATGTGCCTTGGGTGGGTCTCTACCAAGTTTGTTCAAATGGTCACGGTCCAGTGATTTTTGGATATTTAATGATTTTTTTTGTTCTTCTTTGGGTAAATCTTAAAAAATCTTCTTCTCCGAAACCGCTCACCCAATTGCTTTGATATCACACAGGAACACTCCCTGGGACACCTAGTTCTTAATTTGTTCACCAGGTGGCGCTGCAATTTTTTCCTAATTTTTTATGAATTTTTGTGTGTTATCGCTATTTTCTACTTATTCTCCAGAACCATCACTCAGATTAAGCTGGAACATGGTGGAAAAGTTCCTTGTAGAAGGGTCAAACAAAGTTGTTCACTATGTGGGAATGCTGCAGATTCCTGATTTTTAACGATTTTTTCAATTCGGGTACTTATCGGTCAATGCAGCTTTCCGATTGATTACTATGGAAGTCAATGGGCATTCTAATGCTAATTCACATTTTCGACTTCTTCTCCAAAACCGTCATCCAGATTAACTTCAAACTTGGTGGCAATGTACCTTGGGTGGGTTTCTACCAATTTTGTTCACGTGGTCATGCTCCAGTGATTTTTGGATTTTTAATGAATTTTGTTGTTGTTGTTTTTTGACAAATCTTAAACAATCTGATTCACCGAAACTGCTTACCCAAATGCTTTGATATCACACAGGAAGACATCTAGGGACTCCTTGTTGTTAATTTGTTCATCAGGTGGTGCTGCAGTTTTTTTCTAATATTTTTTGTGAATTTTTGTGTGTTATAGCTATTTTCGACTTCTCCAGAACCATCACTCAGATTAAGCTTACACTTGGTGGATATGTTCCCAATGGAAGGGCCAAACAAAGTTGTTCACTGTGTGGGAATGCTGCGGATTCCTGATTTTTAATGATTTTTTCAAGTCGGCTCCTTTGGGGTAAATGCACCTTTCCTATTGATTACCATGTAAGTCAATGGGCATTCTAATGCTAACTTACATTTTCGACTTCTTCTCCAAATCCATCATCCGGATTTACTTCAAACTTGGTGGCAATGTACCTTGGGTGGGTGTCTACCAGGTTTGTTCCAATGGTCATGTTCCAATGAATTTGGATTTTTTTATGATTTTTTTTCAAAAATCTCTACAAAAGTTTTAATAGGAAAACTTAACATGGGGATTTCTTGTAATGGTCATAACTTTAATAATATTGACCAGATTTACTTCAAACTTGGTGGGGATGTGCCTTATGTGGATCTCTACCAAGTGTGTTCAAATGGTCACGCTCTATAGATTTTTGGATTTTTTATGAATTTTTTGTTTTTTGGGGGGCAAACCTTAACGATGATTCTCCTCTGAAACCACTCACCCAATTGCTTTGATATTGTACATAGACACTCCTGGGGACAACTAGTTCCCAATTTGTTTACCAGGTGGTGCTGCAATTTTTTTCAATGAATTTTTTTGTATGGTTTTGCTATTTTTTACTTGTTCTCAGAACCATCCCTCAGATTAAGCTGAAATGTGATGGATATATTGTTGTGGAAGGGTCAAACAGTTGTTTACTAGGTGGCACTGCTTTGGATTCCTGATTTTTAAGGATTTTCAATTCGGGTACTTATCGGTCAATGCAGCTTTCCTATTGATTACTATGTAAGTCAATGGGCATTCTAATGCTAATTCACAGGACAACTGACACGAAATTTACTGTTTACTTGATAACTTGAGATCTGTTTTAAGTTAGCTACACATGTTAATTATTCTGTATGAAGGTCATGCTGAGACAGTACATGAATGACCTTGACCTCCTTTGTGGGGTCACAGTGCAACATACATGAATTTTACTCTTCATTATAACTTGAGAATTACTTGAACTTTGATGTTGCACATGTAGGTGTTCTCTATAAAGGCCAGACTTACTCAGAACATGGTGTCTTTGATCCTTTCCCAAGTTCATAGAGCTGCAAGTGTGATGAATGTCAAGATCAGCTGAGGCACGGGCTGTTCACACAGCCCTCTTGTTTTATTAATTTTTTTGGGTTCATTTTTGGGGGAAATCTTAAAAAATCTTCTTCTCCGAAAACCGCTTGGCCAATTACTTTGAAATTGCATAGGACACTTCTGGGAACCCCCAGACCTTAAGTTGTTCAACAGATGGCGCTGCAATTTTTTTTAATTTTTAAATTGAATTTTTGTGCGTTTTTGCTATTTTCAACTTCTCCAAAACCATGTGTCAGATTGTGCTGAAACTTGGTGGATATGCTTTTTGTGGAAAGGTCACACAAGGTTGTTCACCAGGTGGTGTTGCTGTGGATCCCTGATTTTTAATGAATTTTTCAATTCGGGTACCTGTTGGTCAATGCATACATTACTATTGTTTACTATTTAAGTCAATGGGAATTGCAATGGTGATTTACATTTTCGGCCTCATCTCCCGAAACATTTGCCAGATTCCCTTCAAACTAAGTGGGGATGTGTTTTGGGTGGGTCTTTACCAAATTTGGTGATGTTCCAGTGATTTTTGGATTTTTGAGGGAAATCTTAAAAAATCTTCTTCTCCGAAACTGCTAGGCCCAATACTTTGAAATGGCATAGGGACACTTCTTAGGACCCCCAGACCTTAAGTTGTTCTACATGTGGCACTGTGATTTTTTTCCATTTTTTAAAATTAATTATTGTCCGTTTTTTTCTATTTTCGACTTCTCCAAAATCAGATTGTGCTAAAACTTGATGGATATGTTCCTTGTGGAAGGGTTGCACAAGGTTGTTCACCATGTGGCGTTGCTGTGGATCCCTGATTTTTAACAAATTTTTCAATTAGTGTACTTGTTGGTCAATGCATACATTCCTATTGTTCACTATGTGAGTCAATGGGAATTACAATGGTAGTTTACATTTTCGACCTCATCTAAAAACCGTTTGCCAGATTCACTTCAAACTTAGTGGGGATGTGTCTTGAGTGGGTCTCTACCAAGTTTATTCAAATGGTCATGGTCCATTTTTAAGTTTTTTAGAAATTGTTCTTGTTAATTTTACATGCCTATTGATTACCATGCAAGTCAATGGTGATTACAAAGTCGTTAGGGTTTGCAATGCTAATTGACAATTTTTGACTTCTTCTGCATGACCGTGGGCTAGATTCACTTCGAACTTGGTGGGGGTGTTCCTTGGGTGGGTATCTACCAAGTTTGTTCAAATGGTCACAGTCTAGTGATTTGGGGATTTGTTTTAATGATTTTTTTGTTGAATTTTTTGGCCAAATCTTCAAAAGACTTAATCCTTGTATATACTCAGCCAATTGCTTTGAAATTGCATAGGGACACACCTGGGTATGAGGGTGATACATGTACAGTAAGTGAGTGACCTGGACCTTATTTCCAAAGTCACAGAGTGAGGTGCATGAAATTCACTGTTTATATGGCAACTTGAGAACTATTAAGGCTAGATAATTTGTATTGTACCTGCTAGTTGTCCTTAATCAGGGCCAGACTTAGACAGTAGATGAGTGGCCTTGACCCCATTTCCAAGGTCATAGGGCCACTTGCTCAAATTTTACTGTTCACCTGACAAGTTGAGATCTATTTGAACTTGGACCTTGATGTTGAGCATGATGGTAGTCCAGAGCAAAGGCCAGACTTACACAGTACATGGGTGACCTTAACCCAATTCCTAAGGTCACTGGGACCCAGACACTTACGTGAATTTTCCTTTTCACATTGTTACTTGAGAACTGTGGAAGGTAGGACTTTGATGTTGAATTTGTTGGTAGTCCTCTATTTAGGAGTGATTGAGACCATACATTAGTGACCTTGACCTCATTCTCAAGGTCAGAGGGCCACTAACATAAATTTTACTGGTCGTGTGATAACCTGACAGTTATTTGTACTGTGACTTTGATCTTGCACATGGGGATGGCTGTCTATGAAAGTTAGATTCAGAATAGGTCAGTTTTCTTGATCTTATTTCCAAGGTCATAAGGCGACTTAGTCAGTTGAGCACAGGACTGTCACAGTCCTCTTGTTTATGATTTCTTGTGTGTATTTGCTATTTTCAACATCTTCTCTAGGCCCCACACTCAGATTAAGCTGAAACTTAGTGGATATGTTCCTTGTGGAAGGGTCAAACAAAGCTGTTCACTGTGTAGCGCTGCTGTGGATTCCTGTTGTTTTTTACCGATTTTTTCAATTCGTGTACTTATTGGTAAATACACCTTTCCTCTTGATCACTGTGTGAGTAATTGGGCATTCTAATGCTTATTCACATGTTCAACTTCTTTGAAACTGTAATCCAGATTAACATCAACCTTGGTGGCAAGGTACCTAAGGTGGGTCTCTAAAGGACTGTTTAAATGGTCACGCTTCATTGATTTTTTTTAAATGATTTTTTGTTCATTTTTGGGAAAATCCTTATAAATCTTCTCGGAAACGGCTCACCTGACTGCTTTGATATCACACAGGGACACTTCTAGAGATGCCTAGCTCTTAATTGGTTCACCAGGTGGCACCGCAATCTTATTCAATTTTTTTAATGTATTTTTTTGTGTTTTTGCTTTTTTTTTTTATTTCTATAGTACTGTCACTCAGATTAAGCTGAAACTTTGTGGATATATTTCTTGTGGAAGGGTCAAAGAAATGTTGCACTAGGTAGAACTGCTGTGGACTCCTTCTTTTTAAAGATTATTTTTTTTCAATTCAGGTCCTTATGGATAAATGCACCTTAATTTCTCATTGATTACTATGCAAGTCAATGGGCATTTTAATGTTGAATCACATTTTCAACTTCTTCGACACCATCATCAAGATTAGCTTCCACCTTTGTGGAAATTGGGTATCCGACCTGGAGCATATCACTAGAACCCAAAGTGATAGAATAATGAAATTTATACCACACATGCATTATACCATGGGCATCTGTGCTGATTATTGTTTTGGATCTTACCTATTTTCAAGGTCATAGGGCCCAAGAACATATCCATTTTGGTGTGTCTGGCTTAATGTACCTTGGGTGGGTCTCTACCAGATTTGTGATAAAATTCACACTGCACTGGGTTTTTTTTGTTTTTTGTTTGTTTTTTTTGTTTTGTTTTGTTTGTTTTTGTTTTTGTTTTTTTTTTTTTGAGGGGGAGGGGAGGGGCAAACCTGAATGCTTTGATGTCACACAGGGACACTACTAGAGACGCCTGGTTCTTATTTTGATCACCAGGTTGGTCTGCAATTTTCAAATTTTTTTCATACTGTTTTGTGTTGTTGTTATTGTTTGTTTGTTTTTTTTGTTTCAGAACCATCACTCAGATTAAGCTGAGACTTGGTGGATATGTTTCCTGTGGAAGGGTCAAACAAAATTTTTCACTTGGTGGAACTGCTGTGGATTCCTGATTTTTAACATTTTTTTTTTTCAATTCAGGTACTTATGGGTAAATGCACCTTTCCTATTGATTGCTTTATTTTCACGTTTTTGACATTTCATTGTAGCTTTAATTTTAGTATTTTGGACATAATTTCTATTCAAACAATGTTAAAATACTATTTCACTATTTTTTTATTTTTGTGGTTTTGTACCATCAGAGAAAAAAAAAGCGAAAATAAGAATACAGCAAAATTAGAGCAATTTACAGCACCACATGCAAGTCAATGGGCATTCTAATGCTAATTCTCATTTTGGACCTTTTTTAAAAAACCTTCTGCCAGATTGACTTCAAGCTTGGTGCATGGTAACGTGCCTGTGGGTGGGTCTCTACTGGATTTGTTCAAGTGGTAATGCTCCATTGAGTTTTGGATCTTTTTAATGAATTTCTTTGTTTTTTTTGGGGGGGGGGGCAAATGGCAAACAGTACATGTACATGTCCGTTGAGCACATGACTGTCACAGTCCTCTTGTTTATAAGCATGTTCAGATGTTGTAGTTACAAGTTAATTATCAAGCAGCAATGCCATAAACATAATTTACAAGACTTGAACAGCAAGATAATTTGTAGACAAAGTATAACTAAAAAGAAATTTAAAATGAGCTATCTGTTCTGTGACATGGAATAACATTCATTATTCACAGTATTTATGTTTAAATATTCTTACCTTCCAGATAAAAATTTAGTTGCTGATTAACGTGCGTGATATTTGCATGCGTCTAGTGTTCACCTTTCTTTTCTGTTTTAGTTTAGTTTAGTTTTTGTTTTGTTTTGTTTTGTTTGCTTTTGTTTTGTTTTTGTTTTTTTTTTTTTTTCGTTTTTTTTTTTTTTGTTTTTTTTGTTTTTGTTTTTTGCTTGTTTTGTTTTTACTTTTAGCATGATTGCCATGAAGCTATTATAGCTCCATGCTTTAATGTTAACAGTTAGTATAGAAAGAAAGAAAGAAAAGACACCTATGCTATGTGCACAAACAAACAAACCAGTGCAGAGTTAATGAAAAGTCAGCATTATTGGTGTGACTTATTTTGGGCATCAGAACAAGTCAACACAAGAACTGCAACATATTTCGAACTTTACATCATTCTATCATGAGTGTACATATGACCACGCAACACCAAGGTGAGAGCCAACGCTGACTGGGCCCCAGTTGATTGGATCGGTGAGTTGAGCTACTTTTTGGCGCTCACAGCCGTGATTGGCTGACAGGTGTCCTTGGAGTTTGCAAGTGTCGAAAATCAATGAAAAAGAGCTAGCCTGGTAAATTAGTTTAACATATTGTAGTAAAAAGTTAAATATTACATACTCTTCATATCACATAATTAGTAAAATTATATGTATGTAATAAATCAAAGATCAAACTATGTCCATCGGGATTGAAAATGACATTTCATTCGAATTAGTGATTATAAATTATGAAAGTTAGCTCTGTGTCATTATTGTACAGCTCAGTGACATGCGCACTCCTAATTTCCGGGAGCCATCACAAAATAAAAACATTACTTCGCAAAACATTCGCGTGGGGAGGGCAGATAATATTTCGTGCAGGAAAGGTAAGGGATGCCATAACTTGTTACATTTTCTATGACGTGTATTTGTTTACAGTGCAAGCGGTTGTATGCATGTAATGTTAATGACCAATGCAGGACAAAAATCCAGGATTTGGAGTTGCAAATTGGACGGGGTTGATTGCTCAGCATTTAAAGCTTGTTAGAGGAATTTTGGGCTCGGAATGGGTTTGAGGCTGACAGAGTCTTCCAAGGTCCTGGGACTGAGCGATAGCAGTGATGTAGCATTTTGCATGGTGCAAGTTTCATCTGTCGGTGCTCTGGCGGAACCGTCCGAACGTGTTATAAAAGAAATCGCTTTGAAAGTGCAGGTTTCTACTGGAATTGCAAATTTGAACTTGGAGTCTGGGATAAAGGAAACTATAATCTATATTCCTTCCACTAAAGTTTGAAATATTCACTGACAGAAACAAATTCTCAGATAACATTACTCTTTTACTAAAAGAAAAGAATGTTTGGTTTTCAGTTTAAAGTAGGATTTCAGATCACTGGTCATGGCAAAATATTTCACTGTATATCCTTGCTAAATTAATATTACATTAGTACACAAGATTTTATTGAGAAGACCAGTGTTTATAAGCAATGACTTGTGGACGGAGCTTCTTAAAATTTTGAAGCTATTTTTGACAGTGTTTGGAGTTTTGAAGTCCCATCTTAAAGAAAAAAAACCAACATGTTGACAGTGTTTAAGTTAAGTATCCCATTTTAGTGGGAAAAGTTACATATTGTCTCCAGTTTGGATGCTACCAATACTGGCAATAGTATTATGATAACATGAAACACCAGTAATCATTCTTTCCTTTGAAAATAATGTCTGTTATGTAACACCACATTATTAATGTACATATTGTATCTCTTAATCATGATTCATCTTACAGGTAAGTGTTGCAGTTATGAAGAGTATATACAAGTCAATGAGAGCCTGCCTCAGATTCTGAAGTTTACCCCTTGTACACATTGTTCTCGAGATGCATCCAGTACAATTTTTATTTGGAAGACATGTTGAATGTGAAGACCAAGGCAAAACCCTGATGTTTACATGTGTTGGCAAACTAAAGCAATATAAATTAAGCAGGGAACTGAGAAGAAAAAAGCAAGAAATGTATGTCCGGAGTGTAAAGTAAACTTATTGTATGTTGATGCTTTGGCCTGTTGCCAAAAGTTACTTTGACTATATAAGAAGTGAACAACCATGTCCATGTCATCTAAACTGTGATGTGGGATACAATTTACCAGTGGTAGTAAGATTGAGGAATGAATGACACACTGAACATTTAACCATCATATAAACATGGTTGTAGCTTGGAGTGGTTGCATGCATTCGGATGTAAATGTAATTTTTTTTTTTTATTTATTTTTTTTTTTTTTGTCATTAAGAATATCATGTAAGTCAACTGCTTTCTCCAGTACACTGTGAGTTATACCCAAAGACTGTTAAGGAAAATTGTTAATTTAAATATGAGTCCAGAGTGTTAAAACCTTTTTTTTTTTTTTTTTAGAATTGGTGCCAAGTTTCTTGATGCATGTCGTTGTTGCTCAGACATCGCAACTATTTAACACATTACTGTACAGACATGTTCTCTTTTCCAATATGTGATGTCCTTGTCTTGAATGATGCATATTGGAAAATTTTTAAAAAGTAGAGGCTGGATTTCACCATAACCTTCCCCCTTCTGAACACTGATGAAGTGGTGTAGTGGAGCTGTTGAGGCATGTACAATTTGGGTAGAAAAATACGATTAACTGTCTCACTTTATTGTAGACCTAATAGAATCATAGTGTTGATCTTCAGTACCTGATGCAAGGTCAGTTGTGATGAAATAGGTGTGGCTGTAATGGATCTGATGTTTTGATTTCCATTAAAAACTATGAATGTTTTCCTTCTTATTTGATCATGGTGAATGTTTTTTGTTTTGTTTTTTCATCTCATATTCAGTGTTGTAACATGCCAGGCAGGACACAACTATCAGACACTTCATGGGATAGAATGCTAATGCAGTCATGCACAGTGTTACTGACAATCTGTGATCAACAGCAAACTCAGTGTTGATCTTTGGTATGACACGTGTGGTGTAGTGATCATAGATGGTCATTATATGAAATGGATAGGCATTCCTGTTTGTCTTTTTGAAGAACCTATTTTGGTACCATGTTGAAGCTAAAGACATCATATTTATTTCCAACACTGGGTCATCAGTTGGGGTGTGGGTGGGGGCTGTCAAAAATGTTCTGGTATGATCATGTTTTGATTTTGGAATTCCTTGGTGTGTTTAGTACTTCTCATACTTTTTGATATTTCAGGTGAGGGAAATTGGTTATGATTTCTTTGTCAGTGATTGGATGGGCAAGACCATAATTGATGATTGATGTAAGCAGTTAATCAAGGAAAGGTAGATAATTTTGATATACTGACTTCTGAGCATCCTGTAGTAACCTAGTATATAATATTGTTATCACTTGCAGGGCCATTTATGGCGAGGATTGAAATTCTGTCATGCACAAACAGGACAACTTTTATACTTGTAGGTTTTAAGCAATAAAGCAAACTAGGGTCACTACATCAACAGAGTTTTAAACAACAAGAACAACGGGTTTAAAAATGGTAAACTTATTTGCTACATATTGTTACTGAAGTGAAAAGGTCTTGTGAAATTGATTTCTGACTTTGTAATTGAGTGCTACATGTAGGTTCATTGCTGAAAAGTGACTGACTTTCAACTGTATTCAGTCATCAATGCATCACATGATACTTCAATATGATTTCATTTCAATATACATGTATGTATATTTACATATAAAATCAATAAATAATTTGGCACAATCTGAGGTAAAATGTTTAGTTGAGTTTTCCAGGTATATATTGTCCATTACATTGTTTTGACAATGGTATTTTCTGACATGGTATCTGTCATCTAAGTCTTCCTGCATTGGAATCCCTGTGCACTCTTGATTATTGATAGTATCATGATCTTGTAATGTGATTTCATCTCCCCAACCCGCTCAAGGATATATGCTATAACCAATTGTAGTCATCTGCTTTGAACCATCCACTTTTCTTTTCATTTGTAACTGTGCATGTAGTTACATTTTGCAGGTCTTTCTTTTTGTTGCAATCCAAGCACAAGACATACATGTCTGGCTTGTCATACTGAACAACACAACATGGTGTGCAGAAAATTTCACCACAGTCATGACATTTATGCAAGCAGTCATCATAGAAAGATTTTTCATGGAAATAACAGTCCGAAGAATCGTTCACTTGATCATGTTGATCACCCTCTAGATTTTTAAGGATGTGTGTACCACAAGAAGGGCATTGTGAAACCTTTTCAACTCTGTCTTCAGTAACTTCAATGTCAGTGTTTTCATTCAAGTCACTGAGTTTGTGCACTTCATCTGTTACGCTGTGTAGTGGTTCTATCTCCAGGCCATGGTTAGCGTGCAGCTTGTCACTGTCGGTTGGCGGCTGGCTCACTTTAAAATTTTTTTTTGAACCTGAAAGTAATCCATAGATGTCCGTGCAGGAAGGCTCTGGTACACTCTCTGTCTCTGTAGCACTGCCAGTTGGCTCGGTTTGAACACCTACATTCTTGGTACTAACATGAGCCAAAACATTAAGTTGTGATGTTAGTTCCCCAGCAGCTGCTGTAAAAGTACATGCACTTTGTTCAACGGGTCCAAAGCTTGTTTCTGAAAAAGTGTCGGTATGTCCAGTGTGCATGCTGTTTGAGTCATCAGAATGGATTATCTTTGGATGTCTTGGCTTTAAACTCAAGTCAGAGATTGCTGTCCCTCTTTGATTATTCTGAATTTTGGACAGATAACTCTTTGTAGAGCTACGCTGTATGTTGTAACTATGGTCATCATACTTACGGTCTGTGTTGTCCATTTGTTTATGTCCTGTCAACTGCATAGTTGGTTTTGCCCATTTTGATTTCCATATCATGTGAAGCTCCATATTTTCTTCATTTTGAGCAAATTTCCATTCAAGTTGATACTTACTTAAATCCAAAGCGTCGAGTAATGCATAAACAGCATGTGGTATTGCCATAGTAGATGTTTCAAAGTTGGTTTTCCACTTGAAATGTGATACACAATCAAACGTTTTGTACCAGGTGTAGACTTTTCACCTGAATCAGAAAGACCTCCGTGGTTTCTCCGTGATGCAGCACGTTTGCTCAGTTTTCAACGTAGTCTTTTCTCTAAAGTTTGAATAGCACTTGCATACATGTGTTATTGTATATTAATTACCAAAAATGCTGAAGGCACTGTATTTCACATGCTGTCGTCAGCTAATTATCAAGAAACACTATGTGTATTCAACCATGTGGTGATGAGTTCATTTTACAATGACATTGTTCAGCTTAGTTTGTCTCTCACCATCATCAATCACAGGAGAAATGCCAAATTCAACTACCATAACCATGTTTTCTAGAAGTATATATAGTCTTTTTTAAATCTCATGATACCATGACGGTAAATATCTTCAAACTGTTTCACAGATTATCCTAGTTTTTCCCACACATGTTCAGCATGCATGTATTATATATGCATACATGTAATTGTCATGAATAAGGCACATCATACAAAAGTAGTCTTCTGGTGCTCAAACTGTAAGTACTTATATTTCATATGTACCATCTGTATCTGTACAAAATTTGGATAATTGAGGTTGATTTATAGACCTGTTCTCTATTTCTCGGGTGATTTCAAGTTGACCTACCACATATACATGCACCTGATGTATAGATTTTCCACACAACCATAATATGTACCATTAATTCCATGAAGTCTGACTGAGGTTCCTTGGTAATTATGTGAATTGTCAAATTCCATGTCTGAAAGTGTTACTGTGTCAAATGTCTTCTTTACAAGTTCAGTTAAGAGATTATAAGTGTGGCCAAGTTTTTCCATTGTTCTCTACTTCTAAATGGAAAATCTTCTTTACAATTTGAGATAAGAAATTGCAAGTGTGGTCAAGTTTTTCCACTTTGTTGTAATTTGGATGGACATCTCTCTCAAAATAAGATATAGGTTATCAACATGCAGTTGGATACAGGTAGCTGTCCAGTGGAAATGCCCTAAGCATCCGTTCAAGATTCTGGGACATAAACAAAAATGTAATTGACACAAGTCTGAGTTGCTGACCTATGTTTAGAATATTATTACTCAATTAATTTCAAATTATGGTAAAAACAGAAAGCAATGTGTAAAACCAAGGTAGAGCAGTGACGGGGAACCAAAGTTGGAGAAAAAGCCAGACTGGTTTTGTATCCACTGACACTCATCAATTTTCAGTTGCCATCACCATGTCCTGCTGCTAAATATAGGCAGGGGTAACTTTGCTAGCTAAGATCATGGTGGTCGTATGTTATGACATAAACTGAGACTATCAGTCAACTGTCATATTTGATGAGGGGAAAAAAGGCAGAAAGGAATATGCTGTATTTGAGTTTTTGAATAACGGTGCTACATGTATGTGACCCACATACCATCCCTACATATTGCCCCAAAAAATGGTCTTATATTGCAGGTGGTCTTATGGTATATATATGCCGAAATATTTTTGCACAATATGTACTTTAGAAGGTCCATCAGTCAACTGTCATATTTGACGAGGGGAAAAAAGGCAGAAAGCAATATGCTGTATATGAGTTTTTGAATAACAGGGTGCTGCAGCAGGGCACGAAAATTTTTTTAAAAAGCACTCGTCGGCAGGACAAGTGAATTTTAAAATCCACTTGTCCGTATGCAAAATCCACTTGTCCGAATATAACCCTGAGTGACAAACATAGTAATATTCTTTTCCATCAATCCATACATAAAGGCCTGGACAGACCATTACCCTGATTTGGCACTTATTGTTGCTTGTAAATCGGCAAAAATCTGTCAATTTTCACCGCAATAATATTCTAGCTATGACTGCAAACAATAAAAATGGCAAAAAAAAAAAAAAAAAAAATCAAAAATACACATTGAAAAGTAAACTACTTGCATAGGGTGACTCACGATGAAAAATACTGTATAATTTTTGGACGTCACTGTTCCAGATAAATTTAATACAGATTAATAGTTCAATAGTTGTATTGGTTTTAACATCGTCTTTCTTCTTGCCGCTGATGGGATGCACATTGACACCATCGTTTGCATACTACCATGAATGATATCCGTACATCGTTGTCAATTTGTGTACACAGTATCGGCAAGTTCCTAGTTATAAATGGTGTTCTAAATTCAAATTCAAACGAAGAATTTAAAATCAGAAATCTGTCTCCTTGTGATGCACATCGAGTGTGCGGTCACCATCTTTCCAACCACTGTATACAAACAGCTGCATTGGCCATGTGGTCTGACAAACAACACATCACCTGATTGGTCAATTGAGTCACATGCAAAAATGAGCCAATCACGGCTCGTGTTACAGTGTGTTCATCATGGTTTCCACTCTGTGAATGTGTGTGAACCTTCCGAAATTTACGGAGGGAACACACAAACGGGAAGCTTTTTTTTTTTTTCAATTGCAGCATGCGAAAATAAAGATTCTAGTGTTCATAGCAACAATTATTTGGAGTCACAGGCAAATACGCAAAGGTAGGGGGATAGAGAAAAATGCCAAATGTGTGACAGATCAGTCAGCATGATGCTCTGTTCACCGTAGATTACTCCACGCGGTCAGTTGCATGTGACTGGCAGATGCGTGTTTTGTTTGGCCGGGAAGTCAACTTGCGGCACCTTTTCATGATCTCTGCAACACTTTTAGAGCCCACCGATAAATTGTCTTTGATGCTAATTTGCTCAAGAATTCGCCATGCAAGTTTTAAAATTTTTTGATGTTCCTTTGTCATCCTTCGGGCAGATCAGACTGACGGTGAGGTGCTGTGACCTTGCCCAGATACGGGCGAAGGCCAATACGCCCCAATGCATGACTGCTGGTACCTTTGATCTCGTCGTCGTATGTACGCAACGGTCAAAATACCTGCTTGTTTTGACAGAAATCAAGTAGGTAGTCAAGTCCTGTTGAATACACCTGCTGACCATGTAATTGTTTAAACCTGGATTGTTTACTTTAGGCCAGGGGATTATCATCACCTAGTGTTGCGCATTGGCGTCCCCACGCACATGCCTGCATTGGTGTGTATGTTCTGTTCGCAAGGACCAAAGTAATCGCCAACATATGAGTCGTGAAGGCGTTGACTGCTCATCATCATGTCGCTGTGCATGCAAACAGACGTAATTTCAGTCCAATTAAAAAAGAAAAAATTAGCTTGTTCACAGGACAAGGTGAATTTGAAAGTCACTTGTCCGAGAAGAGCTTTAGCTTGTCCCGGAACGTCGGATCATAGGAATTTTCGCACCCTGTGCAGACTATTCAAGATGTATTGTTATAATGCAGTAATCAGATTCCTGAGTGCCTCAGTTGTGCATCTTGTGGTACTGTATGTTTATGGTTGCCACCTACCTGGTGCCTTTTAGGTTTTGTGTTCTATTTCTTTGTTTCCAGAGCAATATTTTTACCACAGACTATCCTCACTCAACCCAGAGCTTTTTCCAGCTCTGCTGACTTTTAAGTCATATGAGAGCTTTTATGATGGGTCAGCATCTGTCTGTCCACGGTGTGACCATCTGCTTGTACCAAATCGTTGGGGGGGGGGGGGGATTTCTCTTTTGGGCAGGGATATTGCTTACATGTATGTGACCCACATACCATCCCTACATATTGCCCCAAAAAGTGGTATTATATTGCAGGTGGTCTTATGGTATATATATATGCCAAAATATTTTTTGCACAATAAGTACTTTAGAAGGTCCATAGATTGAAAAGTATTAATGCAAACATTCTATAAGTATGTATTTTTCATAAAGACATACTTATCCAAATATTTGAAACCTGAATTGAATGTAAACATTGTGAGATGATTTAATTGTTGAAGAAACATACATGTATATAACTTTGACAAAGATGTGGTATTTTTCATCTCTATGGAAATGTCAAAGTAGCTGTTTAAGTGTTGAATAAAATTCCGATTTTTTTTCCGTGAAAAATCCATATTTGGGTTTGGTCTAGTTAAGCATACCCCCTTGAGGATGCACAAAGTGTTTAGTCCTCGCGTCCACTGTTTCCATCGTTGCTGCGTATCTTATTTTCCTTATATTTCTGTGACCTCTTTACCTATTGCCTGTTTAAAAATCTTGTTTTTATGGTGAACAAAAAAAAATGTAGACGCTTCCATTGAAAGATACTGGATTATTATTGACATTATCAAAACATTCGTCTGATAACATCTTGTGGTATTTTCAGTTTTTCAATGACATTGCTTTCCTACTCAAAAAGGTGCCAAAGTTCCCAAGTGTGCAAATTCTTTCTGCTTATTATTTTTTTTAGCTCATCAGACTTGTCAGTGGCTGAGCTTATCTTGTGGTCCTTCATCCGTCATCAACAATCTACTTTTTCCCAAAACGGACTGCCAGATTCACTTCAAACTTGATGGCAATGTACCTTGGGTGGGTCTCTACCAAATTTGTTCAAATGGTCATGCTCCAGTAAATTTTAGCTCAGCTGACTTGTCAGTCAGCTGAGCTTATCTTATGGTCCTCCGTCCGTCCGTCGTCCGTCAACAATTTATATTTTCGACTTCTTCTCCAAAACCGTCAGCCAGATCCACTTCAAACTTGGTGGGGATGTGCTTTCGGTGGGTCTCTACCAAGTTTGTTCAAATGGTCACGGTCCATTGATTTTTGGATTTTTAATGAATTTTTTTGTTCTTTTTTGGGCAAATCTTAAAAAATCTTCTTCTCTGAAACCGCTCACCCAATTACTTTGATATCACACAGAAACACTCCCTGGGACACCTAGTTCTTAATTTGTTCACCAGGTGGCGCTGCAATTTTTTTCTATTTTTTTATGACTTTTTGTGTGTTATAGCTATTTTCGACTTCTTCTCCAGAACCGTCACTCAGATTAAGCTGAAACATGGTGGATATGTTCCTTGTAGAGGGGTCAAACAAAGATGTTCACTATGTGGGAATGTTGCAGATTCCTGATTTTTAACGATTTTTTCCATTCGGGTACTTATCGGTTAATGCAGCTTTCCTATTGATTACTAGGGAAGTCAATGAGTATTCTAATGCTAATTCACATTTTCGACTTCTTCTCCAAAACCATCATGCAGATTAACTTCAAACTTGGTGGGGATGTACCTTGGGTGGGTGTCTACCAAGTTGGTTCCAATGGTAATGTTCCAATGAATTTTGTTTTTTTTTTATGATTTTTTTTTTTCAAAAATCTTTACAAAAGTTTTAACATGGGAATTTCTTGTAATGGTTATAACTTAAATAATTTTGGCCAGATTTACTTCAAAGTAGGTGGGGATGTGCCTTGGGTGGATCTCTACCAAGTTTGTTCAAATGGTCACGCTCTATTGATTTTTGAAATTTTTATGATTTTTTTTCGTTTTTTGGGGGCAAACCTTAAAAACTCTTCACCTGTGAAACTGCTCACCCAGTTGTTTTGATATGGTTCATAGACACTCCCAGGGACACATAGTTCCCAATTTGTTCACCAGGTGGCACTGCAATTTTTTCTAATTTTTTTTAATGAATTTTTTATATGGTTTTGTTATTTTTCACTTGTTCTCAGAACTGTCACTCAGATTAAAGTGAAATGTGATGGATATGTTCTTGTGGAAGGGTCAAACAAAGTTGTTTACTAGGTGGCACTGATTTGGATTCCTGATTTTTAAGTATTTTCAACTCGGGTACTTATCGATCAATGCAGCTTTCCTATTGATTACTATGGAAGTCAATGGGTATTCTAGTGCTAATTCACAGGACAACTGACACAAAATTTACTGTTTACTTGATAACTTGAGATCTGTTTTGAGTTAGTACTGTGATGTTGCACATGTTTATGTTTTTGTATGAAGGTCATGCTCAGACAGTACATGAATGACTTTGACCTCATTTCTGGGGTCACAGTGCAACATACATAAATTTTACTCTTCATTATAACTTGAGAACTACTTGAACCTTGATGTTGCACATGTTAGTGTTCTTTTATAATGGTCAGACTTACTCAGAACATGGGTGACCTTGATCCTTTCCCAAGTTCCTAGATCTGCAAGTGTGATGAATATCAAGATCTGCTGAGCATGGGCTGTTCACACAGCCCTCTTGTTTTTATTTTTAATGGCTTTTTTGTTCCTTTTTTCGGGCAAATTTAAAAAAAAATCTTGTCTGGAATCGCTCACCACATTGCTTTGATATCACACAGGGACGCTCCTAGAGATTCCTCATTCCATACCAGTCCCTGATTTTTCCGTATATTTACCTAGATTTAAGATGACAATTGCATATTTAAATTCTTCATGAGACAAGGCCTGTGACCATCGTATGGAATGAGTTAATTTGTTTACCAGGTAGGGCTGCAATTTTATTCTATTTTTTATGCTTATTTTTTTGGGGGGGGGGGGGCTTTTTGCTATTTTTGACTTCTTCTCCAGAACTGCCACTCAGATTAAGCTGACACTTGGTGGATATGTTTCTTGTGGATGGGTCAAACAAAGTTTTTAATACTGGGTGGAACTGCTGTGGATTTCTGATTTTTGCGGTTTTTTTCAGTTTGGGTACTTATCGGTAAATGCACCTTTCCCATTGATTACTATGCAAGTCAGTGGGCATGCTAATGATAATTCACATTTTCGACCTCTTCTCCAGAACCATCATCCAGATTGACTTCAAACTTGATGGCAATGTTTCTTGGGTGGGTCCCTGCCAGATTTGTTCAAATGGACACGCTGCATTGATTTTTGGATTTTTTGTGAATTTCTTTGTTCTTTTTTCGGGGCAAATTTTAAAAAGATCACAAGGGTATATGCACATGTCAGCTGAGCACAATACTGTTACAGTCCTCTTTTTCTCATATTTGATTTGTTCTTTCAAAATTTTATGTGAGCTTAATGGGATATAGTCTACAGAATCGTATACCTGCATCAAAGCTCGTCTTGGTATCCTCTGGGCAGATTGCCGCAACAGCGTGTCAAGGAAACCTGTTGACTCAGTCTTTATTTTACAAAGAAAGGGTTAATATGTGTTGCTTGTGGATGTAATATGTTTATATGTGGACTTACTGCAGTATCCCACTATCCTTGGCTAGAAGGCAGGCTGGATACCGACTGTACATACAAAAAGTGATGAGCTATCTGGCTCCATTTCAATGTTATGCGTGACATGCAATGTTTATGAAAGGATCTACAATGTGTCATGTTTATGTATTAACTGATGAGGACTTCCACATCACGAAGAAGAACAAGAAGAAAAGAAAAGGAAATATAAATGTCTTCCTGGTCCATGTATATATATATCCAGTATATTTTAAGGTCAGCCTCAGTTCAGCACACAATAAAGTGTAGGGCTATCAGTACAGTGGTACCTGCTCAAAAGACCACCTCTCATGAGAGACCACATTAGGTTTTAAGACCACCTGTACCAGACAATAGACACTTGTTTCTTTGTTAATCTACCTGCAATTAAAGACCACCTGCAATATGTGACCACTTTTGTCTGGCATTAGGGGCGGTCGCAAATAGCAGGTACAGTAGTCCCTGTCACGAGAGACCCCTGTCGTGAGAGACCACCCTCTCATGAGAGACCGTTTTTCAGATTCCCAAGTCCTATACTTCCCATGTTAATTTACCTGTCATGAAAGACCACCTGTCTCATTAGACCACTTTTTTGTTGCTGTAGGGGTGGTCTCTGGTGACAGGGACCACTGTACCACTGTACAGGGAAATTCAGCCATGGAATGGAAAGCCATGGCTTACATCAATCTCAGGGCTTGAAGACACATATTGATTTTAAGATTTGGCACTAGTCTTATGTACAGTCACTTTTGTCTCAATGTGGGATGAGTAATGTTTTTATCATCTTGGTAGAGCCTAGAATTTTACTTGTTCCAGCTGAAAATTTACTTCCTGTGGCAGGAAATGGGATTGCTGTATTGCTAAATGTCAAAAATAGGATTTCTATAGAAATGTCAAGCACTGACTCTCTTTGCGTTGTGGTATGGACACAGGATCTGACATGGTGTATAAATACATTGTTGATATACGTTTTCCTGGTTGACTCGACAAAAACAAAAAGAATAAGAATGTGCCCATTGAAGCCACAACATGATAAAAGCAACTCGTTGTATTACATCAGGTCCTAGAAAGTAATGTGCTTCCATTGAGGAAGTGACTTCTCACAAAGGGTTTGTTTGATGGTTCTATTAAGTGAACTGTGCACATTTAGTACAGCATCAATTTTATACAATGTTCTACTTAGGGCCAAGTGTGGTTTTTCCTGTTACACTTGGCCACAGACAGACACCTTGCAACCTGGGCTGGATGAAACTGAAATTTTCCATAAATTTTGTTTCATTTGGGTAGGTTGTGATTCTCCATCTGTGTGCCAGCAGAGCACATGGCCATCATGGTCCTCTCACGTTTTTGCTGTTTACTTCTTTTTCAAGTATACAGCAACCATAATCATATGAAGGAGCGGATCGAACAGATAAGAATTTAACGCCAGGCAAAATAATCTGTTGGGCAGATTTAACTATTTTATGATTACAGATTAAGCATCATTTATAGATTTTGTGATGGAATAACAACATACATGGCACAATAGGATTACATATTTATCATTTTTATGGCAGATACTTATGCTGGCATGTTTAGTAACCATGGTCGCAGACATTGTGTATAAAGAGCTCTGCTACTTACAGGTCAGGTGGGTTTGTATGTTCTCAGGCAACTAGAGCAATATAACACGAATCTCTATTTTTTTCAGGTTGAAGAGAAATGTTACATCAATAGTGGATGCCTCAGTAACTGGACATGTCGGCCCATAACAGTGACAGTGAAGGAAGTGTCACTGATTGGACGTTAGTGACACCACGGGATGTGGATGTAAGTGCAGCCAAACATGCAAGTATGTATACAGTGGAATCTCCATATTAAGACCATCTAAGGGACTGAAAAATGTGGTCTTAATTGGGGTATAATTGAATTAGGGAGAAACGAAAATGGGTCTGTATATGGGGGTCTTAATATAGAAATGGTCTCTTTATGGAGGTGGTCTTAATTGGAGATTCTACTGTATATGTATATATATCCTAGAGGAACCTGATGCCAGTGTATTGGCCAGCAACTCGTAATTTACCATTAAGAGTTATCAGAAATTGTCCAGTCTCATAAATGATGTCCATATTTTTTTTTTTTACACGAAGATGATTGGCATCAGTTGGTGTTTAGTCAATGTGGGCTTTCCTTGATGCTCTCTGAATGCACCCAGAGAGTGTGTGGTAAAGAAAGTTGTTGACTTAGGCCCTAGTAGGACTCGCCAGGCACATGTGTGAAGCCCCAACCCATGCCAAGGAAACCTACTGGCCTAGTAGGCATGGAATTTGAGTGGCAAGGTTTTACCCAAAGGCCTGGAGCCCTAAAATTCTTGGGCTTTACTATAAAATTAAGGGCTTTAAGGTTGATACGTATTGGTTGAAATGATACAACTTGTAGGGAGCTGCAGCAGATAGCCCTCCAGTCTGTCTCCTAGTAACATGTTGCAGCCACCCAAAATGTAGCATATGGATTACCACATGTTCTGGCCCTTTTACACATACAACTTTTGCTGCTGAACAAAAGTTGCCCTGTATACCATGGCCTTTAGCAATCTCCCTACTCAAAAACTTCCCGGGGAAAACAATGGAAAATGTTTTTGACAGAGACTATAAACATGTTGCATGAGACCAATCAGAACATGCCCCAGGTCAACAACTGTCCTTGAGATGAGTTGGGCACTGGGTGCCTGACTTAGCCTGATTCTAACTGTGAACACTGATGAGAGGGTTCCAGGTTGAATGGCTGAATGGACATGAATGCATTTTAGTTACTTTTGCGGACTGGCACTCAGCCATATGCTTGATAGTCATTGGCTAATACAAGTGGGATTTAGCTAAGTATGTTTACCATCTCTTTGCTGAAGAATTTTTCTATTTCTGCAGTTTTGTTCAAAGAGTCAAATGCCAGCGTGCTGATCAGAAAAATTCAGAATTGGAAGAAATGCAACATTGGTTAATTAATGCATTTGAGTCACTTTGAACAGTGACATTGGCTTGGCTTTTGAATACCTCCTGGTGCCAGTCCTGCTGTTGGTATTTTGCATAACCACTGTCAGATGGTAACTAATGCAAGAGACAAATTACTGGTTTAAATTTGCTTGCAATATTGCAGAGACTCCTGGTCCTATTAACCAGTTAGGGGCCAGACAAAAATATCACCATTTTCACATTAGTACACCGAGTTTGCTTTTGGCGGGAGGGGGCTGAGGGCCAGTGTACGTTGTTTTTTTTTTAATCTGTGAAAATGTTAATTTTTTTTACTTTCTAATAAATGTTTCAAACTTAAAAATGTATGGTAATATTTGCATTTAAGCTTAATAAACATGAGATGCGCAGGTTTACGGGTCTGAACATGTGGCCAAACAATATAGCTTTGGATTTTGGTTTGAAAAAACCAACATTTTTAAAGTACAGTAAAACCTGTTTTGAGAGACCACCCCTGGGACACACCCAAACATGGTTACATAAAGCAGGTGGTCTCCCAATTTAGGAGGGTTGATTGCTGTGCCACTTGGCCTACAACTAACCTGTAGTTTAACTTTCCATTGATAATTTAGATTCATAATCATACATGCGTGTTTCTACATTTACTACACCCAATTTCATGTGGCAGTCAGATGTTTATAAATTTATCTGTTGATATCATAAACATATTTAGTATTTGTAAACTCATTTTATCAAAACAGTTCTTGTAATCTTGTCAAAATTGGTGGATTTTATTTATCTAAATGGGGTATTTTTCGCTGGATAAGTGGTCTGTTGGGGCTGTTTTGGGTGGTCACTGGTCTGGTTCTGCAGGTGGTCTCCCAAAAGATGAAATTATCATTGGAATGTGTTTTTGCACAAGAAAAGTGGTCACCAAAGGCAGGTGGTCTCCCAAAGAAGGGGTCTCTCAAAACAGGTTTTACTGTGCTAATTTCAAGGGGGGGGGGGAGGGGTCCTATGAAATACTACTCTATGTACTAATGTGAAAATGTTGATAATTTGGGCTGGCCCCTTAGCCAAATGCTAATGTTTCATTCATTTGGCTAAAGAAAAATGTAAATGGCTAATTTATTTTAACATGAGTTGTATAAGAGGTAGGTCGAATTCTGCGGTGATGACTGTTTTATTTCCCAATTTGGCTACAAATTTGAAGGCCTAGATCTGTTCTTGATATTGTTCAGCTCTCTATCTTTCACAAACTTGGGCACACTGCCGGATTGGCCATGTCTTGAAATTACTGCAAGGTTGATGAACGGTGTAATCTGGACCTTTTCATGAAGGTGACCAGGATGTACATACAATTAGGAGTGTTTCCCTAGTCTTTAATTGATGATATTTTTGGCCACTAGAACTTACCTCATACAACAAAATTAGAGAATTGGCAAGCTGTGTTTCATGTAATACTGTTGAGCCTGTGGCAGCTATAGTGATCAGTTATGTGTGCCGGCTCTGGTCTTGACATACAGTTATGGAAATAACATCAAATTGGCTTTGGCTTAAATGTCTTGAAGCTATATGTAATCCAGTGGACCATTTTAGTTGCTGTCATATGCAGATGTCATTGTGATGGTATATATGAGCCCCGATATACATGTGGAAATGACAGTTCGTTATGACCTGAGTGGCACCTGTACAAAATGACCTTAGGCATTGCTTTGAGAGTAGATAGGGTCAAATTTGATTCATAAATAGATATGATGAGACAATAATTATGGATGTGCGTACGTACATGTTCATAATGTTGTGATATTAGATTCTCACAGCAGTACATTTTGTTACCGTAATGATCACAGGTTTATTTCAGTCTTGTACCTAGAGCTAATGTCCTTAAAGCATTTATGTGAAGAGTCCAGGTTAGTTTCATTGGTAGCCAGAATAGCCAATTAACAGCTACTAATAGCTATAATGGCCATTTAATTTTCCCAGAAATCTTTTGTTTTTGTCAAAACAATGTGGACTAATTTTAATCCCTTCTATCTCTGCATATCCAAGTAAAATTGTCGTCAGCTTTAATGTTTTTACTCAAATTTCTTGGTAATTGAAAATTTTGTTGCTGAGATTTTTATTAGAAGGTCTTATGATGATGGCATGCCCCAGGTTAATATAACCCTCCTTGGCATGGGAAGGGGTAAATTCTGACCAGGATAGGGTTAAAATTGTAGCGCCAACCGAGAGTTTTAAAAGTGAAAATATGTTTTATAACTGTAACGATGATGTCTTCAAAGAGACATATATTGCAAAGGTTTTCGTGATGGTTTTCAGTGTAGATGTTCATACATGTACACATTGAGATCTGAATTTATTGATCTATTTACCGACAACATGAGTGAAATAGTCTCTCTCCTTGAATTGCCACTTCAACATGTTCAATGTCGTGTTTTATCAATCTACAAGAAAAAAAATTTAAGTGTAATACATGTAACACGACATGTGCACTTTATTAAAGTTCTGTCAATATTGTGTGAAGGAGGCAGTCCTTATGTTATATTACCAGCATTGAAAAAGATGAGTTATGAAACGCAAGAATCAGTCTTGAACCGATCATGTTGGTTGCTAAATTTGGAAAGTGGATATGATTTGCTTTGCCTCTAATATTGTTTACAGCAAATTTATATTGATGGTCCTCTGTAGCAGAGTTCTGTGACTGCTGTTTATAAAATGAAAAGAAGAAAAATGTGACTCAGTAATTATCTCCCCACCTCTTTTTCACAAACGCACAGAGATTACACTCGGGCATGATGGAGGTTCACATCATTCGTGCTTTCTGTTAAATCCCTAATATCAGCATGTGGGCCAGAATGTTTCATTTAAAAATAATCTGCTTTGGAGAAGCAGATTATGTCAGCAGTGCTGTCAATGTGCTTTTGAAAATGAAGCCGTGGGAAGCAGTCTGTTGATAAAACCAGTAGGTCCATAACGTCAGTCTGCAAAATGTTCATTTGATGGTTTGGTGCAGTAGATACGTGTGTTTGCCATTCTTGGCTGGATGGTTAGTGCCAAAGGTTGCTGGCTTCAGACCCAGCTGTTCTGTGGTAACGAAACAAATACAATTTGACTGCTTCTTTGATGTTAATGGTCTAACATGTTCAGTCCCTGATCTGGGACAACTCCCAATGCAGTACTTGTACCGGATTAAATACAATGAACTGTGCCATTTTGATTATGGCATTCACGCATACCTACTTCCATTGAACCATTCTTTTTAGGAATGGGGAATTTGGTGAAGTGGACACGTGCATTCCCCATTTTCAGCTAAGTTGGTCCCAAATGTTGCTGGTTCAAGACACAGCCATTCCTTGATCATAAAACAATTTCAAATCACAAAAATCTATGTAGTAACTGTGTCAGTGCTAATCATTACAGAAGTCCAGTCATCTGCAGGACTATGCAGTTGTGTTTTTCAGGAGCAGTCCCCAGGGCTAGGAAGTCTTTTTAGCCCCCTCTCCAAGAAGGCTTGTCCAATATCTCTGCAAACAGCATTTAGAAAAACTAAAAGTTGTGGTTGCCCCTGGGGCCAGTGTTTTTGTAATTTTAACTTGATTGAAAATTTGACTTGTCCCATGCTAGGGGATATATGGAAATTGATGAGCCCTGATCTGAATTATATCATACTTTTATGAGAAAAGACCTGTAGCACTTGAAGTGCTAATCATGGCTGAAGTCAGTTTTCATTACAATTTAACATATATAGATGGTGGTTAAAAGTTTCAAATTCCTGATGAAGATACATTTCATTCAAATACCAGCAAGCCCAGTATAAAGCAAAAAGTAGTCTTAGTCAACAGCTTTCCTTTCAACACTTTGTGCACAAAGTGCCCTGAGCAAAGCTGTTGACTTAGTCTTAAATCAGTGCTTTAGAGTTAGTTCAAGTTCAAGTATGCTTGTGGTTCCATCAAAAATCCAGGTCAACAGCATTCCATGGTGTGCTTTGGGTGCCTTGCTGCAGTTGTAGACAAGATGTACTGAGGAAAGCTGTTGACTCAATCTCCACCTTTGTACACAAGGGGTTAGCATGCACATATGATAACCTGTATTGACAGAGACTGCATACATGTAATTTCTTTATTATTTGGTCTGGAAGGAAAATCAAAAAGGTTGTCACTCAAAATGTCGAAAAAAGGCTGTCACCAGGCAACTATGGGTAATTGAGATCTTTTGTAACTGGATCATTTCAGAATGGGGAAGACAGCAGCAGCAGTTGTTCACTAGAAATCGTCAACTTGGAGGACTGTGACCAAGACACGGCGGTCGCTTTCCATTTCAAAGATAGGTCCCCTTCCATCGAGAAGCCTCCTGGTGACTCCACAGGTGCAGAGACCACTCCACATCAGAGTGCTTCCAGTTTCGAACCCGAAAGCCCGGCCGGGCTGTCTGCTGATGACTCGACACCAGAAATTCTTACTCCTGACACCCCTCAAGGTAAGAACACTTGACAGTATGGTTACAATAAGGCTGTATGGACAACAGATAGTGAGCTGGAGGATGGTTAATGGAGGCTCAAGGCTGCAAGGTGCAGGTTGCACCATTGTTGGACTCGCCTAATATGGGAAAGTATAAGGCAGTAGACAAGGTGGAGACTAAGGCTGAAATCAAGAAAAACAGAAGGAAAAAAAACACATAAAGTTAACCTCTAGGACAGTAATAGCAGACCTGATTATGGTATATTTGAACAGCAAAGGGAGAAGGGTGGGTGAGAGAAGAGACCTGTTTGTTACTGTTTCCATGGTTTCAGTGCTCAGCTATGAAAACTGTTCACACCTGCATATGATTTAATTATTATAAGTAACTTGTGGTGATAGACATTCGTCTACATATCCTGGGCATTCTTAATGATGTTTTGACTCTTTAAGTGCCAAATTTTGGACTGAGTCAACAGCTTTTCTTGGCAAGCATTGGGCTCAATGCGTAAAATGTGTAACGCAAAGAGCTGTTGACCTGGGGTATTTTCTTTGGAACTAGAGGCATGCTGGTACTTGAATGAAAGGTCTCTTTGTGAGGAATATGAATCTGAGATGCTAATGATTATTCAGACTAGTTTCACTTAGATAGATGGACTTTAGATGTGATTGGCACTGAAAGAGGAAGTGACAATGTTCAACCTAGGCCAAGGAAAGCTGTAGACATAGTCCCAATTCAAGGGGCAAAAGAACCAAAGTTGCAAGGACCCAGGGAGAGGAATGAAGTCTTCTTGAGGGGAACAGCATTGCCTGAGGAGGCAGTACACTACCCTGGTACCCACTCTATGTGAGCATAGCTGTCTAACCAAGACAGGGCATGGCAGAGGGGGAGCAGCCTTCCTCAGTGGCACGGAAGGAGAGGAAGGGCAGCAGAAACCAACTAGCTATACATGTAGAATATATGTGAAATAAAACTTCGATCGATCGATTACATTAAGAGTGTTGGGGGGTGGGGGTGGGGGTGATAACTACCCAGAATGTATGGCACTGTTGCTCCTGTGTTCCTGTTTAATAGATGTAGTTGTATGGAGCTGATACATGGCCCCAAAAGTGGTTCTGTGACACCTGTTGTAGGCCAGTAGGGCTGAGTAGACAGCAAAGTATTTTTTCTTTTCTTTTTTTTTTTCTTTTTAAACTGTTACATACCATATACCACAAACATGTCAACATACAACACAGCTACAGTGTGATCAGTGTCTCATCATGATAATAATGATAATGATAGTTACAGGTTGTGCTCTACATGTATGCAAAACACCTTCATAAGGATTCAGGTAAATTAATTTTATCAGGGCCATGGATGAAAGTACCGGTGGAGTGAGTCCACAATAGTTGTGTTAGCTACAGAAGTACCTGTCATTTAAGACCACCTCTTGTGCTGGCAAACAGTGATTTTATATTGGAGATGGTCTGAAGGTATATAGGTTAGTGTTTCGGAGAAGTAGACTCATATCTGGAAAGGGCAGCCTTAAACAGACACATGATCTCTCACGAAAGGCGGTCCTTATAGTAGGTACCACTGTAGTATGTTGTAATTTCCAAATATGAGTCATACCTGTTATCATCTGCTACTTGTTTTTTGCTCTGTGTATATACACGCTCATGAATATTTCATGACTTGTATGTATCCACATAATTCACTGTACATGTATTTTAACCATTCTTTCATTTTGAAGGGTGGCAGAGCATTGCATTTGTACATGTACATGTATATTATGATGAATGTGTCAATATAAAAAGGGTGGGCAGCTTAGTAGGCAAGGGGAATATACCAGACAAAATACATGTAATGCAAAGGTCAGCCTAGCAAGCAAATCGCTGCACATAAAATTAGTGTTTCAGGGTGGCAGATGCTCCTCTTATTGGAATTAACATTACAATGTGCTTATAGTGCTATAAGGTTAAACATGACCTGGTGCCAATGGAACAATAACTGGATGTATAATTGTAAAATTATATCAATCTGATCAAACCTTCATCTAAAAATTCATATCTGGATTTTTCACATCTTGCAAATCTTCATAGGATCATATTGAATTTCTATATAATATGCATTATAAATTAGGGCATACATGGCCATAATATTTATATGTGTTATTGCAGACTGCTTTTTATTATATGTTTGAGGGTGAATTACCATTTTCCAGAGTGAAATTTAAGAGTAGTAACTCACAGTAGATCACATTACCTAAACATTGTTACAACTAAATTGTGACACACCTGCATCAGCGATGTAGTGCATTAATAGGCGGGCAAACTTGAAGGTACACGAGGGATGTTTGATTATATGTCACGTGTGACAATTAGGCCGAGAGCACATTTTTTTGTGATGAATATCCAATAAAACATAAAATAAACAAAATCTTACATGGATGGAGAGTAAGTTACTATTTCCCTGTCACTTTGAGTTGTTGGTAGGAAAAATCGCTTCTGCCCAGCAGTCACTCCTGATTTTGCCCACCAACAACAATCCCACGTAAGAAAAAAATACTAACTCACTCTCTGCCATGTAAGATTCTCTATTTCTTCAACTCTGGCCTTCAACAAAAGCTTCTCTTGGCACAGACTGGGCACTAAGTGCCAACTTATGCCAAGGAAAGCGGTGATACAGAGCAAGTTGTATTGATAGGGCTCATCATTTTCATTCAAAGTGCTAACATGAATAATTAAATTAGGTACATGTGTAGGAAACATTGAAGCAGACGAAAGTTTATATCCTTAGCATGTACATGTACATGTATAGCAGTCAGCATTTTCATATCCTGGAATTTGTTTCATTTATTTATTAGTGTGTCAGCACAGGGTCATTAGTAACACTAAAATTGTTATTGTTTGTATTATTTTTTTTCTTTGACATATGCTGATAATGAAAACTTACTGATGAATAATGTGAATTTTGTGTAAATGTCCCATGCTGGCCAGCAGACCTCTCTTAAGCGTGAATTGTAGTTGTTCTTTCATTTTAACAAACGATTAAACATTGAAACTTCACGTGGGTTTCCAATTAAAATATACATCCCAGGAGGGATGGTCATAAAACATAATGATATCGGTGATGATGAATTTATATAAATGTCATTACTTGATAATATCTCTGCTGACATAAACATAACGTAAGAAAAGATCATCTTTAAAATGTCAGGTAAATGTTGTCATCAGGTCATTGTTGCATTGTTGGACATTGTCCAGTCATTATTTTAAACAAAGAGCAAGGAGTCTCGTTAGCTCTTTGCTTAGAGTATGCCGAAACTTTATTGCTTGGCATGATGTTGTTATTTACATAATGTATGATGTTTTTATCAGAAACCTGTTTCAGTGTCTAAGGCCAATTCAATTGTTCTGGAATGTACACACAAGATTAGAATCTGATAAATTTTGCACTCCCGTTGTTGTTGTAGTGTAATCACAACAAAGGGTTTGTAAATAATTGTATCTGACAATCACATCTCTGGTTTGGTTAATGATAAATGCATGATTTAGGGGACAATATAAACTGATTATGGTGAATTTGTAGATGTGTTTGAAGTTGCATCCGTTATAGCCGTACATGTGATGTACATCTGTGGTAAAACTGATGTGAAAAAAGGCAGGTCCAACATTTGGGAGTACAGTGGTACCTGCTGTATGTGGCCACCTCTTCTGCCAAGAAAAAGTGGCCACATACAGCAGGTGACCTGTCACCACAGGTAAATTTTACAAAGAAACTGACTCCTGTGCCCAAGCATACTGACCACAAAAAGCAATGCGGCTGCTCACGGCAGTGGTTGCATACAGCAGGTACCACTGTATTTTATTATTATGGAAATTATCTTAATGTCACAGTTGTGGATGATACGCAGACAGGTACAGTGTGAGGTATGTCAAATCACTTAGGAGGAAACACCATTAAAATGCTGTATGAATAAAATGTTTATATGACCATGATTACCGGCAATTTATCTTCTTCCCTATGAACCAAAGGTATGTGCTGTGGTTTGATATATTTATGCAGAGGAAATTTATGAAAATACAGCTGAAAAAGATGCATTGCTTACATTGTAACTTTGATGAGTGAGTTATTTTTATCTCTCCTCCCCCCCCCCCCAATTTTGGGACATATAGTTAGCTGTTTTCAACTTGTCCTACTGTCGATCTGTTGGAGAATCCTTGCAACCAAAATGTCTCATGATTCACAGACCACATCAAACTTAAGTAAAAACTTAACTTCAATTGTACCTTGGTCCTACATGTATTGGGTTACATTTGGTGACCTTGACTTCATTATCAAGGTGATGGGCCCATGTGTGTGCTAAGTGGGTGTATCCAGTCTGTCAGTGAAGACCCTTAGTTCCCATTCCCATTAACATAATGGGACCTATATCAAGCTTGTTAGTGAAGCCTCATCTTCAAGGTATGAAGTGTGACGCAGTTAACCCTTTCCCCCTTGAATGAACACTGAGTCAACAGCTTTCCTCGGCAAGGGTTGGGCACTAAGTGCCCAACCCATGCCAAGGAAAGCTGTTGATCTGGGTCATGTTGTCTTGACAGGTCTCATCTTCAATTTTCAGTCAAATTGTTTTTCATTGCTGTTGAAATCAGTTGAAAACGCTGAAGCACACGACATTTGACCAGCCGGTTTTGCTCGGTTTAAGGGGGAAAGGGTTAAACTGTCTACAGTGGGAACCCTATAGTGGGTGTTTGTGTATGAGAAGTTGCTATAGTGGGCTCTTTACATTTGTCATTTTACATGACACTTCAGGATGTTTGGTGAAATGCTGATTGTTGTCGCACCTATTGCTTAATCATTCAGAGTGTCTTGTGTCATATTTCTTCAGAACATTAAATTAGTTTAATCCCTTTCAAAGCATATCAGTTTACCAGTTCAGAATGGTCTTGCCGGTACTGCTTACATCTTGGGTTAATGCTGCATGGAGTGGGTACCTGTCAAAAGTGGGCACCTGTCAGAAGTGGACACTTTTTTCCCATGCCATGGGTGCCCACTGTCAACATATTTTACTGTTAACATGATGGAAGGAAGTGGCAGCATATTTCACAAAAAAAAGCCTTCAAACACAAACTTTTGACACATACCAGGAATGCATGATCTCCATTCCACATGTTCTGTGTGGTGTTGAAGTTGGCTGTCTCTTTGATCATGCTGATGCATTGAGAACATGGTGTATACACGTTAGATACTTCCAACATGGTTCCAAAAGACTGGATGCTTGCCATGTGCTTAGGTATACTGGACCATATATACTATAGTAGTATACATGTAGTTCATCCTGTTTTCATAATAATAATGATGTGAGTTAGATGAATAGAAACAAGAAGAGAAGGTTGAGGTGTCTAGCCTAGGGCTTGACATTCAGGCAAGCCTGGTTGTCTGGGACGAATAAATTTCTGGTCAGGACAAGTAAAATCAGGATGTGGCTTCCGGTTATGGTTCCCCAGTGCCCCATGGGGCCAAGTACCATGTAACAAAAGAAGGGTTGTGATATAAGTATACCTTACATTGCTAAGATACTGCAAACATGAATGTATTTCAATGATAAAATACTGTCAACTATCATGATTTCACACTAGGTTAGAAGGAAATCTCTTCTCTGTGTGATAATAGTGAACAGATTACACTTTTGCACACAGTTTTTGTAGGAAGCTGCAGATGGAGCCGATGATTTTGATAACACTTTACAAATAGAAAATGGGGGTCCAACTCCTTGTTGGTCTTTGTCTGGATCAAAATATCAGAGATTATAACCTTGTATGATGGCCATACACAGAACACAGGTTCTAATGTAGATGAGTTGGGATGGAGAATTTGTCATACTAGGACTTTTCATGGTAGTGTACAGTCTATTAATTTGAAAATTGTTTGCAAATTCATCAAAGTTTGCAGTATAAATTTATGTGTACAGCTGAATAAATTTCAGCACGTGGGCTGGAGGGCTCACCAAGTCACATGTCCACTAGCCCTGATCAAGGGAAATCCTAATTGGGGCAAGTGAAATTTTCAAAGCACTTTGCCCAAAAGCAGCCACAAAATTTGCTTTTGCAGATAAGATTTCTGGATTCTGGATGGAGGGACAAAAGAGTTTGAACAGTCATGCTCTGAAAATATCAATTATTTGTCAAGAGTATTGAGAGAGAGAGAGAGAGAGAGAGAGAGAGAGAGAGAGAGAGAGAGAGAGAGAGAGAGAGAGAGAGAGAGAGAGAGAGAGAGAGAGAGAGAGAGAGAGAGAGAGAGAGAGAGAGAGAGAGAGAGAGAGAGAGAGAGAGAGAGAGAGAGAGAGAGAGAGAGAGAGAGAGAGAGAGAGAGAGAGAGAGAGAGAGAGAGAGAAATATATTTGAGCCCAGTTTGTATATGTTCAAACATTGTTCATTTACTTTCAATTTTAGGAGCAAGTTGCTTTTCAAGGGGATAATGATTTTCAATAATCCATTAGCCCTGTGAGCATGTGTATTTTTGGAGCATATAAAAATCTTGACCTGAACTTATAATATCAGTTAGCAGTTTCTGTAGTTGCTAATAAGTATAAAATCTAATGGGACCACACACCTTTGATCACCAGTTTTGCATATGGCTCAGTACATATACATGTATGTAGTTACAAATTGTGACCAGCACTATTAGTTCATATTGTCTGTACCTACTCTGTAATCCTGCACATAAAAACTGACTCCGTAGTGAGATATTTATATCCTAAAGCATAAAGCCTTGATTCAAGACACTGAATGCATATTAATATTAAACAAAAAAAAATCCAAACTGTTGTTTTTCTTTGGCTGTCACCGAGATTATGATTTGGCAGCTTGAAAATGATCATTATACACATAAATGTTTAATACAAAGAGCTTTCTTGTGGTGAACCTTCAGTTCCATGGGTTCATATTACATGGTTCTATACATGTATTTGTGTGTTGGTACATGTATTTTTGTGGCACAATAGATCAATAAATGTAAAATATATCAGTGAGTCAACAGAGTGTAGTATATAATATATATATATATATATCACTTGTATCATAAGGAATAGTGTTATATGTGTGATATTTAATAAAAATATGGATTATGTATGTTTGTACGCATACTTTTGTGGTGTTTATAATAATAGATCAATGAATGTAAAATATAGCAGTGAGTACACAGAGTGTAGTATATATATAGCACTTACATCATGAAGATTAGCGTTTCCAATGACAGACATATATCTGTGATGTCAGTGGTGATGTTTGGTAAAAATATGGATTATGTTCATTATGTTATGTGCCTTAAAGGGTTAGTCACTCATGCGGCATGCTGTTTTATATGCTGTAATCATGTTAATTAAACCATTTCATATAATGTGTGAATAATACAACATTCATTTAATCCATGACCTCAGTATTTTACAGATCTCCTTTTTAGTCCCCTATTGGTTTTCACACTATAACTCAAAAGTTTTTGACATAGGCCTGCCAAATTGCAGGTGATTACAGTCCTACATAAGGTGTCTAATGGGTTAGATGGGTGACCCTGACCCAATTCCCAAGGTCACATAGCCATTTTTGTGAATTTGGTTTTCACATAAGTTGAAAAGTTTTTAACACAGGCCTTTCTTATTGCACATGATTTTAATCCTACATAAGGTCTCAGACAAGTTCAAAGATGGATCACCTTGACCCAAATGCTAAGGTAACAGCGCTGGGGGTGGGTGGGTGGGGGGGGTGGCATTGATCATGCATCTCTGATTGCATTTTAATTGTACATCCTAAAATAATCTAGCAGAAGCTCTGTTGCTTACCACATATTTACGTGCAGCTAAGATTCACTTGAAAATTAAAAGACATGTAAGCTGGTTTATTTCTGCTATTAATTGACATACATGACATGCATGTGTATGGTCATGGCATCTATATGAATAATTTCAAATTACTGAAAAATAAAAATGAACGTTGCCACTGGCTCCCTACTGCATTTGAAGTATGTTAATTTTGAATTTACCTTTAGCGCAGACTCCTGGACGGTGCAAGAGACTGAGGGCGCCAGTCAGAGTCTGACACAAGTGTACCATTTGAATCACGCGCTGATTTCAACTCTCTACATCAAACCAATCAGTGAGCTAGATATGCCGACCAGTGAACCAATCAAACACATTGTAGTAAAGCCATTTCGGTTTTCTTTTATACATATTCGGCGACAGATGGCGCGCTTCAAATAAATAAATTGGTCAATAAACTAGTTCTAGCTTAGGACACTAGATGGCAGAGTCAAGTTCGAATCTGAACGAAGATTTGTGTGTGCTATTGTGATTGGAGCGGTAAATTCAAAGGCTGGTACACTTGGGTCAGACTCCGACTGCCGCCCTCAGTCTCTTGCGCCGTCCAGGAGTCTGCGCTCAGGTAAATTTTGAATTAGAAACTGCTAATGTGAGGACAGACCATAGAAAAAATTGGTTCAACATCTTGCTTCTCAGTTCATGGGTTTGAGGTCACTGCTTACTATGTTGTATAGCATTATGCTACACTATAATGATCACTTCAGCACTTTGTGACCTAGGCCTTTCCTATTGGACAAGATTATAGTCTTCTGTTGGGGCTAAGTCAGGTTCAAAGATGGGTGACCTTGACTCAAGTCCCAAGGTCACAGAGTTACATTAATGAAAGAAATTGGTTTCTGCATGATACTTGAGAAATTTTTGTGGCTAGGGATTTCATATTACACAGGATTATAGTTCCTTGATCAGGGCGAGATCAAGTTCGAAGATGGGTGATCTTGGTCGCTCTTGTCTGTCCACCATGTTTCTGCACTACAACTTCAGCACTTTTTGAGCTAGGGCTTGCACATTACACAGGATTATAGTCCTATATAAGGGCCAGGTGAGGTTTAAAGATAGGTGACCTTGACCCAACTCCTAAGGTCATGGAGGTGCATTAGTGAATTTGGTTTCTGCTTGATAACTTGAGAACTTTTTCAGCCATGGCTTTAGTATTGCACAGTATTATATTTCTCTGTATGGGGGTAGCTTAAGTCAAGATATTTCGTATTGCACAGGTTCTATCCGTCTGTCTTTCCGTCCATATGTCATCCAGCTACATTCCAGGTGATAACTAGAAAGCTGTTTGAATTAAGTCTTCAACCTAGCACGTGCATATGCACCACTGCAGGACCTAGGTCAAGTTGAAAGCCCAGTGACCTTGACCTTTTTTTTCAATGTCACAGGGTGTTACTTTGCAATACATTACACGATTATAGTTTCAGTTTTTTTTGCTGTTCAGTACTATATTTATTCCAAATGAGACCTGTGATTACCAAGATTTAATAATGAGTCTAGGGAAGGGCATGGACCTAGCAGTCTCTGATTGCATTTTAATTATTGTTTGACAAATTACATTTCCATGTGGATTCATGGCAGCTAGCACTGTAGTTGTACATTTGTGGTGATGGTCTGTGTTGTCTGTCCACAACAGAATATATTCTCCGTTAGAATGAATCAAGTTACCAGCGCACTTGCCACTTACTTGGTCATGCCCAGCTGTTCAAAATTGAGTTATGTCCATATACATGCATTGACAAATAATGTACGTGCGCAAAGAAGACAGAAAAAAAAAGCCTGCATAGTATACATACTTCAGGTCCCAACAGTCTGTCTAGCAGTACATTTGAATGTGTAAGGAGTAAAGTTTATGTAAAACATTAATACAACATGCCCAGTAAGTATGCCCTGTGCAGGCAAAGGTGACAGGTCAGATAAAAAGGCCAGGCAGAGAAGAGGTCAGTTGATTTTCTCTGTCTCGTCACACCTTCCTCCTTGCACAGAAGAAAATGAGTTTTAGTCAGGTCCAGCATTCCGGCTTTGAAGTGGAGTGGCTTTAGTTGCTAGTTTATTGAAGGACATGGGTTAAAAATTATTGGGAGATCTGCATGTTCTGCAAGGTGTCTTTGATTTCAAGACAGTTTTTTTTTACGACATTTTATTTTGTTGTCATATTTGTATATCTTACGTATATATTAAAGGCAGAATATTTTTATATGACATTGTTGAGAAAAGGAAGTAAAATATCCTGAAAAATGTGTAAAACAGAAACCCTGGTTTTGTGGCATGCAATACAAGCATGTGGAACTATAAACCCGCCAGTGGCATTTCCACCAAAGTGTTTTTTTGTTTTGTTTTGTTTTGTTTTTTTTGTTTTTTGTTTTTGTTTTTTTGTCTTTCTTTTTTAGCTCTGCTGACCAAAGGTCACAGAGCTTATGCGACCACTCGTGTCTGTCGCCCGTCCGTAGACTTTTGCTTCCTAGCAAGATACCATCCACAGTGTTCAAGTTAGCCGAATATAAATTTCAGGACTTATAGGGTGTATGAAAATCTAGGTCCCTATGGATATTGGTGGTGCCACCTACAATATTATGTAATATAGGGGTGAAAATGTGAAAATCTTGTTAACACACAAGCATCTATAATTTTTGGCAAATCTTCCCCAAATTCGGTGGGATTGTGTGGGAGGTCAAAGTCTAAATTACAAATAATACTAGTGGCGCCACCTATATTTGACAAAAAGTAAGAGGCAAAATATGTTCTAAGATATGAAATTGCATCTTTGAAAAAGTAATTAGATTAAACTTGCCAAATTTATAGGATATATAGACCATGTCCAAAGGTAAAATGTTATGGAATATCAGTCACCTTGATGTATTTTGTGAGGTCACCATGCCTGTAAAGTTGAAAGAGTTGATTTTGTTATGGCAGGGTCTAGCTTGGACATCAATGGCAATGTCAGCACAGCACCAGGCCCATGGACCTCTTGTATTACATAATCTGGATGACCTTGATCTTCTGACCCACGGTCACTGTGGACACACAGTGAAGGATACGCTCATTGTTTTGGCACATGCAATAATATCCGTCATAGGAATTGCACAAATAAGCTATGATTATATGTTGAGCAAAGTGCAGTCTGGTGGATATATTATACACTTAAACTACATGATAGCTTTATATGTTCAGAAGCCACTTGAGGACTTGTAACTTTGAAATGAAGAGGTGCAATATAGCCATGGTGCCAGCAGAGGCCATTAGGCCTATGGGCCTCTTGTTAACTCTTTCCTGCTTAAACCGACCGAAACTGGCCGATGATATAATGTCGTCTGCTTCGGTGTTTTAAACTAGTTTCAACTGTAATGAAAAACAATTTGACTGAGAATTGGAGATGAGACATCAAGATCACATTAACCAGATCAACAGCTAAGTGCCCAACCCATGCCAAGGAAAGCTGTTGACTCTTTAATTCAAGAGGAAGGGTTGACAGAGGATCCAGGGACCCTTTAACTTCAGTTTTGAGGATCTCCAGGGGTTTTCAGGACGGTCTAGGGAGGAAGAAAATATCCATGAGAAGATGCTGTCGTAAGCCAAGTAACTTGTGTGTGCAGCAATAAAGCATGGCTTTGAAATGAATTATGTATTATGTGTACTGCAAGTTGCATGTGTGTACTAATGGTACACTCATTATTGAATTTGTGAAAAAGTAGGCAAAAAACGGAAGATATAAGAAGCCATATATTTCAGCGAATTTTTAAAAAATTTTTTCCTTGCATCTCCAAAACTTATGGCTGTGTTTTCCTGGGCATCCAAGCATCAATCCAGTGCAAATTTTTTTATGCACATATATGCTTTAGTAGAAACACTGGCCAAGCCCCTGTAGTCTTGCTTAATGTGATTTAATCTTTTTCGACATAGATTGCCCAGCAATGCCCAGGTGTAAATGGTCTTCTGCTGTAATGTTTTTACTTAAATTCTGTGTTAATAGAAAACATGTCATGTAAGAATGGCAGGCGAAGCCGTTAACGTATCGTGACTTGATGCCCAGGAGAGCTGTGTACCCAGTCAGTCTTGAGTCTTATTGAGGAAAGGGTTAAGGCATTGGAAATAGAGCGCAGTTGTTGGTGATTTTGTAAAGATAGTGTATGAAGAATTTTGGTTTCATCAAAACTGCAATTTTGTGTCTGTTTCTAGAGAGGCAGTTCTTACTGTCGGTCAACAGTTCTAGAAAGGAAGCAATGATAGCATTGAGTTGGTGCAAACAGAAATTGAAGAAAGGTTCTACATCAGCTAGGACTGATGGATGTATGTACCTCCGAGCACGGTACACATGATGCATGTGTGTTGGGTATACAATCCTGGCAGATCTCAGCTACAACCAGCATCCATTAACAGTGATTGGGAACAAATTCTTTTCAAAACACTAACCCTTTCCTGCTCAAAGTGCCCTAAAGCACCCAGTTGTAAGTTGTCATCTGCCTTGATCTTTCCACATAAGATTGAACAAAAAATACTGTAGCTGATACTTGTAGATGAGACTTATAATGATATCGTGCCCCAGGTCAACAGCTATTGTACCCAACCCTTCCCCCAGGGAAAGCTGTTGATGCAATCTTATGTTATCCAGGTAAGGGTTAGGGTAAACTTTTGATACATTGGTGCTCCTTACTTGCTTTAAACAGGAGTGGGTTAATGTAACACGAGTAGTGTTCGTGAGGATAGACACGAAACATTGCATGTTGACCATACTGCCATGAGATCTGACTGTATGTATCTTCGTATTTCTGGTGCTACATTTATCATGTTTTGGTGGGTATTTCCACACATAGTGAGGCAGAATCAAAACAGGTGAAGTTTGAATATCTCCCAATGGAGGTCCTTTGGTTCTGTTTCTTTGTCTCCAGGGGGAAGGGAGGATCTGTTGTTTTTGGTTGTCAGGCCATCTATGGTTCCATGTGTATACTGTTTGTGAACATGATATCTCAAGACTAATTGACCACCTGAAAGTGTAATTTACCTTCTGTTCAACTGTACATTAACACCATTCCTTGACATGGCTACATTTTGGTGTCCTTGATGTCATTTTCAAGGTCAAAAGACCTAAATATATGCAAAGGTGGACCCATCAGTTAGTGTCTCAATTCCATCATTCTGTCTGTCCATAAAGGTTTGCTTGTCAACACAATAACATTTACAATTCTTTAAGTTAGCCCCTTGAACAGGCAGTATGAGTTATTAGTTGGTAAAATGTATCAAATTCTTGTTCTTTAGAAATTAAAAGGATGATTTCACAAATGTACAGCAAATGCGTATCATGTGTAGAAGTTGAATATCACATGATATGGGTGACCTTGACCTAATTTCTCAAGGTCACAGAGTGAACACATCTCAGGAAATAGATTTTCTGGTAATGGTCATGATATCGGAACTTGTGGACACACATCGATATAAGTCCAGGAATATTATACAGACAAAAGTCTATTAGATGTGGAGTCATGGCAGTGCCACTCGTGGTAATAAGGAAGTAATATCTTTGGTATCAAGTCCATTATTGTGCAAGTGAATTGAGATGGAACTGCAAAATTAACATAAAATATGCATCAGGCCAATGGTCAAATTTTGTGGTATGGTGATATTTCTCAAGGTCATAAAGCACTGTAGAAAATGACACTCAAATTCAATATGTTTATTAAGAACATGATACCAAATATACCACAAATGTGTACCATGTGGGAGTTTGATATTGCATAATATGGATGATCTTGACTAATTTCTCAAGGTCAGGGAGGGTCTGCACTTCAGGAAATGATTTTTGGTGATGGTTGTCATCAGAGCATTAGGAGCATGGGCTTCTTGTTTTTTGTGTTTTTTTTTGTTTTTGTTTTGTTGTTAATTAGGTTGAGTCAGTTTAATTGCTGGTTAGTATGTCTTACGTGTACTGTTAGTGGCACACATTTTGCATACTATTACCCTGACCATTCTAATTTAAACACACAGTACCTCAAGGAAAGGTAAATTACATAATAGGGCTGAAAAACAGGAGACTAGTATTAAGCATGAAAATAAATAAATCATCAATGGAAATCAAAGCTTATTTTCTGAAAAAGTAGAACTTTCAATCTCGTAGAACATTCAAAAGGGTCACAAGTCTTGTATATTTACATGCAAAATTGGTAAAAATCTAGTCTTCCCTGAATTTCCCTTCTTATGACCCCCCTGAAAAAAATCCTAGCAGAAACACTGTCAATAAAACACCAGGCCATGGGCCTCTTCGTTACTTCCTTGCGGTCACATTTTGTGGATACACTGAGAATGGGGCACAGGGTGTCAACTAAAGCATGTTTACACTTTCAATTGAAAGGACCATCACAAAAGAGATTTATGGAGTTCAGCATTTGAGATACACCTTTATGCCCACCACAGAAGTGGAGAACTCTGTCCTGCTGGTCCAGGCTCCTTGCCTCCTTGGTAAGACCTGTGATGATGGCATGCCCCAGGTCAATAACTTTCTTTAATGTGGGTGAGTGCATTACACCCAACCTGCACCAAGGAAAGCAGTTGAATGAGTCTTACTCCGACCAGGAATAGGTTAAATATCTTGATGTATTATTGAGTGGGATGTTCAAGGTAAAACAGAACAAATGTGAGGTGCCAGTATACACGTATAATAAATCTACATATAAACATCTGTCCATGTAGTTCTTTTGTTATGTTGTACCCTGACAATTATGATACATACATGCACGTGTTGGTGTTACCATGGTCACTGAGCAACAAGTGTGTACATGCTGTGATCAGTTGTTTTGGGATACATTGGAGCCTGTCTCTGAAGACACCATTTTTGACAAACCAAAAGAAGGTCCCAGTGTCCAGGATCCGATTATGAATAAATGCAATGCAAAGGGCCTGCCAAGGCCACCATGTTATAACTGGTGCTGTGCAGAAGCTTACGAAAAAAATTCACCCGAAGTAGGATTATTTGGAAAGCACTGACTGCATAATCAACTTCTTGCACCTCACCTAATTCATGTTTATTGTCAGAACTACCCCCAAATGCCGAGTGGGAGTCACAGCAGATTTGGACTCTGCCAACAGTTTTCCGTGGCATGTTTTGGGCACAATGCACCCAAAGGTCACTGAGGAAAGCTGTTGACCTGGACTATTATATGTAACCACAGGCATGCTGGTACTTGAATGAAAGGGCTTTTTGCAAGGAACACGAATCAAACATCCTTATTACTATTATTCATTTTGTTGTTGTTGTTTTTGTTTTTTTTTTTGTTTTTTTTTTTTTTTGGTTGAAAAATTTCAACTCTGTACTGCTGGGGTTAGAGTTATTCTCAACCTGTTGTCAATCATGACTCAATAGCCTCTAATGAGTCCAGTGAAGGACGAAACGCGTCCGGCTTATTTGGCACACCATATATCTGTTCTTATCAACACTTGCCTAGTCTTCTCATTGCTTTTTATTATTCAGAGTAGTTCGCTTTGAGTAGTTCGACTTTAGTGGCAGATGGCAGTGAAAGAGTGATCAGTGTGCAATACTTTATGTGAAAAACCAAGAGCTCCTCAGTGTTTGGCTAAATTTCAGACATGTTCAATAGTCATTTTTTTTGCTCTCATTCAATCATATGCTGGTATTGTGGCTTGTAAGAAATTTGTGCGACTTTGAGGTGTGATCATTAATTTCCTCAATGTGCCTGAACCTCTGCATGTAAGCAAGGAGGCTTCATGTAGCCTTCTTGATGTAAGCATGAGCAACGACATGTCAGTTAGAGAGTCCTTGATGTAATTGGCAAAAAAATTGAGTTAATATTTCTGCCTTTTTAAAATTGCTTATTGTTTGTTTCTTTGTTTTTTATTTTATTTAATCAATTATTCATTTATTTATCTATTAAATATATTTGTTTATTTTTTTGTTATTTTAATCCTTTTTACTCCTCAGCCATGTTCAGTTGTACAGTGTCACAGTGATAAGTTGAGAATGGAAGTGCTACCCCAACCAGATTTGGTGTTGAGTCTCTCATAGATGGGATTGTTTATCCATGTTGCTTCAAAGTGACAAAGGTCAACATTGTTGGAAAAAGCTGCAGCCAAGAGTTTTGTGCCCAGCATTTTTATGTTTTTTTTTTTGGTACTCTAAAGCATGGTGACATGACAGTCACAACAATCCTTTTATTGACAGTCTAAACTGCAGACAAATTGTTGCTGTGTATAGTGCGGACAGACGTCCTCTCACTTTACCTTGTGCACATTTTAATTAACCCGTTCCAGGTAGAACAAAACTTGAGTCCACAGGTTCTCTTGGTGTCAATCCATGCTAAGTGGGCCGATGACCTGTGGTATGGTTCCCTGACAGGACCAAAACCTCTCAAAGGGTGTTGGTAGGACTCCTCACAATTTTTAGTTCAGACTGTTTTAAACTTTTTCAGTGCTAAGCACAACTAAAGTTGATCTATTTTAAAAGTCAAACTTGTCTGAATTATCCTAAGGATACCAGATTAATATTCCTGGTGAAAAGACCTTTCACTCAAGCACCAGCATGCTTGTAGTTCCAGAGAAATTGTCCCAGGTCAACAGCTTTTCTCGGCACGCCAAGGAAAGCGGTTAACTCGGTCCAAAATTTGGCACTGAAAGAGTTAAATAAAGACAATTTCAAACCAAACCACTTGAGCAATTAAACAAACAGGACAAGTGCCTGACGGCTCAGATTCCTGCTGAAAATGAGTATTGTCAGTGTTTTGTTTGGGATAGCAGTTCAACGCGTTTCGCCCGTAGCTGGGCTCATCAGGAACTGTTTGAACGCTCTTTAGCTCGGGAAGGGCTACGCGCCAACGGCCATTGCCGTTGTTTATATACCCCAGTGTAAACAAGTCCTTAGTAACAGATTTTACGTCACAGACTGGCGTGGAGAGAAATCTTTTCCACGATTTACGGCAACTTCTTGTTGACGTAATTAATGTCACTACTGAAAACACGTGCATGGTGATGACGTGTTTCAGAGTGAAAATGGGAATGATAAGAGTGTGATTACTCTTATTTGTGACAATCCTAGGAAGACATTTCTTCCTGGATTGATTAATCCCAATCATTTGGGATTAAAAATCATAGGTTGGGGCAGTGATTATTATGCTGGATGGCATAAAGGATTGAGCTAGGCGTTGTGGGTAGAAAAATTAATTTCTAGCCCCCAATAGAAGTGGGTCATGGGAAAATAGACAAGAGAACTGGAAATTTTAGCATAAGACAAGACAAGTCTGTCTATTTTCCAGAAAAAAAAAAAAAAAAAAAACCACTTGAGCAGATGACATTTCCACATCCAGGCACTTTTGGATGATCTGAGCCATACAGTGTCATTGTTAAACAGCGTCTGCCTTTGGTGCTCATTTTGCTTCCTCACTGTCTGGTGTGTCAGGAGCCAAACATGGTATGTCCTGGGTCCAGTGTTACATCCACGTTACACCTTCAATTTGCAGTGTACGTACATTCATGGAATGGGAGATTTGGGTCATTGTACAGTGGACTGTCCCTGTGTGTAAAGACCACTCTAATGAGAGACCATCTGCCTTGAAATGAAAGACCGCCTTGTCAAGATACACATGATGCATGTACTTTGCTTGCCACTTGTCTTGTTATTTGTCTATGTCCGGCTGCCTGTTTTGAGACAGGAAGTTGTGATCTCTGTGGGTGGCTTTTTAAACAGAAACCACTGTACGTGTATAATCTAAATAAAGACAGGGAGGGAAGGCTCACAGAAGTACACATCCAATATGAGTGTCTGATCGATTTGACCAAGTAAAAGAAGTAAACACTGCGTCAATGTGCTGCAGTACACATGTACTTTTTTCCCCTTATTTATAATAATTGTCATTCAAATCATGTAGAATATAATTATAACAGAAGTAGTATGAAGGATTAATATACATGAACCACTAAATAAGATTAAAAAAGCAGTACTGTAAGTAATTTTGCCATTGTGAATACAACATAATTTGTTCCAGTTATATAGCATATTTTCACATTACTCTGTGCACTTAGCATGGAAACTGTTTCAGGGACCGCTCTGACCATTGGCCAAATGCTAATGTTTCTTAAATTGGCTAATGAAATGTGTAAATAGCTAAAATATTTCAACATGAATTATGTAAAAGGCCAGAACAAAATACTCGTGGAGTTGATAACGAAGCTTATATTTTTGTATTTTGATTAAAATTGTTTGAAGACTTGGTCTGTTCCTGCTGTTCTCACCACCAATTGTCTAAGATTGATTTGTATGTCAACACCTGAGAGTGGCAGGCATTTGTATTTGCTTCCAAAACTGTTCGTTTCATTTTATATACTTGTTATTCATCACATCAAAGAAGCATATCAACCTACACAGAGCTTAATTCTCCCCCTCCCCCCCCCCTTTTAAATCAGCCAAAATGTTCTAATGAGCATTATGGTATCTGCTTCATTGTTTTGGTTGAATTCTATAAACAATACAATAACAGTTTGAAAGGGATTTCAGACAGGATTGATAAAATAACGTCCCCAAGGCCAGTAACTTTTCCCATTTATGGATCGATGGAAGCTATGCCTTGGGAAGCTGTTGGCTCAGGCTTAACCTAAGGGGGGGAAAGTAGGGCCAATGATTTTCTGTTTTTTTCCGAAACCGAAGCGGAGTTGTGCATTTTTTCATCCTTGAAACAGAGTTTAATGTTTTTTCTTATATGAATTATATATGAATATATAGCAGTGAAACAGAATTTGAAATATTTTTGCTGATGAAACGGAATTCCTCTTTTTTTGAAATGGAAAATCATTGGCCCTAGGAAAGGGTTAAAAAAAGAACTCTGTGATTTTACTGTGACACAAGTTCCTGGACCATCACATGTCAGTGTACATTTAGAGTGTACACTTTAATAGTGCTGCATGTTGCTTTATTTTTGACTTCTGATATATGTTCACTTTTGGTGAGCAATTTATTTTGTTGAGAAGTTTGCAGTTCATGATTTATGATACAAATGTCACAAGTAAAAGTCTTATAGACCCTGGTTTCAGATAATTATTGACTTCGTGGTTTTGTCTGAATTTTGTCTCCAATTACTAAAATTTGGCCACATTCAAATTTGCACATCTTAATTTTGTGCCAAAAAGGGTGGATATCTAACAGTTTGCAGATTTTTGTTTCTTTTGTGTTTGGCTAAAGCTGGGAGATTCATTTGGAGAATTCCACACAGGACCCACAATTATCTTACCTTGTACTCTTTGATTTGTGATGAATTTCCAGTAGAGACACAATTACATGGATGGTTTATGAAATTTATTACTTACAAATGGCAGCCAGTCATATGCAACTAGTTCTTTAGCCTTTAAATTGTCCAAGTATGGGATTAGAGTATACCCTTGCAGTCTTCATGTTTCCACTGCATTTCTGGCACCTTACACCGTCAAAGCGTTAACAACAATGATGAGTAATCTGTGCCATTCATCTGTGAACTTTGTGAGGCCAGAGATGGTAATTAAGAACTAACATCTCACATTTAGAATTGAATGATATAATTGCACCGATTTGTACCTCTTAAAATTAAAAGACGTCAGGTGTGGACCTACAAATGAGTCTTTACAGCCATATTTACTGGTGACGTGTGTATATATTTAATTTTTGTTCCTATGTTTGCTTTATGTTCTTTTTACATTTTTTTAGATCAGCTGAGTTGTCAGTCAGCTGAGCTTATAGGATGATCTGTCGTCCATTATCCATCGTGTGTCCATTCACAATTCACATTTTTTGGCTTCTTCTTCAAAACTGTCACCCAGAACAACTTCAAACTTGGTAGCAGTGTACCTTGGGTGGGTCTCTACCAAATTTGTTAAAATTGTCATTCACTAATGATTTGTTTCCCATGATTTTTGAAAAATTGTTGCAGAATCATAACATTTTGTCGACTAGTGGTGCCATGAATTAAAAAAAACAATTTTCATGAACTTTTGGTGTATTAAAGCTATTTTCAACTTTTCCAAAAGTGTCACGCAAGTTGTTCTGAAACTTGGTGGAAATGTAGCTTGTGCACAAGATTGAAGGTGGGTGGGTGGGAGTAAACAAAGCTGTTCACTAGGTGGTGATACTCCGGATCTCTGAATTTTAACATTGTTTAAATTTGGAAACTTGTTGGTTGATGAAAAAATATACATATCTATTGATTACCATATAAGTCTATGTGAAAAGCAGTCGCTGTGGTAATTCACAATTTTGACTTCTTATCCAAAACTGTCAATCAGATTTACTTCAAGCTTGGTGGATATGTACCTTGGGTAGGTGTCTACCAGGTGTGGTGAGTGGCCATGCCACATCGATTTTTACTTTTTCATGATTTTTTTACTTCATTGATGGGCAACATATTACGAAAAAAAAGAACTTCTCCAAAACTGCTTAGCAAATTGCTTTAAAATTACATATGGTCCCTTGCGGTGAGTCCTGGACTTTAATTTGTTCAACAGGTTGAGCAGTGATTTATTTCAAATTTTTAATGAATTTTTGTGTGTGTTTGCTATTTTTGACTTCTCCAAAAGTGTTAGTCAGAATTTTGCGAAACTTGATAAAAATGTATTATGTAGTAGGGTAAACTGAGTTGTTTGCTAGGTGTTGATAATGCAGAACCCTGATTTTTAATGAGTTTTTCAAGTTGGGTTCCAGTCACTTGATGCATATGTGTCAATTGATTACCATGCAAGTCAGCTGGGATTGCAACGGTAAATCATGTTTTTTAAATTATTCTCATAGGGCATCAGCCAGATTCACTTCAAACTTGGTGGGAATGCAGTCTGTGGGTGCATTTCTATTGAATTTATTCAAATGGCCATGCTCCAGTGACTTTTTTTGTGAAATCTGAATAAAAAAAGGTTTTTCTCCAGAAATGTTTGGCCAATTGCCTCAAAACTGCACAAGCGTTCCCCTAGACCTGAACTTGTTTGGTAGGTGGCGCTGTAACTTTGTAAAAATATTTCTATTAATTTTTGTGTTTTTGCACTATTTTCAAGGCTCCCAAACTACAAGTTAGATTTATATCAGACTTGGTGGAAATGCACCTGGACTCATTCTGCATGATGTTCACCACATGGTGCTGCTGACATTTCCTGATATTAATGAATTACTGGAATATGGAATTATTGGTAAGGCTGTATGCACATGTTAGCATTGTTACTATAGGAATAACAGCAACTGTGACATATTGGCTTGTGTCTCGTTCTTCTGATTTTGTCCTCAAAAGGTAAAACTTGCATCTTGGCTTATATCTCAGTAGTGGTGAACTCTTTTCTCATAGTTTACTATTAAACACTAATGAGATGCTGCATATGGGGTTCCTTGTGGTGTTGTTGGTTTTGATGGTGAGTGACCTTGAACGGTCAAAAATACTGTTTTTTTTCTTGGTAATGGTGGATCCTGTCGCTTTTCATCCCAAAAATGATGACTCCAACACTGTGAGGTAGTGAAGACTTTGACATTATAGAGAGTGATGATAGCATTACAGAAAAGTGACCCTGGTGTAATTTTGAAGGGCACAGGACTGTCACAGTCCTCTAGTTCCTGATTGTACCTTCTGTTTACAATATATATGTGTGTGTATATATATATATATATATATATATATATATATATATATATATATATATGTATATACACATATATCATTCTGTGTTTGAATATGTTTGCATGGCATTTTGATTCTACTTACTGTCAGGTTTTCTGTTCTTTGATGATAGAATTTGTGTCATAATTCATTACCTATCCACCACATTTGGTATATGATCTCTTAGATTGTATCGACTACGAAACTTTTCCCTGTGAGAAACTATTTCTCCATGTATGTTTCTCTGGACTGGAGGCCAACAGGGCGTCCTCTGTTGGCTAGCCTCCTTACCCTGTACTTGACCTCCAGTATTGACCAATCACATCAGTTTTCTCTCTTTGGCTGCTTTTGCATCCATGTCATTTTCCAGTCTGTAGAACTTATTACACAGTTTGGTGATGCATGCCCTGCTCCCTGCTTTTTTCCAAGATAGTGTCTTCCAGTGGCTTTGGGAAAAAGTATGCCAATGGCAAGTTGGGATGACCATGATCATTGCTGTTGTTGTTTGGAGGCTATTGGAAGAGCTAAATGCTCCAGAGTACACCCCTCACATGGTTGCAGAGATTGGTCCCAGTAATAGTGGGTAAAGGTTGCCAGAACCGATCTTAGAGCTGAACGAAAGAGAAAGAAATGGGCCCTTATCCAAGCCCCGGCCTTGTTTCACTTACGGGAAACCCCCCCCCCCCCCCCCCCCATCACAGGCACAGAACCAGTCTCAACCAGTCTCCTACATCACCAGTATCAGTATGGTGACCGTCATGGGCCCTTTTGGTACCATCCCCTGACCAGCAGTATCTATCACCACTGCACTTACACAAGGAGCCAGATAGACCCATGCTTCAGGTGCTCCAGTGCAGCAATCATGGGCACAGGCCTCTGTGACTGTGGCACTCTGGCTTCAACAGAACTTCACTGCTTGATTCAGTGGCAGGGATGATAAGCTATCAGATCCCCTTGGTTGTCTCTCAGTTGAATGTGTCATTACAGGGTCAGGTAAGGGTCCCATCTCGAGTCCTCAGTTCTTTCCTCCAGGGAGGACTGAGCTGGGAAATTGAGAGAAGGGGAGGGATGGCTGGCACTGCCACAACTGCAAGAAAGCAAAGAAGTGGGCTACGTCCTGTTTCTGGTCTCGTACCCTATCTGTGCAGTTCCACTTCCCATCTATAAGGCTCACTACACCTTCAATGATTGGCATAAGGCAGCGCGTCATGCAAGACAAGGTGACCATCACCATAACTGTACCTGTCCCCGTCTCATCCAGTCCCGACGTCCTCGCTTGTGCCTTCATCTCAGGGCCATTAGGGATCACTGGCCTGTCACCACCTGATTAGGACAAGCTGTCTGTGGGCTGATCTGATGTTGTTAATGTTATTTGACAGGCAAGAGAGCTGATTCACTGGTCTGTTTCCCATCCCCACCTTGGGACCAGTCAGCATCATGGGTTCCTCATGATGGTTCCCATCTCCAACTTGAGAACCCCTGCCATGGGATAGGGTATGGTCTTCATCACCAGTTACACTGAATTATCGATGTAGGACTGCTGCACTTCTGGATAGCCCCAGCAATCGGAAGAAAAACGATGAAGCTGACCAGAAGCGGGACACCAGTGGAACCAAAGCCCCACACTTCAACAGTAAGGGCTGATGGCACCAGCTCTTTCCAACAAAGTGCAGACCGCCAAAGGATTGAGAGCCGCGGACTTAGTCCTCCCACCTCTGGTTGCTTTCGCTCCCAATCAGGAGGAACAGGACGTTATAGATAGGGATATGGCTCAGCTGCAAATGGGTCAAAAGGTATCACAACAGGTTCGTGTAAGCTTGCGTTCTGAGTCACTGTCCCTCTCCTCCATGCCATCAGAGCCAGAACTCTCAGAGGACAAAGAAGAGTCCCACCCACAAAGCTTGTTCCTACGTATGGAGTCCTTCTGAAAGATACGTCAAAATATCTGGACTTTCAGGTCCTGATGGGGAGACTTCACTGAAAGCAAGTTCAGCAAGCCTTTCTAACTTCATGGGCCAGGATGTCTCAGGCAATCCGTCTGGCCTTAGAGTGTTTTGAGCAGGATGTGCCGCACAAGCATTTCCTTGTTCACTTAGACAATCAAACAACAGTTGCATATGTGAGAGATGCCACTTTTGAGGATTTTACCTGAGTTATGTAATTTTATATGAGGGAAAAAATGATCTCAATTTTTTCCAAACAGCTCAAATTTGAGAAATGGAGGGAGTACAAAGGTTTCAGGTATTAATTTTCTTCACATTTCAGGTGAAATCTAAGCAAGTTATTGGCGTCTCTGATACATAAACTATCTTTGTGTCACTTCCTTAAAAGAATATCAATCCAAGTGGTCTAGGTTCATCTTGTTTTGAAAACAGGAAGCTGAAGGAGACCCTTTCAAGGCCACCACTCAGTATACAGCAAATTTTGTAATGTTCCTCTTTTACAAAGGTCTGGTGGTTCATACTTAAACTGGCTATAGCTTAGCAATCTCTCTCTGGACATGCAAGGTGGCAATGTTGGTTTGAGCGTGGTACTCTCAGCTTATTAAGAGCTTTCACGTAGACAGGCTGGTAAGATGCAATATCTTTCCTTGATGGGACATAGCAGTGGTTCATCCTGATCACTGCTCTCTGTTTTTTGAACCTAAGGACATGGACTTGCTTGGGTTATATTGTCCGTCTTTTTGGACCATCTTTTTGGTCATGTTGGCCTCTGAGGCCAGGGCACGTGAAGTTCACACTTGAAGTTAGCTTTGAAAAACAATTTCTCAGTCCTGGAGTCCGAATGATCTTCCTCCACTACATTGATAAATCTCCCAGGTGTAGTAGTTACTAGGTAATTTATTATGACACAAATCTAGGAAATTTGTTATTTTTTTCCATATTTGTTAGTAATATGTACCTATCCACTGCACAAAAGCCCACCCAGTCAACCCCGTATCGGATCATTTTGAGGTTGGTCCTTTTTAAAAAAAACTGATGTGATGGGTCAATACCAGAGGTCAAGTATGGAACGAGGAAGCCAGCTGGTCGAGGGTGCCCCATTGGCCTCCAGTCCACAGAAACATATATCATGTACAGAGAGAAGTAGTCTCTGATGGGATAAGTTTTGGAGTAGATACGATCTAAGATATCGTTTACCAAATGTAGTGGACAGGTAAGTATTACTAACAAATATGAAAATTATTCTAAAGTTCCCAGTTTGATCAACTGTGTGTATTTCCCATGTGTGACGTCTTTATCTCTGGCTTTCAGCACAGTTCACCTTGAATCCCTGGGAGAACTGCTGGTTTTGGGATGACGGGTGCTTGACAGGTAAAACAATTGCGTCTAATACTGCCCTGCTCTGCCTATGAGTGCTTCTCTTGTCATGGCTTATACCTGTTAGCATGTTACTAACACCAGTACATCACGCATGTGTAAGTTTAGCGCCATCTAGTGTACATAGAAGTGACTCCATCCTGTGGCTAATTCATATGCTTCTTTTGCTATATATATATATATGTATATCAAATCTTGCTGTACATTCTAAGCGAAAAATTGTGTTTTGTTGCACTAATTGGGTTATTGATTGTTGATTTCTGTGTGCTAAAGCTAGCTTTGGGTCCTTTCCCAAGGAAACCTTTGCAGGCTTTTATTAGTATTAACATGATTCTGTAATGCTATTCTTGAAGGGTCACAGGTTTTAAGTGACAACTGTGGTTAATATGCTTCTTCTTTTGTTTTCATTGACCACATATAGAACACCAGGCAGCGGTAAAAAACTAGTAAGTCTTTGGCCTGTGGATAGGAAATAAAATACAAGAATAGGTCAACTTTGCATTAAAATTTGTGAAAATTATCTGGACTTAGACATGAAATAGGTCATTCTTGATCGCTGACCAGAATCAACAACTTTCCTTGGCCCTGTTGACAATAGATTCCCCAGCAGAGAAAGCTGTTGGTTACAGAAAGGCTGTCAGGATATGGTCTCATCAACAGCTGTCACGTCATCAAAAAATGATCCAGGCAGTCATGCAGTCAATAGCCTTCCGTGATTGCATTGTACCAGAGTGAGGAGACCATTGGGCTTGGTCCACAAAGTGGTAAACCTGGGACACTGGGACACGGAGCCCCTCCCTGGCACCATGTAAAAAGTAAAATATGCCGATTAAGCCATTGGCCATTATAAGCATGTGTCACGTGTATCTCAGGTATAGCTATGTGATATGGGCGAGACCTTCATGACTAGCTTCTGTGTGCTATCTGAACCACCGGGTGTTTTTATGCTTGTAATGCTAGATGTTACTATTTAAACAGCCGTAGATCAGCTGATGTTCTGTAAACACTGCACAAAGTGACGGTGATGGCAGTTGGAATGGTGGAAAGTGTTCCATATGGATTTTCATAAGTATTCATGAATATTGTTGATTTTAATTTGGTATATGATTGGCTGTGATTGTCATGTCACCTACATTAGTATAAACAGTGAAATCTCTTGAAAGACCACCTCTAGGGATTACCAAACAACAGTCTCTCAAGATGGGTAGCCTCTCATAAGAGGTATGAATAGCATGAAACTACTAAATGATGATGTTGAAATGGTCACCATGGTCTTTCAAGACAAGTGGTCTCTCAAGACTGGGACCACTGTGTGTGTGTGTGTGTTTTTTTGCAAACAACTTCCAAATTTTGTACCAAACTACCAACATCTTTGTAAAGTTTAACGGAAGATTATTGGCAGGAGGTGTTTCGGGAAGCACTATTAATAAACAGTACCATGAATGGGAAAAACTTACCACCACCTACACTTTTGCTGCTCCGAAGGCTAGACCTTGGGTGTTCAGGGTCTGCTCATTTGTAGAAAACAGAATAATAACAATTGTGTGGCAAAACTACTGGAGCAGTTGATAGAATTTTGCATTCCGTGCATCGTTTGTGGTGGCAGAGTCAGGGTAATACAGTAGCATGTGTACCTCCTTTGAGAGACCACCTCTAGGGAAGGTCCAAGTTGGTCACATAAAGGAGGTGATTGGTCAATGGAGACCAAACGACACGTACAGTAAAGATAGTACTAGGGATATTATAAAGGTGGTCTGAAAGGGGAGGTGGTTGCTCGCTGCAGGTCAAGTAACATGGGAAAGGTAGCACCAGGGACGCGATTTGGCCTCAAAGGACAGGTGCTCTTGTAGAAGTGGTTTCTCACAGGATGGACTGCTTTATTGGTACAATGTGTAACGTCAGCTGCGACAGACTGTTGTCACTGATAAGGACTTTGATCACGTTGATACCAGTCAATCACTCAATATGTCATATGGTAAGTTTTAACACTTGTTAATGCTTGTCCTCCTGCTACCTTTCCCATCATGTTAGGCTGGTATTTAACCCATCCCTGGTCAGAGAATGACTGAGTCCACAGCTCTCCTTGGTACTGGTTGGGGGTATTGCAAGGAAAGCTATTGACGGAGGGCATGCGAACTTGAATGGTCTTACATTCAAATCTCAGCAAAAATGTTTTCTAGTAAGGAAGTTAAGTAAGAACGTTAAGACAGATGCCAATTTACTTCAGAGCCCCTTTTGGATGATTTGAGCAGGAAAGGGTTGATAAAAGATAAACTATTCTTCTTGGCAGCAGAACTTGCTTCCTGTGTCACATGACATTATTGACCAATGAGTGAAGCGAAATTTGTTTATCCCCTCTGTGTCTATACCTGGAATAGGTAGATACCAGGAGGAAGTTGCCTTTTGAGGCATCCAGAGGTGACATATGCTCTGTTCTGTATGTTCCAAGTCCATCATGCAGGAACAGACAGTTTTAACTGAAGTACCATCAGATCTACAGAGTCAAAGATTGTTTGTGTTGGCGGTAGCCATGCTCTGTCTGCAGCATGGAAGGATGGAGCTTGACCTGCAGACAATCCAAAAAACCACTGGCCAAAGTGCTGACCATCCTTAAGGTACGAGTTAACCCTTGAAGTGCTGATTTAATACTGAGTCAACAGCTTTCCCTGGGACACTTTGCACACAATGTGCACAAAGTGTCCCAAGGAAAGCTGTTGACTAAGACTACTTTTTGCTTCAGACTAGGCTTGCTGGTATTTGAATGAAAGGTATCTTCATGAGAAATATGAATCTTGTAACCATTATATGCTTAACGGTGATGAGAAAATGACTATTGCTGTGATTAGCACCCTAAGGGTTAAGTCATTATTACCTGTTAAGTTCTTTATTTCTTCACAAACAGCGTCATAGGCTTAGCATGATGCAAAATGATCTTGTTGACTACATGTGTTCTGCATATTATATTCAGGGGCTTCTCTCTTCATGAAGAGACCTGTCTGCAGTTTGGAACACACTTGTCCTGTGGCAATATGACGTGTACCTGCATTTTTTTTTGGTAAACACATTTAGCCTTTGGCAGTAAGATTGGTACCTATGATAGGTACATGTACCTGTTTCACATGGGATGGTCACACATATGTGATTTTGTGTACTCAACATGATCAGACATTTTGCTTCTGTGAAGGGAAACAATTCCCTTGAAGTGTTCCAAAGTGTGTAGATATAAATATGACAAACAGATGTTTTTGTGGGCTTTTTTTAATCGATTTTTTTTCAGCAAAATGTCACATATTCCAATTAAAAAGTAGCTGTTTATGTAAACTTTGCTACAAAAGAGAATGTGTATACATGTATTTAAGTGTATGTTTTAGCAGTGTGGAACTCACATCTTGACATTTGAAAGGCTGTAATTGCTCACTTGCATAAAGAAAAAGATGAGACAAACAGACTGTGGAATAGCAGTTTTACATTTACCAGAACAAGTACTTGATAAGCCCGTTGCAAATTAGAATAAGACTTGGTCAGTTGCTTTCCTTGGCATGCCCTTCCCTCCCCCCCCCCCCCACCAAAAAAAGAAACTGTATGTACGTGCACATTAAAACATCAAACCAGATGATATTTTATCTCTGGGTGATTTTAGTGGGAAATGGTCAATGACCATACTTGTTTCGTAATGTAAGTAAAAATTTTAATTAGAAAAAGCGAAAATTACTAAATGTAATTGGTGTAAATTATAATCTCCTGTCTAATAAGTAAATGGTAAAGGAAGCTGGACATGATGCTTATTGAGTTTGTAATAGATAGCACAACAAGACCTCTGTGTGTGGTTTCCATGTGCGATCCACTGCTGCCTTAACCCATTCAATGCCAACCGTGAATAAAGCCAAACTATTTAAGACAATTTGCTGTTAACTATAATGAGGATGCTAGATTCATATTCCTTGTGAAAAGACCTTTTATTCAAGTACCAGCATGTCTATAGTTCCAGAGAATATAATGGTCTGGGTCAACAGCTTTCCTCAGTGCAATGCGCCTAAAGCATGCCAACGAGAGCTGTTGACTCAATCCAAAACTTGGCACTGAAAGAGTCGATGACCTGTCAGAAACTACAGGTGAGGGCAGTGGCTATTGCCATGCAAACACAGGAGGATTGAGGACAAAAGGTCAGACTCAGCACCAAATATTTTCAATTTGTGCGCTGTCAGGAGTATTAAAATTGCTATTTTAAGGCAGAACATCAAGGCTTACATCAATTTATCAAAATTAGAGCCTTGTGTGTGCAAAGTTCAGCTTACCCGGCCATTGACTTGTGTGCAGTAGTTTGTTCATTGGGTCTATTTTGCAGGATCGATGCATAAAGCTGGATTTGCCTGAAGGCATGAAACTGGAAAAGCCATGGCATTTATACACAGTATGTTTCTTGCATTGATTTCTGTGTGGGGAATATTAGTACATATTTGCTCAATAGGACAGTATCTGAATGTGAAAGATTTATTGTCATCATGTTTTTAGGTATGGAACTTTTAAATATATCCAGACTAATTGATCGTCTAAACAGAGTTGGCATATGCAGGTAGTTACTAAATGAAGATTGAGGAACTTACGGAATGTCCAGACATGACTGGGAGAAGGTTAATGTTTTGTTCACAATGCCTTAACGGCATAGTCAGCCTTATTGTTCCTGCAAGTGACTGCTTATATTTCCTGGAATTGGTTCCATCCTTGTACCTATGTAGATCTATGTAGTGTATACAAGTTGAGCAATACTGAAATATTCTTAGGCAGTGTGGGTGGACACACAGAGGTGGTCCAGTGGGCTGTGAGCCAGCACAGGCCCTGGAGAAGTACACGCTGAACATTTCTGCCTGTGTGACTTATCTTTACCCACGCGTTAGTGTACCATTATGTTAAAACATATGGCAGCTGCACACGAAATCATGAGTGATTGGGAAAATATACACATGCATGTAACTGTGCCATGTCAGTGGTCACTGGCGTCCCTCCACACACAAACATGTGAAAATGTATCCTGAGAACTGGCAATCACCTGTCAACACAGAAGACTCGACAGTACACACTGGTACAGTGTAGCTCCCCAAAGAGCCCCTGGAGCAGAGTCGGGAGAACTAAAAGCAGCTCCCCTGTGATGTTGAAGAAGGCAAAAGGCCTGACTATTTATCACATACATCTTGTACATCTTGTGTTCATTTCATACGATGAGCAGGAACACTGCATGGTATACTTTTTGTGTACAATTAAAGATTTATTTTACATGTTTTCATTGTAAATGCCCTGTCCCTAAGTTGCAAAACTACACCATCATGTCAGGTGTAAATTATGTCTTCACATTTGTGGGCTGGCTTCTGGTACATGAAGCCTGACATAACTTATTCAGAAAATTTTCAGAAGGTGGAGAAAAGGTTAGTTTTGATCTCTTATAGAAGTTTTTCAGACGGCCTGCTGATGAAAAAAAAAAAAAGGATGAGAACTAGAATTCTGTGATCTTAACCACACTGCCCATTTTGCGGAGGGGTGACAATATTCACCATAGAGAATATCAAACCGTGTGGAATTATGATTTGTTAAAATGTTACCAATGTGAATGAAACATCACCCTTTTTTATCCTTAATCCATTGCTAGCCAGAGTACAGTCAAGTCAGTAGCTTTCCATGGCACAGGTTGGGCACATTGCACCCAACCTGCACCAAGGAAAGCTATTGATCTAAGGGTGCTGTCATGATTGGTATGACATACAAATCCCAGCTAAAGCGTTTTCAAGTAACGAGAAATTTAAGTAAAAACATTAGGGCTGACAACAATTTACATCAGGGCACTTTAGGGTGATTTGAGCAAGAAGGGTGAAATGGCCATGCACCTGTTTACAGTACATGTGCCTATTTACAGTACATGTGCCTGTGTACAGTACAATGCACCTGTTTACAGTACAGTGCACCTGTTTACAGTACAGTGCACCTGTGTACAGTACAATGTACCTGTGGTATTCATGTACAATATTGTCTAGGCTTTAGAAAGATTTATCAGTTTATGCGAATGCCAGTCCACGGAGCTGGGTGACTTCTTTTGCTAGGACAGTGGTAGGATACAGTCACTGCTCATGGTCGAAGGAAATTACGACAATGAGAGCCCCTAGGAGCTGCATAATTTACTTATTGCAGATTTGTTCCAGCATGTGGTGCCATTTCCTGCATAATCAGCCAGTGTTGACTGGAGTGTATATGTGGGTTCTAAACTGATGCCAGATATTTCTCAGAATTTCTTTTACATCACATTTGATGTTCATTATTATTTGACATGATATGGAGTAAATTTGTATGATCCAAAATGCAGAGCAAATGTTTGTAAGTTCTCTATCAAATACCATGACCCCGTAGTTTTGGAATTGGATTCCTCTGGAGAGGCCCTCTTTGTTTTTCCTTAAAAAGGAGTTAAAAATGTTGCTTACCTGAATTACATTATGACTCATTGTACTCTTGAGTGCTTGATGATGCATAATGCCATCTGGTATAAATTTTAATTGTATAAATTAATATGTGGAAGGGGAGACACAATAAGCTCACTAGAGATTTTATCCCTGACATTTATTGTATATATTTGAATATATGTGCTGGATTCACATGTATGAAATTCAAAATTCAAAGGGCAGTGACCCACAGAGGCGATCTTTATAACAGATGATTCTCGAACTGTAGGTGACGTAATTCTGGCAACTTGAATTTTGATGTGTGTGGAAATTGTTTCTTTTGCATGTTTTTTTTTCTATTTTTCAAAATACTATATACTGACCAAAAGTCAAGTGCTACTGTTATTTAAATGAAGGTATGTCGAACACAATTTTCAGGACACTTTTGAAAAGGATGTCATGTCTATCCTATTGTGCTCTGTCTAACCACAATGTAGAAAGAAGTGTGCAAGATTGTTCATGGTACAGTGGTCCCTGTCTTGAGAGACCGCCCATAGGGCAGGTCAAAATGTGGTCTTTCAAAACAGGTGGTCTTTCATTAGAGGTATAATAACATGGAAAAGATAGCACAGTGTTCTGAGACAGCAGTCTTAAAAAGATATGCGGTCTCTCATTGGAGGGGTCTCTCAAGACAGGTACCACTGTATATATGTGCTTTCAAAAGGAGCAGTCCTTTTTCAAAGATTTACAAGCATTCTTCTAGTATAGCTTCCACTCACCAAGAACATTGGCACCTCAAATGGTACAAAATATTTGCTTGGGGAAATTGTCAACCAATAGGTTTCAGAATAAAATTGAAGACTGAGAATTGTTAGTCAGATATTTATGGTAGATTGAAGTATTAAGTCAATTGATAGATGTAGAAATGTTGGTAAATTGAAGACTGAGAATTGTTAGAGTCAGATATTTGTGGTAGGTTGAAGCTTGCAAATTGAAGACAGAAGGGATCAAATTTATAGTAAGTAACAGTTGCCAAATTGAAGACAGAGAATTATTAATCATATATACATGCATATGGAAGGTTGTAGCACATAGATTGAAGACTGAGAATTATGAGTGAGATATAGTCATGGTGCAGCATGAGCAGTAAGATATTCATGGTACAGCACAAATATTGAGACACTCAGGATGCAGCACAAACATTGAGATATTCATGGTGTAGCAGAATAGTGAGATATTCATGGTGCAGCACAACTAGTGAGACACTCACGGTGCCGCACAAGTAGTGATATATACATGGCATAGCAGAAGTAGTGAGATATGATGCAACATAAGTACTGTAAATTGCTTTATTTTCGCATGTTTAAATTTTCACGGTTTTTGTATTTTTGACATTTCACTGTAGTTTTAATTTCACTGTTTTGGACACAATTCCCATTCAAACAATGTTAAAATACTATTTCAATGTGTTTTTATTTGCATGGTTTTGTGCCATCAGCGAAAATAATAATACAGCAAAATTAAAGCAATTTACAGTGTTGAGATATTGATAATGTAGCACCAGTTGTGAGATACTCATAGTGCAGCATAAGTGGTGAGATACTCATGATGCGACACAAGCAGATATAAAATTTGTTGTGTAAGATAAATAACTGAAGTACCAGGATCCCCAGTGGCGGAAAGTACAGACTTAACCTTAGAAAGGGATATTTTTGTCCAATGGTGGCCGATCCATCTGTCTAAGTAACCAGCAGTGTTTTACAATGTCTTTAGATATTAAAATTGAAAAAGTAATATCAAATGTGGATATACGTTGTACTTACATGTATATATGAAAATTATTTTCAGGCTGGTATCTGTGTCAGTAGTTAGCTGGTTTAATTTTTTTGCAGGGTTGGGCAGCTTGGCATTTTTTGAAATACCAGATTGTTGCTGTATTTTGATGTTCGTAACTCATTCCACACCAGTCCCTGATTTTTCCGGATATTTACGTAGATTTAAGACCATAATTGCATATTTAAATTCTTCATAGAATTCGTTCAAGTACCAACATGCCTATAGTCTTAAGTCAGTGGTTCTAGCACTGCCTTTCAAGTCACGCAAGGGCAGCTGCACCATGACTTGCCAGGCAGTGCCAGAACCACTGACGAAGGCCTAGGACCATAGTATGGAATGAGTTAAATGCCAAAATAGTATACCACCCTGCAGACCTTGTACATTAACTTTCCACATGTACGCAATTAACTGTTTTCAAAAAGCAGCAGAGGCCAGCCTAAAAAATTTCTGAGGAATTACATGTGTTCAAAGAGAGCATCTATACATAGTGCAAGTATAATAGATAAGTATATACCCCATGAATTTCAGATAGCAACGTGTAAACGGACACGTACACAGCATAAATCATTGTGAACACAACTGGGACTTATGATTAAGAATTTACTTTCGATGCGTCAGTACTTTTTAAGCTGGTTGCTCATGCTTGACACAAGGTTAACATAGCTTATGGCTGGCAAGTTTCTATTTATTGAAGGGTAAATACTATTATTATCACACCACATGATCATGCAATATATGTACATAACATATATATATAGAGAGAGAGATATACTTGTTGTGTTGTACATGTATGTGGGACTTTTTCGCTATGCCTCAGCCTGTGATAATTTTCATTTATCAAAGTCAGACATTTTGATTTTGATGTGCAGTTATTGAATGTTGGTGTTGTGATTGTCCATTAACCCCATGTCTCCCCCGTGTGTCTCCACTGCCTGGCCTCAGGCAGACTTTACACCTGGCACACGACCAGCTCTCAGAAGTAAATGGTCGGTCAGTCCGGTAGACCAAACTCCTATAACTAGGCACATATACATGCATATGATGTACGTGTTTATGCACCAGGCGTGTTTGACATAACTGACTGGTACCCGGTAACAGCACAGTGGACATAAAGGTTACACTGACTATTGTTGATAAAGAGCTGAAGGTCACACATAACTAACATGACTCTGGCATTTTCTTCTCAGTTTGGCAAAATTGTTTAATTATTTTAGGCACATAGTACATAATCTGTAGATTAAGTCAAGGGCAATAGATGCTATATCATGCAACAGTTCATTCAGGTCTATCTCTTAATTATACATGTATTGGTCAGTAAAACTTCTGTTTAAAGCATAAAGGTTCATCTAAAAAATGTAATACAGTGAAACCTGTTTTGAGAGACCACTGTAAGGAAAAACCACCTGCATTTTCAGACCATGCTTACCATGCCCCTTTTGCCATTGTTCCCATGTTGTTGCACCTCTTTTGAGAGACCACCTGCCTTATGTGACCACATTTTGGCCTGCCCTAGGGATGGTCTCTCAAAACAAGTTGTACCGTATTCATATTAAAAATTTAGAGGCTAATTCATTCCATACATGTAAACGAAGATTTTGGAAGATATTTGTTGGTGATTTTTGTACCAGATGACAATTCATGTTTCTACTAGATTATAGGATGTTAGATAATGTAAAAAGCATTGAGTTTCATAAATGATTTTAGCCTGATACAATAAACTGTAACATTGTATGCCAGGACGACTCCTTGGACTCATGACCCAGTGGCAATAACATAGGCCCAGTTGCTTGTACAATAACATTGTTGAATTTAAGCCATTTACTATTATGCTGATGGTCTGTTTTAGTTACCATACCACGCATGCTTGCAGTGCACAAAACACCACAATAAAATGTTTTGTTAAGTGTTCCTTTTTGTTCTTCAGCTGTGCATTCAGAGGACAAAATGTTTGCAATTATTCCTGTAATTTTGTTGTTTTTGTTTAAAAATTGGCTCCTCTGTGTTTTGCTATGCTGAACTTGACCTGGCTTCCCGTTGTCCAAAATGAAATGATTTTGCACAAGATGTTGATGTAATTTTTAGGCTCTCAGGTGCAAACTCTGCTCAGATCACAAACCTAATTTCCAGATGAGTTCTTCATAAATCACAATCTTAAATGTCAAGTCCTGGATGCGTTTGGTGTAGAAATTACTGACCCAGCTGGATAAGGTGTAAATATACACATACCCATGCCTCACTTACGTACTCCAGCTTCTCTGTTGCCACTTGTAAAAAGTCAAACATTCACTCATATATTCTGAAGGCCACGCATAATTACTTCTATGTTTTGTGTCAGAGAGCTTGTGGGCGTATCATGAACTGACATTCAACACTTCAGTGGCTTTGCATTGTGTGTTATATATTTGCATTCTGTGGCCAAATGTCATGCAGACTCTGACTGCAGCAAAAGTTGTGAGAACAGTGGTAAAACTGGTCCCATTCAGGCTTCAGGGCTTGATATTAACAGATTAAAGGAAGCTGTTTTGCCTTGGACAAGTATATTTTCATGCTGGACAAGTAAAAACGTGGGCTCAGTGTGTGATTGAATGGACAACTTGTCTGAATTTTAGACCAAAACAAATTTGGGGGACAAGTAACAAAAACTCCTTTATGTCAAGCCCTGTGTTTGAGCCTTTACTGGTCAGATTGAGACTTGAGTCTTATAGAATTCCACATGGCCATGTCATGGGGAATGGATTTAGACAGCATGAGTTTTAAAACCCTTCACTAGCCTTTGTCAAGCAGTGACCGGTTTGAAGCGAGTGCTGTCTTAATCCATTCCCCATGGTGCAATATCAAACTCTAACTCCAAGATGATAATTAAGCTAAATGTACATAGGTGATATAAAGCTTCGGATAGTTTGGGGTGTACACTGAATTTCTCTGTAAGGAAAAAAAACCCAAACAAACCAACGCGCCCCCCCCCCCCCCAAAAAAAAAAACACACACACACACAAAAAAAAAATTCCCCCCCCAAAAAAAAAAAAAAAAAAAAAAAAAAAAAAAAAAAAAAAAAAAAAAAAGAAATAGAAATTTCAAGACTGACAACCATGCTGATATCTTACTAGGTTCTGTGATCTATTTATGGGTTAAGTTGTTTTAAAACCTATTCACCAAAAAAGCACCTGGATGTGAATTTTATGCTGGGTTTTAACAGTGCATGCATGTACATACATCCAGGTGAAAGCTCTGAGTGTGAGCAGGATAAAAAAGATGACATGAATGCAGCAAATTTCCTACCCATAGCAGACTCCTTGCATCCCCCCAAAAGCCCCCAGTGCTGTGTCAGAGGTTTCAGTTCAGAAAATAGGGGGACCTTGGAACCTTTGTGTCATGGCATTCTTAGATATGGTTAGGCACGTGAAGATTGGGAGTAGGAAAGAAGAACATACTTGTTAGAGCAGGCTACAGATTTGAACATTGTCAATTGTGCATTGAGCAGAAGGGCCCTTTTTTTAGGGGTGTGTGGGGGTGTGGAGCACTGTTGTGCAGTGGAAATCAATATTGACGCCATAACCCATCCGTCCTGGGCCAACCTGTGGAGTGAGTGCAAATCTGCCGAGACACATACATAAATAGTAGACGAGATCAAGGGTCACAATTAAATGAATTACCGGACATGATACATGAATGTTGTTATTTATTAACCCTTTGATTCATGGAAGAGAGAGTTACCATTTTGCTCCGATGTTTTGGGTCACAGTCATAAAATGGCATGTGGGCATGGTCAGGTGAGGTACCAGTTGTGCCCAATGTGCATGTATACTTTCATGTACATTTTGCTGAAATGTCTGAAGCTCCATCAGGTATATAGCCAAATACCACTGCAGTCCTATAGTGTAGGTTATATATTAGAAATGACACTCTGCATTCGTGAATATACTCATGGACAAAATCGTGGGGATTACGTACATGTATAACATGGTTAATTATAAATATTACGAATTGAAGGTCAACTTGTAACATTTTCAAACAGTGGTAACCACATCACAGTACTGTAATTCAGTCTGAGGACTCACCAATTATCCACTTGTCGAGGACAAGTAAAATACCAATCAGAGCAAGTAAAACTTTTAAAGCACCAGTGCAACCAAAAATTTACTCTTACAAACAGGATTTGAATGGATGGACAAATGAGGTAGAGTAGAGGCAATATATAAATTCTCAAAACAACTTGCCAGGAGGACTGGCACAGAAAAAACAAAAACAAACAAGAATTGGTTAGCCCTGAGTATTAAGTTTAATCATGAATTTGCCACCTGGAACTGGTTTTTCAGTTTGTGCATATATGTACATGTATGTGCATGCATGTATATATGGAATAAATAAATACATGTACCAAATTTTCTACAAATGTTAATGATATACATGTTGGTTATCCACCTTAGGGGGTAGGGATGTGGAGGGTGTATGTGTGTACTTAGGGTGGAGAAGGACAGGTAAACCTATATTTTACATATTGGCTCTTGGAAAATAGGGGGTTAATATTTACCCAAAGGCAGTGGTGGTGGTGGTGGGGGGGGGGGGGGTCCTAAATACACACTTTGATTCAAAATACAGTGGTCAAAATTCTGCAGGTGTGTGAAAACAGGGGTCATTACCATAATGCATATATGTCAGTGTATATACTAACCCTGGTAATGGGAGTACCCCCCCCTTCCCCCTCCGCCCCGGTTTTCCATCAGTCTGCCTGCATCATGGTGGCTTATGGTGCATGGCCCGGTAAAAGGGTCAGAAATTTGGGCAGGAAAATAATATGAATGCCTTGTATTGAGTGACAAGTGAATCTTTATATTATCAAAAGAAAAGAAGCTTTTTGAAACTTTTGTTATGGATGAAGGGAAAGATGATATTATCACGTGGACATTCACAGATGCAGATCTCAAACAAGTTAACTAAAATTGACAAGCGTTAACAAATTACATGCATACTGTTTCTTAAACACAGTATTACAGAATGGGAATTCAAACCATTGGTCCATGCTTTTGTGTTTAGGTGACATGTGGTAATGTTGTGACGGTAATGGAGTTCGTAAGTATGTCAGTGCATGTGAAAAACTACAAGCAGCAGAATTATCACACGGAAGTGAAGAGAACTGAGCAGACCTGTACGACCATTTTAGCAGGTACTACATGTATAAGGCACTTTACTGACAACCAGTTTGGATGTGTCTATTTTTACAGACAGCATGCACTCTCTAAATGTTTGCTCTCCTCAGCTGTGTCTATAGCATATATTTGAGGACAGGCAATAGCAGCACAGTCCATAGCAGTCGTGACTCCTTCATCATACAGCTCCCAGCGAAAGTCGTGCTATTCAAAATTTTCATACTACTGGTCTTAATCATCACACTGATTCCAGATTGATATTCCTCGCAAAAAGACCTGTCAGTCAGGTACCATTATGCTTTTTAGTTCCACAGAGTAAAAAGAAACGGTTCCATTCACCAGGTTTGTGGGGTATGCATGGCTCAAAGTGTGTGAGGAAGAGGTGGAGGCTCAATCCAAAACCTGGCACTGAAAGAGTTAATATTCATACAGCAATAGGCCTCCAGAAACCTTGATCGATTGTAAGGTACCAGATGTAGCTGCCACAGTTTGTTTTTTTTTGTTTTTCCCAAGTTGATGCATATCTGATTTGGATGTAATTCTGATAAAACGGGATGAGAAATCGTGCCTAATTTTATTGGCAGAAAGATATCTGGTGTCTAAGACGTGATGTCAGTGTGAAGAAAAGTAGTTTTCTCCAAAAGTGATCACCAGGATGCATGCCCTGGATCACAGCCAGGCGCTAAATCTGGATACTAGATACCTTTTCCAGAACCCACAGGCAGACAAGTGAACAGGCAATAAATATAAATACTTGTGTCTGCCATATTTCATCCACAGATAGAGCAGTATCAGTTAGTGACTCCCAAGAAAACAAGTTGAATGTTTGTTGATAAGAGAAGTAAAAATATAAGCTTATTATGATGTTGAGATAAACCAGTACACGACCTTTTTTTCTCTCTGTCTCTCTTACTGGCCCAAGGATATATTTACCCATCAGAATTGAAAGTAGTGCATATGGTACAAGACTAGATCTCCACCTGATAGTTGATTGCATGTGTACATGCATTGCATGTACGAGGGAAAATAGTTCCATGTATACAATGCCCAAAATAGAACTTGAACACATTTCAAAATTTGTTGAGGAATGCCACACAAAGATTTAGGTTATGATGAAACAATGACAAACTTTCTGGAGGATTACGGTGTCTATATTTCCCATGCATGGTCTGGTGGCCCAGCCATTGAGCATTGACCAGTATTATAAAAGTCTGTGGTAGTGGGAGGTCTTTGGTGCTGCTGCCAATTCAGTCATGGCCAACGCCCAGTGGCCATATGTGTTGGAATTTGTCACAGAGAGATTGACATTTTCTCAGCAATGACGTGTATGAGGGTTAGGAGATGGATGGGTAAATTGTACGTGTGAATATGCCGAATATTATTGAAATAAACTAGAATGCAGTGTTCCTTCCTTCAATGGACCCCCCCCCCCCCAAGCAAGGCCCAGAAAGTGGTCATATAAAAGTGATAAAGTAGGTTGTCTTTCCGTGTGGATGATCTCTCAGTGGAGGTCAAATAACTCAGAAAAGATAGCACCAGGGACTTGATAAAGGCGGCACATGGTAAATGCAGGTGGTATCTCAGTGTGGAGTGGTCTCTCAAAAGATTTGTCTGGGACCTAAGCATACAATCCAGATGTGACTGGGGATAATATATGTGGCCAAGCTGATGCTGTGTTTCAGTGGTCCCTGTCTTGTGATAGCATTGTTTTGGAAATTTTACTTGGTACTTAATATCACTTTTTACTTCCCAGGAGCAACCACCTGTTTTGATGGACCTTAAATTTGGTGATCCTGTGATTAGGGGAAGTCTTTTATAACCGGTTTCACTGTAGTGGACATATCCATGATAGAAGTTTTGTCAAATGTGGAAAAAAAAAAATCAATGATGCTGTACCCACTTGACCATCTGATTTTCCATTTATGGCGGTGTACATATTTACCCACCTTACTGCAGCTCTTTAATTTCACAGTGTGGTAAAAGTGTATGTGATCACAGGAACATAAACTTCACCATTTGAGATTTGCTGTCCTCGTTTTCAGTTGAAAGTTTTTGCCAAGAGAACAAAAGTTTATTTTCTGATTACTAATTATGCAGCTGTGAGAGCAGTCTTCTCCCCCTCCCCCCAGTAACAAATTAGAATTTAAGGCTAAACCTGTGAAAAATTTAATTTTACACTCCTTAACCCTCTCACGCTTGAACTAAGACCGAGTCAACAGCTTTCTTTAGCATGGATTGGGTGCTAAGAGCCCAACCCATGCCAAAGAAAGCTGTTGACCCGGGCCATGTTGTCTTAATAGGTCTCATCTACAATTCTTAGTCAGACTGTTTTTTATTACTGTTCCTGTTACCTGAAAACACCGAGACACAACTTTTGATCACCAGCTGGTTTTGCCTGGTTTAAGGGGTAAAAGGTTGATATTACTTTCTGTAGTAACATTACTGAAAGTGAATCTTTTCGTTAAGCACATTTGTTTTGGTAACCTAAAATAATGTGACCTTTTTCCACCGGGAACATCTGTATTCTTTTTCAGGGATGAGCCTGTTCAGGGAATTCCAGGACTTCAGGGAATTTTGTGTCGTAGACTTACAGAAATTCCTGGATTTCTGGTTGAACTTCTGAAGAAAGTTACATTTTTTCCCAACTCAAATGTTGTTTTTCACTGAGGATGAGTACTTTATATGATACTCTCAGGGAATTTTTTCCTTGGGCAGGCTCATGTCTGCTTTTTAAATATATAAATATTTTCTGCATTACCTTTAATTGCTAACTTGGCTGACTTTTTGAAATGACACAGTAGTTGGACTTCAAATAAAAATGAAAAGCTAAATATTCATTCGTTGAATAATTATCATTTGAGAGACAAAATTTAGTAACCATTTCTATGGAGTGAAAAACATTTATTACAAATCACGTCAACCAAAGTTGTGTGCTGCATTTCCTGAACATGATCAGTTTGATACTCAGCATTGAAACCATTGAGGTAACAGTACATTGATTCAGAACTTTGGATCTTGGGAAAGTTGTGTGTTGGCATATGCTCCATAACGATGCTGTACATTCAAAATGACAGATAGTCCTTTCAGCACGTGAACCAAAAATTGGAAGTAGAGTGAAACTTGACCTAGATGTCCACCTGTAAGGACAGGCAGACTGTGGTCTCTAAAGACAGGTGGTCTTTCGTGTGAGCGCAAATAACATGAAAAGTACTAAACAAAGTATCTGGAAAAGATGGCATTTGGAGGCAGGTGAGAAGGTCCCTGAAGACAGGGGCCGTCGGCCACTAAATTAGAAGCACTACAGTAACCACTGGCTGTAAGTTACACTGAGTGTAAGTGAAGGCCTCAGTCCAGAGCTTTTATTGGGATGGGATGGGCACTCTATGAAAGCTGTGGACCTGGGGCGTGGTTGTCTGGCTTGTTTGCAACTCTCATTCAAATTATTTCTTAGTAACACTAAGATTAATGTAGATCATTGATGCAGATGACATTTTATCTCCCGTCAGTCCAGGCCAGAAGAAAGAGTTGCGTGACGGCTGCCCCCTCCTCTCACTTCCCTCATTGCTCTTGAAATGAAATATGTGTTAAACCTTGTACAGATGTTCAATCTTGTGAAAAGACAATTATTCATCAGTCAATACCAGGTTCTGGGACACAACGATTGCTGAGTCTGGTTGCTTCTGTCTTCAGGTAGAGATCAATATCTTATTGGAGGAACACTTGCTCATTGCAATCACAGAGAGAGTCTGCTCTTTGACCCATGTTACATGCATGAAATGTGGCAAAGGTTTACGCAAACGGTTAATATTTGTTATTTCAGACCTCGAACTAAATGGGGAGCCAGCCATCGCTAGTGCGGCTGCAGGGCCCCAAGGTGAGCCTGAGGCGAGCTCGAGTCAGCTGTATGAGCCTGAAGGCGAGGATCAGATTCAAGGAAACATACCAGGGCAGGCTGATGCTGTACCTGAAGAGAGGTAAGAGTTACTAAAAAGAGGAGATAAGAGGGGAAATGGTCGCATTTCGTTAAAATAAAAGGAATGATGTTTTTTCATACTTTAATTCTTAAAAAGATTGACATCATACTGACAAGTAACTAAACGACTGGTCTAAGTCACAGATCACACGATGTAAGGTGTCGTGTGTGTCAGAAAATAAGAATTTGATAAGAAAAGAATAAACTTGCACCACAAAAATATCCTTTTCGACCCCAACTTGTGTTCTCATGGCTCTTTACTTCCTGTGTAACATAAACAAATTATGATAAATTATGACGCATATGTAATCCTTTATGGACTCTTTGGTGCTTCTCTTAATATCAGTTACAAGTTAGTGTATGCATAGACATTATCTATCATCCGGCAGACCTATAAAGGTTCATGAATTTTAACTGACATGACAAAGATACATTTTCTGGGATGGCACTATCATAAAACCGCCAGCTGAACAGCCAATGCCCAAAACAAGCACGATTTGGCCTATAACAAGGTTTAGCCTTCTGCCAAATTGTCTAGAGTTCAAAATGTATCAGGTATTGAAACACATTGTTCATGACATATGAACTTGAATTATTTAGAATTTTAAAAAGAAGAGAAAGATAGAACTGCTTCAGCCAAATTGGCCAAAGTTGTGAAATTCCTGGCATTTTTGTTTGATCATGTTTAATATTTTATCTGTATATTGTGGTAATTGTAAGTAATGGTTAGAAAAAGTAGTTATTGTGTTATGGGAAAAAAGGAACATGTTTTATACCATTCGTACTGAGATAAAGTTGGAAACCTAGCATAAGGCCACATAAAATGGTTTATCATCAGCGCCTGCATCGTTTTTTTGTGCCGCACCCATGTTTTTTTAAAAATAAATTTTATGTGTAAATATTTGGAAAAAATATGCTGAGAAAGCTTTAATTAATGCCTTGAGCAATCAAGGCCTGTAGCGCCAATCCAGAGAACTATATTACAGCCTTCTCATGACATTCTGAATGAACAAATGACCTGTATAGGTAATGGTGCATTATCGAAAAGCTTTAATAGAGCAAATCATTGGGAGGGAAGGAAAAAAAAGTCCCGCCCGCATCACTTTTTAGCTCAGCTGACTTGTCAGTCAGCTGAGCTTATCTTATGGTCCTCCGTTCGTCCGTCCATCCGTCCGTCCGTCCGTCCGTCCGTCGTCCGTCAACAATTTACATTTTCGACTTCTTCTCCGAAACCGTCAGCCAGATCCACTTCAAACTTGGTGGGGATGTGCCTTGGGTGGGTTTCTACCAAGTTTGTTCAATTGGTCATGGTCCATTGATTTTTGGATTTTTAATGAATTTTTTTGTTCTTTTTTGGGCAAATCTTAAAAAGTCTTCTTCTCTGAAACCGCTCACCCAATTACTTTGATATCACACAGAAACACTCCCTGGGACACCTAGTTCTTAATTTGTTCACCAGGTGGCGCTGCAATTTTTTTCTATTTTTTTATGAATTTTTGTGTGTTATAGCTATTTTCGACTTCTTCTCCAGAACCGTCACTCAGATTAAGCTGAAACATGGTGGATGTGTTCCTTGTAGAAAGGTCAAACAAAGTTGTTCACTATGTGAGAATGCTGCAGATTCCTGATTTTTAACAATTTTTTCCATTCGGGTACTTATCGGTCAATGCAGCTTTCCTATTGATTACTATGGAAGTCAATGAGCATTCTAATGCTAATTCACATTTTCGACTTCTTCTCCAAAACCGTCATGCAGATTAACTTCAAACTTGGTGGGGATGTACCTTGGGTGGGTGTCTACCAGGTTTGTTCAAACGGTCATGCTCCAGTGATTTTTGGATTTTTGATGAATTTTTTTGTTCTTTTTTTGGACAAATCTTGAAAAATCTTTTTCTCCAAAACTGCTTACTCAATCACTCTGATATCACACGAGAAGACACCTAGGGACTCTGTGTTCTTAATTTCTTGACCAGGTGGCGCTGCAATTTTTTATGAATTTTTGTGTGTTCTAGCTATTTTCGAATTCTTCTCCAGAACCTTTACTCAGATTAAGCTGAAACGTGGTGGATATGTTCCTCCTAGAAGGGTCAAACAAAGTTGTTCACTATGTGAGAATGCTGCAGATTCCTGATTTTTAACGATTTTTTCCATTCGGGTACTTATCGGTCAATGCAGCTTTCCTATTGATTACTATGGAAGTCAATGAGCATTCTAATGCTAATTCACATTTTCGACTTCTTCTCCAAAACCGTCATGCAGATTAACTTCAAACTTGGTGGGGATGTACCTTGGGTGGGTGTCTACCAGGTTTGTTCCAATGGTCATGTTCGAATGAATTTTGGCTTTTTTATGATTTTTTTTTTCAAAAATCTTTACAAAAGTTTTAACATGGGAATTTCTTGTAATGGTTATAACTTAAATAATTTTGGCCAGATTTACTTGAAACTAGGTGGGGATGTGCCTTGGGTGGATCTCTACCAAGTTTGTTCAAATGGTCACGCTCTATTGATTTTTGGAATTTTTATAATTTTTTTTAGTTTTTTGGGGGCAAACCTTAAAAACTCTTCACCTGTGAAACTGCTCACCCAGTTGTTTTGATATCGTTCATAGACACTCCCAGGGACACATAGTTCCCAATTTGTTCACCAGGTGGCACTGCAATTTTTTCTAATTTTTTTAATGAATTTTTTATATGATATTGTTATTTTTCACTTGTTCTCAGAACTGTCAGTCAGATTAAAGTGAAATGTGATGGATATGTTCTTGTTGAAGGGTCAAACAAAGTTGTTTACTAGGTGGCACTGCTTCAGATTCCTGATTTTTAAGTATTTTCAACTCGGGTACTTATCGATCAATGCAGCTTTCCTATTGATTACTATGGAAGTCAATGGGTATTCTAGTGCTAATTCACAGGACAACTGACACACAATATACTGTTTACTTGATAACTTGAGATCTGTTTTGAGTTAGTACTGTGATGTTGCACATGTTAATGTTTTTGTATGAAGGTCATGCTCAGACAGTACATGAATGACTTTGACCTCATTTCTGGGGTCACAGTGCAATATACATGAATTTTACTCTTCATTATAACTTGAGAACTGCTTGAACCTTGATGTTGCACATGTTAGTGTTCTTTTATAATGGTCAGACTTACTCAGAACATGGGTGACCTTGATCCTTTCCCAAGTTCATAGATCTGCAAGTGTGATGAATGTCAAGATCAGCTGAGCATGGGCTGTTCACACAGCCCTCTTGTTTTTGGAAAACCACTGATGATAAAACAGGATTTTTTTTATGTGGCCTAATGGCATGCCTCAGGTCAAAAGCTTTCCTCTGTGCGCATTGTGCCCGATCTGTGCCAAGGAAGGAATTGACTCGGGTCTTATTTAGACCAGTTGAGGGTCAAGCTGACAAATTTAGAATGAAAAGTTACCCCTTTCCCCCTTCAACTGGCCAAAGCTGGCTGCTTGTCAAATGTCGTCTGCTTCAGTGTTTTCAGCTTATTTCAACAATAATGAAAAACAGTTTGACTGATAATTGTAGATGAGACCTATCGAGACTACATGCCCCAGGTCAACAGCTTTCCTTGACATGGATTGGGCACTTAGTGCCCAACCCATGCCAAAGAAAGCTTTTGACCCAGTCTTAATTCAAAGGGGAAAATGGTGCTGTTAAATTGGTATCTTGCCGATTCTTTGAAAGTGTTTGTTTATTACATAGGCAAAATATAGGCTCCAATGTGAAATTTATTGTTTCCTCTTTCTGAAAGAATCTTGACTTGAAAAAAAAAATGATTCCTGGAATTCAGTCGAAGGGAAAGTTAAAACATCAGGTGACAAAACTTGTTATTTGTCTTCTCAAATTCTTGTTTGGCAAAAGCTGCTTCAGGACAGGTTTAGAATAACTATTAATACTGTTTGTTATTTATTTGTCTCAGTTTGTTCTTACCGTCTGCCCCGGTCTCAGTTTCCAGTGACTGGTGATTCTAAGCCATCCAACCAGAACTGTCAGACTAGAATAGAGGTGTCAAAAACAATAGACAAAGGCCCAGCATACAGATTATTACTTCTGACAAGTTTTAGTCAAAGCTGAAGTATTTTTGGCATGTAAAGCAGGGTATGGCAGGTGACATGTTCGATCAGGGAAATTGACATGTTCTTACTGTTTTCTTTTGATGTATTTGCATTGGATGAAAGTGTGTAAGCTTCTGGTCATCTAAGAGATACTAGGTTCTCAGTAAGTGTCGGTGTATCTATTGTGAAGTAAAGTACAGATTACTGGAGACGATCAAGGACGACCAAAGACTAGCCAACACATGTACTGCCTGAAGGCCAGCAGCCAGTACCAGGGACTGCAAGACCATCTTTGTATCAGGACCACGGAAGAATACAAAGACTGGAGAGTACTTGAAGTTAACATGCTGGACCTCAGAGTCGTTCCTGTCCCAAACCTGGGACCCTCTTTGTCCAAATGGTGATGCCAACAAGAGAGTGAGCTTATTGACCCCAAAGCTCCCAAGAGTTTCCACCGCATCCGTCACTTGCACCACGGTGATGTATTCAGGTGTGCGCTTGTGAAGCAGCTTTGGCATTTATTGAATTAAAGTTCTGTGCCAATGGATGTGCTGCCAGGTACATCTGCACACAGGACTGTGTTACGTGCAGAAAGAGCTGCCAGATGATGTCGTCATCATGTAGGTATAGGGGCCTAGGTCAGGGATTGTCTTTGTTGCCTCCCCATGGTAAGCCACAGTGTAGCTGCTATAAGGACAAGGACAAGGACAAATGCAGTATGTCTGGCCAGGCAATGTTAAAAAAAAAAAAAAAAAAAAAAGAAAAAAGAAAGGGGTTGGAAGGAATTTGAATGCAGGTTATGCATGTTTGTGCATGAACAACACTCTTTTTATCGAGAATTTGACATTATGATTTCCATAATAGCATTTAATTCCAGATGAATATATGTAAAAAACATAACTACAGTGGTGCCCCTGTGATAAGGCCACCTCTTACTGCGAGACAAAAGTGGACACATTAGAGGGGTTGGGTTTCTTGAGGGTGACAAGAAACAGACACTTTTGCATTAAGATAGTGGCCTGATAAAAAGGGACGGCCTTTGGTGAGAGGGGCCTCACAAGAAAGGGACCACTATAGTTTGGAATGAGTTAATAAAGTGTGAAACTGTAATGCATGTCATGTCTACTGTTCAGGTTTTGCGAGGATGATCTGGCTGCCGGAGGACTTGTAGGGCCCCAGATTGAGGCAATGAGAGCAGCTGAACACAAGGAGAGTGACTCAGGTGAGCCAGTTGTCCATGTACAGTGATCCCTGCCTTCAGAGACCACCCCTAGGGCCGGGCTAAAAGTGGCCCTGTGGTTCCTCAATGGAGGTCAGGCTCTGAAACATGTTCTGAGTAGTTAACCGCTGAAGACCCTTGAATTTATTTGGGCCAATACAGCCTATGACAGAATTCTACAGAGGAGCTTGTGCAATATGGACAATAGTACTTCCATAGGTATATAGGTTGGACAGTGACAGGTTAGCTTATGGAGAGTAAAGAGTTCAGACTGCGGAATAGGGTTCCCAATGCCAGCTGGGAAGTGTAAGAGTTTGTTGTGCATAGAGCACTTGAACCATAGTGTTATGGCAATGTGAGGTCATTTTCATATTGTCATCCAAGCATTGCAGATAAAATCTTTACACAGGCACACTGCTCCTACACTATCCAGCATTGACATCAGTGTTTAACCCTTTCTCCCTTGAAATAAGACAGAATCCACAGCTTTTGTTGGTTTGGGTTTGGTGCTAGGAACCTATCCCACACCAAGCAAAGCTGGTGACCTGGGGTATGATATCGTGACAGTTCTCATCTGCAATTCTCATTCAAGTTGTTTTTCATTACTCTTGGAATTCGTCAAAAATGTTGAAGTAGATGACATTTAACCACCAGGTTTGGCTGGATTAAGGGGGAAATGGTTAATTACACAAAACAGTACACAGTGCCTTAGAAAAATTGACAGCATCGTGTTTCAGAGAATTTTCTTTAGGCTAGAAACCTTGCATAAGAAGATTCCTATGGCTTTTGAAATTAAATCTGTTCAGACCAAAGACTGTACATCATGGAGATATCACTTTGATAACATCGCTGTTGTCTAAACTAGCCTGGTTCACAGTAAAACCTGCTTTGAGAGACTGCCCCTTGGACAAGCCAAAAAGTGGTCACATAAGGCAGGTGGTGTCAATAGAGGTGCAATAACATAGGAAAGATGGCAAAAGGGACATGGTAAACATGGTCTGAAAAGGCAGTTGATCTTTCCTCACAGTGGTCTCTCCAAACAGGTTTCACTGTATCATGTAATTGGCAAAACTGATATACGTATACATTGTTTCAGACTCAGATTTTGTGCGGCTGGACAACCTGGCAGCCGAGGAGGCTGAGCCCCCGATTCTTATACCAGAATTTCTGCGGCTAACCTCCATGAATTCTTCCTCCGCATCTCATTCCTCCATAAGCTCCAACTTCAGCTTCCTCCGCCACTCTCCACGTCAACCGCCAGAGGATGATGGTACGTCTAGTTTGCGTGCATGTAGCCCTAATGGGCAAATTCATTGGCTGAATTCTAACTTTGCATGTGTCAGATGGAATTGATTTGACTTTGATGCAGGATTTTGGACACAGATAATACTGTAAAATTGCTTCATTTTTTGCCGTTTTCCAAAAAGTGTTCACATTCACAAAGTATTATAATGATTTTACCAAAAAAAAAAAAGGGGAACATCCAAGGTTGTCAGGTGCTTTATGGGAGATAGATCTCTTTGTTTTGAAATATATGCATTTATAAGCAGACATATCTTGCTTTGAGAGGAAAACAAAATTCACTGATTTAATGTAATCACAAAGAAAAAAAAAAACTATAAAAAATAAAGGCGACACTGAATTATACAGGCAAGGGAGGGTCATGGACATAACCCTGCCAGAGGTGCAGACTCATGCAGAAATTTCAGTTTATATCCTCTGATTTTTAAAATGTGGTGTGGCCACAGTGGCCAGAAATGTGGCCACAAACTTGGACCGGTCTCTTAAGTATCTTGGATAATGTATTGATAACAATGTACTATGCATGTGCCACATATGCACTGTGCCCATATAATTCAGTATCGCCAAAATAAAAATAAATTTGAAATTGAAAAAGAACATGCAGTCAGTTCAGTTTATCAAGCATTGTATAGACAGTGCTAGAACATTGGCAATGATATACATGTAATACAAAATGCCGGAGGGGGCATTGTTTATACAGCATGAATCACAAGTCGTATGTCACATGACTTGTGATTTATGTATCACTGATTAAACTCCTGCACATTGTGAAAAGCTTGTTGGGGAGTAATTCGGTAAATTGCGCTGTGGAAGTTCATGTCGAGCAGCTTCAACAAGTTATTGTTCAGAACCATTACGATTACACAGTTTAGCTTTCTGGTGCTTGAGGTTCATCTTTCTGAACTGGATATAAATGCGTTTTTACTGTCAAAAAAAAAAGAAAAAGGACAAAGAAGCTGTGGGATGTCCATCAAGATTTTGGTGCAGTGGATCAAAGTCGGAGAAATGATTAGATTATACAAAACATTGTACTTGTATATAGCATGCAAACCATGGAATGATGACTGATGCATCTGTTGACACTAATGACTAAACAACATTTTCTGCTTTCTATAACAAAGAAAATCCAATATCATAATTTTAAGAGCTACATGAGTTCTCATAAAAGCCCTCAAAGCAGTTTTTAAGTGTGTGGCACACGTGGTGACCATACATCGTCAAACTGAGGACTGCGCCATGACTCTGTATTTTGTATTCACTACTGCTTCATGACTCTGGGTATTGTGGTGATCACTGAAAATCTTGCATCTTGTTTCTTTTTGCACGCCTACCTTACATCAGCCTTATTGCTTGTAAAAAATTATTTTGAAGCGATGTTTAGTTATTTAATGTAATTTGTATCCATCTTCTTAATTTTTCTTATTTTCTGTTTCACACAGACAGTGTGAAAATGCTTTGAATCAAGCATTCTAATTTGTTGATGCAAGTAGCTGTGTGACTCAACTTTACGTGCTGTGAATGCATAGGTCACCTGTAGTGTAAAAACTCTCAAGAGTCCACAGGGATGCTTTATGTGAAACAAAAATCAGAACACAGAAAATATGCATGTCATTACAACATTCATACAAGCCGACTTGATGTGTTTCATTTTTCAGTGAATGATTTATTGTGATACACTTTGTATGGCACAATTAATATCACACACAGCTCTTGCCTTATTGTCGATATCTGTGTATATCTATGAAGTTCCAGTAACACATGTACAAAAGGGTACAATCAAGAAAACACATCTATAAATGTTTCGCTTATTTTGGATTCCCTTATTTGTGATATTATGAGACAAAAATAGCAAGTACAGAGCACAGAGTAAGGAAGCTGTAGGTTTTTTATGGGCAGACATTGCATCTTCTGAGTCCCAGTGTGGAGATTCCTTCCATTGGATGTGATTTTACTTGCAACCAGACTGAGTCCTATTTTTCTAACGTGATAGAAAAAGGCAGTTATATTTCAAAAGGCAACTTTTAATTTGGGTTCTCGGGTATATTTAGAGCTTTTCGTGCAGCAGTGTCAAACTCGGTGTTTCTCTTTCACAAACACGAGCAAGTGTCACTTGTTTCACAGAAATGAAGGAATAAGCCTTTTACCCGCTTTGTCTTGATTGCACAGACAAGGGTTCTTTGTAGATATGCATCTATGTCACAGTGACGTTCACAAATGGAGCATATTGCCTATAAGTGGCACCAGATGCAACTTCTTCCTTGGGAGCCACCTGTTTGCCAGTGCAGACATGGGGGATAAATAAGACATGCTTCCTTCTCTTTGATTGGTTGAAAATGTCATGTGACACGGGAAACAGGTACTGCTACAATGCAGAATAATGTGTCTGACAGATCCTGTTACGCAAAAATGGTGTAATAAAAATTGTTGTGAGTTCATACCTGTCAACATTCCACACCTCAAAATAGGTAGATTTTTGTAAATTTAAAAAATCCATGGGGGAGATTTGTATTTTAACAAAGAATATGATAGAAAACATCAAATTTTCATGGGGGAGATTCTGCCAAATTTTCAAAATTTTCAAAATTTTCAAAATTTTACACATAAATAAAAAAAAATGGGGGTGAAAAAGTGGGAGACTCCCACCTTATGGGGGAAACTTGACATGTATATGAGTTTTACATGAAGTACATGTTTGAAATGGTAGCTGAATAACTTAACAGAGAAATGGACTTTTGAAGTCCACATCTCTGTCAGTACTAGTCGGAGACTTAGTCAAGAACTTTCCTGAGCAACCTTTGGGTACATTGTGTTCAAAGTGCCCTGCTGAGGAACGCTGTTGATTGGGACTACATGTATTATTCTGTTCTCTGTGACTGCAAACGTGCTGCTACTTAAATGAAAGATCTTTTTACTAGGAATTTGAATCTCAAGTCATGATTACAATTCGGGGGGGGGGGGGGTACTGCTTTTGTTGTTAGTAGCACTGAAGGAGTTGAAGTTAAAAACCTCAATTTGTGCTGAACTTTCACAAAAGGGATGTGCATACAGCAGTTAGGGCATGTCAGATCCGATATACTATGCTGCTTGGTGGCAGCACCTGTTTCCTGTGTCACATGACGTTTTCAACCAATGAATGAAACAGGTTTTGTTCAAACCCTGGGTGCCTGCACTGGCAACAGGTAGATACCAGGGGAAGGTACCTATAGTGCTCCGATATACTCCATTAAACTGGACTTTCTTGATATGTAATCAAAAGCTAAAGTTATTGTCAACTTACTGGCCTCTCTTTCTATGTACCAGTTTGTTAGTTCACATTTGTTAAGGATTTGCAAATATTTCAATACCAAAAGTTGCAGCCGAGATGGCTGTGGATAAGGGTAAAAGGTTAATGTTAAACACGCATAGGTTGGCTCAGTTCTTAAATCCACTGTCTGGTTTCTGTTTACACTGCCTATGATGTGGCTTGTCTGAGCCTGCATGCTTCCAGTCACTCTAACACTGCCCTCTTTTCCTTTGTCTCTCTCCTGTTATGGTTTGGTGTGTGCCGCCACCCTCCCAGATGACGATTCAATCCCCGAGGACGTGGACGATCGCTGTGAAAGCGATATTTCGGGCATTGCAGGTGATGACACAGACCTGTCTGCTATGATGTACAACATCGGTGATCTGGCCATCACCGAGGGGAATGTGGTGAGATCCTACCGGCACTGCCCGAATCCTGGATTGAATGCAACTCTGACATTGCTGGCTTTGGTGACCTTGTTCCTGGCCATTGGGATTGGCATAGGACACTACATTGGTAGGTATCATCAGGGCGTTCTAGGTTGGCACAATGTAATTGTACATGTAGAATTAAATGTTGTCACCCACCAGGTATCTTGCAACCAATTTATGGTGTGTGTGTGTATGTGTGTATGTGTGTGAGTGTGTGCGTGCGTGCGAGCGAGCAAGTGAGAGAGAGAGAGAGACTTCATAAAGTTTGCTTTACAAAACTATACATGCAGATTCTGACAAAGGTCATTGAGAGAAAAAAAAGTTGGACACATCAGTCCAGGTATATTGGTCATTCCCTGTTATGAATTTGTATTTGTTTCTTTTAGACAGCCTCAGGGAAGAGTAGTTTTCTGCTATACTAGAGAGTCCCCCTCAATAAATAAAGCTATATACACATGTATACATATAATTTAAGTTAAAGTTCAGTATTGGTTATGTAACCTTACCTCTCAACCACCATTGCCTAGATCTCAGTGTCAGGGTCACTACGCCCGACACAATTGATTTGGGACTCGATTGTTGTGAAGACCTGGTAGTCCCAATGGCACCACCACTCGCTTCCTGTGGATGCGTGGGAGGTGACTTCCAGTGTGCATGTGCTGGTGTTCTTCCTTCCTCCCCATCTGGCATTTATGGCTTGCTCTAAGAGTTGGGATTGGGAGCTCCATTGACTTTCATCCAGAGAAGCTGTCTTAGTGTTATGCACACTACCTCTACTGCGGAATTTGTTTTCTAAGCTCTAGTCTGTTTCGAGATAAGGACGGCTTATGTTTGACCTGCAGACCCGCTGAGAATTGTGTAAGTACGGCTAGTCTCAGCTCAGAACCGTTCTTCTCCAAGATGGCGCTGGGGCGGATCGAATCGTAGATAGGGAGGACAGTGGCATACAAGCAATCGCTGCTTGACAGCATGCTGTTGGTGTCGAGCAAGAGACGACTACACCTTTTTCCTTGTTGGGTAGAGGGCACAAGATGAACTCACGGAACCATTGCATGGCAGCCTGGGACAACCATGAGCACTGCTATGGTTGTCACCAAAAGATTGGCCATTTTGTGCTAGGTTGGGAGATGACAAGTGGTTGCTCTATGAGCAGTCCAGGAGGAAGAGCCAGAGGGCTAGGTGTAAGTGCGCTGCCAAACGCCGGGCCATCAAGTCTGACTCCGCTGAGTCTTCCACCCCAGTGATGCCACTAAAGAGGCGGAAGCGAACCCATGCGGTTCACATGCAGGCTCAAGTGGTTGTTGCTTCTTCACCCAAAGCCCCTCGGGAAGGAATAGGGAGAAGAGGTGGCATAGTCACAAAGGATCCACGCTTGAGGGTCCCGAGCACTCAGCGCTACTTATGGTGACGACCGAAAGTTCCTTGGATGCTGATCCAAGACTCTCAGCAGTCTTTGAGGCAATGCCCAAGAACCAACAGCTACAAATGGATCTGATCTGGCAACTGCACCTCACTCTATGCTGGATACTTATCCCCATCCGAAGTGGCAGGCAAAGCGCCGCCTGGATCTTCTGTTCCACGTGCTCGGAACCCATGGCAGCCCCGGTAAAGCCACAATGGGTACCTATGAGTCCCTGTCTGGGCATTCGGGAACCCTAGCTGATTCCCTCAGCTCCCGCTTCCGAGACCTTGGGTCGAATGTCCAGGTGTCCCAGAGCACTGGAACTCCAGCCAATTTCCCAAGCTCCTGGATGTGGGACCTGAGTGCCAGCTCTGGTGCCTCCAACCCCTATGCTGCCTGCTGTCCCTCTGGGCGCGACCTGGACCGAGCAGCTGGCTATCCCACTGGGCCCTTCCTTCGAGCTGGATACCCTGCCTCCCTCCTTGTAGAGGCAAGCGTAACACGAGCTCTGTGATGGAGCGGAAGTTGGGGACGGAGACTTTGTCTTCATCCACCCTTGCTGGTACTACTCCCCCCCGGTCATAGTCAGTTGTTTCCAGTGTGCAGCTTGCTGCGTCTGTGCTGAGCCAGCTGTTGCTTGGTGCGCAGGCTCCCAGTTCTCGCAAGTGCAGCAGGTGCCCTCTGGTCAGCCTACCCTGGGATTGGCGGATGTCGTGGCTCCCCATCTGAGCCCACAGGAAGTCCCACTGTCTCACCCTTGTGTGGGAGGAGCAGATGTGGGCTGCAGAGCCGACAGGAATGACTTCTGTGGAACTTGTCACTCCCCCAATGCAAGGCGTTGTGACGGACACGCTTCTGTCCCAAGTGGCCGCCCCATCTGCCTCAGATGAACAGCTGTTTGATGAGGCTTTGAGGCCTCTGACTCCAGTGCCTGGTGATGAGTCTTCAGACATCAGCAGTCAGCACTGAGGAGGAGGAGCTGTTGCTTTCTGTCTGGAGGCCCAGGTTATCAGCTAACAGCGGGCGCCCACACCGAGTCGCTCTGCTCAGCAGAGCCCTGTAGCATCTGTGGTGTGGGTGCAACCCACTTCCACTCCCATGGATACTACTCTGGCACTGACTCAGGGCTTTGAGCAGGTCAAAACACTCATTAGGAGCCTAGTGGGGGGGGGGGGGAAACTGTTGCTGCTCAGCTGGAGGAGAGGAGAGGGGCGGTTGCAATGTGCTGCAAAGACTTGTCCTTGGAAAATGCGTGACACAGGTTCCTCATCCCTTTCTTGCCCTTTGTCGCTGAGGTGTATAATGATAATGGCCAGGATTCGCGGCACTGGGTTCCCGTGGAGCTGGCAACGTCTGGTTATCTCAGGCAATGGCAAGTTTCTCCCCCTGCAGGTTGCCAGGGAAAAAGGTATTCTCCCTGGAGCAGATTTACTCATCCCAGTCTCTTCCGGTGGATTTAGATTTGTAGGTGTATGGTGCAAAGGCCGTTTCGACGTCCTTGGATGCCTTCAGGAAACTAGAGGAGGATGCTAGATGCTCTGTCCTCTTAGCTTCCTACTCTGACATCATGCTGTCAGCTCTGAGGTCCCTCTTGTACCACCTCCAGTGATAGGTACAGATCTTGGAGGAGGTCTGGGAATGGTGTGGTCAGGCAGCCTTGCTCACAACTTCGTTGTTGTGGGCAATCAACCATCAGATTAGGACGGCCTGCACTCAAGAGGGGAACTCGCGTTTGCTACGCAGGGACACACATCTTTAGGATCAGAAGATGCCTGACCCAATCTACTACTGAGCGTGCAGGGGGCCCCTCTTCCCTAACATGCTGGTTGAAGGAGAGATGGCAGATATTGTTGGACGAGTGCAGGAGTTTCAGGCCTACTCTGCCGAACTGGCCAGGATGAAGTCTTTGATTGACTCTGGTTGCGTTCCTTCCTGGCCGCCGCCACTCTGAGGCATGGCACTCATACTGCACCCATTCACCAACCAGCCAGAGCCACTGCCCAGGTGTTGCAGGGGCCTAGGAAGAGAAGGAAAGGCAAGAAGGCTAGTAAAGGCAAGAAGCCGGGGAAGCCCCAGGGCTCCAGGCTCTTGCCTTCCAGACCGCACCATCTCAGGGTTGCCCTGCACCACTGCTTTAGACGTCTCAGAGTGCCCAGTGGGCGGTTGCATTACCACTGGTTGTCAAATGTCATCTGCTTCGGTGTTTTCAACTAACATCAGCAGTAATGAAAAACAATTTGACTGAGAATTGTAGGTGAGGCCTGTCGAGGTAACATGCCCCAGGTCAACAGCTTTCCTTTGGTATGGGTTGGGCACCAAGTGCTCAACCCATACCAAAGGAAAGCTGTTGACTCAGGCTTCATTCAAGGGGGAAAAGGTTAAAGAAAGTATCCGTTATCTGAAACAATTTAATCTATCACAATCAACATGAAACTTAGGCAACAGCTTTACTCAGTGTGGGCCGAGTGCTGACCCACAAACCACACTGGGGTAACTGTTGACCTGGGGCATGTTGTTCTGATAGGTCTCGTCTGCAATTTTCACCCAAATATTTTTGCACCTGTTCAAAACATGTACCCCAAAACTGTTAGAGCAAACAATATTTGACATTTAGGTGGTTGTAGGGGGTGTTGAGTGGGGAAAGATTAAATGAAAAATGGAAATTCACCCTGCAAACAGGATGGCAACTTTTGTGGTGCTGTATACATTTTCAGTAGGACTCTTTGTGTTAAGGGTGGTGCTTTATGTTGGTTAGGGTCTCATCGTGCGGCTGTTCTGAGGGTGCAGCAGGTGGACCGCATCAAGTCCCTGCAAGACGAGTACTTGATGTGTCTCCGTGACCAGCAGTATATGCAGGACAAATACGATAGTCAGCAAATAACACTCGACAGTCATAAAGTGAGTGTTTTAGCTCCAGTGTTGTGTGTAAGCTTAAGGCTTTTGTTGAAACATCATTCTTCTCTACTTTAAATCCTCAAAATTTCTGGGCATTAAATCTGTATGTCTCTGAACCTTTACACGCGTCCTCTTTTTTTCTTTTGAAAACAAACCCTACTTTTTGCCACATGGTATGTCATGGAACTTTAAAAAAGCAGCTCTCAAATGCTGCGTGGACCATCTTATGGGTTTATGAATGATTTAACTTCAGGGATCATCTTATGCATTGGAACAGTGTGCAGATTTTGTTTCAAAATATGATTGATTGATTGATTGATTGATTGATTGATTGATTGATTGATTAAACTTCAATCTATGGACAGGAACTTCAGTTTTATTTACCAGTGAAATCTGCCTTGTTGGAAACTGAAGTAAGTCGTACTGTTCCTGTTTACCACAAACAGCAGCGTTGTTTTGGGCAGCAAAATTTTATCCCATAGTCAGAAGTTGACACCACATATGTTGTATGTCTAATCTGGCCATGGAATCTTTCAGGGTACCTCAGAAAGCATGCAAATGATGAAAACTGTTGCTGCTTTGAAAGAAGAACGTGATCAACTGGCTGCTGAAAAGGCAATTTTGGAAACCAAGATGCAGTGGCTCCAAAAATCAGAGGAACAGGCTGAATTACAGGTGAGTTGATTGGTGCTTTTTTAGCACTGCTGACCAAAGGTTGCAGAGCTTATGCAACCGCTCATGTCTGTCCGTCTGTCTGTCAACTTCCGCTCGTTGGTGTGATAAACTGGAAACTGCACACTTTGCTGTCTGCCTTAATCTTCAACTTCCTTAAGCTGAGACACTTTATCTGTGGGCAAACAATTTTGTAATGGTTCAGATTGGTTTTGAACCTGTTTGTCAACAATAACTAAGGCGTTTTTACTGAAATTCATTGCTACACATTCCTTTTTACCATAAGGACTTGTCACATATTTCATTTGGTCATACAAGTTGGATAAATCAGCACTTTGGTCATGTGCACAAGGTAATAGTTCATTACACATTGGGCATATTGAATTTAGTAGCTGATACTTGTACAAGTATTCGTAAGTTTGGCATGATCTTTGCCATAGACCTATATGCTAGGTAGATTAAACAAGTAACCCTCCCTCTGGTTTCCAAGATGATTGCATGAGTTCCAGTGCAGAGGCTCTTTATGAAGGGTATGAGTGCTCTTAAAAGTTAATTCTGCCATACTTTCCAGTTGAAGGAGTCTCGGAAGGAACAGGAAGAGTCGGAAGAGAAGTGGAAGCAGGAAATTCTGCAGCATCAGCTGGACAAGATGACCCATCAGCGGAGAGCCACTGCCGTTGCCATGCAACTGCATGCTGTGAAGAAAGAACACGTTAGTAGTGTAACTGCCCAGTACATGTTTATTACCTCAAAACATATGTAAACATTAATAACATATTCAGATTCCTTGTAAGGAAAGCTTTCAAAGGCAACATATATGGTCTTGAGCTGTTGGGTTTTGCTTTGCCTGACAATGCAAAAAGTATTGGAACAAAGCCCTGACATGTGTTGGGTGGAATGAGTTAACGACTCCACAGTGTCACGTGGAATGACTTTCCTGATGATGTTTCTGACAAGGCTGCGAGGAGACAGTTCAGTGTAAAACAGTAGCCATCTGCACCTCATCTATTTGGGTTTGTAAATATATTCCCCAGCACCTTGCATTACCATCTCAAATGTGTGACAGTGATGATCTCGATTTCCTATACTATTGCTTGCAGGAAGAGATGACCCAGCAGTTGCATAAGGTTCAAGATCAGCTGAATCAACTGAAGATTGAAAATAAGGACCTGTTGGGGACCATATCACGCCAGCGGTACAGCCCTCACCCTGCAAATTCCCTGGAGTCCACCGAGGTCCAACAGAAAACTTTAAAGGACAGGCTCAACCAGCTTAAGATGGAAAACAGCGACCTGAAAGTCACTGTTGGAAAGATACGCTATGCTGAGCCCCCTCCCCAGGACGAGAAGGAGAAGAAAGCAATGGGAGCAAAAGAGTTGAAAACCAGGCTGAACCAACTGGCCTCAGAAAACCAGGACCTAAAACTAGAAGTAGGGAAACTGAAATACTCTCTTCATCCAGCCAACCAGCAGAGAACTGCCCCAGGTAAGCTCTTGTTGCTGCGCTTATTTAGCTCAGCTGACTGGTCAGTCAGCAGAGCCTGCGCTGTCACTCTTCATCCATTGTGCATCTAGTCACAATTAACATTTACGACTTCTCTGAAACCCTCAACCAGATTCCCTTCAAACTTGTTGGCAATGTACCTTAGGTGGGTCTCTACCAAATTTGTTCAAATGGTCATGCTTCAGTGCTTTTTGGATTATTTTTTAAGGATTTTTTTTTGGGGGGGGGGGTTGCAAATCTTAAAAAAAACTTCTCCAAAACGGCTCACCCAATTGCTTTGATATCACACAGGAACACTCCTAGTTCTTAATTTGTTCAGCAGGTGGCACTGCAATTTTTTCTATTTTGTAGCTCTGCTGGCTTCTCAGCCAGCAAGGCTTAATGCCATTGTTCTTGTTGCATCGTCCGATCACAATTCACATTTTTGGACTTCTGCTCCAAAACCGTCAGGCAGATTCACTTCAAACTTGGTGGCTATGTACTTTGGGTGGATCTCTTCCAAGATTGTTTAAGTGGTCACCATCCAGTGATTTTTTTTATTCTTTTTTTTGAGCAAATCTTAAATTTTTCCCCCCAGAACCACTCACTCAATCGCTTTGATATCACACAAGAACCCTCCTAGGGACTCCTAGTTTTAAAATTGTTCACCAGGTGGCACTGCAATTTTTTTCTTTTTTTTTTATGATTTTGTGTATTTTTTATATTCGGAACGTTTTTGCAGTATTTGACTTCTTCTCCAGAACCATCACTGAGATTAAGCTAAAACATGGTGATTATGTTCACTGCTATAGATTCCTGATTTTTACAGTTTTCTTCAATTTGGATACTTATCAGTAAATGCACATTTCCTATGATTACTATATGTAATTCAATGGACATTCAATGCTAATTCACATTTTCGACTTCTCTGAAACCATCTTCCAGATATACTTCAAATGTGGCAGCAATGTACTCGGGGCAAGTCTCTACCAAGTTTGTTCAAATGGTCACGCTCCAGTAATTTTGGATTTTTTATGAATGTTTTTGGTCTTATATTTGGCAAATCTGAAAAAAATCTTCTCCGAAACGATCATCCAAGTGCTTTAATATCACAGAGGAAATCTCCTAGGGACTAATAGCTCTTAGTTTGTTCACAAGATGGCTTTGAAATTTTTGTCTTATTTTTTGTGATGTTTTGTGTGGTTTCACTATTTTTGACTTTTCTCCAGAACCGTCATTCAGATTAAGCTGAAACTCTGCGGATGTGTTCTTTGTGAAAGGGTAAAACAAGTTGTGCACTAGGTGGCACTGATGTGGATTCCTGATTTTTAATGATTTTTCAATTCAGGCTCTTACCAGTAAATCCACCTTTTCTATTGATTAGGATGGAAGTCAATGGGCATTCTAATGCTCACTATCATGAATTTTCTCCACCAAGTAGCAATGTGCTTTTTAAAGTTCTCTTCAGATATTCTTTAATTTCTCATGCTCCAGTAAAATTTATATTTTTAATGAATTTTTCTTTTGGCAAATCCTTGAAATACTTCTAAATGCCATGTGCACTAAGCTAAAGCTTAACACAGGTCTATTCAGTTGCAACTTTGATTTTGTGAACAAGGTTAGGTCAGCTGAGTATGGGCTGTTCACACAGCCCTTTAGTTATGTTTTTTTTTTTGGTGTGTTTTTGCTATTTTCAATTTCTTCCCCAGAATCATCATGCAGATTAAGCTGAAACTTTGTGGATATGTTCCTTGTGAAAGGGTCAAACAAATATCGCTAGGTGGCACTGCTGTGGATTATTGATTTTTAACAATTTTTTCAATTTGGGTACTTATCGGTAAATACATCTTTCCAGTTGATTATTATGTAAGTCAATGGGCATTCTAATGCTAATTCACATTTTCGACTTCTTCTCCCAAACTGTCAACCAGATTTACTTCAAACTTGATGGCAATATACTTGGGATGGGTCTGTACTGAGTTTGTCCCAATGGGCATGGTGCAAGGATTTTTGAATTTTTAAAGAATTTTTCAGCTTCTGAACTTAAACGTATTTACAAGTTTGATCTTGTGTACTACTTATTTTATGTATATGCATTCTTTCTTTTATGTTTGGGCTTTAGGGCAGGCTAATCTTATAACCTTGACCTGTCATCACAGTGCTGAATGTTCTTGCATCAAGTCAACTTGAAGGCACCGGCACTCACCTGAGACCTTCAAATCAATGAAATTGAGGTTTTGCTACTTTTGAGATGATGAAGTACTATGCCAGAAAGTTTCACTGTAGCATGCTTACCTCTATGCAAAACTTAAAGATGAAAAAGTTTCCCTGCTTTATAGAGTCAATCAATTAATTGGCTGTTAGATGTGGTCACTAATGGTGATGTTTAGATAACCATTCATAGTCAAAGCCTCAGTGGATGTGTTTTTACAGGTGAGCGGATTATTTCACAGGTGACTAATTAGAACCACCATATTGTTTTTATGTGTATAGTTTAGCTATGACAGAGTTTAAGAGATTAGCATTTAATCATCCTTCTTAATGGCCTGAACAGATGTCATTTGTGAGTAATTAAAGTCAGCAAAGCTCCTTAGTTATCTTTGGTACTGAATATCTCAGAAACAATTTTTTACAAGCCTTGGTAATTTTGAGACAGCGCCTCACTCAAAACTGGATGGATGAATCTGTATGATCAACAGCTATGTAAAGACAACAGTATAACTTAGGTAACCGTTTTTTTGTTTCCAATTTTAAATGCCACTTTTTGAGCTCCAAAGTGGAAAAAATTATCAATATTAATTGCAAATGCTTCAAAATTCTATAACGAAAAAACCATTCCTTTTAACGGAAAACCAAAAAATGGTTACCTAAGTTTTCTACTATTGTCTCTACAAGACCGTTGATTTCAGCTTTTTATGCAAAAAGTTTTGTTGTGATCCTCTCTCAAAGTGTAAATCAGACCCCTTGAATAAAAGGCCCCTCAAATTTTACAAATTAATCTTAGAATATTTATTGTTGCATGCAAAGATTCTACTACACATATTGACCAAACGTAAATGTATACATTGATGGGCTTTTATCCAAAAACAGAGACACATGCAGTGGCAATTTTTGTACCACTCTGTTATATGTACCCTAAGTAAGAGCAGGCACCTGAATTAATCGATTAGAACATCTTGCAGAAATTTGTCTTTTGTCAACACCAATTATTCAGTATCTTTTTAACCCACTGCACGCGTTTCAAGTAACAATGGTTAAAGTGGTCTCAACGATGTATATTAATTTGACTGCTTTTGTACTGTTGAGGGATGGATTTATTCGAGCAATTGGATTACAGGTCTTGGACCAGTAAATCAAACCTTATAGAGTTACATGTTAAATTGGCTATATTTGCCAGCTTGTCTATGACATTTTAAAGTTTTGTTGACACTGTACTGTCATTTTGCTCAAAGGTTACATCAATGACACTAACATTATCAATAGAAAATGGGGTCAAAACCAATTAACTTTTTTGCTGCTCACGCATTTGTTTATGCTTACCTCAATAGTTACAGTTCCGAAGCAAACTTTAGTGAAATAACAGCCCAACAAGATTCCTGGTTGCAAGATTAAATGTTGAAGTGACAGACCTTTCCAAAACCCACAGATAATCAGGCATATTTATTCCCTTTATATGACAAGAAATGGATAAGAGTTTCTCTGCTCCCTAATTTTTTATTGCCTGTCACCTGAGGTCCTGTATTCATTGCGTGACTGAAAGTCACGATACAGCTGCACCTGCAGCGTATTTACTGGTCTAAGACCTACAGTGTAGTGAGTAGTTGTCTTGCAAGATTGGGGGGGGGGGGGGGGGAGGGGGAGAGAAGGAAGGAGGAAGCATGCAGACAGGAAGAGGAAGTATAGGTGTCACAGATGTGACAGCCCTAGAGTCAGTATAGTAGATATTGAGCATGCTTCTAGAGGGCAGCACCAGCTAGACCTAAGCACTATATGGTACAGCTCCCAGCTCTAATATAAAATTTCTAACTACTAACTTTTAAATGTTAAAGTAAGATGTGGACAATATCATTAGCACCATGCTATTTGTTTTGTTTTGCATGTTCATATATAGCACCTTCAGGCAATTGGCACCACAGGGAATATGTGTAATACATGAACGTCCACACATAGCACCTGTGGACAATATAATGTCAGCATTGTCTGATAGCACCACATGGATTGTATAGGTATATATGTATTGGGACTTCATCGTTTCTGTAGTATGTGTCTCTCCATATATAGTACATGTATATCTAACTACACTAATCACTTTATGTTTATTGTCATCCAAGCTATGACAGCCCTGGAGCCAGTATAGTAGATTATGAACATGCTTCTAGAGGGCAGCACCAGCTAGACCTAAGCACAGTGGCACAGCTTCAAGTGAACGTGCTTTTATGTTTACTTGCCACTTGCATTATGTGCTTTAATTGGTACACTATGTGATGACAACTTAAAATGAATTTTTCTTTGGAATGTTGAATTCCTTATATAATGAAAATTGTCTTTCTTATACTTGCTGCGTTCTTTCAGTATTTATTATGTTTTGATATGTAATGGTCAAAGGTGATGTTTCTCATCAAATATTGCATCTCCAAAATATCTGGCTTTATACTATTCAGTATAAAGGAGATTGACTCAAATGTTTGGTACATGTTTTCATCTGCACAATGGTCCCCAAATGCAAGTATCTCTACGGAAATCAAACTGTATTCCTGTTAGTTTATTCATTATTTTTACACATGGCTTGCAATTTTATTTCTCCGTTGCTATCCTGTATCTTGTTGCACTGCATTATTGATGAGGTACGTCCAGTGTTCACTTCTCGCCCAAAGACTCTCTTATTTCATTTCATATTTTCTCTCAGTCTGTCTGCTACTTTTGCTCCTTGAGGGGGATGTTCATGTTAACCTGGGCCCTGACAGTGGTCTTTGTGATATCAGTCTTTGCCACCTGAATATGCGCAGTTTAACTCAGGGTATACTAAATCAAATTCAGTTAGATCTTGCTCCCAAGTTTTGCCATCATAGCAATTTCGAAGACTTTCTTCAGCGACTCGACACCTGACGGCAAGTTACGTTTGCCTGGTTTCCATACAATTCTATGCAGAGATCATCCAAACAGCTAAGTTGGAGGTCTTGCTCTGTACTGCTCTCAATCATTTACTTTCTCAAGACGCTATGACTTGGAGCTTCCCAACATTGAATTACTTTGGACTGAAATCAGACTTCTTAATAATGTCTTCTGATTGTTGTGTTATTACATCATAATTGAACTGCATCATGTGGTACCATGACAGTTCACTGTACACTAAGTCAGAGCTGTATCTCTTTTTGGTACTTAAGGTAAAATCAAGAATCGATGAAAATTTTGAAGAGCCTCCCAATACCCTGGAAAGGCCCAGCCAACGGCCAAAACATGTCTGGGGGAGACTCTGCCATATAAACTGGACCAGTTGGTTTTGTTGTTTTGGTTCTACACTTCTGGTTGGTGTAGTTTACAGACCCCCGAACTCAAACATATCTTTGTCCAGGATAGCATTATGTTAGCACATGTTTTCCTTACAGGAGATTTAAATTCAGACTTTTAGTTCTTCTCCCAGTCAGCAATTAGTAGATTTTTGCATATCAAATATATTAACTCTGCATATATATGAACCTACAAAAACTTGCCTGGACCAAATTATATATAATATTCCTGATTTCATGGTTGAACAGCGAGTGATGACCCCTTTGGCCAACTGTTTTCACTCTGCTCTTTAGGTTGAAATAAAATTTCGATTTAAACCCGAACTTACATATGAAAGACACAAATGGCAATTTCAAAAGGCAGATTTTAACCATTTTAGATCAAGCTTAGGTGAAGTGAACTGGGACAATTGTTTTACATCAGGTAATATGAACTCTTATTGTATGACTTGGTCTGAAGTGTTTTTACAAACCACCAAAGGTTGTATACTGATCAAAATTGTAACTGGGCTCATGATCTTCCATGGTACAACTCATCCCTCCGACCTTTCAAGCATAAAGTCTTGTCAGCCTATAACAAATCTAAAGCCCAGACCAAGTCAAATTCTAATGCCCTTAAAAATAGCATGGCATGGGAGACATATAATCAATTACATAATAGCTATCAAGAGACATTTAAGGACACCTAAGACACCAAAACCCCTTGCACGTCCGATTTTGAGATTTTAACGGTTTTTACAAGATGAATGTCCTTTCTATTAGTTGTCAAATTTCAAGCTTTTAACTAAAGTAGAAATATGAGAAAAATGCCAAAAATCACACAGGCATGTGGGCATCCGACGTCCATGTGTCATTCTTTTGGTTTGCAGCCCCAAAACAGAACAATGCCACCCGTCAATCATACTTAACAGCCTGTCACGTGGCTGCAGGTAGCAACGGCCCATGGCAAAAGGAGAGTGGTATCAGGGCGGCAATGCAAAATACGGCGCCAAGCCGAAAGTTTTTTTGTGGGCATGGAAAAGATGCAAATATGCTAACATATCATAACCTTAGGTGTTTGCTTTATAGTTATCTTGCCCGTTTTGCGTTCTAATGAAGGGAGACTTTACATGTTCAAGAGGAGCGGGAATCGTCAGACGATGTCCCTTCAAACTTCAAACTTCAAAGGCCGTGCCGCGATTACCCCAGTGGTCCTTCACACCCAAGACAGGCGAGGAAAAAACTGGCACCTTAATGAACAATACCCACGTACATAATAATACTTTATCGAAACCCAGAGAAGAGGAAATAAAAGTACAAATAAACACATCGAAATAAGCATCAAACGTGAACAGCAGAGAAAACACACAAAATAGCGTTACAAAACTCAGGTTGGAAAGAGAAAGAGAGAAATGAAACTCATTGAGAAAATAAGTACAAAATAATGATGAGCTAACTAAGTAAAGTGTACAGACAAGTCTAACCAGCTAACTACATAAAGTATACAGATAGGAGTAAATAATATAAAATACTATCTCTAAAAACGGGTTGAAGAGGTAGGGGGCGGAAGACCAAACCCGCCATCCGTGCACTGACCACTAGCAGCCGTAGGCCGCCCCACCGAAGCAAGGCAGCACAACTTTCGTTGCCAGGCTTGAGGTCATGGGGCCCGAAGGGACGCCTCCATGACGTCACACTTTGAAACCAGACTGTGGCTGTCGCTGTTTGACAGATCGCTGAATACTGTTTTCCGTACTTCAAAGGCTCTCTTATTCATGTGATTGGCCAAGAATTGATTGACAACATCCCCAAATGTTAAGGGATGATGTTTACTGCGTTTTGTACAAATATCAGCTCAACTTGAGCAAATGGTATTGTTTCAGAGGCAAATGATCAACATCAAAGGCCTTTGAAGCTTGTTTTCTCAGAAAGAATAATAAGACGAGAACCCCAGCTTAGAATGGTTATTCCAAGAAAACGGCTGGGCGAAATTTAATCCGGTTAACGGCTTTTGATTCTGCATTGTCTGAACTGCAAAAACAATTCAGCGATTTTCTTATTTTTGCTTCGTTCTTTTTCTATGAAATAAAGAAAATGAACATCCTGAAAATCAAAAGGAAGATTGAAACGTCAAACTTTGAGGATGGATAACAGAAAAACGAAACCAAACATAAAAAATCGCAGGATCAATTTTTGTTGCCAATTTGTCAGGATTAAGATGCGAGTGTAATTATAATTTTATCAAAAATAACTAGTGACTTATATCGACATTCATGGGGTGGATGCTTTGCGGTCAACTTTCAATTGTTTATTCAACAATTAACATCACAGACACCCAAATACGGGACATATAAATTCTTTGGAGTATGATGAGTGCACACATATATGTGATATGTTATCCTGACGCAAATACATTTTGATCTAGGATTGACTAAAGTGGGATTTATTTTTGGTGTCTTACCTGTCCTTAAACAGGCAAAAATCAATTATAATTTGCATCTTTGTGAATCTCTCCAAAATAATTCAAAAGAGAAAAAAGTTTGTTAGAGGACAGTTAAACATTTCATGAAACAGAATAACCAATGATGTTTTCCTTCGATACTAAATAATGGCAAACACTTCACTGACAGTATTTCTAAAAGAGAAATTTGCAATTCTTTTTTTCAAAACCAATGTAATCTTGCTACATGAGCACATAAACCACATAGTATTAAAGGCAACTAAGTAGGTGAATATCATGAAATTACTACAATGTACTGTTGATCGTAAAACATTGGAAACTACTTATACATCATACATCCAGCCAATACTTGAATGTGCTAGTTTTGTTTGGGGCGGTTGTGCACAGGCAGATGAAACACGATTAGAGGCTGTTCAGCTGGCTGTGGCTGTAGTAGTTACTGAGTCAATGAAAACAACACCTTCAATTAAACCTTATGAAGAGACTGGCTGGAAACTAGTCAAGATGAACAAAAAAGCAAAATTGATCCAAATGTACAAAATAACCCATGAGTTAACTCTAAATTATCTCCATCATACACTAGATATTCCTGATTCTTCAAAAGGAAACTAGCAATTTTACATGCCCGACTACAAATGGGCTGCAGCCAGTTGAACAATCATCCATTTCAAATAGGTGTAAAAGACACACCAAAATGGGCTTCTGGCTACACTTTAGAAGATGTTTTCACTATTTCTTCATTTGTCCTATTTATGCAGTAACTCGCAACAAATTACATTTTATTATCATAAACATAGCTCCTTTTACAGACTTTACTTTTTGGTACCACTGATTGTGCTCTTGATGAAAACAAATTAATATTTCTTGTTCTTCAAGAGTTTATCAAAGAATCAAAAAGATTTCAATTAAATGGAACATGCAGCACATGATTTTCCTCTTCACTGGTAGCAGTTATTTGTTGTGTATATGTTCGAGCAACTCTAATGCACTTTTCCACAACCCCCCCTATGTTTTGTACCTTAGTGTGTGCACTCTTTTTAATGTTTCTTAGATTAATATGCATCATCCATATTTTGATGATGCACTTTGATCTTCAGTAGTGATGTCACATTTGTCCTGTTCTTTTCTTTCTGGGAAAAAAGATTCATATAGGACAAAGCCCTTCTTCACAATTGCATAATAAAATATGTTTAAATCAAAGAATTTTGTGTTCTTTATTAGGACAAACCTTAAAAAACTTCTCAGAAACTGCTCACCCAATCGCTCTGATATCACACAGAGACACTCCTAGGGCCCCCTAGTTCTTAATTTGTTCAGCAGGTGGCGCTGCAATTTGTTTCAATTTTTTATGATTTTTTGGTGTGTTTTCGGTATTTTTGACTACTTCCCCAGAATCATCACTCAGGCTCAGCTGAAATTTGGTGGAAATGTTCCTTGTAAAAGAGTCAAAGTTGTTAACTATCTGGGACTGCTGTATATTGCTGATTTTTTACTATTCTTTTTTTTTCGATTTGGGGTACTTACCAGTAAATGCAACTTTCCTATTTAAGTCAATGGGCATTCTAATGCCAATTCACATTTTTCATCACCGAAACTGTTTGCCAGATTCAATTCAAACTTGGTGGCAGTGCACCTCAGTCGTGTCTTTACCATATCTGTTCAATTTGTCATGTTGCAGTGATTTTATGTGATTTTTTTTGTTAGGCAAATCTTAGAAATACTTCTAAATGTTATATGCACTCAGCTAAAGCTCAACATAGGTACATTCAGTGACAACTTTGATTTTATGAACAAGCTTAGGTCAGCTGAGCACAGGCTGTTCACACAGCCCTCTAGTTTGAAAATAGATTTAATGTTTTTATATATATATATATATATATATATATATATATATATATATATATATATATATATATATATATATATATTGTATGTGTTAGCCGTTTACATTTGCCAAGCAAATTCAGGATCTTAGCCAAGCATGCTTTGTGAGGTTGTTCCTTATGCAGGTAATAGGTCACTAAATATGACTTTCTGTCACTGGGTTAGTACAGGAGTGTGCAGGGGTCAAAAGTAAACTACGGGCAGACCTGTTCTGTGTGAGAGCTTTGTGTGAATAGCAACTTGGCTAATTGAAATGTCTAAGGCTAGCATTACTGGAAAAGCCCTGGATCATTGAGTCTGTAGATTCTAGGATTCGTGCAGTATGTCGATGTTTTGGCTTCCACTTGCACAGGTGCTGATAAAAGGTTTGTTAAGAATTGAACCTTGCTAAAATTATCCATGCAGTCAAGAAATACTTCAACAACTTGTTGTCTAGTTTAAAGATTAAGTCGATCTTACTCTGCTTCCAGATGGCACTGAAGAGCCAGGACAGCTGGAGATCGAAAGTGATGAAGAGGGTAAACCTTCCAGTCTTGCAGTGAACCAAGGGTCTGGAGAGATGGATGCTGATGGGAAGAAAATCTCATTGCCCGAGACTCCTCAAGGCCAGAAAATGAATGTGGACACAGAGCCTGATAGCGTGGCAGCACGTCACCAAATAAATGCAACCCCTGAGCTTCAGATATTAGAGACTGGTGAGAAAACAAAGGAAGAGAAGCCAGCGCAGGGTGAAGAGGAACATAAACCTATATCAGTTTTTCTGGGCATGATGAAAGAGGCGAGAAAAACTGAGACTGAAGGAAAAGAAACCAAGCATACAGTTATAAGTGATCAGAAGCCAGAACCTGTGGTTGTGGAGAAGGACCTCAAACTTGTGGTCATAATACCAAAAGAAGGCAGTGGGGAGCCTGAAGCTGAAACTGAAGGTGCTTCCAAAAACACCATGGAAACATCAAAGGAGACTGAAGCAACTGCTGATGGGTCTGACTCCAGGGAGGATACTCCAGCAGACAACACTAAAATAATGGGAGGGATAAGTGCAGAAAAAGAGCTCCAGGAGACGACACCAGCACCACTCCCTCCTGCGTCTCACCCAGTTCATCCTGAAGTCCAACAGTTGAAGCAGGAGTTGATGGAGGTGAAGAAACAGCTCAGTGCAGAGCGAGCTCGTTCCGAAATGTGGCAAACGCTGTATATTTCAGAGAGAGCCAAGAAGGAGAAACGTTCTGATGGTTTTGACCCAAATTTCTTCACTTGTATCAGTTTTCTGATGCCTAAGATTAATATCACAGGTTTCTTTGACAGCTTGGATAACATTTTTGTCAGGGACACTGCTGGTTATTTCCAGAAACAGTGGGCCTTTTTGAAGAACATCACAGGTGATCAAAAGCTGTCAGACTCCCTAAAGAAAAAGTGGGATGAATTCCAGAAATACACCAAATGTGAAAAGTGCAAGGACTACAAAGGAAAAGGCAAGAAAATTTTTGATGATATTCAAAAGATCATTGCTTCCAAGTGGGATTCATTCCAGAAGTATACCAAGTCAGGTGATTTTAAAGAACGGTACAACAATGCAAAATCAAACTTTGAGCAGTTCACCACAAGTGTTGAAAATTTTGGAGCGTCAGTGCCATTTAAAGAATATGTTGATAAAACCAAAGATACAGTGTCAAAACTGAGCAAGAAGCTCTTGAATACCTGGGAACAATTGAAAGATGTCTCCAATGATTTCCTCTCAAAACACAAATCTACTGTGGATAGTGTGAAGGCGTCTGTTGAAAAAATTAAGAAGATGGGAGAACGAATGCAATCCAAATGGTCTGACATGAGAAATAAAATGGAGAAAAAGAGAAAAGCAAAGCAGTGGGAGCAGGAGACAATGAAAGGAGGAGAAAAACACCAGCCGAATGGAAAGACCAAACGAAGACCTTATCATAAAGATCAGGATGACCCACACGGGAGTCACCAGCATCACCACCACTGGCACCGAGAACGACACAATAACAAGGACCATCAGAGGTACGACTCACCATATCATAAGCACCAGGACACACAATATGAGGGAAAACCACACAAGGGGTCAAAGTCGAGCTCAGAGGAAAAACATGAGCATTGGAATCAGCATGGGTTTGGTCCCGATGACTTTGTACATGATGGGTTCTTTGAAGGAAACAACCGAAAGTGGCGGAAACACCAAAACCAATTCCGCATACTTCACGGACGGATTCAAAGACTAAATGAAGATGCTTTACTTTCAATGGATGACGATGATGTTGAGGATCTCTATGATGACCTGGAAGACTTCCAGGAAGATCTCGAAGATGAATCCCGCATTCCAGAGAAGCTGAAGACATGGCTGACGTGTCAAATGAGATGGTGGAAGTCTCGGTTTCATAGAAAACACAGGGACCAGGATCTGATCAAGGGTTGTGGCAACCAAATGATGCAATGGCAACTGCGTGTTCTGTGCAAGCCCCACTGCCCCGGCAAGAAATGCAGAAACACAGTATATGAAATCTGCAGACTTTCAGAAACTTTAATAACTCAGGGGCATTGTAGTGGTAGCAATGAAGGACCTGAGTGCCATAAAGACATGCAACAGGGCTTTCAAAAAAAGACACATGGTGCTTATAATCCACAGAAACCTGCAGAAACTGTTCAGAGCCAAACTGCTAGCCATCCTTCTGACCAGTCAGATCCACTGCTACAAAATTCAAACGATACGATCTGGGATATCGTGGATGAAGATAAACCCAGCTGGTACTTCCGCCGTATGCAGGAGAGAGAGGACCATCTGGTCGACCCTCAGTGGTATTTCAGACGCATGGAAAAGAGGGACGATCTACATCATGACTCCAGTTGGTACATCAAGATGATGCAAGAGAGACGCAAGGAGCTTTCACAAGATGGTGAAGATGACAACGATGATGATGATGATGATGATGACGAGGAAAGGGAAAGTAGATCTACATGGGCAAGGGAGTATAACAATAAACCAGACCACATTTATGAAGAGCATAAAGCGGACTGGCTGTTCAATCGTGCGCTGGATCGTGACTTCGAGAGAACAAAGCCATGGTACTTCAAACGTGCCGGTGAACGAGACAGAAAGCATCAGGAAATGTATGGCAGAGCATCAGACAAAGAGGTTTGGACAAACTGAGATAAAACGATTTCTTCTTGTGCCTGGACTTCTGGTCTTTGACTGTCTTGCCCAAGTCCCACACAACAGTATCATCTACACTTTAAGTGGCAAGCCTTGTTTGTCACCATATCTTTCAGCAGAAAAGCCTATGGCTATATATAGTGTAACTGTCATATAAATAGATATATATTTTAATTACTAGATAATAAGGGTGATGTGCATTGTCATAACTTTTTGCATCTGTCTTTTGAAAATTGTTACCAAATTTTCTGTTAATTTGTGTATTCATAACATTTTTAAAAGATAATATATATATATATATATACATGTGGTATACATATATGCTTTTGTTAATAATCAGTCCCGTCTTGATGATGGTCTGGTCAAAGCTTGTGCTCTGTTTGAGGTTACATATTTGGCTAGTCGATGAGCTCATAATGGAAATAGAGGTCACTGTGTTGACTTCTGTGATCGTGTTCACCCTATTAGTATGTTACCCATGCAGAATGATCACAAGGATGACATCAATCCAGTTTGCCAGCTAAACAGACCACTCGCCATGTTTTCTCCACTCCGCATGGTCTGCCCTGCGGCTACATGGTCACTGTTTTAGTGCTGAAATAGTAACTTGTGTTTCTAATTGGTCTACTTTGGTTACCATGGTAGCATGATCAGGATGACTGTGTGCTTAACACATATAAAATCGTGACAGACCAAGTATAGTAGAGGTAATACAGAGCTTGGTCTGCTTTGGAGGCAACAATCCAGTCTATATGCAAAAAAAAATTCAGCGCATGATGTGGGGAATATATGGGAAGGCCTGGTATGTCTAAATTTGATATTGTAAACTGAGGAGAAAAGTTGGGTCTAAAGGGATAGGGGAACTGCTTGAAGACCCTGTGACACCCTCTCTTCTCCATGAAGCAACCATGTGCCTGCCCTAAATGTGGCTGCCTGATTTTCTGGTACTGCATGGGTCGTGTAGGGTGGTTTTAGTGGTTTGACTGTGCTCTTGTTTCATTTGTGTCTGATACAAGTATGTAGCTGTATATATATATTCTTGTAAAATATTTATTTGGTGGCTACAATTGTTCACTCAGTGCACATTTTTTTTTTACTTCTCCACAAAAAGGGACAAATCACCAGACACAAGAAGTATGTTTCAGTGGTAAACACATGGTACATTTGAACACTTTATTACACACAAAGAGGGAAATGGATGTTTAGCGAACAATATTATGTGTTTGGGTACAATGTATTTTGCCTCTGCAAAACTGGAAAACTGTGCACTGTATTAAATTGGAGGCCTACTGTTTTTCTGTAGGTTTTATTACTGGTGTCAGTTTAGCCTCTTCAAAATTGAATTAACAGCGAATTGCAAATGAATATGGCTGAGGTGAAACATACGTGATGACCTTATAGTTTGAAATTGTCTTCGAAAAAGATGACCACACTGTATTATGACACAAGATAACAGAGAACACACAGTAAATATTCCACAAGGCTTTCCAGTCATGTAATTACAATGAAAATTTGTTGAGTTTGCTAAGGAAGTGAGCAGAATCTGCCATTGACTTAAAGTGCCAGGTTCATAACCAAGTCCAGATGTATACATCCAACTAATAATTTTACGCCTCTACTTCACTATTTTACATCTTTTTTAAGAATTCTTTTTAAAAAATGATCATTTGCTTTCCATAAATTTTCACACGAATCATTTTAGAAAACTTCAAAATTTGTCAGATCTGTTCAAATCAAGTCAAACCAAAATACTGCCTGTTAAAACATCAATGATCTGAACTTTAAGTTATACAATGCATGCTATGATATCATGTTGCATTTTCAGCAGAGAGAGAAGAGATTGTATATTTTACGTTGGTTATTGTAATTAGATCCATCTGTATAGATCTGTATGTTGACAAATTGCACACACTTGGAATTTTTGCATATAGCATTGTTTCAGTAGGCAGATTTGGTGTTGACGGTTGTAGGTCTTAGTAGATGTTTGTGTACACTGTAAGGTTCAGCTTTCCATGCACTCAATTCTCAGGACTCCTGGTAATGAAAGATGACCTTTGTATTGGGTGGAATCTAGTTACCAGATGGTGTTCTGGGCAACCGTGAAGGTGAATTGTATGCCTTACATTTGCCATATTGGACTACCATGTCCTATGTTTGCCATCACTTTTGAACTTCCATTTAAAGACTACCGTATTATACCTATTTAGCACCCAGAGCACACTGGGGAATTTTTCGTAAAGTGACACTGAAGTGTAGACCTATGCTTTGAATAAAATAGCATTTCAGACACTAAATGGTAAAAATTATGATATTTACCTCATTTCTGCATTTCCTGACTTGGGAAAATGGGAGGGGTTTTCAAAGGAGCTGGGCCCCTAAAAAGAGATAATACGGTAATGCATTTTAGTACTAACTGAATCACCATTCTATTAGAAGTGATAATGGTGGTGACTGTAAAACACAATGGGACATCTATCAATCACTGCAGTATACATTCAGAAAAAGATAAAAGTGAAGGTCTCAGCTGATGGAGTGGAAGTTCTGCTTCATACTTAAGGATTAAGAGACGTTTGGGGAGTAGGACCATGCAACATCTTGGGCCCACAAGCAGTGAACAACTATGTACTCTAGAATAAATTGTATGTCCAGGGATGCAAGGATTTTTAAGTCTGCAGAGGTGTTGAAACGAAGTGTGCTGTGTGTGACAGTCTGTGGCACATTATAGATCTATGGATGCACTTTTCTTCAGGTGATTTGGAATTTCATGTATTTACCTTTTTAACGTATAACCAGCATCAGCATATCAACTTGTAATATTAATGGATTCTTGAAAAGTATGCACAGGGTATTACAACAGTAACTTCAGTAGACTCTTTAAGGAACCCAGAGGGCAGCACTTGAGGGTGATCATTTGCATAGTTTTACTTATTTGCATAACAACCAATCCCTTCGAAGCTTTGGATTGGCAAACAGCCAAATTTATGCAAATGAACACCGTGAACTGCTGCCATCTGGGGTCCTAAACTCCTCCATTGCCTCACCTGTGACTTGCACCACTGAGAACCCAAAAGTGAAATGAATATCATTACTTGGGAGCAAGGAAATTTGAAAATGTTGAAGTGCAAGTTATACACCTCTTTGAGAAAGTCTTATTTTGTATAATGGCTACTTGGAGGGAACACCGTGGTTGCTAGGCAACCAGGGCTGTTCGTTACATTTGGCAAGACCACCCCTTCATGGAATAGCCACAGGACTTGAAACATTTGCAAAAATATCACCACATTACTCCCATTGAAGGCTTCAACTTGCAGAGTCACTTTTTAACTTTCCAAGATCCAGATAAATATGAAGCAGTGCTAAGGCTCAGCTGCTTGACCTTTGTTGAACCACATCTCTTAATCCAGAATATATCTTGGTCTCTGCTGTTGGGTTTTTCTTCTGGCAGACCCACAGAGTAAATGATCCCGGTCCAGGTTTGTGTTAGGCAGACAGAGTGTCAATGCATTACTTATGACTGAGCATGCCTGGCATACAAATACTTTGTACTCTAATCAGTAAACTAAGACAGCTGTGAAAGGTCAATGTGATCTTTTTGAAAATTTTACCTAAGATATCAGTGGTATATTGGACCATGACTGTGCTAATAAAATTGAAAGTAAATGTTACTGATTTGTGTTCATATATTATTTATTTTTGTATGCACTGTTTAGACTTGCCTACTGTTGTTGTATGCGTCCGCCTTTCTCCCATTAGACTTCCTTGAGAATTTACTGAGTTTGTCAGACAGAATCAAATCGTCACAATTGTCATAAAAATCCAAATTATTACCAGAATAATGATTCCACCATAAAGCAACTCGTGCAAATACCTGTCACTCCAGTGCTGCCAGGCCTGGTCCAAATTTGATTGTTCCATAAAAAGTTGATGGTTCCAGGCAGCAAGTCTCTAATTGACACTTTGGGTGCACTTGACCCAAAGTGTGTTGAAAGCTCTGGCTCCGTCTGGAAGTTAGTACTTTAGGAGTTGAGTAACTTTGTTATAATAGGTGGCCTGTACAATTCTCTGTCAAATTGTCTTTCATTACTATTGGAATGAGTGAAAATTGTTGAAGAAGGCAATGTGACCCAGCCAATTTTGGCCATTTTAAGGAGAGTAAAGGTGAAAAAAAAAGTTCATGGGCCTAATGCTCTGTTGGCACCGTGGCAATATTGGACCTGTTCATTTAAAAGTTGCAAGTCCTGAAGTGGCTTCGTACCATAAAGCTTATGTAAATTTAGTGTACAAACTGTCCACCAGATGGCACTTTGCTCCACATGTAATCATAGCTTATTTGTGCAATTCCTGTGATGGATATTGTTGCATGTGCCAAGACAACAATGAGCGAGTCCTTGACTTTGTCCTCAGTGACCTTGGGACAGAAGATCAAGGTCATTCAGTTTATGTCATACAAGAGGCCCATAGGCCTGGTCCTGTGCTGATATTGCCATTGATGTCCAAGCTACACCCTGCCATTACAAAATCACCTCTTTCAACTTTACAGGCACAGTGGCCTCACAAAAATAGGTCAAGGTCACTGATATTGTATCGAATCCTAGCTTTGGACATTGTCTATATACATTATCCTGCACATTTGGCAAGTCTAATCCATGTACTTTTCAAGATCTGGAATTTTGTATCTTGAAGGAGCTAGAATGTTTGCAAGATTTTCATATTTTGACCCCTATATAGCATAATATTGTAGGTGGCATCACCAATATTGAAAAGAACCTAGATTTTTATACACCCTATAAGTCCTGAAAGTTATATTGGGCTCACTTCAAAACTGTGGACGGTGTTGCGGTCGCAAGATTTTCACATTTTGACTTGTATATTACATAATACTATAGGTAGCGCCAACAACATTGATGTCCACAAAGATTTTTTATACTCTTTATAACTCCTAAACCTTGTATGGGCTTATCTAAAAAATTGTGGGGTGCAGAGCATTCACAAGATGACCCCTATATTCAAACTGGCCCATTTGACCTTGACCTTCAACTCGGATAAAAAAATTGCTATGTTCAAAATATGCGCCCCACATCCAGCTTTCCATATGTAGTCTGTTTGTTCAAATCGGGTCAAAACCTTTCGAGTTATTTATTTACAAAAAACAATTGACTTGGACAAAGGCCAAACTCCATAATTACTGGGTCACAGTGCATGACCCAAAAAGTAGGTCACCAAGCATAGTTTTATGCATTATGTAATCGCGTGCAATTTGGATCTGGAGGTTCAATTCTATTTGTCCAAGCTACATCCTGCCATTACCAAATCACCTTTTAAATTTTACCGTCATGGTGACCCTAACAAAAATAACCCAAGGTCACTGATATTATATGACATTCTACCTTTAACCATGTACCATATATCCTATAAATTTGGCAAGTCTAATCCAATTACTCTTCCAAATATGGAATTTTACATCTTAAAACACATTTTGGCTTATAATTTCGGTCCAATTACAGGTGGTGCCACTAGTATCACCAGCAACTTCAACGCGACCTCCCCACAATCCCACCAAATTTGGTGATGATCTGGCAAAAATTAAGGATGCTAGAATGCTCACAAGATTTTCACATTTTGACCCCTACATTACATAATGTAGGTGGCACCACCAATATAGAAAGGGGCCTAGACTCTCATATACCCTGCGAGTCCTGAAAATTATATTGGGCAAACTTGAAAACTGTGGATGGTATCACACAAACGAACACAAGTTTACGGAGGGATGGATGGACAGACATGAGTGGTTGCATAAGTGTCGCGACCTGTGGTCAGCAGAGCTAAAAATGAGGCCTTCAAATTGACAAGCTCTGTTGAGGGAAATTTGATAGCTTGTTTAGAGATAGTTTCCGCTTCCACAAAATTAATGACATTTTTTCTTGTAGATGTCCTACCTGTCAAGGACTGAGATCATCACCTGTAAATAGATTCAGTTCCTCCTGTTTGGTCTGAGTATTTGGTATTCAAGACCCCATTTTCATATAATCTCATGATCCAGTCTGTGTGCCAAAGATTCAGAATATATATTTACCATAGTTCTGCTTGTTTCAAGTTGGTCTGGTTTACTGAGCAGGGATGAGCCTGGCCCAGCAAAAATCCCAGTCCCCCGCCCCCTCAAAAATAGAGTGGTCTGACAAGGCAGGGACCACTGTATGGATGACCACATTGTGGTCTTTCAAGGCAGGTGAAGTAAAAACAAAGATAAAAGCACTTGGCAGAGTATCCTGAAAAGGTCTCCTTTTCAAGATGGAGGTGGGGGGAGAGTACTCTCAAAACCTGTGACCACTGTACACTTAAATTTTGAAATGCTGCATAGCAGCTGGGGTCAGTTTCCAAAAAATATCCCCCGTCTATTCTATGTGTGAACAATTTTTGGACAGGCGAGAACTGCAGGGATCTGGTCTAGTGGCTACCATCAACTAAGGGGCCACTGTCAAAAAAGTATGAATGGGCTATGGAAGTTGTACCATCATCAGCCAACAATATTTTAAGAGTTTTGATGGACTTTTGCTAAGCATACATATTCATGCTATTTCAATCCGCTTAATATGTAGACTTGTGAATACTGTGTTGACTTTATTCTCCTTATAGTTATGGCTAAAGATCTGTCTCCATGATTGAGGAAATTTTCCAAGTGCCAGCCATGGATTATCATACTTTTTGAGTGATAAAGGGGGGCTTAAAATAGCCAATTCTGTCTGCAAAATGTTAGCTAACTTTACTAAATTATAACTATGCCTGGGGAGATGGGGAAACCAGCTCAGAGTAGTTGCTGAAAGGTGAACTTGTAACCCTTGTTTTTCTTCCCATGGAATATTCACATTTAATTAAATGCAACCATCCCCATGAGGATATGATGCACATTTAATCCTGCCATTTCTCTAGATCAGTTTGGTATTTTAGAGAGGAATGACTCAGACCTGCAGCATATTGAAGTGCAGTGTGTAACAACCACCTATGTAAGGTATTGCCACCACCATCATTTCTCAGTCTGCATGACAACCTGAGGCAAAGTGTGATGATGGATGGTACAGCTAGAATTTGCTGCCAATTCGCCACAGATTGTCACAAATTTCACCCCCAGAAATAAGCGGCGCATTGGCTTCATACTCTGCCGACCACCATCACCAAAAAAAAAAATTGAAAAAAAATCATTTCCGGAAATGTATTCCCTCCAATACCTTGAAAAATTTATCAAGGTCATCCATATCATGCAAAATGAAACTACCACGATACATATTTGTGGTACATTTGGCATCATTAGCCTTATTTTTTGATCAAGATACTGAATTATATATCCTTTTAAGTGCTTAACAACCTAGAAAGAAAAATATGTCAATGTCACACAATCATTGAGTCAAGGTGACCCTGAAAGTAGGCCACCAAGTAGAGTTTTATTACCCTCACATAAAGTGCCGGAGAATATTGTTGTTTCCTGCATTGTCTGTCCATCCGTCTAGTCGACGTCATCGCGACATCTAAAAAATATTCACCGTAGCTGGACTAAATTTTTGTGACAGAAGGACCTGATGAGGGACCATGTTCCTATGTAAAACCAGCTTCCTCTAACTATTTTTAAACTTTTTAATAAACTTTTAATGTATTTATTTGAAGGCTATCAGAGTGGTGTCAAACCTGACGATTTTACCGCTATATATAAAAAAATATTGACCACAGCTTTCCCAAATTTTTGTCAGAGATGCATCTGATGATGGACCAGGTTCCTATTTAAAACCAACTTCCGGTTTATATTCATAAACTTTTTATGAACTTGAAACTATTTATCTTCAAGGCCATCTGAGTGGTGCACAAGGGGAACACATTACCATATTTCAACAAGGATCCAATGCAGCTTCACCAAATTTTTTTCAGACATGCATATTATAATGGACCACATTCCTATTGAAAACCAGCTTATTATTTTTAAACTTCTGAAGTATTTATTTGATAGTTGTTGCAGTGACGCACAGTACAGTGGTCTCTGTCACCAGAGCTTGCCCAAAGATCTCATCCAAAAGTGCACTTTCATTTCACAGACAACAATATGGAAATCGTATGTCAAGTATTCTACTGTAGAGTCTTAAAAAAAATGCAGAAATGAGGAAAAAAGATTGTGGGCGCCGAGGGTAATCTGTTCTCTGAACGTTATTTTTATAGAATACTCTTAAGTATTACCTCATGCACTTTGAATTTGAACTTACTGGAACTTTTAGCAAGTAAAATTAATGAAGTTTTCAAATGAAAGATTCTTTTTCTGAATGCATTTCCATATACATACTTACAGATATGAACTACTGAAAAATATTCAAAACTTTTCAAACAGATATAATCTGACCTTTAGAGCCACTTCCTCTACTAAAGGGAACATTAAGAATGGGGCAATTTATGAAAAATTGACAGTCACATATATAGGGCCTGTATTTTTCCGTTTCAAAAAACTAGAAATTCCGTTTCACCAGCCAGAAATTTCCAAATTCCACTTCAGTAGTTCTCTTTGTATGTAAAACACATTTAAGGCAAAACAGCAAATTCCTTTTCAGACGTGACAAAAATTCATTATTCCGTTCAGTTTCCGTTTAAAAACAGAAAAATACAGGCCCTACATATAGAGTTGAGCAGTGAGTGCTTAGTGCTTGTGCACTTGCATCTTGTTTTGTGTCCATTTGTTTTACTCATGCATATATACTTGGGTGATCATTCTCTCAGTTTCAAAACTATGAGAACTCTGTCAGCAGAAAAAAAATGCTCATGTGCAAACTGTTAACTAACTTAAATTGTCAGGATTATCAGCTGTGCTCATGCATGGCTCTTAGATGTTATTTGCGGGTACAATAGTGTATTTCCAAAGTTAGTTCTCATTCAGAATACCAAGGGAAGTAGATGATCATTTGATTTGATTATTGCCTGCAAGTGACATACAGTACACAAGATTGAGTTGACAAATATTCTGACCCTTTTGATATCTGGTCATCAATATCACGGCATCGCCAATGTTATGAGGCAAGTAACAAATCATAATGTTCAGCGACCCCTGTAAACAAAGCACGTTTTACAACACACTTAAGTTTCTGCTTAAATATATATCGATTAATGAGTGAAGAGTATGGGACATACATGTATAGTCTTTCACACTAGTACAACATAGACATAAAAGTCTAAGACAGAAGTTTGGCATAAATTTTCTGCAATGAGCTTGTTTAACTTACCCAGCCCAAAGTCTTAACTGGAAGGTGTAAACTAATGAATTGTACACACCTGCAGTTGACCTCCTTTCCTTCTCCACATTCAAATATGCTAAAATTCTTGTTATTTCACCTTAAGGGGCTGTCTCAGGGTGGTTATCCTTGATAGATGTTTATTTCTCCTACATCTAAGGCTTATCCTAAATGGGTTATCCTGCAGGGGTATGAAGGATAAGGTTTCAATTGTAATCTTTCATTTGATTTGTCACTCATTGGTTTCAAGTAGTAGACAAACCAATGAGAGGCCATGGTGCATTTAATCAAATACCGAGTCCTCCCACTTTTAAAATGGCATTGTTTTCAAAATTATTACTCTAATAGAACTTTGATTTGGTGCATATTTGCCCTTTTTACACAAAGGAGAAAGATAATCCAGTATGGGTGGCCCATTAGTGAAAACATTGGGATCACTCCTTGGATAATAAATGTTTCTGCTCGGCACAGCCTCACAAAAACAGCAAAATCCAGGAGCACGTGATTCCAAAGTTATCCTCAATGGGCGATCCATACCGGATTCTCTATGTATACAATCAAGCAAATACACTTGTTGAGTGTGACGTGAATTGAAATTCTCAACAAATTAGGAAATGAAATCTGCTTTTAATGAACAACGTGGCACGTGTGCATTTACCTGAAGTGTTATTTCAACAGAGATTGTGGTCAATCCAGCCAGTACTTTTGCAAAAGTTAACAATTACAAGAGCACACATAAATAGATTTTAAAAATAGAGGACTATGACATTCCTGTGCTCAGTTGAACATTGATTGACAGACTGAAGTGGTCCTGATACATGTACCTCTGGAATCATGTCAAGTCATCTTTGTTCATGTTGTTTAAGACCATCATCACTGTTTACAATATGTCTTCACTCATACAGTTCAGGAGTCCTGAGCTCATTTCTTACATGAATAAAGTTATAGGCCAAGATATATGCCGATTATGTCAGTATGACCTTTCAAGGTCACTCAAACTCTAAACTAACAACATCAAAACAAACCCCATAGGTACTTTCCTTAAAGAACTGAAAAGTATTTATTGATAACCATTTGCATAGGATCCACCATTACAAATCGGGGGCACTTTGACATAAACAAATTTATGTATGTCAGTTTGATCTTTCAAGGTCACTCAAAAAAGTTACAACAGCAAAACAGAACTCCTCAAGGTACTTTCCTATAAGTGTCTACCAGTAACCATGGGCCCAGGATTTTCCTCTAACATGATATAAGACATGTCAGATTTGTTGATGTAAAAATTGTAACAATGCTACCATGCACACATACACCCTGAAAATACAAAAAAGAATCCCACCACTACATGGTGAGACAATTAAGTCTTAAGGGTGACCAGACATGTCCCTATGCAAGTCCGAAGCAATTTGCCTAGCTACCTATACATGTACATGTTATATGGAAGACAGTTTTGAACAAGTGCAAAATGTGAGATAATTTTAATTTGCACTATAAAACACTAGGCAAGTATCTATGGCAAATGTGTTGGTTTCAAACACTGTTGTTGCTCTTTTATCTGAGGCTAAATCTTAGCGGTTTCATCCTCTCGATGGGACTTACCAGAGACTGACTTGTAACAGATGCCGTCCTTGCTATTTAAATAGCAGGATAAAACAGAGTTTAACATTGTGACATGTACAGGGCTGATGCTCACTTGCTTGCACATTAAGCTGGCAAAACTGCCAGATGGACACATGGGGTGGGGGTGGGAGGCGGGGAGCATTGGTATGTGTTCCAGTATCTGCACTCTGCGCCAATTTTGTTTTAGCGCTGCTAGGCCTGAGGTCCATGATTCAATACATATACAAGAATTGACATTTTCACTCAGGAGGCACAAAATATATTTTCTTCCATAAATGCATTTATAACCAAATTTACAGATATTCAGGAACACACTTCAGTGTATGTTCTTTCTTCGTATTGATAATTAATTGGAAAATGTATTTTGTTGTCTGACATATATGATTGAACAGTTCTGAGAATACATTAGCAATCTAAATTTTTCTCTGTTCAGTTAGACTGTTAAATACTTAAGTATATATTTTTTTCATAGATTTGTAAAATAAAAGCAGATCATTATAAAATGGTACTCATCTTCCAAGCACTGCCTGTTACACAACTGGTAAATTCTATTATTTATGTTTTATCTTTCATGCCTTCCAACTTCAATCTTCAGTCTGTGATCTGATACTCAGAGTTTTTTAATGCAGCAGTATACTTTCCAACAGATATGCATGACAAGTATTTTTCAGGCTCTGATAATGCTTTAATTTCCACTGGTGATATGTATGTAATTTGTTTCTTTCCTGTAGATTATTATGTTAATCATGAAATTTACTGTCTTTCACTCTTACAATGAAACTGAATGAAACACAGTTTTAGAACCAACTTCCTGACTTGATCATACCACACTGAACCCATAAATATCTGACAAGTTCCTTGCACAATTAGTCCATAAGGCTAGTCCCTTTTTAACCCTTTCCCCCTTGAATTAAGACTGAGTCAACAGCTTTCCTCGGCATGGGTTAGGCACTAACCCACGCAGAGGAAAGCTGTTGACCTGGGTCATGTTGTCTTGACAAGTCTCATCTTCAATTCACAGTCAAACTGTTTTTCATTGAAAAATTGAAATCAGTTGAAAACGCTGAAGCAGACGACATTTGACCACCAACCGGGTTTGGCCTGTTTAAGGAGGAAAGGGTTAATTGAATGGTTACATCATCAGATAGCATATTTTAGGCAACCAAATAAAGAGGCATTTTGAGTACTTCCAACCGGTATTTAATATAACTTTTATAAAATGCACACAGTGTTGTCTTTGACATTCACCAAGAGCCACTAAATTGCCTGAATGCAAAGACACACCCAAAACATTTTTCCAAAAGTAAAAATGGTACAGTTTCAGTATCTTTTGAAATCTACAGGCTTCACACTTTTGCTCATTTTAATATTGAGACTATCATCTTGTCAAAAATTTCCAAAGTTACACCATTACAAAAACCACCACATTTCCCTGATACCTGTTTAACAGGAAGAACTGCTTTCTCAGCTTCAGAAGCTAAAATGTACTGTGCTGGTGTCCAGCTTAGGTCAGAAGAAAATAAGATGCCAAGTACCATCATAATACTGCTGTTCTTTTGTTTTAGAACTCCCCGCATTTCTAAAAACCACAACCTCTGTATCCTAATTAAATTTCTGACCCAATTTATCTGATCAATACTAATTTAAGTGTATCAATAAGTTTATTGTAAGTGTCCCACAACTGGTGTCTGTATATTCAGGGACATTGTCTGCATATAACAGTAAACGGATATTTAAAAATTTCCAAGTACCTGAACATTCATGACATTTTCTGCATATAGCTGTAAACAGACATTTGAGACATCTGGAACTTTCCACTTCTTCTATAAACTCCCTTAAATAGATTAATAAACAGAAAAGTGCTCAACATACAACCTTGGCATGTTCTAACCAAGCAAGTGAAAAAATCATTTAATCCTTCAGGTGGGTGCATACAAGGTGATAGTTACACATTGATTTTAAAATTGTGAGTATTTTATCATGCACTCCTTCATTTATAAAGCTACACCAAAGTAAAGAATCAGAAAGTGAATCAAATGCCTGAAAAAGAGGAACACAACACCGAAAATATCAACGCTTTGGTCCACTGCCGACAGTCCTTTTTAGTATGGTTCCTGACCACTGTCTTTTGCTCTCTTGCCCAGCCAAGACAGTGACAGCGAAACATGCAATGAAAAGATGGTTAAAAAAAAGAAGGGGTCCATGCATTTCTATTCAAATAAAATAAAAAAGGCCCATGGACCTAATTGCTCTGCTGACATATAATATGATGACTATCACCACATCTGTTGTACCATAATCCTTAATCTGTCTCAGCACATTGATTTTAATGTGCTTTCAACATATTTTGGTCCATATCTTTTATTATACATGTACTCCAGAAGATGGCACCAAATTTCAAAATATTTTTGTATTTCAGCCTGATTGACGGTCCTGTCAAGTTTCCTGATGATTCATTACAAATACTTGCATAATAGCATTCTCAAAATGCTTACACCTTGGCCCATATATAATGCAGTACATGTACTATAGATGGCACCACCAATATCAAACTTGACCTATATATTTTCATACACTTGACAAGTCCTGAAAGTTATAGAGGACCAACTTGAAAGCTGTGGATTGTATCACATCCACAAAGTAAAAGCTTATGGATGGACAGACAGATGTACAGATTGGGGTGATTGCGTAAGTTCTGTGACCTATGGTCACAGATCTTAAAAACTGACTAAGCAGAAACATGAAAAATTTACAGCTACGCAGAACGGGATTAACAAAGAAATATAAATAAATGTATACACACACACACACGATTTTTAATACTAGAATGCACCCTTGAAGTCACAGATTCAGTGATGCTTTTTGGCAAAATGCATGCTAGTGAGAGTATTCATACTCCTTTTATTGATAAAATATAAACGTTCTATGAGATGGTTCACCAGTGGGGAATACATGTATGTTTGTCAGACATATTGCTTGGGGCAGACCCCACAGGTTGCACATGGATCAGGTTATGTTTGCATTGGTATTCTGTGGGGATCCAGTAGGTGTGCCCAGTTGACATGACCGAGATTTTCATTGCCTGCTTGTGGCACTTTTTTTACAATATCTGCAAATTCATGTTGCATGGATTTCATTCTGAGATGCCTGTCAAAGAGAGTGGACCTTCTGCAGGTGGGCATTTAGTTCTCAATTGATCTAAAATTTTTGCTGCTTTGTACTCTCCTTTAAGTTAAATCAACAGTTTGACTTTCTCCAGTGTTTGCAAATTTTGAGGCTTGCAATGTGCCTCAATACCATGAAAAATGTCTCTCATTGGTGACAAAGCAGAGTTGTAATTAAGAACAATTTGTCTTTGTCCTGATTTTTATTTTGAGGATTGGATCTGTGCTGGACATGCTAAAGACTCAGTTTTTTGTCAAGAACAAGAACCAGACTCTGAGCGTTTGCAAATACCCCCTTTAGCAGTGGTTGCACTAAACAGTCTCTTTACCCAACAAGAAACTTAATTTGTTATGAAGCCCAATGGAAATAGTCCTGAATATTATGATGTAGACATGATGCAAATGAGAAGAATGGAAGTTTGTTACGATCAAATGAAATATGATGTTCTGACATTTTTGCCTCCCAAATGCAATCAGCCATCTTGGCCAACTATCAATCCCATAATGCAAAGGTAATGACAGTGTCCTCACAGACAAATTATCGATATTTTAATTGAATATTAAACTTACAATGTTTATTTTTTATGTGGTCTTCTTCACTTACTGTTACAATTATGATGTTATTTTTATTAAATTAAATTCACATCTAGGTTAATATGTCCAAATTTGAAAACCATTGAGAGGCTGCTATGTCATCACTGCTGCATTCTGGCATAATTTACTAGTAACGTGGCATCCTTTACACAGCAATATGCAAAACTTAGAACTACAATAACTCTTGTGCTACTACTGATATGCATCATCTTAACACAAAAATAATCATATACATGTATAAGAAAACATTAAGTTGGATTCATTTGGGCTTTAAATTATAATACCCTTAGATTATTGAAATTGTCCTCACTTGTACAAATAAACAAATATATATATACATGCATATATACTTCTACACTTTTCTAAAAATCAGTCTTACAGGCACAAATTCTTTTTACCATTAAAAGTTGGTCATAGGCTCCAGCTGTTTTGTAGTGTTTAGCACATGCTGAATTGGTCACTTATGTGTACAACTGTCTAGAACTGTTGTTTCAGTTTTATGAAAGTGTGCAGACAGCTCACTGCCTTGTCAGACCATGAGAACGAATCTGATGGTGGGAAGACTAGAGTTGAGATCATTCACAAATTCCATGAGTATTTCTTGTTGATAGTACCATTAAAAGAAAAAAAAAAAAAAAAAAAAAAAAAAACCCCCAAAAAAGACAAAAACATTGATGATGAAATTCACACATAAAAATTCTTTGTGAATATGGCCAAGTGCTGGACACCAGCTTGCGCTTGAAAACAACTATCATTGGATTAATGCCTGTCAATTCAGGAGTCAGACTTGTTTTTTTTTTTCCAAACTGGAGATAGATTCAGTTGATGTCTCCAGTTGCAGTGACATGTCTCATGATTCTTCACCTATTTCAAAAAATCTTCCCTAATCCATTACAAGTGCTTACTTTGCAAAAGTGACAAGTGAAAACAAAATTAAACCACTACATGTACATTAACACATTTTAATGCATTAGGGAGTCTCCATAAAGAAATGACCTTTAAAAAAAAAAAAAAAGAGAAACCACATTCATGTGTCCACATTTACAAGAGACTGTGTCCAACCAAACTGTTTTCTAACACTCATATACTGTCTGCATGGCTCAATTCGATCTCTTTAACTTTTTCATCAATATTTGCAAAGTATTTGAGTTTAGTGATTATGACCTTCGCTTTTGGATAATCAAGCTCCTTAAATGCATGAGACAGTTTTGAAATCAGTTCTTCGAGAATGATCGAATTCCTTTTCCCAATTTTTCTGGCTTCATTTATTGATGTAATCTCTGCTAACTGCTCATTGGTTTCCATAATTTCCATGAGGAAGTCCGAGTCCACCTGGATTTCACTTTCTTCTGTTGAGAATCCCTTAATTTCCAGTAAGTGAAGTCCCCGACAAAGTGGCTTCACCAGGCAATCATAAGCCTTGTTTACCTGTGATGACTGCTGATCAGCAATGCTTCTCTCAGTCTGGAAAAAACATCATACATGTATATATTTATAATGTGAACTTAGTAGTATTTTTTTGTCAATTATCAAGGATATGCACAAAATCCTGCTTTATCATCAGTGTTTTTTCCCTCAAAGAGTGAAGGAATGAGTTTTTACCCCTGACATGATCATTTGTAAGTTTCCTTCTCCATACAAGGGATCTTCTTCATTTTGGTTCTTCTTTGTAGTTTTGTGGCTGGCAACAATTATTCATAAATTATGGGCGTGGTACTTTTACAGCACTTTATGCAGAAAATAAGACATTGCTCGAACATGTCCTCATATAAACAACTTCTCTTTTTGAGATTATGTAAACTATATATTTTCTAAAGTACACATCTGGATTAAGATATTGAAAATAATGAAATTAGTGGTTTATTTACATTTATTCAAACTGAGCAGGGACCAAAGTAATTTCACAGTGCAGACCAACATTGTTGCCATCTGGTGGTTTTTGTACAAACTAAAAATGTTGACAACTACACATATTATGACAACCAATCTCAGCGTGCAGTATCAGATTTAGCCCAGATTTGCCCTCCACTTCCTAATGCCTTGGCTTTGACATATTTACACAGAGCTAGGCAGGAACAAGGCTATTTAACATAATTACAAGTTAGTGATGTAAAATGCAACTTGTACATGATATGTAAACATATAATTTTATTGGTCCACACAACAAACGTAAGGGTGAGAAATGGCAGAGAATATTACCGTTTTTTAAATTCATGAACTGGGAACATGTAGACAATGTTAAAAATGGGCATGGCTACTGTTGCAAACCTAAGAAATCGATAGTAAATTAAAATGTATAAGATTTATTGCATAGACGCTCCCTCTGGAGGGTATAGCAAACATTACAGTGCTCAGCACCCAGGCTACACCGAGATGATTGCCGTGAATTTTCCACTGCATATGGAACATATTAATCAGGGGTAGCATGGACATACAATTCTCATTAATAAGTCCATGAGCTTAGAAATTTACGAGTGCCTACACTTGAGTGTAATTCCCTCGCCAAAGGGCCCAGTTTGAAAATGTGGATCATGATCACAAGAAATAGTTATGGATGGATGGTCTTGCAGACATGGAGGACTGCATACGCTCTGGGTTCTAGACTTTGGTCAGCAGAGGTCAAGAAAATGATCCTCACCAAAAATTTAAGTTACATGTAGGCACAGGGAGACTGAAAATTTGTTTGGCCAGCTATGGCTTAATGACATTTATCCACAAGGACCAGAGTGAAGCTGGCCAAACAAATTTTCACTTTTCAGTCTCCCTGTGCATGTAAGCTACTCATGAAACAGGCCAGGGGTCACTTTATTAGACAACAGTTAAACTTTTGTCATTTGTCTGTATGTACCTCTGATTTTCCAGCAAACTTGTCTGGGTGAAGTAACCTTTGCAGATCTCTGAAAGCCTTTGCGAGTAATTTTGTATCCAAATCGAAAGTCTCTTCAACTCCGAGTACACCAAAGTAACTTCTTTTCCAATCAGGGCTTTGTACAACCCCACATTCACAGAAAACATTGACATTCGGATCAACAGCTTTTCCGCACTTCCAGCAGTTACGGCCAGCATTACTATGACAATGATCACGAGTATCATGACAATAAGATCGACATCTGTCAAATAGTTCTCGGTCGCAGAGGGAAAGTGCTGTTGCGTTTGTTACTGTCAGTGTTACGCAACTTAAATGGCGCTGATGCTCTACATTTCGAGCGTATTTCCTTCCTCTCAAATGCCTTATGGAGTAAACAAGCCCTCTTTCTTGCTGTGTAAATTGTGTCCTAGCACTTCTTAAACCGTTCAAGTGTAATTGTGGGACATACTGAACCATGAATCGGCAGTTACTCGCAGTTTTCAGTAAAATGTTGATTGCTCTCATTCCGACCGCTACACCACGCGGCGGAACCATCTTGTTTCTCGCTTGGGGGCAATCAATCTCGCGAGGGCCAGAGACGTTGAGAGGCACGCTGTATTGTTTACTAGGTGAGTACCAAAATAATTTGAATTTATCAAAAGCTTCTAGTTTGCACAAGTAAAGAATGTATTCCATGAACGCACATGGCACATTTTAAATCAACAATAAGGAAATAATTGGTAAGCTATGTCAATAAGCCAACATTCAATGCAAGTGTGGGCGATAATAGAGGGTTTGAAGGCCTGACTTTTCCTGAAAGTTGGCCATGACACGGGGTAAAGTGAACCGAAACCAAGTTCTAGTTAATTCAATTATTCACGTAAGTCTACTTACACAATGAATTGTTTCTAAGCATGAGCAGTGCAACATGGCAACCTAGTTCAGGGGAAGAACAAACCTTGAAAATAACAAACGAATCACTTTACATACATGAGAGTTTGTCAGGCGAATCCACAGCACAATGTCAATGTGTAATCCAGCCTTTTTCCAGGGATGAAACCACCATTATATTTACTGTATATTCTCATATTAGCATAAAGGCGTTTAACTTTTGTTGCGTCACTTTTTAAAATAAAGTATGCAGTTGGTGTTGTGCAGACACCTTTCATTGAAAACATTCAAGATAAAAAAGGCGAGTCTATAGATAGAATCAAAAGTTATGACAGTGGCAGTGTTTACCTGTCATAGCCAGGAAACACGTGCTCCGAGCCCCGAGGGGTGGGAGGCTACTCCGTATACCGAGCGTAATGGGGATGTGCCGCACTGAAGGGTGCCTTTTCGCTGGTACTTTCCCTAACAAAGGTATCAATTTTCCCAAGATTTCCCTAATGAAGGTCCATAAATTTTTCTGCGACGCCTAACCAAGGTCACTGATGAAATCAAAGGACCCTAATCAAGACCAGACGATTTACGCTCCAGTCCCGTGAACAGGGAGCGTGCTGTGAAAGTGATTGACGCACTGTTTAGGTGGCGGTGTTGGTAGCCCTAATGAAGATCCATTATTTGGTAGGATGGGAGCCCTACTGAAGGCTCATTCTGAAAAACTTGAGCTGCACACCCCCACGTAAAAAAGTAGGGAGTGCCCCTCCCCCTCCCGGGCTCCAAGCATGGCTTGCCAGCATTACTTCACTGTGTATGAATATGTGATTCGCCCTCTGTTTATAAAATTCATCATGGAAAAAATATCTGTCAAACCATACAACACAAACAGGCTGAAAAATTCATGTAATAGTCTAGCTGAAACAGTGGGTTAATTACAGGTAAATGGCCCCCAAAGGTGTCAGCACAAGACAACCAAGAACTATTTAGTGCGGTAACCTGCACCTAATTGGCTGCAATGGTGTATTTATACCTCCAGAAAACTAATTCTAAACTTAAATTCCTGAATAGACAGGCAAGGCGCCTGAATGAAAGACAAAGAGACCCTATTTTCAGCCCTTAATTCCACTTCGATTACTCGTGCTCAGCTTGGCAATTAAATTCAGTTAGTTTACAGCAATAATTATATATATATATATTTTTTTTATATATATTCTTCTTACTTTTTGTTCATTCTTATTTTCCCAATTAAGGGGCCGTCTGTAAAGCTATTTTGCAGTATAAATTTAGAAAATCAAGAATTGCTTCTTTGCAGAATAGGGAAGATCAGGTACCAATCAACAATACGCCCAAATGCTGAGTTTGAAAAATGTAAATTTTTATGAGAATTTTGGAGCTAAAGAAATCATGGTTTTTGGCAAAACACCCACATGGTTCTGTATTTGCAACAGAAGATAAATGAGCTATCAGGCAGACTTGGGTCTGTCAGGCAATGGGAATTGATCAAGCTGTTCATTGGTTGGGGAGAACAATGGACCAGTAGGCTAGGGAGAGAACAATAAACCAGCGGGCGAGGCGGAGGGAGAGAATAATGGGCATTCCTAATCTGTTATTTTAGTGACTGAAATCAGCTTTAGGAAACCTCATCTTTGTGATCTTCTCGGATAAGTTTCAAAAATTCCTTTTCAAACATAGATTTAAAAAATGTATTTTCATGACGACACATCAAAAGTATAGTATTATAAGATTCGACACTACCAGTGTGTAGTGTCAGGGACTATTTTACAAACTGACTGCATGTGGCATAGGCAGCAATTTCTTAGGCCTACTGCAGAACATGTATTCAGAGGTATAATATTTTCGGCATTTCCTTAATGCTGGCGGATTTAAGTCCCCGATTCTGGAAATAAATACCGACTCAGTACTTATACTGCCTAACCGTGTTGATATGACACCCGCACATTACTACCTCCATTGAACCATTCTTTTATTAAGAACGGGGATTTGGTCGAGTGGATATGTGTGTTTACCATTTCAGCTAGGCAACTGGTGCCAAAGGTTGCAGGTTCGAGTTCCGCTCGTTCCAAACATAAAATATATATTTTCGGCATTTCCTTAATGCTGGCAGATTTAAGTCCCCAATTCTGGAAATAAATGCTGACTCAGTACTTATACTGCATAACCATGTTGATATGGCACTCCCACTTTGCTACCTCCATTGAACCATTCGTTTATTAAGAATGGGGATTTGGTCGAGTGGATATGGGCGTTTCCCATTTCAGTTAGGTGACTGGTGCCAAAGGTTGCAGGTTTGAGTCCTGCTCGTTCCAAACATAAAATATATTCCATTAAAACTGAACATGGGTGCACCGAAAAATTCTCCTCCAATGTAGGAGCGAAGCAAAGATGCATATTGAGTCCCAGTCTTTTTAGCTTGTTTATCAGAGACCTCCCTGATATATATGCAACTTGCTGCCCTGTGCAACAAGACACGTGCAATATAAAGTGTTTATTATATGCAGATGACCTGGTCCTGTTGTCAAAAAGCAGTGCTGGTCTTCGGAATGGATTAAAAAAATTCAAGACTTTCCTCCATAGGTGGACCACTGTGCCCACTGATTTTCTCACCTCCAATGTCTAGAGAAAGCCCCCTTGCTGCCGTAAGACTACTTGATAGTATAGTTTTAACATTGGCACTTGCCACAGAGCAAGTTTTACAATAAAAGAACATGAATATCTCAGCTGAACAAGTTTAAGCATGAAAGGAAAAATGGCCTCTAAACTATTAATGAAACCTTTCATAAAATGATAAACTTATAACAATAGGTTAAGACTATTTTAGAGCAGCTTGCCTAATCAGTGAAGTGTCTGCCATAATTTGAAACAATGGCATTTTGCCCTTTAAACACCACACTTGTATGAATGGTTATATCCCACAGAGTGATATGCTGTGACATCATGAGCACATGCTGCCAAAATGCACTCAGTTTAAAGGTTTCACAAACTGCTCTGGTGATTAGCCCCACAGGTGTCAGAAACTAATTGACATCTATGCATGTGTGGTTGTCAGTACACAAAAACAGTATGAGGGTCTCATTAATTTTACCTGTAAAAATTTTCAAACATCTTCAAATAGTGTGTGTGCGTGAAATGCATGAGTGAACATGAAGAACAATAAAAAGTCCTGCAAGCTTTGTTAAATTTGAATAAAGTATGTATTCCACCATTGACTGGGCAACAAAAAGTGAGGGAGATATCCAGGGAATGGGAAAATGAGATGGGGAAATGGATACTGAGAGCACCACCATGTACAGCAACAGAAGCAGTCCTAGGAGAGTTAGGATGGAATAACAAGATTGCCAAAGCAAAGTTAAAGTACTGGGGTTATCTACAAGCAGTAAGTGAAGAACGTTGTTGCAGGGAAGTTTACAATGAGGTAGTCCAGGAACAAATAAGATGGGTCAAAGACATAGGTAAGTGGTAAGTTAGCAGAGAGATTTGAATTGAAAGGATATGATGAGGTAGATGATTGGAATTTCTGAATGTGTATATAGGTGAGACTGTTAGAGAGGGTTAAAAAGAGGACTGGAAAAGAGGGGTCAGGGAAAAAGGTACATCAAGAGCATACAAGGCATCAGAAAAGTCAAAGAAAAGTTTGTGTTGGGATGGAGGGAAAGGATCCAAGCTTCTTTTTCAAAGGAGGGCAGAGTAATCAATCTAGAAAAGGGAAAACAGAAGTGAACAGTAAATAGTAATGGGAAATACAAGGTGTATACATGTATATACAAGAGGCAGATGAAACAGTGGATCATTGGCTGTTGTGGTGTGATGCATACAGAGAGATATTAAGGGAAGATTTTTTCAGAAAGTGGCATTTGAAGGGTGGCTTTCTGGGAGGCAGAAAAAGTACTAAAAGTGTACAGGACAACCTGGTAGGATACTGGGTAAAAAGGAATGAAATGATGGAGTTAGACAGTGACAGGGTAAATTAGAATTCCAGAGCACAGGGAGGAAGGGGGATGGTGGTAGTCTTTATAAGGGTTCCAATGGGAGCTCCATGAGAAATGCCTGAGCCTTGGAGAAAAGGCCTTATATGGTGTGTGAGGGAAAGCTTTTTTCTTTTAAGTACAAGTGATGAGTGCAAGGGGATATAACCAGGACCAGGGACCCATCACAGCTGTGAGAGGGTGTGTAGTGGACCCTTTATCTCAGCTCTGGTCTTGGAAAACATGGCAGCACAATTCAATTTTGATTTCCATGGTTTTACTCCTCCTTATCTTCCTCTTTTTACCCTTCGGCCTTATGAGGCCGATGGGTATTGTCGTACCCGGCGCCGTCCGTCTGTCCGTCCGTCCCGTGGTTTTACCACCATAACTTCAGATATTTTTGAGACAGGACTTTCAAATTGCACTTGATAGTACACTCCTATATAACCTACTTTGTGTGCAAGCATGGTTGACCTTGACATAATTCTCAAGGTCACACAATGGTCATATGTGCTAAGCAACGTTACCGCCGTAACTATTGGAAGCCTGCATCTAGCAATGTAAATCTTACACACAAGAAGCTTCATAAAGTGATCTAGAAGCCTATTGAAAATTGATGTCATAGCTCTATATTTGACCTACTTTTTGAGGTCAAAGGTCTAGTGCACAATGGTGGTATCGGTATAAGTAAGGAAGTTTTTAAGTCAGTTACATGAAATTTTATACACACATGTATCACAACCAAAAAATGTGTCATAGATCAAAAGTAGGTCACTAGGTCAAGTATCTGGGTCACAGTGACCTATTCATTGAAATTTTGTTGACCACTATAACTTCAGAAATTTTTGAGACAGGACTTTCAAATTGCTCATGATAGTACACTTTTATGTGGCCTACTTTGTGTGCAAGCATAGTTGATCTTGACGTAATTCTCAAGGTCACACAATGGTCATATGTGCTAAGCAACATTACCGCCGTAACTATTGGAAGCCTGCATCTAGCAATCTAAATATTACACACAAGAAGCTTCATAGAGTGATCTAGAAGTCTATTGAAAATGGAGGTCATAGCTCTATATTTGACCTACTTTTTGAGGTCAAAGGTCAAATGCACAATGATGGTATTGGTACAAGTAAGGAAGTTTTTAAGTCAGTTACATGAAATTTCATACACACATGTATCACAACCAAAGAATGTGTCATGAATCAAAAGTAGGTCACTAGGTCAAGTATCTGGGTCACAGTGACCTATTCATTGAAATTTTGTTTACCCACTATAACATCAGAAATTTTTGAGACAGGACTTTCAAATTGCACATGATAGTACACTTTTATGTGGCCTACTTTGTGTGCAAGCATAGTTGATCTTGACGTAATTCTCAAGGTCACACAATGGTCACATGTGCTAAGCACTATTACCGCCCTAACTATTGAAAGCCTGCATCTAGCAATCTAAATATTACACACGAGAAGCTTCATAGAGTGATCTAGAAGTCTATTGAAAATGGAGGTCATAGCTCTATATTTGACCTACTTTTTGAGATCAAAGGTCAAATGCACAATGGTGGTATTGGTACAAGTAAGGAAGTTTTTAAGTCAGTTACATGAAATTTTATACACACATGTATCACAACCAAAAAATGTGTCATGAATCAAAAGTAGGTCACTAGGTCAAGTATCTGGGTCACAGTGACCTATTCATTGAAATTTTGTTTACCCACTATAACATCAGAAATTTTTGAGACAGGACTTTCAAATTGCACATGATAGTACACCACTGCAAGCATAATTGACCTTGACCTAATTTTCAAGGTCCCAAACGGGTCACAAGTTTGCTGAGTGACGTGCATCTTGAAAACTAAATCTTAAAACAAAAGAAGCAACACAGGGTGATCTAGAAGGCTATTGAAAGTCAAGGTTATACCTCTGTATTTGACCTAATGTTTTTGAGGTCAAAGATCAAGTGTACAATTAGTAGTATTTGTGTAGGTAACTATACCTGATACTATGGGACACTATTCCTATTCACTTACAGCAAAAGAGATTGAAGGCGGCTGAAGGGTACTGCATTCTTTGAACAGTATTTTTTTTTCTTTTTCTTCCCTTTCTAGGATACCTGTGTCACACAGGACTGTGACAGAAAAGCGGAGAGCCACAGGATTGATATTAGTAAAGTGTCCCAACTACTCTGGCCTGTCAGATTAGCACTCAGGCATAACCAGCAATTGTGTTTCCTGAAATTATTGTGTAAACACTGGCACAGCCTGGTCGTTGATAAGAGTTCTGTTTTTTTTTTCCATGATCCTTGAAGATTTACCCTTGATGCCAGGAGATTGCTTTGAAGTTCCATACACCATGTACTTCCTATGATTAAGACAAATTGATGGATTTCGCTCAAAGAAATTAGGCAAAAAGTTTGAAACATTATTCTTGCATTTTTCCATATGTTAAGTCATTGTTATAGTAAAATTGTTACACCACACATGATAATTCATGAGAGCGTTCCTTTAATTATTCTTTTACTGAGCTCCCATTTAGATACATCAAAGCAGATTGTACATAGAAATGTACAAATATTGGACAGAGAATCAAGCACATATAAATTAGTCATAAATTAAACAAACCTGTACACAATGATAACAAAATGATCAAAGTCTGAACACAAGAGGGAAAAAATCAAACTTATAATTTGCTTGCTATGCAAATAAATAAAAACCACAATTAATATGATTAATCCCCAGTTAAAAGCTGCTCCATTCTCTTTCCTCTGACTGATGATTCTATTAACTAGGAGGTCGTAGAAGGTATCACAGTGAGTCAATGAGCCTGTCCATGCCCATGCTCCTGCCAACGGCACATGCACCAGTGGATTTGTGGTATCTAAGTACATAATCAGACCACTTCCTCTTGATTTGGAAAGAAAAATCCATCTCCCTTAGCATGCACTATTGACATTATTGGGCTACGGATTGTGTATTCTGTGGTTCAAAAACATACATGTTGCCAGCCATTTCCATCATTACCACAGCGCTAAAATGTCACAAGGCAATCAATTCCCAGGAAATTGACCCCCTTTGGGACAAGTGTGCAGCTTCAACAGTTTAAATTGGTGAGTTGGGACTCAAATTTAGTGTTCGGTGTTTGGGGATTGCAGGTTTGAACACTTCACCGTTCAATCAAATAACGTTGAAAATAGTTGGGACTGAGAAAAAATAAAAGTTAGGGTAAAGAGAGGTGTGCAGCTATTAGAGGTGTACTGCTGGGCAGGTTTGACTGTATAGCGAGAGAAGCCGCTCTATTGGCCCAGAATGTCACCTGGGCCAGACACTTGGGAGATATGAGCATACCCTCATCTGCATGTCAAGTTTAAACTGTACTAACTCCTCTAATTATGTCTCCCGGTGGAAGCCAGGGGACATATTGTTTTAGTGTCTTCTTCTTCTTCTTCTTCTTCTTCTTCTTCTTCTTCTTCTTCTTCTTCTTCTTCTTCTTCTTCTTCTTCTTCTTCTTCTTCTTCTTCTTCTTCTCCTCCTCCTCCTCCTCCTCCTCCTCCTCCTCCTCCTCCTCCTTCATGTTATTCAACGCTTGGTTTCCATGCGATAAGTCTTGAAGGACTTGACAGAATTTGATGAAACTTGGTAGGATTATGTATCTAGGCAAGACCTAGGTTGGGAATGTAGTTGAATGACCTTGAGCGAATGCTCAAGGTCACAGGGTCACTTATTATGTCTCCCGGTGGAAGCCGGGGGACATATTGTTTTAGTGCCCGTTTCTTCCGCTTGTTGTTGTTGTTCAGGTTCTTCAACACTTGGTTTCCGTGCAATAAGTCTTGAAGGACTTGACAGAATTTGATGAAACTTGGTAGGATTATGTATCTAGGCAAGACCTAGGTTGAGATTGTATTTGGGTGGCCTTGACCTAATTTTCAAGGTTACAGGGTCACTTATGTGAAATTGGTTTCCGTTCGATAAGTCATGAAGAACAGGATGGAATTTGATGAAACTTGGTAGGATTATGTATCTTGGCAAGACCTAAGTTGGGATTGTATTTGGATGACCTTGAGCGAATTCTGAAGGTCACAGGGTCACTTATGTGAAATTGGTTTCCGTTTGATAAGTTATGATGAACATCATAGAATGTGATGAAACTTGGTAGGATTATGTATCTAGGCAAGACCTAGGTTGGAATTGTATTTGGATGACCTTGAGGAAATTCTGAAGGTCAGAGGGTCACTTATGTGAAATTGGTTTCCGTGCGATAAGTCATGAAGAACTTGATGGAATTTGATGAAACTTGGTAGGATTATGTATCTTGGCAAGACCTAAGTTGGAATTGTATTTGGATGACCTTGAGTGAATTCTCAAGGTCATAGGGTCACTTATGTGAAATTGGTTTCCGTGCGATGTCTTGAAGAACTTGATGGAAGTTGATGAAACTTAGTAGGATTATGTATCCAGGCAAGACCTACGTTGGGATTGTATTTGGGTGACCTTGACCTAATTTTCGAGGTCACAGGGTCACTTATATGAAATTGGTTTCCTTTCCATAAGTCATGAAGAACAGGATGGAATTTGATGAAACTTGGTAAGATTATATATCTTGGCAAGACCCAGGTTAGGATTGTATTTGGATGACCTTGAGCAAATTCTGAAGGTCACAGGGTCACTTATGTGAAATTGGTTTCTGTGAGATAAGTCTTGAAGAACTTGATGGAATGTGATGAAACTTGGTAGGATTATGTATCTAGGCAAGACCTAGGTTAGAATTGTATTTGGATGACCTTGAGGAAATTCTGAAGGTCACAGGGTCACTTATGTGAAATTGGTTTCCGTGCAATAAGTCTTGAAGAACATGATGGAATTTGATGAAACTTGGTAGGATTATGTATCTAGGCAAGACCTAAGTTGGGATTGTATTTGGATGACCTTGACGTAATTTTCAACGTCAGAGGGTCACTTATGTGAAATTGGTTTCTGTGAGATAAGTCTTGAAGAATTTGATGGAATTTGATGAAACTTGGTAGGATTATATATCTTGGCAAGACCTAGGTTTGGATTGTATTTGGGTGACCTTGACCTAATTTCTAAGGTCACAGGGTCATTTACGTGAAATTGTTTTCTCTGCAATAAGTCTTGAAGAACTTGATGAAAATTGCTAGAGTAGTGTATCTAGGTGAGAGCTAAAATAGGATTGTAATTTTCAAGCAAACTTGGTCATTTGTAATTTGTTATCACCTGTAGCTTATTCAGAGACGTAAGTGTTCCACCGGGAGACATTTGATTTTCTGTTGGAAAATCAGTCTGTTCTAGTGTGAAATTGGTTTCCGCGCGATAAGTCTTGAAGAACTTGATGGAATTTGATGAAACTTGGTAGGATTATCTATCTAGGCAAGACCTAGGTTGGGATTGTGTTTGGATGACCTTGAGCGAATTCTCAAGGTCACAGGGTCACATGTGAAATTGGTTTCCGTTCTATAAGTCATGAAGAACAGGATGGAATTTGATGAAACTTGGTAGTATTATGTATCAAGGTAAGACCAAGGTTGGGATTGTATTTGGGTGACCTTGACCTAATTTTCAAGGTCACAGGGTCATTTATGTGAAATTGGTTTCTCTGCAATAAGTCTTGAAGAACTTGATGAAAATTGCTAGAGTAATGTATCTAGGTGAGAGCTAAAATAGGATTGTAATTTTCAAGCAAACTTGGTCATTTTTAATTTGTTATCACCTGTAGCTTATTCAGAGACGTAAGTGTTCCACCGGGAGACATTTGATTTTCTGTTGGAAAATCAGTCTGTTCTAGTTTGTATACTAAGTTAAAAGTGTAGCACTTTACAGTGTTGTGAAACAGCCAAATCCAGCCAGTATGAATTTCACATAATGTTACATGTGGAAGCTTCAGCTTACGGCAGATCCCAGGAATATTATGGTTTCAGTGAACTTGGGTCAATGTTGAAAGACTTATATTATTTATACTCAGTCTGGTGAGATATACATATACCAACCTCACACAGGTATTAAAAAGAATTTAAGGGTGAATAAAAGATAATGAGACAAAAGGTGTTAATGAAGAACAAATGTTATTTGGTATGTAAAGTGGGATTTCTAGACACCAAAGTGTTGTTAGCACTTTTTATGGCAAAATTCTGTACGGCCATTTTTAAGGTAATGCCTACTTTTGGATACATAATTCGTTCATTTTGAGATATTTTGGGAGACATGCATGTATCTGATGTCTGTCACTTATCGAAATTTGCAAGGTCTAGCCCCAATACTACCTGTAACAAAAATATAATAACAAAAAACTTGTAATGTTATCATGGCTGTTGTTGTACCATGTTAACCTTTATGAGATCTTGATGCAGACAGTAGGTTTCCATACCAAATTGATAGTTTCCTGATAGGTATACATGCCAAGGAAGCTGTTGACCTTGGGCATGTCATCTTGATAGGTCTCTTCTAACATTCTTAGTCAAATTGTGTTTTATTACTGTTGAAATAAGTGGAAAACACTGGAGCAGATGACATTTGACCATCAGCCGGTTTTGGCTAGTTTCATGGGAAAAGGGTTAACACTGGTTAATGATTTGGTAGGAAGACTTTATCATGAACTCCTGTAGTTCATGTACATTAACATTCCTATGTGTCAAAATACAGAAAATGTCATTAATGACTTCCGTCTTGAATTAACAGCGAGTTAACAAATTTCCTTGGCATGTTACCTTGATAGGTCCTATCAACAATTCTGTCCATTTGCTCTTTATTAACTACTTCTGTTGAAATTGGTTAAAAAAAAAAACCCAAAACACTCAAGCAGACGACATTTGGCCACTTGCTTGTTTTGGTCTGTTATAGGGGGAAAGGGTTAATAGACATCCACCACAATCATTCAGGGGAAATTTGAGAAGGTTTTTCTCAAGTTCCATCACGAAAAGAATGGCAAGTGAGAGTTTGAAGAAGAAGCTGTCTTTGTGTGGCTGCACCACTGTCTGTATTTTAGTTCCTTTTTCAGCTACAAAAATATTCACCTTAATTCTGTGGCAAGTGCTGTGCAGATATACGTAGCTGCAAAGATTTCAGATATGGGATCAAGGGTTTTTTTGTACATTTACATGTTAAAAACTTGAAACTATGGGTAAAAAATGTGCAACTTTCAACCACATGGCTATCAGAATTTAATGCCTATATGTAGACCTGCATTAGCTTTACAACAAACTTTTCAAACAATTTTCAGCTCTGTATGCTGAAAAGAAAACTATTTCTGTAAAAGTGTTCAAACAAGAGCTTTGAAATTGCATAGGGACACCACTGGATGTCTCCAGACCAAAAGATATTCAATAGGTGTCACAGCAGTTTTATTCTATTTTGTAACAAAATTTTGTCTGTTTTGTACTTTCGGACTTCATGTCCAAAACTGACTATGGGAGCATCCTAATGCATTGTGAGAGTAAACCTTGACTTGCTTTCCACTGAAATTATCCCTAAGGTAACACTTCTGTCATTTCAGGAACTTTAACAAATTCTGTGTAAATTTCATAATGATGTTTCAGAATCAGAGTATGTATTATAAATTGTGTTCTGTAGGGATACTGATGTGGATGCATACTTGTAGTTTTCTCTAAACCTAGTGGTGAGATTTTCATCAAACATAGAGGGTATACATGACTTGCATACTGATACCTTGGGTGGATTGTTTAGTTGCTTACATTTACATGATATACTGGTACTTTTGATACATGTATATGCATAGTAATCTGTAAGAAACATGCAGCATAGTACCAAAGTAATACCATTGTAAAAGCCTGTATCTGTGCCACTATTTTGTGTGGTGTTGTAAACAATTTGTTTACCAGATCTACTTCAAACTCGGTGGGGATCTACATGGTTAAATAAGCTGAGCACAGGTGATTCTCACAATATTGTTTTTTCTTCTTTTCACAGCTGTCAGCACACTCCAGGGCCATTATATTTTCAAAGTACTGGGTTCCTCTCATATAAGTCCCCAAATACACTTAGAAAGTGCTCAGTTGGTAATGATGATGGATTTTCTCTAATCATTTCATAATCAGATCTATTGAATACAGCATTGTTTTACCAATGTTTTTTTCTCACATATTCATTTAGTACACTCTGTTTTTGCAGCCCTTCCTGTGTAATGTAGCTAAGCAGCATTTTTTTTTTTTTTTTTTTTTTTTTTTAGTGATTTTACTCTGTAATATAGGTTGTTTTTTATATTTTTATTTTTATTTTTTTTTTCAGTTTCTTATCACAGTGATACAGACCTGAGCAGCCATGAGTAGAAAACAGACGCCAAGTGAATTTTTGAAGCAGATCATCGGTCGTCCAGTTGTGGTCAAGCTTAACTCTGGTGTAGACTATAGAGGTTTGTATCAAATATGGTTAAAAAACAAACTCAAAGACAGCAGAGGGATAAAGGGTCAAGTACAGTGACACTTGGTACATGGTATGTGTATTATGGGGTAGGGTGGTTTTTTTTTTTAGTAGAAAGTGTCAGGTGCATGAACTTTTTTGTTTTGGAAAGTTTAACACCCATGTTCAATGCTCTTTTGAGAATATTTGCGGACTCTAACTACATTGCATGTAGTTCTATGCACTTTAGTTTTTATCTAATTTAGGACTGTTCTTGACAGTAAAGTGAGCAAAAATGAAAATGCAAAACTCAAATTCTTTGATAGACCACATACATGTACAGTGGTACCTGATGTCCAGACAGATCACCTCTCTTGACATTTTCAGACCACCTTTCTTTTCTATTTCTCTGATATTTTCATTAGCATTTTAACACCACCTGTGATACGATGGTACTTTTTTGGGGGAGTAAGAATGGTGTTAACTGTGCAGTAAGAACAGGTACAGCATGCTTTGGATAATGCTCGGGGGATTATTTGCCGTTTTATTTTGAACAGGAGTCCTTGCTTGTTTGGATGGATACATGAACATTGCGCTTGAGCAGACAGAGGAGTATGTCAATGGGCAACTGAAGAACAAATATGGCGATGCCTTTATTAGGGGTAACAATGGTAAGTGTGGCAAAACACAGTCTCCAGATGTGTTGATCATCTTTCTTATTGCTTCATAACCAGGGACAGATCTAGGCCTTCACAATTTGTAGCCAAATCAGGAAATGAAACAGTAATCACTGCATAATTTGACCTGACTTTTACATAATTCATGTTAAAATGAATTAGCCATTTGCAAATTTCTTTAGCCAAATGAATGAAATTTTAGCATTTTGTTAATGGGCTAATTAATGGCACCAGCAGTCCCTGATAAGAATGGTAGGTGTCATTATACACATTCTGCTGAAATATCAGAATTCTTATTGCATTGTAACAGTAGTAGGTCTCACGAGACACAGTCTGGTGAAGTACCATGATTCTTATTACATTGTAAGAGTGGTAGATGTCATGAGACAGGATTTGTTGATATGTAATCATGTTATTTGATAATAGAGTGGGGAAGCACAACTCTAGCCAGCATAGATTTATGTGTATTGGGATGTATATTCAAGTAGATACACACATTTTTAGAAATTTCCTAATGAGACTAAGCCAAGGGGAATTAAAGTATTATGAGCTTTATGTGAATATGCAGTGTAGATGTTATCAAAGCGTATAACTGTCATAAACTTTCTTGAACCATTCCTAACCAAACTCTACTCTATAATGTTTTTTTTTCCTTTGCTTCAGTGTTATACATAAGCACACAGAAACGGCGGATATGACAAGGGATTAACAAGCACTGGACTTTACGACAACTTGGTCTTCCATTGACAGTTTAAAATAAATGAATATACAATAGAACTAGGGAAAATGTACATGTCTCACAGCTCTGTGTGTCATCTCCATTGAGCTCACTTATACTGCCAGAAGACTGCTATCCAATGACAGGAGATGTCCTATGCTTAAAATCATCATGGTGTCCCATTTTAATTGTGTCATACCGTGTCAGTGGATAAAAATTCAGGAATTTTGACCATGAATAAAGAAATGTGAGCATTTTGTGTACGATGTATTCAGACATACAAGTTGCACATTTTTACTTTTCCTCATTCTCCAGCAGTGCCGTGTGTGGAACCAGCAGACACTCAATAAACAAGATGGACACTTATGCCAAGGTAGCCATTACTAACGCTTTGAATCATAGCAAATTTTGTTACACAAAAATGTAGAACTTGTGAATACAAACTTAACAATGAATGGTATTTATATGTTGATCCATTCCTAAAATAGATTAAAAACATTTTTTTTAGACAATTATCTCTGAATTATCATTCTGTGCACACTGTAAGTTATACACTGCAACACCCATATATTATCCCTTTCCTGGTAAGAATGAGTCCAAAGCTTTCCTTGGCCTATGTTGAGCCCAACTCACATCAAAGAAAGCTATTGACCTTGGGTGTACTGTCACAATAGGCCTTATCTGCAATTCCCTGCAAAACTGTTTTTTATTAAAATGAAACTTAAATAAAAACATTGAAAAAAATAACAATATTACATTCCAGCACTTTTGGATGATTTGTGTGGGAAAGTGTTAATCAATGTAATTGATGAGACTGGCAGCAGTGTCTGGGGCCTTTAGATCTGTGACTTGTAGGTAGCGCTACTTACGACGGTGGCTGTGGTACCAAAGTGTGACTAGTTTCTTTGCATTCTGCAACTCCTCAGGAATTATTGTTGGGAGGGGGGGGGGGGGGGTTCAACACGTTTGTTTACCAGGGAGTAGCACAATTATTATTACATGCTCATGTGCATTGTGGTTTTCATAGCAATCAACATGCTCATGTGCATCGAGATTTCATAGCAATTAACTACTTATGTATGGATTATGGGGTTTATTGGGTATAATGTGATTCAATTTGATTTGAATCCTTAAAAATGGTGGTGCTCTTTGATTCATAAATTAGCTCTCTCGGTGCTGAATTGAAAACCTTAGTCTACATCTTTTTTTCTTTTGAAATATAGGCACGTTGGTAATTGAATGAAAGGTCTTTTTATGAGGAATTTGAATCTGAAGTAACAATTATTCAGATCAATACTGCTTTCATTTTGTTGTTCATTAGCATGGGAAGAACTAACCTTATGTGAACTGATTGGACTGATGACAAAAATGATACAGGGTGATATATTAAATCTTTCAAGACCTGTATGTTACACATGTGTGTCTATGAATTGTATGGACCTATAAACCGGGAGTGTGTGGGGGGGGGGATTGTATGGAAGACCACATGGCCATACACGTTGTGGAAGATAATTGCCTTTGATAAAGATGATGGTTATGAAGTTGGTACAGGTCTGTGATGATTTTTTGTGTTGCATGAAACTGACCCATATGGATTTTTATTATCTGATGTAATTAATTTCAACAACTTTTTGGGTGATAATATAGTTTTCTTTAGCTCTGAAAAGTTTGTGTCCTGTCAACCCATAGTTGTGAAAGTTCACACCACTTTGTGAAAGGAGCCGTGACGTCATCTGGGGAACTTGCTCCACTCAAGCAAGCCAAGCAGCATGTTGATAAGGGGAGATGCTGTGACGTGAGGGATAGTGACCTTGGTGTTCGCGCGAGGTTTCTGCAAAAGAAACTGATGAGGGGAGCTATAATGGTCATGAAGATGATTTTTTTTTGGTGGGGCAGATTCATCAGGTTTCAGGTGTACATCCATACTGGGAAAACCAGCATCACAGCTACAGGCACCTGTTTCAAAAGATCAGCTGGTTCAAGGGGACAAGTCATGGAGATGGAACAATTTAGAATGATAATTGTATGGCGCTTTTTGTTTTGTCCAAAATGTAAGGAAACTAAAATTTCAGCAGGGACTTTTACTTTAAGATATGTAGGTATAAAGGATAAACCATAGCCTGCGCAAAATGGTTCTGCCACATGGGACGGGTGCGGACACAGGCACTTGTAATGTTCAGTCAGTCAAGCATTCCTTCAATAAAAGGGGGGGGAGTTGAAAGGGTGAATTTAGAACATCTGTAAGTGTTATAGCCCACAAAGGGCCTTATCTGCAATAAAGTATTCTGCATTTGTCTGTGCAGTGAATCCTTCGTGTTGCCCTGGAACCACTACATTGTCAGACAGAGCTCCAACACAGAAAGGTTTGAAACAAGGCTCGCATCTGGACCACTATCCCACTTCACATATGACATGATTTCTCCATTTCTTTACATACAAACAAACTGCAACTCGCCAGTTTATTCCAAAACTATTTTTGTGGGCTCAAAATAGAGCCCTGGAATGCACCAGCTTCAATAGGTAGTCAAGAAGAAGATTGCAGTGAATAATCATTTGTTGGAAAGGGTTTGAGATATAACTTTCAATCTGTGCTACAACATCATCAGAAATGCCTAGTTGTCGAAGTTTTAAAAGGAGACCAGGATACCAAATTCATCAAAGGCCATGTTTTCTCTTAACACTCGCTTCTGGGGCTAGAAGAAGCGAGATCCATACTCTGTCACATGACCGAATGCAATGGTCGCCTGACCACTCCCAGGTGACCGTGATACTTCACTTGCACTTCCTTGCAAAGAACCAAGTGGCATGATTTTGATCTACAGCCTTTAGAGGTTTTGCTGTTCCTGCTATGGATATGGATGTACACGCTGAGGAAAGAGCCCTGTGCTTGGTAACAGTTCTGTGTTTCTAATGCACGCACAGTGCCAGTGGTGAGAGGTCGACCCTTTTTTTGCTCCTGGGTAAGTCCTAAAAGGAACAGGTCTGCCAAAATATGATTTCATTGGGGATTAAGCAGACCCTCCTGAAGGCCTGCAAGAATGCTTTGGTCAGGCCTTCAAGCCCTAAAGCAGGTCTCAGCTGGGGCTCACAAGGTGCCGGCCTTTAATACCTCTTGGCAGGCCCTAAGGAACATCGGTGTTGTCAGTATCCTTGGGGTTACCACTGGGGATCATCTATGACTTTTGCTGAGCACTGCCTGTCCAACTTGATCGTGCTTGAGGAGGGCATTTACGTCTTTGCTGCCTTTGCAATCTTCTTTGCATAGGTTCCTGATATTTGTCTGTTAGACTTCCCTTGTCTCCTCAGGGCAGTCACCATGTTCCAGTTTATGGCACCCTTGGGGTTTAGACTTGGATGCAGTCTATGGGTTGGTATACCTTATTTAGACCTTATCTTGGACCTGTATTGGGTGGATGTTCCCAGGGGCGGCTGGACCAAGAGCCGGCAGACTTGTTGGAAGGGACACTGCCTTACAAAACCATATAACCCCTCCCTCCGGTGCCCACCATGTTTTTAATGATTCACTCGTCTTGGTAGATCTCCAGGACCCGAAGAGTCAAAATAGACCATGTGTACCTTCTAGCAAACTGCTTTCAGGTTGGGGGGGGGGGGGAGGGTCATTGGTGGTCTGATTATGGTCGGTAAGTAGGGTTTCCAGGCTTGGGCCAGGATTCTGGTTCACGTTCATGAACCACTGAGGTTTTCCCAGGTCTGAAGGTTCAATGATCCGAAGGTTCAATGTTCTGAATTATGAGCAGCATTCCAAAAGTCCACTCTTCCAAAGGTTCAATGTTCCGAAGGTCCAATGTTTCGAATTCAGACCAGAAAGTGGCCCAGTATTCCGAAGGTGCACTGTTCCAAAGGCCTGATGCTCCAAAAATGACACCGAAGGACTGTTCAACATTGAAGTGATTCATCATCTTTTGATAAAGACATGGGTTCTGGAGGCCTATTAGACTTTGTTGGGAAATACAAAGGTGTAGACCCATTTTTTTAAGTAATAAGTTTCACTACCAGGGTACCTCTAAATACTACCCATATTTTATTTACTATATTTTTAAATTGTGTGTCTTTGACATGCATTATTCAGAAAGAACACAACACAAAAAATTTATTCCCCGTTTCTGAGATCTAAAGAAACCTATTGTTAATATGGCTGTGTTGGGTACCAGTGAAAAATCGGGGGAATCCTAATTGGCAGCTACTCTTGATGGAATTGAATTCAGGCAAAGATAAATTACATTTATTACGTATGAATTGAAGTCAGCCTGTAAGTCAAGAATTTTTGACATACTGAAGACGTGTTTGCAAACTTGATAGACACAATAGACATGGACAGTTTTATATGATTAAGTACATCTAGCTTGATCTTTAAGTGTGGTACTTGCCACAAAATAAACAGTACAGTTGTTCCATTTGCAGGCTAATAATGGCAATCCAATGTACAAAGACTCATTGATTTTTAAGTCTGTGTGTGAACACAGACTTCTTGTCTTTCTCCAGATACTTCATTCATTCTTTCTTTCTTTCTTTCTTTCTTTCTTTCTTTCTTTCTTTCTTTCTTTCTTTCTTTCTTTCTTTCCCTCTCTCTCTCTTTCTTTCTTTCTTTCTTTCTGTGTGTCAGTTTTGTGGTCAGGTTTTCTCGGACACTATTGTTCCAAAAAGTGCCAAACTTGACATGTTCATACTCCTTGTAGTAAAGTTTTGCATAATGTTTTGAACAGTCATGATGTTCAAAAGTTTATGCAAATTAGAAACATATTTATGGAAATTTTAAATCTTATCTATCTTCAAAACATTTCTAGATAGAGTTGCCATCCCAGCCTAATATGTGGGTCTGCTGCCATAGTAAAATCCTATAGCATGCAAACAAAGTTGAAAAGTTTAATTTATGTTAAATTCATTGAATTTCCTTAAAATACACATGCATATGACATATTTCCTGTCCCCCCACACTATGCTTACAAGCTGGTCACTGTTTCCACAGACAGGATGATAATCAACCAGAGATAATTGAGCTGTGAGAGCTTCCATACTTATCAGAACAGAGGCAGTGGTCCCCAATGTTATGGTCTAGCCCTTCAATCCCTAGGGAGACTGGCTGTGTTGCTAAAGTAAACTTGTCTGCATTGTGTACCAAGGAGGCTGTACATAGTCTGAAGCCTCCTTGGTGTGACTCCCCATCAAAATAAACTAGTGCTGACTGAGAGGTGTCATTTCAACTACAATTGATAGGTTCGTGACAAAGCAGCATCCAATCAAATATGAACCAATGTTTGGCATGTATTTGTAAAAGGAGCTTCAGACCAGCTACCAGAAATCACTCAAACACAGATCCAAACTCCCTGTAATGACCAACTATAATAAGGAAGGATTTTGGTCAGGGCAGTGGGCACACTGGGGCAGGCAGAGCTCAGAGCTCATGGCATAGCTGTTGTATTCTTGAACCCTGCAGGGACATATGCTCGTCAGTTAAATATCTGTAACATGGTTTCATCACCTTTGTAAACACTGCCCACATCCGACAAAGATTCACCTTATTTCATCCATGTTCTTCTGCCTATGCAAACTTGCAACTGAAGTTTGTCCACACCTTTGGTAGGTTGCTGAACCTGGATAGTCAAACATGTACATGTGCATGTACTATGGTATAGATTTTTGTTTGGAGGTATGTGAAGTTGGATGTTACGTGTGCAAACTTACAACTGCTGACATATTCAGGCTGGTGACACTTGATAGTTAAACACAGAGATTTCTGTAACAGCTATGTGAAGTTGAATGTTGTGTATAACGGTGGATTAAGTGAGCTTAATAGTTGACATTAGTAGAAATTGTCACGTAAATTTTTTGTGTTCCAGACCTGTAAATAGTGAAACTCAAATACATGCACTTATAAATACATGTAAATAAATGTATACACATAACACTTCATGTTGCAGTCATTTGATGCCCCAGATTTACAAAGCATGGGAATTCGGTGTTGATGTAGTAATTTTTACTTCATGGTATAAATGGGTTTAGCGTAATATGCCATGTATTTATGCAAATAGGGGGCAACGAAAAATTAAAAGCTATGTATCTTCCAACCTATTACAGATAAACTCAAAATTTAATGTAGTACGTACAGGTTTGTGACACCTTATCAATCTAATGGACAGTAAATAAAAACTATAGCATTTGAAATTATGCTAACTAGCAGCATTTGAAACATTTAAAAGTTCAATATCTCCAAAACTATTATAAAGAGAAATACCAAGCCTAATTCGATTTATGGGTTTGTGACATAGCCGCATCCAATGAATCATGAACCAGAGTTGTAGCATTTTGAATTGTGGAAATTAGGTGAATACACAAGATTAAATTCTTGAATAACTTTCAAACTATTACAGATGGAGATGTCATTCGGACAGGCATATGAAAACTTGGTGGTGGTGGTGGTGGTGGTGGTGGTGATGGTTTGTGTGTGTGTGGGGGGGGAGGGTGGATGGGTGGAGGGTTGAGGGAGGGCGGGCAATGCGACACCCAGTGTGTATATGTTGTACACATTGGGTGTCGCTTCGCCTTCCCCCACTCTCACCCCCACCCCTGCCCAAGTTTTTATATGCCTGTGCTGCGTCATGCCGCACAGCGTTTTGGGACTTAGCCGTTATAGCATGTAACCGAAAGTGGCCAATATCAAAATATTTCACACTATTCGTCATATTTCAACCAGACATTAACATGTCTGTTTTCATCTTTGGCACAAGTGACAGAATTTGAGTTTTGAGTGGTTACGCCCATTTGTTATGGAAACACTAAAGTCTGATCGTTTAAATTATGGATATTTCGCAGGTTGAGAGGACTCGTATCAAACCTTTAGTTGCCTTTAATGGGTGACTGCCGGTCTCAAGTCAGGAGAGAAATTTGTTTCTTCACATCGGTATTGGAAGATGAAAGTTGATGTTTTGGTAACTTTTTCACCTGAATCTCTTTGCTGTCATCGTTGGGTTGAAATTTGTGAAAATGGGTAGGGCTTAATGTTTTTTAGGTATATTTGATAAAGACTTTATTGTCTATGCTGTGCTGTTGGCTGCGTTTTCCGACTCATAGTTATAATGGGGTATGTGTGTTTATAATGTTCCAGATTTATAAATATTACAAAAATGGTGCATGCCTACTTTCTTTTAAGTACTGTAAATTCAGCAAGCTGACAAGTCAGGAGAACCAAAAAGTGACAGGCCTGCCGTGTCTCTTTTTATCTTTGGCACAAATGGTAGAATTTTGGTTTTAAGTGGTTAGGTCCATAAGTTTTGGAAACACTAATGTTTGCAGGCAATGATGAATATTTCGAAGGTTGAGAGGACCGGTTAACAGAGGTGCCAAGTTGTTTCCTTCCAATTCAGGAAACGCTCCTGATTTATCAGTAGGAATTCAGGAGATTGCGGGGACGATGCGTGCCCCGCTGCCGACGCGAGACATTCTTGTTAATATACATTTAAAATGGTGCATTCTGGTGGTTTAAAATTCTAAAAATCAGCTGTAAGAAAGGGAATAGGAAAACGCATTTAAAATGCTGTTAACCACAGTCAGTTAGCAGTAAATGCACAAAAACACTGTCAGTGCAAACAATGTGTTCAAAATGTCAACTTTTTTTATCGAAAAAAATTAGAATTTTGGATTTTTTTTCAAGATTCGGGAGACTTTAAAGAAATGAGTTATAATTCGGGAGAATTCCCGAAAATTTAAAAGTTTTGGAACCTCTGGGTTAAAACCAACAGTTAACTTTTATGGGTAACTGCCTGTCTCAAAAAATTGTTTCTTCACATCAATATTGGAAGATGAATGTTAATGTTTCGTTAACCCTTGAATCACTTTGCTGTCATTGTTGGATTGAAATTTATGAATATGGGTAAGGTTTTAAAAATTATATATGTGTGGATGGCAAGTGCCCACACACAACTTCTGTAGCTTGCATCACCTTGAACCACTTACCATAATAGGTTATCTCATATGATAAAACCTATTAGCAGGGTTACACCACAAACATAGGCCTATATGGCTGTTTGCATAATTTATGCGTTTTTGTGTGTGTGTACGGAGGGGAAGGGAGGTCGCTGTGTAGGCCTAGTTAAAAGACAGGCAGTTCCAACTTGAGAGTTGCAATGGTTATCAACTTATCATGGAGGTGGAAATATCACACACATTGAGAATACATTCCTACTTGAAATGGCGCAGCTCCAAAGAAAACGCGGCCATATGTTTGTGGCAGAGTCTTGGGGCAACAGGTGATCAGTTAGTGTGCCCTAGATAATAACACACAATGAATAAACCAGATTACTTGACAGACCATGTTTTTGTCAAGTGTTGATTGGAAAGTTCTGTCACTTCTGTCAGTATAATCAGTACCACTCTAAAGAGCTGAATATCAATGGTAAGCATGTTTGTTGCCTCCGTAACGTGCGGCGTGATCTTTGCCGGCATGGAAACCTCATGTATTATGACAGAATTTTTGGTAAAAATATTCCATACACCATCACGCACTGCACTGTCCAAAATAGCTATCAGCCAATATTTTGGAAAATAATCTAGAAATTGGCCAGAATCCTTGCCTTAAGTAAGATCATTATCGTATTGCTAAAATGCTGCTGCATCAGAACAAAATATCTACCAGCCCCCTGCCCCTTTCAATTAACTGCTTGTGGTACTCTTTGTTGTTGGTCGTGTGTATATTTTCATACAGAGTACTTCCTCGTGAAATATGAGATGGTTTTCTAAAAATATCTCAATTAAATGGTGCAAACATATTAAACAGGAAATGTTTTGACTAAATAAAAAGGCAATGGACTGCAACAGTTTATAAAGTCGCAGCCGATAAAACGCAAGGATGCTACGATTACTTGTGATCTGCACATTGGTTGAACGTGTAACAGGTAGGATTCGACAATGATATGCATGAAAAATCAGTGCATAATTGTAAGCTCCATAAATTCAGTGCTGCCACTTTATACTTTTTCAAAGGATGATCTTTTATTTTCACAGTTTTACGTTTTAAACTTTATTTATGCTTTTTTCCCCCCAATTATACTTTTTGGGACAAATTTTTGAACTTTTTATTGAAATTGGGTTAGATAGTAAGGGTAGTGTTTTAAGCATTCTAACAGCCTGACTGAGTGTCTTGTTAACAGGAATGATGAACCATCTTCCCACTTAGTGAGAACCATCGGTGCATGTTTTGGGGTGTCATCATGAGGATCTGGACCATGGTGCAGAGATAGCCAAGGTCCTGCATGGTTCCCATCAGATACAGCCAAAATGCACTCGTAAGTGAAACGACTCGGCATAGCAGTCTGTTCTTTGTTTATTAGAAACAAGTATTGAGTGATTTTTAGCTCAGCTGACTTGTCAGCAGAGTTTATGTGGCGGTTAGGCATCTGTCGTCTGTCTGTCGGCATCCACAATTCACATTTTCGACTTCTTCTCCAAAACTGTTTGCCAGATTTATCTCAAACTTGGTGGGGATGTACCTTGGGTGGATATCTACCATGTTTGTTCAAATGGTCCCGGTCCATTGATTTTTTTAAAAAAAATTATGATTTTTTTGGTGTTCTTTTTGTCGGCAAATCTTTAAAAATCTCCAATACCGCTAGGCCAATTGCTTCAAAATTGCTTAGGTAGACTTCTGGGGACCCTTAGACCTTAATTCGTTCAACAGGTGGCGCTGTGATTTTTTAAATATTATTTTTGTAAAAAAAAGTGTGTTTTCACTATTTTTGACTTCTCCAAAACCATCACTCAGATTATGCTGGAACTTAATGGAAATGTTTCTTTTAGAAGGACCAAACAAAGTTGGTCGCAAGGTGGCGATGCTATGAATCCCAGATTATTAATGAATTTTTCAATCCAGGTACTTATCGGTTAATGCATACAGTGCTATTGATTACTATGTAAGTGAATGGGAATTGCAATGGTAATTCACATTTTCGACTTTTTATCCAAAACCACTCACCAGATTCACTTCAAACTTGGTGGGGTGAGTGGGTCTGCTACGTTTGTTCAAATGGTCATGCTCCAGTGACTTTTGGATTTTTTATGATAGTTTTGTGCTTTTTGGCCAAATCTTAAGGTCAATGGACAACTGACATGAAATTTACTGTTCACTTAATAACTTAAGATCTCTTTTTAGTTGGGACCTTGATGTTGCACATGTAAATGTTTCTCTGTGAAGGTCATGCATAGACAGTACATGAGTGACCATAACCTCATTTCTGTGGTCACAGTGCAACATGCATGTACATGAATTTTACTCTTCATTGCTATAACTTGAGAACTAATGAACTAGGACCTTGATGTTGCACATGTTAGTGTTGCCTGCAAAGCAGACCAAGTTCTGTGTTACTACTGGTCTGCCCTTATTCAACAAGATTTTATTTATCGTAAGGGAATAAACTATACTGTGACCCTCCCACTAGAGTGAAACACCAGTCAGAAAGTTCATCATTATTGCCTTGACCAGTAGCGGCCTCTGGTCTCTAGAGTATAGGAGCCTGTTACCATAGTAGCCGCACTCGGCCAATTAGAAGCTGAGTTACTTTTCAAACGCTAAAACAGTGACCTTATCAAAGAAGGGCAGACCCCAGCGGAGTAGACAAAATGAGCAGCTTGGACCTGCTTTGGAGGCAAATGTTAGTGTTCTTCCATGAAGATCAGTCTTACTCAGTACATGGGTGCATATCCCAAGCGCACAGAGCCACAAGTGTGATGAATCGCTAGGTCAGCTGAGCATGGGCTGTTCATACAGCCCTCTTGTTACAGTATAATGTTGCTGCAATACCGGTGAGTTGCTTCAGGTTTATACTTTTTATACTTTTTTTCTGAAAATTTAACTTTTTAAAAGTTAAATTAGATACTTTGGGGGGGGGGGTAATTAGGCAGTGGCAGCACTGTAAATTGCACGCAATGTTGATGGATGCTAATTAAAAAATATATCTTTTGATTGATTAGTCTCTATTTTAACAGCACTTACATTATGGGTTCAAGAAAATAGAACCGCCAAACTAAGATGTTCTTCACAAGCTGTTAACAATGCTGCAACCCTGCGCTATGTGGCTTTTTTATGGAAGAAAGGTGTGGACGAAACTTCAATCGCTATGTTTTATAAGGGAAGAGGGAAGCCAATGAATGCACGTTATAATACAGATAATAATGGAGCCCTGGTAATAAAAGATGTTCAACTTGAAGACGAGGACAGTTACACCTGTGTCGGTGTGGTTATGAGATCTACTATTAGGCTCCGAGTTTATGGTAAGATATTATTTTTATGTTTACTCCGCAAACGTAGATAGTTTATATGTTCGACCAACATTTTACTTCATCACGTATCAGACTAGAGATTTATTGCCCTATACGTGCCCTGGGTTTATGATATCTAGATGCTCTTGCTTCATTGTACACAAGTTATATGGTGCGTTCGGTTCTCAATGAATACGCATCTATGTAAAAAGTTATCACCTTCATCAAATACTAATTTCACACTAACATCGCTGACTGGGTTCTATTTTACATACATACGTAAATACTTACGGACGCACATACATACGTAAGTACGTGCATTCACACATATGATTTGATTTGATTTGATTTTATTTGGTGCAAGCCAATACGTATAAAAAGAATACATCGAGATAAAATCATGATATAACAAAATAAAGATATAAGGATACAAACTAAAATGACAATAATCACATAGGTACTTCACAGAGAACATAATACATGTGTTACAAAATAAAATAGACGATACAGTATTAAAGACATCACATAACTTAGGCATAATGGTAAACTAAAATAAACATAAGTAAGGATGTCATGATGGCAGTATAATGCACGTACGTACATTATATATATATATATATATATATATATATATATATATATATATATATATATATATATATATATATATATATATATATATATATATATATATATATATATATATACATATATATATATATAGGCCTATATTCATGAATAAATACATATCTACATGCTTGGAGAGAGACACACAAAGGAAGACAGACAGAGAAGGAGAGCGACTACATGATCCGATTCCTACTACTGAGCATAATATTTGGTTAGAAAATAGGACATACGGAAACTCTGAAACAAGAGAGCTGTGTGGCCAGCCCACGTTCAGTTGATCTTAATGAAATCCCCCCAAAATAGATCTCATGCTGGGTTGATCTGAGGTTCAGGTCGAGTTTGCACAGGGTGAACTGGGATCAGCAGAGCAAACCTTCGGCAGAGCTGAGCAAGACTGAGCTTTGTGCTGATGACATATTAAGAGTCGCCCATCTATTTCACTCTGTCACCATGACCAGACCTTGTTAAACTACATATTTTAACCATATATATATATATATATATATATATATATATATATATATATATATATATATATATACATATATATATATATATGTGTGTGTGTGTGTGTGTGTGTGTGTGTGTGTGTGTGTGTGTGTGTGTAAAATCATGGCCTTATCCATTGTCATATATGTGTATATCTATCCAGCCTCCCCTCCCCCCAAGCTGCCAATCAAAGAGCTGCACTGATGCACATCTGTAGTATAAGTATAGACACTAATACTACGTGTAGTGATTGCACACAGGTGTCGCAGGTTGACATGCTTGAATTTCTACATGTGTTTAATATTACAGTGAGTGCAATTATTAATGTGGATTACGTTGAGCATAATAACATAGATTTTAACACCCTTGGCATGTGCTTGCGGTTATTCTGTGCCCCTCGTGCGGCCCGGACCTTCGTTTCTGCTTCTGGCAGCATAGGCTGTCATGCACTAACTCACATAGTGATCAATAATAATGTACACACGTCTTTAACACAAGGCAAATTTAAATTTAATTACAACTGACAAGAGGCCATAAAAAGTATAATACCCACACGTTTTACATGAATTCCGAGACAGGCCAAGCCATGGCATAGTTGTTGGCGCACACTTTTCTTCTTTATGAGAAAGCAGGGGAACTGAGGGACTAAAAAACCACCGTGCACTGTCTGAGTGGCAGACACTCTCCACTTTCCTCTTGAGCCGAGAACGAAATCCGGGTCGCAGAGATTAAAGACGATAAAAATTCTCTCAATGGGCATTTTCGTCAAGTTTGAAGTAGATTTGTTTTGTAGTTATGGAGAAAACTGCACATGCATGAATGTACTTTGGGATTCTAAAAATAATCCAGTGTGCGGTTTGGGAGATGAAGTCAAAAATTACAAAAATGCACACACAAAATTGTTTAAAAAAATAGAAACACATGCAAGACCGCCTGCTCAACAAAAAATAGGGTTTAGTAGTACCCATAAATGTGTGTATGCAATTTTGTAGTAGTTGTTGAGGCTATTTCAGTAAAAATTTTGAAGCACCCCCCCCCCAAAAATGAAATGACATGGAATAAAAATACCACCATAGTAATTTTTGAAGAAACTAGGTAGAGGCTCGCTCACTCGAGGGGTACAAGCTTGAAAAGTATATATGGCTCACGTTTTTGAGAACCAGTGGACCACGTGACCTGTTGAAGGAAGGACAGACGTTCTATAAGCTCAGCATACTTAACAAGTCAATTGATCTATGAATCATTGAGTTTTATTCCAACATCCATCCATCCACACTTACATGCATACATACATACATACATACATACATACATACATACATACATACATACATACATACATACATACATACATACATACATACATTCCTTTTCAATATTGGGGCACCAACTTTCCCACAAACACTAAAATATCAGTATATACCACATATTAAGATGGTCATATTTATGTCTTCCTATTAATCGACGCGTCCCAAAGACTTTACACATTTATAACATGTGAGTGTTTGTTCAGGCACTTTGAATTTGAACATTCATCTATGTTATTCTTTGAACACCATTGTATTGATGGACATGCTGTTTTTTATTTTGGCCATCGTTGGCCTTACACTATCTAGTGAAACCGAAAAAGCCGAGTATAAAGATAATTCCTCAGTGTAAAACCACTGTGACCAAACATGATTCATTTCGCTGCGAGATTTCTCGAGTAAAACCTATCAACTGGACAACAATATACTGGACGAAAGGAGGAGAAGAGCTGCAAAATGCATATTGTAATTTCACAAAAAATCAGGACACCAGTGATTCTGTGAGCAGTACTCTGTATACAAGAACCACAGAACAAGATAGCGGCAAAGACCTTACTTGCCATGTGTTGTGGAAAGAGAAGGAAGTGGCTACCGTAAAGAGGACCATCATATTTGACACTAAATCAGAGACAGGTAAGGCTGTTGCAACGAAAATTTAAGTTCCCTTTCAGTGAGCTCTTCTTGCGGTAGAAAGTCATCCTTTGTAACACAGTTAGTATGAATAAAAATAAAGAAACTGTACATTTGTCATTGATATGTAGGGCGCTTAGCTAGTTTTTAATACTACTGCATGTTATTTTTTTTCAGGAAATAATGTCGATAAGGTCTACTACTATTCACTTTCTGTGATTTGTCAGTTGGACACGTTTTGTTTCTTTCTTTGTATTAGTAGTATTGGAAAATGTCAATGCAATGGACCCGATATCTTTTGCAGCCGACAGCTTTGGCTGAAGTGACCAGCCAGTGTCAGCAAGCATTTTAGTGTCTTATTCGGGCACCAGGAGCGCAAGCTGTTGAGCACAATGCGCTGAAGAATTTGACACTTCTCTCGTTAGCAAAAAAAAAAACAAACAAACAAACAAAAAAAAAAACAAAAAAAAAAACAAAAAAACAAAAAAAAAAAACGTGACTATTCAATTATTCAATTCAGGCCTATTTACGTTGATGATTCTTTGCTTTTGTCCAAAGCAGACCACCTTTAGTCATGTGTCTGAAGCCAAAAGGTTTGACCCAAACATTTTGCTCAGAATTTGTGGTGAAAAAGCCCTTATCACTGCGATTTATGCTATTTTACCACGTTTTTGCTCATTTTAAACAACTTTAAATGTACGCATACAAACACAATGACAGCTTAATGATAACTTGAAGTCCGATAGCACCTGTTGTAAATAATTTATCGTCAGGAACATGGAATTTGAGCAATAAATGTTAATTCAAGTGGCAATTTATGTATTTTTGGCATTGTGTTCTCCGCTACATCAATTAAGATAGTGTCCTATTGACGGACCTCCAACCAGCGGCAGAAAATAAAAGTTTGGTTTTCTAATTCATGCCAATTGATATTTCTGACTGCTCCATTGCTTTCGTTTTTTTTGTGAATGACGTCATGTAAAAGATCGTACGAGAAATAGTTTCCCTAGAAACAAAATGCAAGAACTTTATCTGTCTCTCTTTGTGATGCAATTTGGAATAGAGAAATGGATGACTTAATTCATTAAATATGCCTTCTAGGTACAGGAAAATACGAAAGCTCACGTGCCACAAGTCCAGCTGTGACTGCGGTGCTTGTCATAGTTATCATCATGCTCACCAGCTGTACATGTGTTCTTCTGTGCCGAAAACAAAATAGAGGTCAGTAATTTTCATAAATGTTGATGTTTGGTACTTGTGTCTGTTCAAGCGTAAAAAAAAACTAAATATCGCTTTTTGTTCAGTGTACATTTGGTTAACGACAAGTGAATAATAGATATAAATCACATAATTGTATTTCTGTCTTTTTGCCCAGAACCACTTCCTAGTAGTCAATACCCTATTCCGCAGCCCGAACTCTTTACTCCCCATAAGCTAGCCTGTCCCTGTCTGACCTATATAAATATGGAATTACTATAATTGTCCATATTGTACACGTAAACACAGAGATGATAATAATAATAGAGTATATTAAATGAGAGTTGTTTGACTTTCTTGTGAAAAATTGAAAGTGATAAGGGTGATAATTAAAACAAGGGAATGCGTTGTACTATGTTGCTGTTGTGCTATGATACCAAATCACAAAAGAAGAAAGAAAGACGGAAAATATACGTCAACATTCGCTGCGTTCACCATGTGCATTAATAAAAGCGCAAAGCAACGCTTCACATATTACCCTTTTGCGCTTGAACGAAGAGTCATATTTTGGGTGGGGTACATAATTAATTACCATGGAAACCACGACTATAGTAAAGTTTGTCCCTGTTGACACCATTATTTCAATGTTAACGCAATGCATCGCATCAAGTAAGTTTTTGTAGATAACATGCCTGGGTGGCGCCAAAGGTTGCTGGTTCGAGACCGGTCCGTTCCGTGGTCACGAAACTTATAGATTCATTTCCAACCAGTTTGTTGCGAATTTAAGATTGCATGTTCAACCAGCATGTAGGCATTCACTTTTGTATCGAAATAAAATAGCACAAAATTAGCAGTTGTACATAAGGGACGTCTTTGCGGTAACAAGTACATGGTGAGCTCACATGTATGTGTGTTACTATGTTCTATACCGATAAAATACATGTAAAAATATTACATGCAGATAAATCATTATGTGCATAAGTAACCCGACACGACAGCATAAATATTCGTTATGTTGAGGTTCACAGGACGATCACCGGAATGCAACAAAAATGTCTCTCTGAGGACAAATGGTGAACACAAGCCAGTTGGAATTTCTACGGGACTTGAGACAGAAAGAACTGTGCAAGAGGTAATGCATGTGTAATCTTCACACACCTGGCGCTCTCACACATACAATAATAATAATAATAATAATAATAATAATGATAATAATAATAATAATAATAATAATAATAATAATAATAATAATAATAATAATAATAATAATAATAACAACAATAATAATAATAACAACAATAATAATAACAATAATAAAAATAATAATAATCATCATCATCATAATAATAATGATGATGATGATGACGTTTATGATGATGATGATAATAATAATTTCAAGTCGAACATAGTACAATATTAAAACATTAGCGCCGAGGCACTATTACTCGAACATGACGTCTGAGGAATGGAAAATGAATACAAGAAGTTACAATGATACAAATTGCCTGCGCAAATGAAAATGTAAAATGATAATCCATATTCTTTAGCGTACACATTAATACATAACTTTTTGTCACGGTTGTTACTCAGACTTGTATACATCTGTTAATATTTGTGAACGTCGCAATATTCCCGCTCTATTAAAATAAGTCTAAACTAGGAAAGATGATTTGCTGCATAGCAAATCAGTGTGTGTGTCTTCAAAGCATATTGGTATGGCAATGTACAACTATTCCACAACACAGGAGTAGAAGCTGGAATGGCATATCTATCTGTTATAGCTTTGAAGTTATTCAAGATTTAAAATTTCTAATGGTGCAATTTAGCATAATTTAAATTGCTATAACTTTTATTTTTAATTCATCAGTTGCTCAATGGTCAACAAACCCCTAGTTGACGTTGGAATGACATCTATATCTGTTATAGTGTTGAAGATATTCAAGATTGAAAATATCGAATACTGCTAATTAGCATAATTTAAATTGCTATAACTTTTGATTTTGATTCATTACATGCGTAATGGTCAACAACCCCCTAGCAGGAGTTGAAATGACATCTTTATCTATAATAATTTTAAAGATATTCAAGTTTTAAAATTTCCAATACTGCTAATTAGCATAATTTAAATTGCTACAACTTTTGCTTTAGATTCATTAGATGCGCAATGGTCAATAAACCCCTAGTAAAAGTTAAAATGACATCTTTATCTATAATAGTTTTGAAGATATTTAAGATTTAAAATTTCAAATGCTGCTAATTAGCATAATTTAAATTGCTACAACTTTTGTTTGAAATTCATTTGATGAACACTGGTCAATAACCCCCAGTAGAAGTTGGAATGACATCTCTATCTATTCTACTTATGAAGATATTCAAGATTTAAAATTTCAAATACCCCTAATTTGCATAATTTTAAACATCTTCATTCCTCTGCATAAAACGGCCAAACTCCTTGTATGGAGGTACAATTGTGCCAAGTTTGGAGTTTCTATGTATAATAGTGTCCGAGAAACGTGTCGGAGAAATTTGCTGGTGAAGAAGAAAGAAAGAAAGAATAAAAGGAAAAAACAGAAAACTGTGTTTTGACACATACACACACACTTTAATAATATGAAGTTATGCACATAATGCACATATTCATCTTACCATTCTTGCTCAGTCAGTCACCTGAGTTTATCTTATGGGCGTTGGTCGTCGTGGGCATCGGAGTCTAGTCTGTCAACATTCACATTTTAGACTTCTCAAAGACAGGCGACTGTATTCATTTGGAAGTTGGTGAGGATGCACCTTGACGTGGTCTCTATCAAGTTTGTCGAAATGGTCACGGTCCAATAATTTTTAGAATTCTATGAATGTGTGGTTCATTATTAGACAGAAACTTAACAAAAAAATTTTCCAGAATTGCTGTGCCAATTGCTTCGAAATGTCATAGGGACAAGTATGAGGACCCCTAAACCTTAGTTTGACCACCAGGCGCAGCTGCGACTTTTTTTCTATTTCTTAACGAATTTCTGTGTCTTCAAGCTATTTTCTACTTGTACTCCAAAACCGTAGTTGAGCTTGTCCTGAAACTTTGAAGAAATGTAGCCCGTGGAATGGTAAAACAAAATGTTCAACAAGGTTATGATATTCTGCTTTCTGATTTTTAACATTTTTGGCTCAGCTGACTTGTCAGTCAACTGATCTTGCAGGATGGTCCTTTGTCCATCGTCATCCATTCGTCGTCCGTCCTCCGGGGTCGACGATCGACGATCGACTTCTAAAAAAACTTGGCCAGATTCACTTCCATCTTGGTGGGAATGTACCTTGGATAGGCTTCTGCCAATGGTCACGCTCTTGTGATTTTTGGATTTTTTCATTTTTATATATTTTTTTTCGTCCTGTTATCATGCAAATCTTAAAAAAATATTCTCTGAAAGCGCTTACTCAATTGCTTTGATATCAAACAAGAATACTCCAAGGGACTCCTGGTACTCAATTTATTCACCAGGTGGCGCTGCTTTTTCTAGTTTCTAAGATTTTTTTGCGCGTTTTCACTTTTTTCGACTTTTTCTCCAAAAGCGTCTGTCAGATTAAGCTGAAACTTGGCGGATATGTTACTTGTGAAAGGGTCCAACGAAGTTGTTCACTACGTAGCATTGCTGTGGATTCCTGATTTTTTTTTCAAGTTGGGTACCTACCGGTAAATACATCTTTCGTATTGATTACTATGTAAGTCAATGGCCATTCTAACGTCAGTATAATCTATTTCCTCCACCAAGTAGCAATGTCCTTTTTAACGTTCTCTTCAAACATTCTTTAATTTCTCATGTTTAAGTAAAATTATATTTTTTAATGAATTTTCTTTAAGCACATCTTACAAATATTTTTAATCGTCATGCACACAGCTGAAGCTCAAGACAGGTCTACTCAGTTGCACCTTTGATTTTATGAACAGCTTAGGTCGGCTGAACACAGGCTGTTCAGACAGCCGTCAAGTTTCAATTTTGGTACGTACTGGTTAATGCATACATTCTCATTGAGAACAATGGAAGTCAATGGATATTGCAATGGTAAGTCACATTTTTTACTTCTCCAAAACTGGACCAGATTCACTTCAAACCTATAAAACATGTAGTGTCGATGAGTCTTTACGAATTTCTTTCATATGGTCGCGCCCAAATGATTTTTGGAAATTTTATGATTTTTCCCCTTTGGTAAAACCTTACTTAATTTGTTAAAGCAAACAAACAAACAAACAAACAAACAAAAACAAAACAAAAACAAAAAAAAAAACAAAAACAAAAACCCGCCAATTGTTTTAAAGCTGCAGAGGGACACGTTCAAGGACGACTAGGGCTAAAGCTGAATGTTCAACTGATGGCGATTATTTTTCGCTTTTTAAAAATTCTTGTGTGTTTTCGCCGGTCTTGACTTTTGTCCCAAACCGTAAGTTGGATCCTATTCAGGCTTTTTGGGAATGCACATGGACTTGATCTCCGCCTAATTTGTTCACAACATCTTCTGATTTAAGAAAAAAGGAAAAATTCGGAAAAATCAGTTAGGTGACATGTTCATGTTAGCAACAGTGATAGTGGTCTTAAGCAAGAGTGACATTAATACTGTAGTTCTAGAAATTTTCGTGCGTGTCTAATTTCGCGCAAACTCATTTTTTTCTGAAATTACAGAATTTTCGCACATTTTAGTTTCGCGCAATCCAATGCCAAACAATGTAGTGAAATACAATGCAACTTATTTTCGCGCATTTTAATTTTGCGCTTTAGGTGGTAGCGCGAAAAGCGCGAAATTAAATCGAGCGCGAAAATTTCTAGAACTACAGTATTCTGATGTTGACAGGACCAGTCTGTGCATATAAAGTCACCTGAGCGCATGACTGTCACTGGGTGATGATATTCCTCATCTCTGATTTTTAACACTTTGTTTCAGTTTGGGAACTCACTGGTTAATACATACATTTCCATTGATTACAATGCAAGTCACTCTGGGCTGCTATGGTAAATCACATGTTTAAGTTATATAAAGCCGTCAACCAAATTCACTTCAAGCTTGGTGGGGATGTACTTTGGGTTGTTTTTTTCAGAGTTTGTTCAAATGATGAACCTCCAATTATGTTTAAAATTTTTATGAGTTACTTTGTTCTTTTTGTGGCAAAACCCACAAAAATGTTCTCCACAAGCTGTCGGGCTAATTGTTTTGAAATTACATAGGGACAATTCTGGGGCCTCTAGACCGTTTCCATTGGCGCTGCAATACGTTTTTACTTTCAAAGAATTTATGTGTATTTCCACTATCTTTTGAATTTTTCTCCCAAACTGTAAGTTCGATACTGTTCAGACGTAATGGGAATGTAAGTGGACTTAATTGCCACTAAATTTGTTCAATATAATTATGGTGGTGCTGTTATTTTCTGATTTAACAAATTATCAAAACTCGGAAAAATGTGTGAGGGGATATGTTCATGTTAGCAACAGTGATGATGGTCCTAAAGAAAGGTGACTTTGATATAGGCCTCGAGTTCCCAGGACCATTACAGCCGTTGCATGTAGTTTCAGCTGAGCACATGACTGTCACAGTCCTCTTGTTTGAGATATGGCCCACTTGTATTTTACTTCGTCCAAATGGCTTCGTAGTCTTTACATTTTAGGATTAAAACATGGTGACAACAAATATCGTATTTCTTTCAGAAGACAGACACTACATCGATGTTGTTTTTGATAAACCCCAAAACACAACAGTGCATTGTATGGATCTCAAGAGAAGATCGCCGACCTTGTATGCAGACATGACGGTTCTCGACGGTAATCGCAAACGTTTGAAGAAGCACAAAGGTGTGAAGAATGTTATATAATTTCCTGTCTTGCAGTTGGAAAAATACTGAAAAAAACTAAACTAAACTGAAAAAAGGCTTTCCCCAAAGCAACCTATCTCAGTGCCTAGAAAAGAACATTCTTGCCTTTTATATTCAAATTGAAACTGGAAAAACTATATGCCCGAAACATGAAATTTCTGAAAAAAACTCCAAAACTGTAGCAGAAGACGGTTTCCGGCATGAAAATATCTCCAGGTAAAAAGGAAAGGCCTGACAAACACAAAGAATTCTGGATAAAACAGAATATCAGGTGTCAAAAAACAAACAAGTTTTGGTCATGTAATGTGAAACTGGATGCACATACAGCACAAACCTACAATTAAAGCTGGAATGACACCACTATCTATAGTTTTAAAGATTTTCAACATAGAAACCTTTTAGGTGTCCTAATTAGTATAACTTTTGCTTGTAGTTCATTGAATGCACGTACAGCAGAAACCTACACATCGCAGGTGGAATAGCGGCTGTATCCATAATAGTTTTGGAGATGTTCAAGATTTAATTTTTCAAATGACCATAATTTGAATAATTTCCAACGCGGTCAATCCTCTTTATAAAAATACCAAACTTTATGTATGGAGCTATTATCATGCCAAGTTTGATAATAGAATAAGATGGAATTTATAGGTATACTAGTTTCAAATAAATGACAGATAAACTTTCTGGGAAAGAAAGTAAAAAAGAAAGGTTCACAGACAAAGTGTCTGTTTTGGCACACAGACATAAAGATGAAAACCATAGGTTGGGTCCCTATACTGTCTTTATATTAGTAGTTCCACGCATGTACATGTAAACAACTCTTACTTCAGTAAATTTACAAGGCTACCACATATTGTTATTTAGAGGATAATATTGCACTTGGATGACACAGCACAATAAACTGGTAAAAATACACTCCACAAAATTCAATTTAACTATATAGTTGTAGTTCAAAGCTTGTGCATCTCAGTATAATTGCGGTAGGGACATCTTTAATCTTAACCAAAATGCTTAGCCTATTGAACAGGAAAATTTACATAAAAAGGCAAATTCAATTTGTCCATGTTATTTGGCATAACAAAGTGCTGCTTCATCTCGTTAATTGTCATACCTTCCAGGCATCGCAGCGAAGCAACGATAAAAACGAACTCTATTTATTTGTTAAATATGTTTTATCACAACTCGGTAAATAATAGCTGCAGTACTGAGCTAATGTATGTTTTTAACACTGAGTATAAATAAAATTTGTATTGTATTGTATTGTATTGTATTGTATTATAATGTAATTTCTTCTTAGTATACAGGCTACAATTTCGGCCTATTACAGAAAACAAACTGTTTATGTGACTATAATATTCTGTTGGCTCTAACAAGGTTTTGGACAAAACATTAGGATTCTGGAACCCTTACAAAACGACCATGTATTGTGTGCAGATAGTCCCTTTGGCATAAAAGTTCAGCTTGATGGTTTGTACAAGTTTTGTGGGAAATGGCATCTGGCACTCAACATCCCTACAACCAAGGTGCTTGTCTTTAATTGCATACATTCCAGTGCATATTCTTGTACTTCCACTTTTAATGGCCAGGTTGTAGAAACTGTATCTAAATACAAATACCTTGGAATTATCTTTAACTCACCCATGAGAAATCCACGTGCAAAAATATGCCTTCATCTCACCCAACAAGCAAGGAAAGCTATATTTAGTAGCAATTCTCTCAGCTACAAAGCTATGGGCGAACCCTCCCCAGTGCTCGCCTTGACACTGTTCGATACTCAAATCTTACCAATTTTAGAATATGGATCAGAGCTGTGGGTACAAGATAACTCAATACAAATTATTTAAAGTATCCAAGCAAATTACTCAAACGTATGCTTGGAGTCCAAAAGCAAACACCAACCCTGGGGTTTACACTGAAACTGGTCGATTTTCTTTACACTTGCGGCATCATATCCGTGCACTAATACAACTGAACCCCCAGACACCAATATCCGCGTTGCATCCTGGGACAGGTCCCTTTGGCCTTTATGTCCCGGTATGTCACGTAATATATGAATTCATAATTATCCACGAGAGACAATTTCCTAACAAACCAATGGCATTAAGATCTTGTTTTTTTTTTTCTTCTCAATAATCGTCAATATGCTATCTGTCAAGTGACCATGCAATAAGCAATTGTTTTGGACAGTTTGAAGTTTAGGAGATACTGTACTTGGCAAACTAAAAATAATCTCCAGCTGAATCACACTTGTGAACTTGTGGTTTGAGCTGAAATAATAACTTAACTTAATGTACAGGTGTTTCACTCAATATGATGATGAACAAGCTGGCCCGATATATTGTATAAAGGAAACTATACAGATGTGCAGTGCAGTATTGACGTTTAGAAGCACATGTACATTAAAAACAATATCTTTACCTCTTCAATCAATGCCTCTTGGCCCCTAAAATCTAAAATATCAGTTTACATCTACAATACTGCAAATTAATAGGACCCTGATGATGAAACATTTTATTATATTCAGCGAATAAAGCAACATTTAACCGGAATGAAGCAGCACTTTTGCAAAATAAAATGGGCAAGTCTGTTTTTTTTTCCAGTAAAATGAGTAAAAAGTGCACAACATGTTTCCCAAATACATGTCTCAGACAAAGTTTTTAGGTCATAATAGTAAATCTTGTGACTATATCACAAACAATTCATGGTTTATTTCATAACACAAATCATGCATATCATACTTTGTATTATCAGCGTTTTCACACCGTGATTGTGGCATATATGCGCAGGGCGAACATAGGCGAAATTTGAAACGAAGCTACTCCAGTGAAACATATTCAGCTTTCTAATTTTGCAGCTGCACGAATCTGTCACACTAACCAACGGCAGTACTTCTGCTTGTATGGATGATGAACTTCTTTCAATAATGTGATGAAAGTTTACAAATGATTTCTGGTGTGTCACCAATTATTTTAATAGTGTGATGGTAGTTTGTCTCAGGTGATTCTTCGGTGCATGAGCAATAAAAATTCGGGATATGACATGTAAATTTGTTTTGGCTGATTTTCAATGGATACTTATATATACCTGTAACATAATTTATAATTTGAAGATTTACAACATTTGAGCAGTAACTCTGGAAGCATGGATTGTCAAGCAGTGATATGGAGCTACATGGTTTTGTAATGTCGAATATTTTGATTATTTTTAATTGTTGGGACTCTTGAGTTCTGCATTAAATGTATTGAAATAAAACCGAACGCTTTGTGTATGTCAGTACGGAATATGGAGCTGGTCTATTCATTTAAACCATGTTGATAATGAGCACTTAGTAATTGGCATGAACTATTTTATCTAAATTTTTGGTCACATTCAACTTAACTTTGTTAGAATGTACCTGGGACAGGTCATTTTTAACAAGAGACAACAGGCGCTATAGTTGCGGACAAGTCAAGCAATTCCATATAGGCTGGATCAGTATATCATTTATTATGGTATATGGAGTACTGACAACCTTCCTGATAGCAGAACACAACCTTTTTGTTTATTGTATTTGTGTCTTTTTGCCCAGAACCACTTCCTAGTAGTCAATATCCTATTCCGCAGTCCGAACTCTTTACTCTCCATAAGCTAACCTGTCCCTGTCAACCTATATACATATGGAAGTACTATTGTCCATATTGCACACGTTCCTCTGTAAAATGTTGACATAGGCTGTATCAGCCCAAATTAAAGGGTCTTCAGCGGGTAACTAGTCAACATGTTTCGGAGTCTATTTATGTATATACATCTGTTGGGTCACCTGTTGTCCTGAATTTGGCCCAAGATGGGAAACAATGAACACAGCTCGTGACACAAAATCCATCAGAAGCAACACATCAGAGCAACATAGCTAGACACAGGTTAACTAATGATGACAAATGACAAATGCAGGATACAGGTGATCCAACAAATGCATAAACATAAACGAAAGGGTTGTATTTTGATATCAGGAAGGTGGTCAGCACTCCATATATCATAATATACATATACTGACCCACCCTATATGGAATTCCCTGACTTTTGTCTGCAAGTATATTTTCATCCTGGATAATGAACAAAATCATTTGCAATGAAGTTTAAAGACTTAATTCTTAATATCACAAAACCATGGAAACCGTCAGACTTGAAGCAATTTCAGAAATAAAAGACTATCAAATATTGACTTTAGTCAATTAAAATTAGATGCGCTCCAATCGGAAAACAGTTGGCATATTGAAAACAAGAGACCTATGGGCCAAATGCTCTGCTGGCACAATGGCTATATTGCACCTCTTCATTTCAAAGTTTTCAGTCCTCGAGTGGCTTGTGAAAATGTAAAGCTTATGTGATTTTAATGTCTTGTTTGTCCACCAGATGACAACTCGCTCCACATGTAATCATAGTTTATTTGTGCAATTCCTGTGATGGATATTGTTGCATGTGCCAAGACAACAATGAGTGAGTCCTTAACGTTATGTCCTCAGTGACTTTGTGACAGAAGATCAAGGTCGCCCACATTATTGTGTTTGTGTCGTTTTGCCCAGAACCACTTCCTAGTAGTCAATATCCTATTCCGCAGTCCGAACTCTTTACTCTCCATAAGCTAACCTGTCCCTGTCTAACCTATATACATATGGAATTACTATCGTCCATATTGCACACGTTCCTCTGTAAAATGTTGACATAGGCTGTATCAGCCCAAATAAATTAAAGGGTCTTCAGCGGGTAACTACTCAACATGTTTCGGAGCCTTTTACCCGTACATGTCTATCTGAGTAGCGGCTCCTTGTCTAAGCTAAATATTCAGCAAAGACAACCCACATAATAAAGAATAAATATGAACGTGGCAAATGATGAATTAGCTTAATACGTGAAGTTTTGCTTATAAATGCAGAGCTTCATTATGAAAGAAGAATACCTGTGAAACAAACCATAATTACTAAATTTTATAGTACAGGTTCAGATAAGAACAATTTGACTTACCCCTGAACCAATATGTACCCTTTCTACCTGGACAGCTTATCCTAGTTACACCACCCGCCAGTGTAAAACTGAACAGGAAACAAGCTGGGGCCTTATATCCAGTCCCAGTGATAGTAAAATAAACAGTTGCAACAAGACCAGCTGTACAAACCAAGGGAAATCCCAACAAGGACTGCAACAATGGACATCCTGCACCAGAAATGTAAAACAAACTCTGTGATGCCACAACCCCTCAAACAATTAAGCTCTATTTAACTGCCAACCCTGAGTCAATGTATCAACTTAATGTGTCAGGTTTGTGACATTTGAGAAAATAGTGTCAATTTTGAGTAAATGTTCATTTAGGCATGTCAGAAAAGAATGAAAGTCATTAGCATTGATGTCAAAACCATGTTATCAAAATAATTTTCTTAACAGGATTTTGAGTACAATTAGGCAAGCTTGTAACTGTCGTCAGTAGCTGCTTGCTACCTATAGCCCCTGGGGGTTTGACGTCACAGAAAACAAGCTAGCCTAAAATGTCTGAAAGGTGAACATTAAAACAGAATAATGCCAAAGATAAAGTTAAGTAGCAAAACAGACAAGTCTAAAAACTGTAAATAATTGTAGCCAAACTTTCTAATAATCTTTGGATATTAACAGCTAAATTATAGGGCAAGTCAGAAAAGAATGAAAGTCATTTGTATTTAAGTCAAGAGAATGCAATGATATATAATATTTCTTAACCAGATATCAAGCACAATTAGGCAAGCTTGTATATAATACAAGAGGCCCATAGGCCTGGTGCTGTCCTGACATAGCCACTGATGTCCAAGCTACACCCTGCCATTACAAAATCACCTCTTTCAAATTTACAGGCATGGTGACCTCACAAAAATTAGGCAAGGTCACTGATATTACATATGATTCTAGCTTTGGACATTGTCTATATATCATATAAATTTGGCAAGTCTAATCCAATTACTTTTTGAGATATGGAATTCTATATCTTAAAACACATTTTGGCTCATGATTTCCATCAAATTATAGGTGGCGCCACTAGTATCATTAACAACTTAGACTTTGACTTCCCCTAATCCCACCAAATCTGCCAAAAATGAAGATGCTACAGTGTTTACAAGATTTTGATATTTTGACCACCTATATGGCATAATATTGCAGATGGCGCTACTAATATCGAAAAGAACCTAGATTTTTATACCCACTATTAGTTCTGAAAGTTATATTGGGCTAAGTTAAAAACTGTGGACAGTACGGTGGTCACAAGATTTTCACATTGTGACCTGTATATTGCATAATACTATTGGTGGCCCTACCAACAGTGTTGTCGACAAAGATTTTTACACACTTTATAACTCCTAAACGTTACATGGGCCTATCTCAAGAATTGTGGGGTGCAGAGCATTCACGAGATGACCCCAATGTTCATACTGGCCATTTGACTTGCCATTTGACCTTGAACTTCAACTCGGATTACAAAATTGTTAAGTTCAAAATATGCGCCCAACAGCCAGCTTTTCATATATAGACTGTTCAAATCAGGGAATAACTTTTCGAGTTATTGAGGAAAAACAATAAACTTGGACAAGCGTCAATGTCCATAATCACTGGGTCACAGTGACCCAAAAAGCAGGTCACCAAGTACACTCTTATGTATAGTACAGAAAAACATAATCCATATTCATTAATTCCAAACCCAACAATGACAGCAAAGAGATTCCAGACTTGCCAAAGCATCAACATTTCTTTTCTAATACCAATGTGAAGAAACAAATTTCACTCCTGACTTGAGACAGGCAGTCACCCATGAAAGGCAACTGGTGGTTTTAAACCGGTCCTCTCAACCTTAGAAATATTCATCATTAACTGCAGACACTAGTTCATTTCCAAAATGTTTAGGTCTAACCACCAAAAACACAAATTTCATTACTTCTGCCAAAAATAAAAAGAGACCTGTTAGGCCTATCACCTTTTAGTTCTCCCGACCTGTCAGTCACCTAAGTTTACAGCAAAAGAGTAAAGTAGGCCTACATCGTTTTTGTGATAGTTATGAAGCTGGAACGTTACAAACACACTCTACCTCCACTATAACTATGAGTCGGAGAACAAAGCCCACAGCACATCTTAGCCAATGAAGTAATTTTCAAATAGTACAGAAAAACATGATCCATATTCATTAATTCCAAACCCAACAATGACAGCAAAGAGATTCCAGACTTGCCAAAGCATCAACATTTCTTTTCTAATACCAATGTGAAGAAACAAATTTCACTCCTGACTTGAGACAGGCAGTCACCCATAAAAGGCAACTGGTGGTTTTAAACCGGTCCTCTCAACCTTAGAAATATTCATCATTAACTGCAGACACTAGTTCATTTCCAAAATGTTTAGGCCTAACCACCAAAAACACAAATTTCATTACTTCTGTATGTATTTTGTAATCAAGTGCAATTTTGATCTGGAGGCTCTATTCTCTTTGCCATTGATGTCCAAGGTACACCCTGCCTTTACAAATCACCTTTTTAAATTTACAGGCATGGCGGCCTCACAAAAATAAGTCAATGTCACTGATATTACATAATATTCTACCTTTGGCCATGGTCTATGTTTCACATGAATTTGGCAAGTCTAATCCAATTACTTTTCGAGATATGGAATTTTACGTCTTAAAACACATTTTGCTTCACAATTTCGGTCATATCATAGGTGGCGGCACTAATATCATTAGCGACCTAGAACTTGACCTCGCCCACAATCCCACCAAATTTGGTGAAGATCTATCAAAAATTACAGATGCTAGAGTCTTCACAAGATTTTAACATTTTGTCTCCTATTTTGCATAATAATGTAGGTGGCGCTAGCAATATCGAACTCGGCTAAGATTTTCATGCACCCTATTAATCCTGAAAGTTATACTTGGCTAAGTTGAAAACTGTGGACGGTATCATGCTAACGAACAACAGACGGACGTACGGACATGAGCAGTCGCATAAGCTCTGCGACCTTTGGTCAGCAGAGCTAAAGAAGAAAAGAAAAGGAAAAGTTCCCTTTTGCGTTCTTTACTTTTTTAATTTTAAGGTTACCTAGGTCAATTCTCTATGAATTTCTTGCACGCAATATCAGGAAAGCCAGAATAGCTAGGATCATGAAACATTTACAGATAATCACCCTTGTAAAGGTCTTTGTCATGTTTCAAGGACAGTGACCTTGACCTAATTTGAAGGTTACCAGAGGCCATTTTTCTTTTTAAGAAATGTCTGGTACATGAGATCTTAAGACCTGGATAAGATGGGATCATAAGACTTCTACATTAGGAACCATGCCATTAAATTTCGCCTGTCCTTTGTAAAGGCCTATTGCCGAACAGTCTAATATGTGTGGAAAAGTTTCTGAAAACACGTACCTATCTTTACATGTGTTTAAGGCTCAATCAAAACAGGTTTTGGGTCAAAAATTCGTAAATGCGTATTGGTTAATATTTTGAGGGTAGTTTCCAACTAAAGCAACTCGCGTATACTTTCACGTATTATCGGAGAGATGCGATGTAGGTCTATTGTAGACCCTTCCTCCCCCTCCCCCCCCCCCCATCACCATCACCACCACCACCACCACCACCATGTGTCTTGTATCCTTGGTGCTTCTGTCGTTCGTTTCAAATTTCATGAACTTGTACCTTAAAAGGCCTTTATTTTCATGCATGCTTGAGTATCACAGTTACGGCTTCTTGAAATGTTAAGTTTTAGATCGTGCTGTTTCCGTTTTAGTTTAATTTTGAATTCCTCTTGTTTGGAAGTTCAGCAACTCTTCTTCTGCCCACAGCAATTCCCGCTATAGGCAGCTGCCGTGGGCTGGACAGATTAAACATATAGCTCTACAAGTTTGAAACAGATTGGACAAAAAATCTAAAACTTTCTGGCTAAAAGAAAGATACGTTTTTCCAGTGAAATTTTTAAACACGACATGATGGGATTCAATTTTTCATCAAAATCGACCAAACTTAACAAGAAATATATTCCCTGTTATATGTAGTCATCTGTAGATCCAGCCAATTCTAAAAAATACATACGTTTATCAGATATTTTAAATTCCACACAGACACTTCTTGGCACCCCAGACTTTAATTTGTTTAAAAGGCGCCACTGCAATATTTTGCTGTATTTTTGTGTGTTTTGTAATTTTTGATTTGTCCCAAACCACAAGCCGGATTGTCTTAGGAATGTACCTAGATTCCACGTTAACAAAAACTTTTTACAAAGTTGGACTACTTTCATTTTCCGAATTTAAGCAAATTCTTAGAACTATGCACAAAGCTCGACAAATCGTGTGTGATTGTCCAAGGTAAGCCGTGTCCATCTTGGGAAGTTAAAATTAAGAAGTGCTTGCCTGCTCGTATATTAATCAATATCTTCATGGGGAACTTTTTGTCATAAGGATTTTTGTGATCCAGTTGCAAGTAGTGCTTGCTTGCCAGACATGTAGTGCGACTTTCGGTCACGGGACGTGAAAAGGTAACTAGAATCCAAAACCACAGTGTCTGAAGTCTGAGTGCCAGTTACGTTGTAACTTTCCTGTGTAAACAAACAACCTGGAGTCAGGGGTTGCTGCTGATACCAAAGGAGCTTTTTTTTTTTTTTCAAAACACTGTAGTTTTGTTGAATGTACGAAATACATGAAATCTAATGTAGAATATTTTACAATGTTTCATGATCTTTAAGCTGTTCCTACTGGTATTGATAAGAAAGATCTTGTGCGCAATCATCAGTGACGCACTGTCAGGCCTCAAGGGTTTGTGGGACTAATTGGTAAACCAGTCACCCGAGTCCATTCAAAAGATCTCAACATTCATGTATAATACATTCAATTTTGATAAATTCAGGATTGAACAGTAAATGAAGAAAGCAGAGCAACAGCCTTCTGAAAAGCCTCCCAAATAAATGGTCACACTTGTGTTTAGCTGAAGTAATTGGACAAAATGATCACCACAAAATACCCTTCTCCTGTGGTCACTTTTTGCACTCAAAATTCTCTTTCAATAATCCTTTTCTTGTGCTCTATATACCTGTCCCTCTTTTCTTCCTTTGATCTTCCTATTCTTTATCCGTCTGCATCTTTCATATTATCTCGAGTTACTTGTTACTCGTAGCGTGCACATAGTGGTGTTGATGTAAAGTAATCAATAGATGTTGACTGTTGTTATTTGTGCATCTGTACACATTTGCTGAAATTGTCTGGTGAAAGTTAAACTTGGTGTATTTGTCTGGGATGCCAAATGTACACTGACAGCCACGTGGCTGTGAATAGCTGTTTGTATTTGGCTGCTGTCAGGAAAGTGTATGGCGACATGCAAAGTTCCTTTGACACAAAGGGGATTCCACATGTTGTTACTCATCAGGCAACAATATGTGTACTTTCTGTCAAGCTGTTTTCAGTGAATGACTTGTTCAAGTTCCACATGAGTTTCAGTTGACAGGAGAGAGTAATGTACAGCAGGCTACATATTGGTACCAACTGTAGCAGTGACAGTATGACACCTTGTCACAAGTGACAAGGTTGTGACAACACCAGGCTAGGTATTGGCGAAAGTTGTAACAGTGACAGTATTTCCCTTTGTGACATGTGACAAAAGTGTGAGAAAGCTAATGTTGATTTACATACATCCATGTATACCCTCACTCTAAACCACTGATAGGTTTCAGTAGTCTCCTTCTGGGAATATTATCAAGATGAAATACGACCTTCAAAGTTGATTTGTCTTTGGAATTTGTTACTGACAAGTGTTGCCACTTGAAAGGGACGAAATGATTGAAAATGCTACATAGACGTATGTGTTTCTACTTTCAGACACTAGCCCTATGGGAACTCCAAAAGTGGTCATATAGAGCAGGTGGTCTTTGAAAAACAACAGCATTTTTTAAATAGAGCTGTGGAGAAATGGAAAATATATCCATGAAGGGAAGGTTTTTCTTAATGGCATCCAAAGGGATACTGGCGTCTTCAACCTCGAAAGTGGTCACATAGTGCAGGTGGTCTCACAAAGGAGGGAAAATAACATGAAATAACATGGGAAGGAAAGAACTGGGGAAATTACACATGGTCATACAGACAACTGGCTTCGCAGAATAGGAAACTTACATTTGTGCACAAGCTGTAGTCTTCTCAGTCTTGTTGCATGTAACAAGTGACAAGCTGACACTCTCGCATCTTTTGCCAATGCATAGCCTTATATGTGCAGGTGGAGGAATCACGCAACTGTGGTATTTAAAGGCAGGTAGTCACCATAATGTATATAGAGTAGTCCGTGTCCTCACAGACCACCCAAAGAGCACGATCTCAAAGTGGTCTATCAACACAGGTTGCCCTTCATTAGGGGTAGCGTTTTTTGTCAGGTATCACTCTATACACATACACACACGTCATACGTTTCACCAACATACAGCCTTGTCTCGTCGCATGTGGCATAATAACAACACACAGATACATGTTTAAAAAAAGAGCATTTCGTTCCTGGTTATCATGAAGTTACAACTGGGTCTCACAACTGGTCAGACCTGTTTGGACAACTACATAGAAAGAAGAAAGATTTGGACTTGTTCATCAGAGAAGTACAATTTTAGCGTGACTGTAGGGACTAATGGGATTTGGGGGCATGATTGTCACATAAATGTATTGCTATATTTGCTTGTGAAATGTACATAAAGGCCGCCTCATATGGCAAGACACCATATTCAATATCGACAAGTTTATCTAAGATGCGATGAAAGGTCAATGTCGTACTGTGTTTCCCATACAGCAATCTTGTCGAGGCAGGAGGACTACGGGCTTGTTCACGTACAGACATGTTTGGAAGCCCTGGAAACATGACTGATTTTTTTTGTCCCAAAACCACTCGAGTTCTATTTTTTGCCGAGGTCAGTATTGAATACACAAGGACCACATGCATTACAAAATGTTTGCTCAAACTACATCATATTGTGCATAGTTTCCTACATTTTGTAAAAACTCAGTGGAATATGCTGGTTCATGAATTATAGACCATCATCATAGCCTAATTTAGATGGAAGCACGATCAACTTAACATATTTGTTTGACTGCATGACTAAAGTGGTTGCTTGGTTGGTGGCATATTGGATAACGAACATTACAGGTCTATGATTGGGATTTTGTAACCAAGATTAAGACAGCACAGCAAAAGAAATAAGCAGATTGTCATCATGGATCCTTGTATAATGTACACATCTGTCTGGGCATTACTTCTAGTTGTGTACCCAATGTCTCAAGACTACCCTCATTACCTGTCCTGGACAAACTGAGATCCCAACAACACTAGGTATAAATGGCTGTTTTGCCGTCTCGTTATGGGGCCACAGCACAGCTATAAACATTTCTCTGCTATTCACATGGACACAAGAGACCGTTTACCAAATGCAACTTTTAGGTCATCAACCGCAAACCACTCGGAAATGTCACTGTCTGGGGATGTTAACCTAACTCCTCGATGAACAGAGTTGCCCTGCAGTGTGTGCTTGTAACCAGTAATCATCATGCAATACCATGTGAAGATTGTAAAACGTGGACAAGCTCAGACTATGGAAATGTCACCCACTAATTTGTGTACCTGTTTGTCATCTAATGCACTGGTCAAGACTTTGATGGGATGTTCCACATGAATTGCTTCTACCCTCTATTTTCAGGACAAATCAATCTTAGGTTCCTTAATACACCTGACAAAAAAACAAAACAAAACATATATATGGCTAGCAAAAACCAAAACAATACAAAACACCTGCACCCCCCAAAAAACACCCCCAAAGAAAAACCCAACCCGCATCCCCATTGGTTTAACAAGGGTTGCTCTAAATATTAATTTGTGTGGAACATATGGGTGTCACATGGACTATTAAGTAATGTGGACTGGATAGCTAAGAGCATGCCTGAGCAGTCACACAAAAACAAAATGTCCTGTATGGGATAAAGTCACAAAGGTGTGAACAGTGTGTCTGGCATTGGGGTGCCCATGGGCTTTATAAGGGGCCTCTGGCAACAGGGAGATCAATGTGAATCCACAATGCCACGGCTTAAAATTACAGAGGTAAGATCACTGCCATGTTGGAAGCTGTTTTTTCCCAGTGTGAGGTTGCCAGGAGAACAGGGTGCTCCAGGTCAGTAGTACCCAGGTGGTGGGGCCGTTTTACAGAAAAAATGATAATGTAAGAGGAAAACTTGACCTGAAAGACCAAGACTTTCAAATGGGAGGGACGACTGCCACCTGGTGCAGTTAGCTAAGACACATAGTGTCTTTGGGTGGAGAGGGTTCGTCAGCAGTGTCCCCAGGCCTCCAACATTGCATCATCGCAGTGTACAATCAACAGGAGAATGGTGTTGGTCAAACCATGGAGGTATGTAGTAAATAAAGTACCTGAGGTTGGATGATCTTGGTGGATAATGTCCAGCTTCAATGGACCAAGCCCGAAGGGCGAGGTCGATTGAAACTGGGCATTATCCACCAAGATCATCCAAGCCCAGGTACTTTATTTGGCTTAATGTACACTGTTTTGTTTGTGATCAGGTCAATATCCAACGTGAAAAATACTCAAATACCTATATAGATACACATACGTAAATGAAATACACTAAAAGAGAATCATAATTGTTTATTCACCCAATTCCCTTCCAAAAATAATGGATCTGCTCTTTCTCAGTGAATCAGTATTTGAATTGTGCCAAATGATCCACACTGGTGTGACAAAATATGTTGAAGCCAGAAATAGGCCATGCACATTTTTCTTGATTCCCTGCACACAACCTGTCATGCCTCATAGCAGGGAAGGCAGCAAACATGTCTGATTCTGAATGAATCTCACGATTCAGTGGACTCTGATACCCTCCTATCACAAGTGTTGGACATGGCAGAAGGTACAAATTAACATGAAATAGTAGGAATGACAAAGGAAACAAATAAACATGAAATGACATGAAAGGCATCCAATGTGGCTTTTAATGAATCATATGATTCAGTGGACTCTGATACCCTCCTATCACAAGTGTTGGACATGGCAGAAGGTACAAATTAACATGAAATAGTAGGAATGACAAAGGAAACAAATAAACATGAAATGACATGAAAGGCATCCAATGTGGCTTTTAATGAATCATACGATTCAGTGGACTCTGATACCCTATTGTCACAATTGTTGCACCTAGGAGAAGAAATAAATCAACATGCGCCAAGTTTTGATGATGTTGACGTTTTGAAGCTAACACAAGCATGCATGGAGGCCGAAACTTGGTAAAGGTATTGGATGATATGTGCGTATCTGTTGAAGAAGTCGTAAACGTGCTGCACAGGAATATAGATGTCACCAATGCTGCATGCCCAAATGGACCAGGGTACATGACAGGGTATAATTTTCCGAAAAACGAAGACACCAGGTAGGTTTCTTTCTGTTCTTTCTTTCTTTCTTTTCTTTTTTTGTGGATATACATCCTGAGATGAAGTTCTCCATAGAATGAGAATTGTGACCCTCCAGCTTGGGACATTATTCAGCCTTGTGATATAAAGCCCCATAGGTTTCTCAGTGGACTAGGTCTTCGAACCATATATGTGCTGGTTTTGGTTGATTTTTTAGTAGTTTTTGTAATACATGGTCTATTTCATGTACAGACTTTCTAGCCTCAGTACTGTCATCTGAATTTATTCCAATATTTTTACCGTTTTTCCTTAGAATCTCGGATATTAGCCCAGCACTCACTCTACGCTGATACGGCCGCTGCGTCTTTCTGTCTATTGTTTGGCTATTTTCCTCCCATTTTTTGTAAGGGGAAACCAGGGGAATTTCATGGATCAATAGGTGCAGTGTGCATACCATGTTTTCCTGATGGGAAGAGCCGTCCATCTCACTATAGTGGATTTTAAGTTTGGTGAAAGAAAGAATAATTAAATATTGAAAAAATATCCAATGCAAAAGGACCCACGAGTAACATTGCGGTGTCCCCACCAAAATTGGGAAACACCAGTATGTGTTCAGAAATCGTGTACTGTTGTACTTTTATCTATGGGCAATCTGGCAGAAAGTCATGGTGGACCACTTGGGCATCCAAATTCAAGACCAATATTGTTTACTGAGTGTATTAAAGTTGATCATATTGTGACTGGCAGGGAAGTTTTAAAGAAAGCAGCCTTCATGTGAAAACAAACAAACAAAACCAAAAGATAAAGGGAAGTTAAATATCAGACAAAATATTGCATAAGACTGTGCCAGTGCATGCCACATGTTTAAACGGTATGGGTTGTTTGGTTCATGCCTTCCTTACCTTCTGCCTTTTTCACATATCGAATTTTACATATGTGTGTTCTTTAGATTGAAAAACTTTTTATCTGGTGTTTATTTGAAGAAAAATTGACCAGGCTACTCTAGGAGAAATATCAATTCATTTTTTGACAAGCTAGTTTCAATAACTTTCACCATTTTGGCATCATTGCTTCTATACAGTTTGCAAATCAAAATTACCTGTTTGGGCCTAATACTGGGCAGAAAATACAACAAAGATAGCTAAAACATACTACTAATTACCTTAGGATGCTTCACAGACGCAGGTACCTCCATACGAAGATCAATGATTTTCTAGATGTTAAGTTGAAAAGGTTTTACTATAAATGTTGCATATAGGACTGCTATGGGATAACTAGAAAATTTATTAAGTCGTGTACACTATACATGATTGGATCTGGTCTGAGCCCAGGCTGCTTTACGGTTTATTTAAAGGTTGTCTCAGAGCCACCAAATAAAACCAAGGAACATGATCTGAGAGTCCGCTAACTAGACAAACTTATTACCTGCTCAGCTGACCAGGCCAATATTCATTTGGATTGGCAAATAAGTCGGGTCTCTTGGTTACTAACTGAAGGCCTAGTATCTTAGCCCTAATCTAGGTTGTAATGATCGATCCGTTTACCGTATCAACATTGTTTTCATTTTTATATATATCACTGTCCACAGTTGAAGTTTTAGATGCGTTAAAGTAAACACTGATTTTCCCCTTTATCTTTATTTTGTAGGACCAAGATTTCAGTCAGTGGGCCAAAAATTGGACGAAGTAAAACTGGTGAAAATAGTAACGCCAAAGAATACACAAAATAAGGCAGAATGGGCACATCGTAATTTCAATCTCTGGACGGAGTGAAAGTCCAAAGGCACTGGGAAACCTGTACCTGAAATTCAAAACATGAATGAAGCTGATTTCCATGAGTCTTTACCGATTTATATCATAGAAACACGGAAAGAAGACGGGAGCCGTTGCCCACCAAGGTCCCTCTTTGAATTACTGACCAGTCTGCAGAAGTATCTACAGCTTCAAGGCAAATACTTGAATGTTTTTGAGGATAAAAAAATTGTTAAAATCAAACTGGCTGTAGAACATGCTATGCAAACCTCTGCAGAAGAAGGTGGAGGGATGAAAGTGAAGACTGCCCAACCAATTACATATGAACAGGAAAATAAGTTGTGGGAACTCAACGCGGTACAAACTTACACGCGCCCTTACAGTAAACAACTAAAAAATGTATCTAATGTTATCAATACAAAATGCGTAAAACGTGAAGATGCCCAAGTGAAACCCAATGATGGACTTCCAGGCTTGAAATGTGCAAGTGAGAACTCCGAATATCACAGAGTGGGAAGTTTTGTCATTAATATTTTTGGAGGTGATGTTAAATTTGGAGATGTAAATAATTAATTGGTCCACAGTATATTTTGTAGAGGACAAGAACACGTTTGTACAAAGGCCATCAATTGACCATAGGTCTACAATTGAAAGATCTCATTTCTGGTCAATTTTGCATTTCAATCTTTTGTCTATTGCATGCACTAAAATGTTCATGCTTTTTGTTAATTGTTATATCATTGACACATTGATTAAATTGTAACAGGTTGGTAAGGGCATTAAACTTTCATACATTTTGGTTCATTTATGATACAATAGGTATATAAAACTGCTTTCTGTGTACATATGGTGTTCTTTTTCATTTTACGGGTATTCTCAGTTGATAAAATGTATTTGTTTCAGATCCAGAAAAGGCACGTTGTTTAATCCTGTAATGCATGCTGATCTGAAACCAAGGGCAGGTCAATATCTAACTTGTTAGATATTGACCTGCCTTTCCTTGCTTTACTGCTCAATATTGTTGGATATTGACTTGCTCGCAAACAAAACAGTATACATTAATATACATATAATACCTCCATGATCAAACTGATGTCATACCGTCCTATCATTTGTATCCCTTTCGGCCTTGCACACAGGGCTGCATGAGTACATTGCTGTTGCGAATGCTGACTGGACCAGAAATAAGTAGTGGAGTGTGATGTGGTCATGCCGGTCACGATTTTGCCTTGATTTCCTTAACGGGCGGATATGGGTTAGCCGTCTGCCTTCAGAGATTTGTGGATGGATGCATGGTGGAGCATGACCACTTCCATGGAGGAGACAGCGCTATGATGTGTGTGTGGGTGTGGGTGTGTGTGTGTGTGGCAGTCGCAGCGACAGGAAGAACAGAACTCAACAGGATAAATGAACAGTAACATACTAGTGCTATGTGCATGAGATTTTGCCAAAAAGCTGACCAAAACTTGTATCCTTTACAAGGGTATAAATGTAAAAGATGACCGCCGTAAGAGGTAAACTGCGCATGCGTGGTGTTAGACATGTGACGCACTGAAACATACCTGTATATTCACACTGTCTGGAGCTCATACACCAGGTATATACAAGAGCACTAATGTCTTACCTGCACTATTGAGTTATTCTAGACGTAGAATGGTTCCAATAACATTCCGGCTACTGCTCCAGCAAGACAATGCATGGCCGCACACTGCACCGAGTCAGCATGCATTATCTTCAGCAGAAAACATCTACATGTTGCCATGGCCAGCCCCCAACGCGTTAGGTGTCAACTGCCAAAACTATGTGACCAGAAAACTTTTATAAAAAGTGCATGGAAGGAAAGAAAATACGCAATGTTCCCACAAAATGATGTCATTTTAATCAATGTTGAGATCTCCAAAATGGGAAGCTTCTGGTGCGAACGGGAGATTGACAGCTGTGCTGTCCCCCATTAAACATTTGTAGGATGTGCTTGGCCCTCGAGTCAATAAAATAAACACCCCACATCCTGACCTGCATACCCAATGTTGACGAGGGGTACTTGTTATTACCAAAGGACTATATATGAATCATCAATGGACAAATCTCAGGCTATTGTCAACCTTTCAGTCATGAGTGAGCCCCACATAGTCCTACCACACATTGGCCCCCTTGTGCCAAATAATCTGGTAAGTGTCTAGTGCTATAGGTAGCAAAACCACAAAAATATACACTTCCTGGAACAAAGAACAGCAAGTTTGCACATATAAATGTGTCGCCGTTTACATCAAAATTAACTTGTCTTGTCACTGTATAGGTAATCAATGCAGGGGTGAAAATCTTTTTTTTTTCAGGAATTCAGTTTTTTTTCTATCACAAAAGTCAAAGAAAAAAAAGGTCCTTTTTGCCCGAAAAACCTTCATCTTGTATGAAAAGGACGGGATGGGTATGGTCAGAGTCCTTTTTCAGCAAAGTCACTTTCATCCCTGTGAATGACTGGTAATTGACAAATTTATAGATATCAAAGCTAGAAACAGGTTTAAAGGAAAATTTCAACATGCACCTCCAACACTAGAGAGTACTAAACAATTTTGCATCAGGGGATGCATGTGTGACAAATGACAGGGATGATGACTTAAATTTAAGTACTGAACCAAACACTGATATAATAAATTTAAGTTACAAAAGCACGCGTACCACTTACCTATAGAAATCGCTGATCTTCTATTTAAACATTAACAGCACGAGACCAGTTTTAAACTAGCTGTTAGCGAAACTAAGAATTTTCAGAAACGATCGAAACGAGTCTGGTAGTGGTATCATGTTTATCATATTTTTTATTAATATGGTAGCTTCTGATTGGCTAAAAGATGTGAATCGTTTGTTGCATCTCCTTCTTGCTAAACAGAACTACCTTTATTCCCCTCCCACAGGAGATTGCAGGCTACAGCATGGATAATTATTATTATAAACATATTTATTTTCTCTGGATTGCCTAATAGTATACAGAGACTAATCTGGAGGCTCTCTAGTACATAAAAGGACGCACAGGAATATATACAATACACACTGGACGAGGACAGAAGACTAAATATATAGCCTGTACAGGAATAATACAATTGATGCCAAATAATGGAGACTTATAATTAGATAATAAACCAAATTACTAAATAAAACGTCTAGATTCTGATATGAATGTCTGAACAGCCTCAAACATGAATACATTATCGGTGTCTGGCAAATCCTCACTACCTTTCAACAGAATATTTAATAAAATATCAATAGAGCACTGAAGTATTAGAGTCGGATTTACGCATGCAGCGAGTGAGTGACACACAGTGTTCAGTAGATGGACCCTTTGCACAGTGAACTTAGGGCAGAACAAAAGGTAATGTTTCGTATCTTCAGTAGGATCACAGCATGCACACATTGAGGCTGGAATGATATTGACATGATATAGATGGGCATTTAAAACAGAAGTTAAGACGTAGCTGCATTTGGCATATGTTTAGGAAACGACTTCCATGTTTAAAGCACGAGGGCTTTTTGTCAACATTAAAGAGTAATAGATTTAATTTAGATTTGAACTGCGACAGGGAATCAGCGACACGAGCATCAACTGGGAAGTTATTCCATAATTTGATAGCAGACGGGAGAAATGAATCGCCGAAGCGATTGGTGGTAAACCTAATTTGGCGTAATTCAGTACGATTTCTCAAAAGGCGCCCAGTAGTGAATGCAACGTCACGAGGAACGAGATCATGTAGGTATTGTGGAGTCAACCTATTGTACATTTTAAAGAAAAGAATAAGTTTAAAGAATTTCCTTCGACTTGCCAGAGTTTGCCATTCAAGCTCTTTGAGAAGTAAGACACGTGGAGTGTATCTAAACTAGGCAAAATTAGTAACCCTCTGCTTAAATAATTTAATGGTGTACCCATACTTTTTAAGGTAATTTAAAGATACGCACATGTATGTGTAGCATAATCCTTTGATTACATCATGTGTAAAGATGGCCAGAGTTGGAGCCCATGCTTGACTGCACATAGGCTGAATGTGACACAAAGTCAAAAAGTGCACGTCGCAGAAAGGATCATGTGTGGTCTTTCCTGTCCCTGTTAGGACCCTCCTGACCATTGATTTTTCTCACCATACCTGTGTAATATGGCCAGAAACTGTGCCAATCATGGGTATCAAGGCAGGGGTTTTTTTCTGTCAGTTATGGATTTACCATCACTGGTCAAACTGTGAACATCACCATTCCAAGGCTATCCAAAATGGACAGAGCAAGAGCCGTAGGTCGCATTGAAGCCAGTGAAAGTTGCATAGCTGTCGCACGGGCAATGAGTGTGAACCACAAATCCATCAATGAGTTGTTGACAAAATACCAAAACACAAATGATGTTGCAGATTTACCACACCCGGGAAGGCCAAAGCTGACCACCAGGCAACAAGACCGTTTCATCGTCAATGCAGCACTGAGGAGTAGGAGCCGCACAGGTCCTGATATTCAGAGCCAGCTAGAGAGAGCCAATCCTCACCAAAGAAGCATGTCCACCCAGACTGTTCGTAACAGACTGCATGCTGCTGGTTTAAGGTCCCGGAGCATGGTGAAAAAGCCGCTTCTTACCCCACGTCACAAGGTTGCTTAGTTGCAGTGGATAAGAGAACATGTCCGTACAATACATGCAGCATGGAGCAATGTTCTCTTCACTGATGAGTGTCGCTTTTCCCTCCACAGAAGTGATGGACGTGTTCGTGCATGGAGACGGCGACGGGAGAGACACGCTGCTTGTTGTGTTCAGCCCACAGTTGCATACGGAGGGGGCAGCATCATGGTGTGGGCGGGCATCTCTGCTAATGGCAAGACAGACCTCGTCATCATGGAAGGAACAATGACAAGCATACGGTACATAAGGGATGTCCTGGAACCCCATGTTATTCCATATGCGGGTGACATTGGACACAACTTCATGCTGATGCACGACAATGCCAGGCCACATGTTTCAGCTGTGGTTCGTGATTACCTGGATAGTGAGAGTGTTGAGGTGATGGAATGGCCAGCATGTTCACCTGACCTCAACCCGATTGAGCACCTGTGGAGCCATATGAAAAGAAATGTGTACCAGAAGATGGGTCCTAACTCACACTTTGCAGATCTATGGCATTATCTTCTGAAGGAGTAGGACAGTATACCTCAGGCACTTGTGAGAAAGCTCATCTACAGCATGCAAAAATGCTGCCAACAGTGCATTGACAACCATGGTGGCTAGACATCCTATTGAATGGACATTTAAAGGTGCTTTATGTGACACAGTGATGAGTCAATTTCTGCTCTATAGAACTCAGAAAATGCCTTAACTATAAGTACAGTCTGTGATAACTTTTGATGCAACCAAGCACCATCTGTGATAACTTCTGATGGGACTCTGCACTCAATTCATATGCATGTTTGAGCACTCTACAGGTACTCTTGCGAACTTGTGATTCAGACTTTGTCTGCTTATTGACACTGTGCAATGAAGCGTAACTTCATTTGATCAGAATTTCCTCTACAGATCTACTCTAAAGTGTATACAGAATAAAAGAAACATTGAATATATTCAAAATATGTGTGTGTTTTTTTTTATATAACAATTGCTTTTAGTGGAGGTTTATTAATTTTGCCTAGTTTAGTTGCGCCAAGACAGATCCTGTGCTGCCTCATACTGCACAGCTTCTATAGATTGTGGCCGGTTTTCAGTGCAATTCTCAAACAGGACACATCCATATTCGAGGATAGAACGAATCATAGTACTATAGAGCTGTATGAGAGTCCAGCGGGAGAGTTTGTATTTGAGTCTGCTCAGACGAGCAAGCCGTTGGCTGGCTGTTTTATCAATGCGTGTTTTATGCTAGTGCCATGACAAATTGTTTGAAAGTGTAACTCTAAGATGTGTATGTAGAGTAGCCTCAGGTATCGGTGTGTTTCCAAGAAAAGGGCAGGATGATCTGGCTTGTGTCGTTTAGCTGAAAAGGTCATTAAAATAGATTTTATAGCATTAAATGTCATCCGCCACATCGGGCCCCAACAATGATTTTGTACAAGATTAGAATTAAGGCTTTCAGCTGTGGCCGTTGGTTCGTGGACAATTTCAAGAATACTGGTATCATCCCCAAATAAACGGATGTCACAGGTAATGTTGACAGTTGTGTCGTTAATGTAAACGAGGAAAAGTAAGGGACCAAGGATGGAACCTTGGGACACTCCAGCCTCTATAGGGAGCCGAGGTGAGGTCTGTCCTCCAATAGTAACGCGTTGAAATCGGTTTGAGAGATAGCTTTCTATAGACAATACCACAGGATCTTTAAACCCCAAGTGTTACAGATTAAAAAGTAGACCAGCGTGCCAAACTCTGCCAAAGGCCTTGGATATGTCCAGGAAAACCATATGGGCCTCATGGCCCAACTCAAGGCCACTGTATATAGTATGAAGTATGCTGACAAGTTGATTTATAATGGAATCGTTTTTCCTAAAACCAGAGTTTTTAGCAGAAGGTAAATTGTGAGAGCTTAGATACTCATAGAAGATGTTATAAACCAGACCCTCAAGTACTTAAGAGACATTACAGAGGAGTGAAATTGGCCTATAATACTTTTTAAAACTGTAAAGTTGCCTTTTCGTTTGTAGAGGCGTTCAATATTTTGAGTAGTGAGGAATGTGTGAGGCCGAGGGTTTTGTGTCTGGCATTTATACCTATTCCACGCGTGATTGTGTTGCCTTATTAGCTTCTTGATACTACAGGTGATGCAAGGCTTGTCCCTGGGTCGAATGGTGACCTCGCGGAACGGAATAAACTATTTACACGTGTCAATAAATAGGTCTGACCAGTATGACACAGTGTCACTTATGGAGTCAAAAACTGTGAAACCAGTTTCCCAGAGAGCATGGTGCAGTACATAGTTCAAGTTGGCAAAATCAGCCCTCTTGAAGGTCGGGACAGAGCGTTTGAAGTGGCGATCCTTGTAATGATTCACAGAGAAAGAGCGAAAGACAACAGAATGATCAGACAAGGAGATAGGAGGGAGTATGCCGGAGTTAGGGATATATATCAGGGGAGTCATTATCATGAGGTCCAGTAGGTTCACAGAGTACTCCGACACACGAGTAGGTTCGGATATGAGCTGATGCAGGTTGTTTTGAGCTATTAGATCAAAGAGGCGCGGTCCGAGTTCACTGTCAGTGTGAGAATTCCAATTTACACAGCGATCGTTAAAATCCAATGTTAAGAAGAGTATTTTAGGGTTAAATTCGATAGAAGACGAAATGGAGTGATATAAATTGTCCAGAAATAGATCTCTCTGTGGCAGACTGGCCTGGAGAACGATTATAAACACCTAGGGTCAATTTATTAGAAGGGACAGCAATTTCAGCCCGGATGCATTCGCTACTGAGAGTCTCCAGCTCTGCACACCTTCTAACAGGTAGATTGTATTTCACATACAGGGCAACCCCTCCCCCCCCCCCCAACCAGTTTCACGATCCTTACGTAACCAGGTTTGAAAGTCTTCAATTGCTAATAAAGCATCATGGTAGTTATTATCGAGCCATGTTTCAGAACAAGAAATGACTTCCAATTTTTCAGACTCCGCCAAAATACTTATTTCTTCAAGTCTACCATCAGATTTGAAGCTGCGTACGTTAGCATGACACACAGAAAACTTATTGAGAACAATATTATCAACTGGATCAGGGTTTGGATGAATACTCGTGGAGAGGACCTTAAGTATAGGATTCAAACAGATGCCCATTAGCGGGTATCACACTGGGGAATGACCGTCGCTGAATACTGTGTGACACAACAGGAAATAACTGCATTCTTGTTTACAAAAAAACAACAAAACAAAAAACAAAAAACAAAAACAAAAAACAAAAAAAAGAAAACCAACCAAAAAACCAAAAAACCAAAAAAAAAAAAAAAAAACCAAAAAAAAAAAAACAAAAACAAAACAAAACAAAAACAAAAACAAAACAAACCAAAACACCCCCCCCCAAAAAAAACAGTAAGTATATGACATTGTATGTTGGAGAACATAGTCTTCGAAACAACAAGTAAATTAACATAAACAAAAGCACCAGAGAGTGCAGGGAACAAAAGATGTACAAACATGGCAACAAAAGAGGGTAAGATCATCACAAGTGTAATGATGTTCTTATGATAATGATAGTAAATCTGGATGTAAGTTAAATCAGAGATTGACAAGTATAACCTCTTGTTATACCGAATATCATATTTCTAAATGTATGAGGCATTCTACGGAGTTTACGAGGTATGAAGATGTAGAGTGGCGAGGATAATGACAACTAATATGATATTGTAGCAATTGTACACTCGTCTTAAAAAGTCTTGCAGTTGTCATATTACATAACTGCACGATTCTATATACATCAAATGCAAGTAAAAGGATATGAGTTTAGAATACATGTTGTCGCAAACGTAGCATCGACTTTGTCTATGCTGGTAAACAGAAAAACCATTGTCATTTTAACATGGATGTTCATACATGAAAAAATTTGAATTTGGGGTGGAAAAAAAGAGAAAAAGGACGATCATTCAGATGCAAATGGCATGCAAAACACAGCATTACCCATTAATAAGTATGAATAAATGGCATGTAAAAGAGACTAGAGACACGGTCCCATTTTTCACCCATTAATAACCACGAATAAGTGGCTTGTAAATCACAATGTCAGCAGGTATGAATATTACAATGGACCGTGACCAGATACAGCTTATTAAACGGCTCATAGCACTACACATACATGGTTACAAGGCTTGACAATCAGAATAATATGGATGTGGAGGCAACAGTAGCACGTGGCATGTAACATTTCAGCTAGGCGACTGGTGCCACAAGTTGCAGGTTCGAGTCCCGCTTGTTCCGAGCATGAAATGTAAAACCTCTATCACATGGCAAAAGATTGGTATTATAAGATGCAGACGGCAAAGTGAAAAGCCTGAAAATGTCGGATCAACTTGTTGGTTTGTAGTAAGTTATATCTCATGGTCAGTATTCATTTGTTGAATGATACGGACACAGCGCATCCGAAGGTAAATGTACAAACATACAGTGCCCGGAGGCTGCACGCCTTTATGCATGACATAAGATCGTTGAGCCGCATAAAGATGACAGGTACCACAATACACTTATTTAGAAATGAAAAATAAAAAATGACTGATATCTTAAAGGCTATCTTGATTAACCATGTTCTAATTGGATACACGGGTGACTCAGGGGTTGTTCTAACCATACGGTGCTCCTCGAATAATTTGAATGTGAAAATAATACTTTTATTCACATTTTTATTTAAAAATATCACTGCGCCTTCTATCGTCGCTTTCTATTCATTTCTGACACCCTCGAGGCGCGAAAGTTTAGGGACGTCACAAAGCAACTCCCCTGGCTGACAAGGAAGACTCCATTCGAGCTATGGCTGTCAAGTGTCACTTCGTTAACAGGATTAAAATGCATGCGGAGATATTCATTTTCGTCCCTGTCCACGTCCAGGATGGGTCGGTGTGTTGCTGTTAACTATAGCAATACAAGTTCAACAACCGTTTTCTTGTTTACATTTTACAAAGACCCGAGAGCTTGGACTCGTGCCAGATTTTCATGGACAAGTAGCAAAGCCCCGGGAACAGATCTCACCTATGCAGCGAACACTTTGTGGAAAGTGACTTTCATTCGTTAAATATGTCGATGTTTAGGATGGGTTTGGCAAAAAAATTACTGCTGCTGGCAGATGCGGTCCCATCGGTGTTAAAGAAAGCAAATGCTAGTGGGAAAGGGACAACTATGTTTAAAGAGGGTATGGCCGTGGGTGATGTTGCCGGGACAGACCTGACCGGGCACAGCCAGATTCCACTGCCACGCAATCTGTACCCCCCCCCCCCCAAAAAAAAAAACAAACAAAAACAAAAAAAAAAAAACAACAAACAAAACAACAACAACAACAACAACAAAAAAAAAAAAAAAAACCCAGCGCGAGAGAGAAAGCGCTACCCCATCCATCAGTGCGGAGAGTATTTGGTTTCATAATTTTCCGTGGGTCAATGCACGGACTTATTGTCGATAATTATGTCCATGGCCAATGGAAGGATTCATGGAACTAGTCAAACTAGGTATTACTCCTAAGACCAGAAACAATGATCCATCATTTCTTCTTGTTTTTGGTTAACAGTATGTACAATTTAATCTTTAATATATTTCTGATTTTAAAGCTTGCGTTACAGCAAAATATAGGCCTAGTAGTTTTACGAATGTTACAATGTATCACATAATTAGCAATCGACTGTCACAGTGACAGCGCTCGTCTGAAATGTTACAAACTATTACATTGTAACAATATGATTTTGATTCAAATGATGGAAAAAATCGGTGGAAAAGATGGGCAGACAAGGACCGATCCTGTTCCATACCCATGATAAGGTTGAGCAGTCTATACCAGGTCCCTTGGTTGAGTAAGTTTACTGGCCACTGTAATATGTATGTCGAATTTCCACTGTATATTGCAAGGTGTTTAATCTATAACCAGATAACACTTGTTTGGATACGCATCATCTACGCAGCTACCAAGACCAGTGGGCGTAATTTTATCTTTGTCGTTAATATGCACCCAGAAAATAGATCAGTCAGAGGAATATATTTACCAGTGTTACATAATGGATACGATTTGAAATGAGTCATAACTTCATAAGGAGATGTAGGCTTATACGGCTACGTGAATTACTGCTATCCAAGGGTCGCGAGGTTACTACCGGGTTTTTGGTATACATTCAAAGCCATTTAAAAATGTAAACTTATATTTAATCACCCATGCAGATGGGAAGGGAAAACTAACTGTTTGTACAGACTTTTACATACCCTAGGAGCAGGCCGTAGCTGTTTCTGCGAATGCTTAAATTTGAAACACTACAAGACCAGGTACATCCTAACGCAAATTCCAATCTATTGCATGAGTGCTTGTTCCTGTGAAAAGAAGTCTAGTAATTTTTTTTACAGGAAATACCTCTTTTGCAACGAATAATCATTGCCCAGACGGCAAGTTGGGATCGTCTGGCTGTCCCACGGCTACACTCCCTGCAGTGTAGTTACAGCAGGGTTCTGGGCGTTTGGCAAATGTCTGTAGGGCTGAATGGTCTTTTTCTCCAGTGATACAGCGTTTCTTATTAATTCCTCTTCATTCTCATCAGACCACATACATGGAAAACTCAGTTCAAACTCTCCAGAATCACTATGCTCTGTTGTATCATAGAGGTTTTAATACCCCCATGGTTGTATCTGCCATGACTCTTGGCTAACTGGAGGCACTCTGGCTAAATATACATTCACCCCAGCCAGCGGGTTGTGTTTGTGACGTCACCAACCCTTTTCTACATCGGGTCACGGTCGAGAAAATTACCGGGCTTTCATGCAGCAATTGGCGCACTTTTGGAGTTAAAAACACTATCCCAAAATGAAATTTAATACTTTGGTTTTCAGACATCATTTCTAATCACCTTTAACATCAACTTTCTAATTTGTGGTACTCATTCAATCAAGATGACCTTCAAACAATTAGGCTATCATGAAAGTGGCCACACTTGACTTTAAACGTATACCTTTATTTACTAAAGAACACAATTTAAATGGCTTTATGTAAGAAAACTATAAATACTAAAGAACATAATCTAAAGGATCATACTTATGACAGTTATAAATATGCATTATTGTCCTATATCATGAGCATGTACTGATTTACAAACAATCGACAAGAATTATGCATGAAATACACAGTTATACACAGAAAATTGGGGTTCCCTTTCTGATAAAAATGGGTGGGCGTCCTAATAAGAGCATGTGCCCTTGTTATGATGGATTGATCTGTTCAGTGTATAGTTGCCTGCATATTTTCGATGGCCACTTATCTGCAAAACTGCAATTCTTCAGCCAAACAGGTCTTAAAAGGGGATGGAGGACAGCAAATTCCGCCCCGTCGCCAAAACGGTGACTTTATCAAATAGATACATTCAGACTAACATTGAAGGTTTTCTGTTTTACCACAAATGCTCTACTTAGCATAAGTTGCAACTTGTACCTGATTAAATTTGGATGAGTGAATATTAGACATTCCACAGAAATCAAACAAACTGAAAACGCGATGACCCAGAAGTTTTAACAAAAAGTGTGATAACAATCATGTAAGGCAGTGCTAAGGATGTTTCATTTTTGAAACATTGTCAAGTTTGGAAGTAAGCCAATTTGTCTTGTAGATTTTAAGTCTGATAATGGAAACAGTTTGTCAAACCATCCGGACTTCCTGTCGCTAGATTCAAGCTTTAATAACAGGTCGTTGATAAAAATGTTGAGTAACTTGGGCGAAATAATAATACTGTCTTGTAGCGTACCCGTAGTACTAGTTACAGAGAACCCCACCCTTCCATTTGACTTTGGTCTGAAGTAATGAGTACTACCTTTTCAAGAGCATCCACTGAAATATAGGTACACCGTCTAACAGTTTATGAAATAGCCCATGGTGCCAAATTGTGTCACCGCACTTAACAGCATCAAGCTAGGAAATAGAACCGTCAGATGGAGACAAAAATGCCAGGCTCCTGGCTAAATCTTAGTATACAGTGGCTGTAGAACAATCCCACGCTCCCATCATACTAAAAGAGATTCACAATTCACTTAATTTAACGAGACATACATGTTATAAGCGTGTTTTAAGCTAGGGTTCAATATGTACACGGACGCGGAGACGGGTACGGATACGGATACGATAAAATTCGCGACAAAGGTAAGCAAACCATGTGAATCCATATGTACGTACACGGATGCTTTTGAAAACAATGCATTTGCAGTATCCGCATCCAGGTCCTTTAGGGACCGTATCCGTATGTATGTGGACTCCAAGCTTGAGCAATTTGCAACTCGTGCCCCCTCTGAAAGGCACTACGCAGCTCCGCCACTTCCGGACATTGCGCATGTATGATCGAACATCGGGATGCTTTTATCACGCTCGTTAGTACATATATGTCATGAAATGAACTGAACTGACTTGAATTGTTCAGACTCTTTATTGCGGGCTTGGAGGCTGTCGGTTGCTTTTAATCGCAGGCATTTATATGTGCATGCTTAGATTAAACAAGTATTTCTCTGATTGACAGGCCTGTATAATTACTTTAAACACTACAACGCATTACTTTCTCCCTTAGAACCTTTAAAAAAATTAAAACAAGTGCCTCTGCCTGAGCCCAGGTAACAAATTAAACTGACGTCAAAGGAGGTAATGTATAAAAAGGGGAAAGAACATCCATTTTAAACATATTTCAACAAATGTCCAAAGTACTTAAGGTCTAACAAAACTATATGTGTGGTTCCGGTAACCCGACCGACCCTACTGAAAAGGCCCGACCCTTAATAGATTTTTTATGAAACATAAAAAGAAAAATAGTTTCAAGCCGCCCCTCCCTAATAAAAATTGATCGACCCTGGCTGAAAGATTTGATAAAGAAAGTGGTCGTCGTGTGCCATTATTTTGCAGTTAAGTCAACTCAAACACAATATCTTATTTCCATTTGTCTGAAGGGTTAACTCAGGCCGGGAAAAAGCAGCGGTGCATAGCCACAGTTTTTTTGGTGAAACAGCGCAGCCCCGGTAGTTTGGTGTCACGGTGATCGTTATCGTAATATTTCGCTAGGTTCCAGGTGCCCGATGTCTGAGTTACCAAGGCAAACGTCCTTAAAGTACTTTTAAAACATGGCTTACTATCTAACTTTTATCCGCCCGCTGGGTTTTGTCTGGAGAAGTTATCATCGTTAGTTACAAATCCAAATGCAACACGATATCCTGGCACCGGCAAATCACGCACGTTGGTGAGCGGCATTTTAAACATGGCGCAATGCATAGCGGGACATTGCACAAAAAATACATTCGATTTGGATATCAAAGTGAATCGCAGTCACAGCATACATCATATCATTCTTGATGCTCTCAGATATTTGCAAAATATATGCTTTTGGTTTCATGTATGTTATAAACTCCCCAAGATAGCCCCATTCCTGTCCTCATTTACAACTATTGGGTGCAGAATCTACAATTGTCAAAATGATAGCCAAGCCCGTGGGTTAGTCCCGATTGGATATTTTGAAGAGGTAGTGTCCAAAATATGTGTGTGATTAGTAGTTAATCGAAGGTTAATTTGTCGATTGAATGTAACGTACAATATGGGACTTTTCCAGGGTGAGCATTGCCTAAAAATGTAAATACGATGCCTTGAAATTACCAGTTGTCTGCGGCGGTGGACCCCAGAATAGGGATATTGTATCAGACACTGAAGTGGCCCCCAGGCTATGAACTAAGTAGCAGCACTGGGCACACGAGGTAAGAGCTTCTACTGAGCCAATGATAGAGCTTAGTGGAGAAGGTTGTCCCAACAGTCGATACAGGTCCGAAAGAGCCACTGGGGTTTTATATAATTGGGAAGAAAAAAACAAAACACAAAAACATCCCCCCCCCCAAAAAAAACCACCCACCCACCCAAAAGAAAGACAAAAGCCAAAAACAGAAGCAAAAAGAAAAATAAAACCACCAAACAAATTAGAAAAAAAAACAAAGAACAAAACAAAACAACAATAACAAAAAACCAACAAACAAATTAAAAAAAACAAGGAACAAAAAAAAAAAAAAAAAACAAAACAAAAAAAAAAAAAAACAAAAAAAAAAACAAAAAACAAAAAACAAAAACAAAAACTAAAAACAAAAAAGAAAAAGAGAATATAAAACAAAAAACAAAACAAAACAAAAAAAAAAAACAAAACACAAAACAAAACAAAAAAATAAAAGAATAAAACAATAAAACAAACAAAAACAAAAACAACCGCCAAACAATGGATACAAACAAACAAAGCAGAGAAGTCAAGTTAAGCTCTGGCTAAATTTAAATTCCAAGGGCAAGCTGAGCCAATGTCTCAAAATATTGGACGAAACGGGATCAATGTATGCAATGGTTAATGCAGGCATCATAAACTATCACGACTGGGGGCATTAGATGTGGTTGGAATACATCATCCATAAATTGTCTTTAAATCTTTAAAAACGGAAACTTTACTCTGGTGTGCTATACACACACACACACACACACACACACACACACACACACACACATATATTGATTTTCGGCATAAGTTTCCTGTAGCTAATGTTTTATTCTATCATACCCGACGTTAAATAAAGCTATGTCTATATGTCTACGACTATGTCTAGCGAGTCAACAGATGTCTGATGTGCAAAAAATGAATGAGAGTCAGAAATACACAGTAGTATGTTTTGTGAGGACTTCAGATAATGAGAATACAGGAAAGAATGTTTGCATTGCATTTACCTGATCAGCCCCCAACTTCTGAAAATTGATAAGAACAAACATTTATATTCTATCATGTATTTATCCCAGATGGCCTAGCCGTGGCTTGACAAAATTTGTCATATCATGAAAGCAGACAGGAATGGAACTGAACCCCTAAAATGGACGCGGAAAGCTGCAAATAAATGAAAGATTGAATAAACAAATAAATTAATAGATATAGAAGGAAGGAACTTCAAGCAAGGAAGAAAAAAGAAAAAAGTCATACCATGTGTCTTATTTTTTTGGCCAACCTAATTACTAATTTAATGGTGTGATATATTTCCCCATGGACTACAGTGTGATTCCAGTCGTGTCTTTTCTGTCTACTCGTAGAATTGGGACAAAGAAGGGTCCCCACTGAATTGAAAGAAACTTGTGACTTTAACATGTCATGATCAATTCTAAGCAATTCTACTAATCTCGGACTTGCCGAGGGTCTGGAATACCCGGACGGGAACCCAGAGGTTCCACTCCAGATGCACTGGTTTGCATGATCGCAGCAGGTCCTAGCGCTCTGACCTAGAAGACCAAGATCTTGACAGCTGCAATCTGCACTTGGCTGACATCTTTGGCGCAGAGTCCGAAGAAGAAGCAGCCTGCTGAGAGGGGGCAATCAATGCACGGAGCATCTCAGCTTGCATCTTCATGCTCTGTGACATCAATTCAAAAGTCAGAGCTAGCTTTGGATCAGTGCCAATTTAAGAGCAGAAGTGGCAGTCATTTGGGGCAAAATTGGTCGCACAAGATCTCTATGTGGTGATCTCTTGCTTCCAGACTTGCGCCTGCGACGTCTCTTCAACTTCTCCCAAGGGGTATCAGGTGTAGAAACGTCTGTCATCTGGGATTGCATGCAAACCAAAGTAAGTAACAAGCTGCAATCTGCCGCCTACGCCTCACAGTATCCGACTTCCTCCGTGCCTGCTTACAGAGCAGCCATTTGTCTTCTCCCCAATCCTGACAGTATCTGCAAGTTTGCTCAGGAGAGCAAACTTGACCTAACTGCAGGCGACAGCCATAGCAGTGTGGATCGTCATCCCAAGCCAAAATGTAGTGGTTCTGTGATTGTAGCTTTTGCCAACAAGGATGAGGATGCACACAAAGTGGTCACTTGATCAACACCCATGGCCTGATTCGGAAAGGAGACAATAGCCTGGTGTGCACTGCTTACTCTCTCTGTGTGATCTGTTTACCGAGACGCCATCTTAAAAATGTAAGTACCAACCCAAGTGACCAGCTTTGCACTTTCTATTTCGGTGGTACCCAACACAGAAAACAGCTTTCTACTTCTCCGAAGATCCCCTGACTGCTGAGAAAAGATTTTTTTTTCAGATTAGTGCTTGTGTAAAGCACTGTATAGCAGTGAGTGTAAACAAAAGTTCACGAAGCTTCAGCTCGAAAAGGCAAACCAGAAATGGTGCCCTTAGGGGAAGGGCGAGATGGAGAGCATGTGCACCAGGAGTCAGCATCATTTTCACAAGAACTGAGAGATGGTGCCACGAAACATCAAGTTTTCAAAATCAACTGAGTCAAACTCAACTTCATTCATGGACATTCGACCCAGACACAGAGGTCTAGGCCAAAGGTGGACTGGAGGTAACATTACTTAACTAATAGCATTTTTTAGCTCCAAAAGTGTACCACATTTGCTACATGAAAGCGCAGGAATTTTCTCCAATTGTGGCCCGATGTGACAAAGTGTTGGTGACGTCACAAACACAACCCCTTGGCTAGGGTAAATATATTTGAGGCCAGAGTGCCTTCAGTTAGCCAAGATTTACGGCAGATAGAGCAGAGCATAGTGAGTCGGGAGAGTCTGAATTTAGTTTTTTCATGTACGTGGTCTGATGAGAATGAAGTAGGAATAAATAGGAAAATCTGTAGCAGCAGGGGGAAAGATCATTCAGCCTTACAGACATGAGCTGTTTTGTGCCGTCACTGGAACTGCCGGAGGTGCAGCTGTGGAACAGCCATCCGATCCCAACTTGCTGTCTGGGCAATAGTAATTCGTTGCAAAAAAGACATTTCCTGTCAAACATTGTTAGACTTCATTTAGCAAGAACAAGCATGCATGCAATAAATTGAAATTTACGTCAGGATGGGGCCGGGGATGGGCCTGGTCTTGCTGTGTTACAAATTCTAATCTACCATTCACGGAAACAGCTATGACCTACGCCTACGGTAGGTAAAAGTCTGTAATTTTCCCGTCCTATCTGTATGGATCATTAAATTTAAGTTTTTTTGTTTTTGTTTTGAATGGCTTTCAATATCAAAACTCCTACCCGGCAGTGATCTCGCGACCCCTTGGAGGGCAGTAATTTACGTTTCCGTATACATCAGTACATGTGCTTACGATCCTTTTTTTTTAAGATCGTGTACTATGTAACGCTGGTAAATATTTTCCTCTGACTGACCTATTTTCTGTGTCCATACTAATGGCAAAGATACAATCAGAGGAGATTTTTGCATCCAATTATTGGGAGCTGGCTGTGGACTGTCACAAACAGTGGTACATGACTGAAAGAGATCGAAAGCCAGCCGTCCACTGGTCTTGGCAGCTGCGTAGATGAGGCGTGAAACTGGCGGCTATCCAAACAAGTGCTATCTCGTTGTGGGATATAGAGTAGCAATTGGAGATACACAAGACAGTGGCCAGCTAACTCAACCCAGGGACCTATCATAGACTGTTCAACCCTAGACGTTGGTGTGGAAAAAAATACGTCATTGTTTGTCCATGTTTTCCACCCTTTTTTCCCCCATCAATTGAATCAAACTGGTTAAACACCCTAACGTTTTGTTACAATGTAACACTTTTTAAGTAACAACATGGGTTCATGCTCACCGTAATTTCTGATCTTTGGTGAATGTAAACAAGCTAATTGTTGAAGAACTTGTCAGCCAACGGTTTTGCGTTTGTAACGTCACTATCCTTCACTGACCTGACTATGTCATCGGTTTAAACATGTTTTCATTTCAATAAAATAACAATCAGGAAGAAGGGCTACGCCTTAAATTAATCCTTTTTGTCAGAAAAAGACGGACGCACAGGGTAGACTTTACAAAACGACAGAGCCCCGCCGCCCATCGAGACCAGCGTTGCATGCATGGACCCGACAGGCGACACAGCCAAGGCTTAACAAAAAGAAGATTGATCTCCACAGTAACGCAACACAGACAGAAGGGCTCGTAAAGTCGATGAAAATGAATAATACGAATAACAGTTTGTACAGTATAATTAAAATTAAGTCAGCGTATCAATGAGAAATCGTTTGGTATTTTTATGTATTCCCGTACTGCTAATATAATAATCTTGTTCTCAAGATCACAGTCGCTGCTACCAAATAAAATAGTTTTATTTGACAGCGGTCCATATGCAATCGGTACTGAAACATAGACAACTGTCTTTTACCAACATTTAAAAGTTCTAGATACTTCGCGGGACATGTCAAAGGGTTTGTCATTTTTCGTTTGAATTGTGACAAAGACCATAGACTACGAGTTGTTAGTGGCAGGAGATTCCATAATTTAGTTGCTGGGGGAAAAAAAGATTTCTAAAATAAGATTGTTCTAATATCAAAAGCAGTAGGCCCTAATCGGGCAGATTTTGACGTGTTCTGAAGTTTTACCGAGGATTCTCGTCAACTGGAAATTAGGTAAGACAGTATTCAAATAATATAGAGCAAGATTATAGACTGTTTTGCACATCATAATTAGTTTAGAACTATCTCTATGGTTAGATAGTAATTCCCAACCAGCGTCCTCATACAATTTTTCAGTTGGAGTAGTTCTTATTGCTCCCGTCACGATACGGGCTGCAGTCAATTGAAAGTCCTTAAGGAGTTTTGAGTGATCCTGAGAATAGCCATCCCATACCATACTACCATATTCTAAAATAGGTCGTATAAAGGAAGTATAGATCACTTCTAATGTTACAAGATCAAGACGATATTGCCAACGTTTCACAATGTTTAGCGTGTTTGGAAGCTTTAGTTGCAATTTGTTTTATAAGTTCATTCTATTTTAAATCAGATTTAAAATTGAGACTTAAATGTTTATGTTCAGATATATTCTCCGGTTGTTGTTCTTGAAAAATGAAAGGTGGATGGTCTGGAGAGTGTCTCTAAAGAGAGACCAGCATAGTATCAGTCTTAGGAACATTAAAAGAGAGGAGCCATTCATTGGACCATTGGTCTAAGGAATTAAGATGGCCGTTCATAACAGTGGCAGCGCGAACTGGGCCATTGACAGTGTAAAAAGTGACGTATCGTCAGCAAACAATTGGATATATGAGTTTACAACGTTAACTATGTCGTTAATATGGATTAAAAAAGTAATGGACTTGAAACTGATCCTAGCGGCCTTCCGGCCTTAATAGTTCTCCAACTGGAGGGCTGGCCATTAAGAACTACACGCTGCTTTCGATCATAAAGAATCAAACCATATCTAAAGGTCATCGACAATGTCATTTTTTTCCAGTTGATGTATAAGACATCGGTGCCAAACTTTGTCATAGACCTTTCTTATGTCAAGAAAAACAAGTCTAACCTCTTTGTGTTGGTCAACAGCTACGCGCAATTCATGATAAAGAGCAAGAAGCTGGTTTACTGCAGAGTCGTCAGGTTTGCAGAGATTGCCATGTTGTCTCGGAAAAAGTTAAAAACATGCTTAAATACTACTTTTTTTCCAAAACGTTCCCTGTGCAACTTAAACGAGATAGAGAGCGATAGTTATTACACAAGTTCTCTTCGCCCTTTTTGTGGAGATGTGTAACACGGGCCTCTTTCCAAGAGGTTGGAACTTCTTTTTTGATTTAGAGACATGTTAAATGATTTAGCAAGAGATCTGTAGATGACTGGAGCAGCTGCTTTCAGAAGTCCAGTGCTGACACCATCAGGACCTGTTGATTTGGATGAGTCGAGGATTTAAGAGTGTCCAAAACTTCATCATTACAGATAGCAAGATTTCTCAGAGTATTTGCCGTGTAGTGAGGTCGTGTGGGGTCTAGAACTGAAAATGTATCAAGGTTGCTTTGGCTTAAGGAAAAAGAAATAAGGATTTTAGCTTCAGATGCATTATCTATTAGATGTTTGCGTTACTCAATAAAGAAGGTATAGTCTGAATGTGATATTGTTTAGAAAGTATTTAAAGTATCGAGATATAAATGTGGTACAAATCAGCATGGACAAATTTACGGCCCTGTAACTTTTAAGCTGTTCACATGAACACAGTAAAAATATACATTTTTGGATTAACCTAGCTCTGAACAATATGTCGGGAAAAATTGGGACAAAACTGATTGTTATTGTTGAATAAACAAACGATTAAGAAGAGCATGTCGTTTATCTGAGACCCCAGCGCTCCTGCCTAATATCTTATTAATATATACAATAAACTTGTGACAAGTATGCCATTTTATTGGCAATATATCAAAATTCAAAAGAGTCCTTTCATATGGCTTTATGTATTTTATTTGCGTAAATGCAGGCATTCAAACATGGGTTGACCACTTAATCAGCTGAATGCACTGTGCATTAACATTCTATATACAAGATTAAAAATCAACTAGTAGGCGCAGAGAAAAATAAAAGGATATTTTAAACTCCACACAGTTACCTTTCCAACCCCGTTTGGTTGAAGGAAATCGAACGGTAAGTTTTTGCGAAATAAAGTTAGCGGGTTCGAGTAAACGGCCTTTCATCTTTGTTTAGGAACGGCAATCAAAGATTCACTCGTCATCTTTGAACCATGTCTGATAACAATAACTCACGCAATTTTACTCAAACACTCGTGGATTTTTGCATAGTAAGAGTTCAGAGTATGTTTAGACAAACATGATAACTGTAACTCATGTTGTTTACTGCTGAAGAGCTTAATTGCGTTGTTTATTTGCTATTTGCGATTAGATCACAGAACATGGTTTCCCTGTCAAGCGTGCCGCTTTGCTACGCTTCATTTTGATAGGCCAATCGCGGTGACGCGAGATGCCAAACATCGCCGTGTGGCCTCTCTTTGACGACGGCGCGCTGCATTTCAATAGCATTGATATCCCAGCTTCCTTGTCATAGTTTTGGACGCTTTGTGACAGTTCACAATGGGGAGAAAAACAAATCCGAGGGACCCAGCAAAAAGGCAATGGCTGAGCTCAGAGTACAATCAGGGGCGTTGGGGCAATAACAAGGGACCAATAGAGTTATTCAGTAATTGTACTTTATGGACTGTACTTCGGCTTCGGATTCATGGGCATGCATAGAAACACTAATCTATACTATCTACAAAGTAGAACACGATACAGGTTTGTGTGGGAGATGGAGTCCTTTTTAATTATAAACATAAGATAAAACATCATTTCCAATAAATATTTACAGTGTACGAAACCATCAACTTTAGCCAGATATATAATTACACATTCATATGCTTTATTTACAAACATGGCCATGAAGCTGTGGGCCAAACCGTGCCAAAGACCTGCCAGATTGCAACCTGGGGGGTCTCCCCACCCGAAGCCGAAAGGTGGTCAGGATTATGCATGATGTCAGACTATTAATCTAAAATCTGATGTATTTTCTGAAAGTGTTGGATCTCCATCTCCCGAGCTGCATTATCTCTGAGTCAGACAGACCCAGTTGTGCCGCATATGTGGCTCTACCAATGCGGAAGCTGTGGCCTTTATAACTGCACGGGTTCAAGTGCAGGGCCCTGAGTACCTTTGACAAAGTACCTGTAAATTCTGTCCGATTCACTGCTTGACCTTTCTCTTTGCAGAAAAGTGGACCTGACATAGATCCCCGGAGGGAGAGATAAGGCCTGAGGTTGAACACAGGGCCGATCTGAACATTGGGGTGGCGGTCAAGCCGGATGCGAGCTACGGCACCTTTTGAAAATTTGTATGATGTGATGTTTAAAATGAAACCCTCTGGCTGGGTTGTATGCTCCACATTGTTGTATTGTAGTGTATGGGACTGGTCATTTGAAACCGTACATATTTCCCCTACCCTTCTAAGGACAGACGGATCCTGTGCCAGGGCTTTTTCAGCCCTTCTGTGAGATTAATGATACGGCGCAGAAATGTCCGGCCCGGGATTACCACGGAACATGCCCAATTCAGGGTACCCATGATGGATTGCAGTTCTCGCAAAGTGACTTTTTTCCTTGGCAAAATTTCAGAAATAAGTTGTTTACATTTTTGTAATTTGTCCATGGGCAGCCTTGCTTCAAACAAGACTGCGTCCAGCTCAATCCCTGCAAAAGTCATGACATGGGATGGTAGAAAAGTCTTCTCTTGGGCAATGGGAACACCTATGTTTGCACACATTTTTAGAAACCTATTAAGATCGTGGGAACATTTCTCTTTTGTGGAGTTTGCCAGCATAAAATCATCCAATATATGTATAATGTCTACTACGGCAAGCTTTGCTGTGGCTATCCACTGGAGGGTTGTACTGAAGGATTCAAAAATTTTGCATGAAATAGAGGCACCCATAGGTAGTGTTTTATTGTAATAGAATTTTCCACCCCAAGAGAATCCTAACAGCTCATGATCAGACTGACGTACTGGGCAAATCCGGAATGCATCTGCAATATCTGTTTTGGCCAGGAAACAGCCCATACCTAGCTTGACTATCATAGTAATTGCATCGTCAACCGTTTGGTATGATACACTTGTCTTTTCCTTTGGAATGCCATCGTTTATGGAGGACCCAGATGGATGGGACAAGTGATGAATCATTCTAAAAGTTCCAGGGACTTTCTTAGGCACTAGGCCTATTGGCGAAACAACAAAATTCTTAAATGGTGCATGGTCAAATTGCCCTTCAATACGCCCCAGACTCAGTTCTTTCTCAATTTTCTGTCACAACATCTGGGTGTTCCATAGCTGATGGCAAGTTGTGTGACAGACGGTATGTCCGTACCCCTTCGTACTGCAAACTAAAACCTTGAGTGAACCCTTGACAAAGGAAATTTCTTAAATTTGAGTCATAATTTTTAAGGTCTTTCCACAAAACAAAGCTGAGCTCAGAGTACAATCAGGGGCATTGGGGCAATAACAAGGGACCAAAAGAGTTATTCAGTAATTGTACAGTGTGCTTAGGCACTATGCAAGTGTACTTTTCAACATGGTAACGTTTCATTAGGTAGGCTCCTACTACATCTATATATAGGATTTTCAAAGGATCAACACGGGATATTTTGTCGCAAGAAGTAAGATGTACCTTTATTTACCCACAACAAATACATCGATATCGAATTACAGTGTACATTCGATCAAATTGCCACCCGGTTAGTCAGGCTAATTGATAAGGTTTTGGGACCGGGTTAGCGGGTCGGACCCTACTATAATATCTGAATTATACATACCGAAGCTCAGTCATTCAGAATCTTTTCTTGTGTAGTAGGATCTGATGCTGACCACATCGCCGATTATTCCTTCTAAACTTTAGGCATTTTGTGACTGATTGTGCTAGTTTAGTGATACAACTCCTGACGAACGCACTAAGATAAGACAACCAATGCAATGACCAAGTCGCAAGTGCGGGTTCTGAGCTCGCAAGAACCTCAGATACAATTTAAACAATGGCTTCAATTTTTCTGTTGAATTTAAATGTAAAGAGAACTTGTGGGTGAATTGTGAAATCTGATTAGAACTATTGGTTTCTTTTGGTGAGAAAACAATCGCTGCCACTTTGGTAATGAAAGACGGCGTTGAAACTGCAATTCCTTTAAAGTCAGATTAGGACGTGCAGTCATGTCATGATCTCGGCTGACTTCAACACTGTTCGTGAGATTAAATGTGGAAAATAACAAAGTACATGTAACAAGAGCTACCTAATGCATAAATGTGTGGCCATATAGTTTTGGAACCACAGAGCTAATGCATCAACATCATCAGATAAAGCAGACACAGCGGTGGCCATTTTTAAACGAGCTGTTGCCACGGCCGATTATGTGACCACTTTGTCAAGCTCATCCGCTTCACACAACAATAAACAAGGTCAGCGTGACTGTCAACGCTCAGCAAGAAGCTCTACTAAATACCCCACTTTTCTCTGTTTTGGCAATTTCGGCAGAAATTTGATTTTTACATGACAGATACATAAGATATTCATCCATACAAAGATCAAAAAAATTTTTTTTGGGCCGAAATTTTCGGGTGATTTGTATCTCGCTACCTTAACTGTGTTTCCGTCATGTTTTGTTTTTTCTCGAATTTTAAAGGGAATTACTGAGTTTATTATTGTGTTGTTCTGCAGCTTGGTGAAGATGCTCTTGGTGAAGGTTGCGTGGCCGGTTGTAAGTAGCCCATAATTCGTGGCTGTGAGGACCATTTTTTGGTCCTTTGCTTTGGAGTATGTAACCATGACTTTACGCTTTTCACAGCGCAAAGATGACGTATACCAATATTACCATGGTAAGTCGTCTGGACGGATGGTTACTTCCTTATTTGGGATGCATTGTTTAGCGGCTTGCAGGAAGCCTTCAGTCTATAAACGACAACAATCGTTTACATCATTGGAAAGAAAGAAATTGTCCCAGTGAATTAGGCGGAGATAGTCACGAAAATGATTAAAATTTGCCTTATCGTGTTCCCATATTAATCTGTTATAGGCGGGTTCAGTTTTCGGCCGAAATAAAATGTTAGACCATACCACACAATGATCACAATTGGCAACCGGAAGAAGAAGACGTGGTTCAATAATACCATTAGGAGAATTAGAAATTATTTGATCCGAGCAGCGTGAAGTATTGTTGGTTATACGTGTGGGTTCTTGAATATGAGGAGTAAAGAAAGTGTGTACACAAATGATCAAGTTTATTTGCCAGGAACTGTTGAGAAATCAGCATTAAGACCGCCGGTAATTATAATATTATGAATACTGGCAGTTTTAGCCAGGTCGAGACTAGCTGGTAGCTTGTCCCAGAATGCTTCCGGTGAGTCCGCTAGCCTGTAAATAACACCTAATAAAAAAAAACCTGTTGCTATGTAATTTAATTTCGGCCCATAATAATTCAAGATCAGGGCTCTCCAGGTCGTGACGCCTTGTGGCCAGTAACTTTTGACACACAAAGAGGGTAACACCCCCTCCTATTCCACTAAGTCACTGAAATTGCAGAGTTTCCTGGATAAAACGGAACACATAGTGCAACGACTAGCTTCCACAGTTGCCTTGTCAGCATTAGGCTCATGTCAATATCCACGATCGTTCCATTTAATCAGTTACCAGATACATGCTTCAGAAATAGGTCCTTGGTTTTGATTACTGTCTGCAAAAAGGACTAGTTCATGTACACATTTTGGACAGAATAATGCGACTGTATATTTGTCGTTTGCCAGATGAAAGTGATATTCCATTACTGCATGTGGTCATAACTGTCGCAAAAATTCATAACTTAGTGACTTTGTGTGCATTTTGATTATATGCAAGTCGTCCGATATGGTGATATGTTTACCTAGAACTCTGAACCTGACACTGAGCTGAAACCTAGCTCGTGTACGTCAATCACGTGTGCATGCACATTCAATTGGTGTTTTCCAGCAAAAAATGCTGTGTCAAATTGTGTTCAACTCTAAGGCTACGTTGTAAGTGGCTAATTTGCGAAATAATTATGTAGAACGAAGTTTGCATGGGTAGTGGGATTCCGGTGTCAACCAAAACGTCTACAAAAAAAGGAAATACAAGAGAACAGGTGTCAGAACATTGTCTAGCAAAAGACTAATACGCTAATTGGTGCAGGTCAATTTTCCAACTTGTGCCAAAGGAACGTGTTGAGACGAACCTGAACATGTTATCCTGATTGCCTGAACAGTTATCAAACAAATGTGTCCCATCAACGAGAGATTTGTGCTAAATTATGAAAGAAGGAAGGCAACATTTGGCGGGGCTTTTATTGGGAAAGGTTTAAATTGGTACTTATAATGTTTCCAGAAGTGCAATTTTGGTTTAATTTCTGCCAATGGATCCGAAGACAGATAGCGCTAACTTGTTTGTGGTGTTGTTTTTCGTGCATACATAATCAAAACATCCTTGATGTATCTATACTGTCATAGAAACGAGACATTCGAGACTTCCATAAAGTAAATGATTCGCATTTACATGATACCAAAAACCGACCAAGATCCTATGATGGGCCAATTGAAATGATCAGGTAGAGGGGGATATTTACAAATTTTATAAGATTTAAATTTATGGAAATTTTTGGTGGTAGATATAGAGCATTGTGGAATATCAATCAAATGTTTGATACCCAATTGATATTGCCCATTTTAGAGAAAGGGAACATATAATTGCAGGCTACGAGTAAATCAAATGGCTGTCCAGTCAAAATATCAAGCCGTAAGTGTTTTTTAGTTTGCTGAACACATGACTACTGCGGAACATGGAAACAATTCACACACCACCAAAGTGTAATGGCTTTCTGAAATCACCACTGAGCAATTTGTTCGTGCAGCCATTTAAATAAAATGAATAATAATAATAATGAACCTCAAGCAAACAAACGAAGCAGACACATATGCAAAGCAACACGAACCCCCCCCCCCCAAAAAAAACCCCTAACACATGGAATAATTTTGACAATTGTGCGGACGGCTTGTCATCATCTCTTGAGGCCGTTCACTATGAAGCTGCCCGGATTTGCACTGGTGCATTGAGGCAAACACCCCGTCTCCTTCTTCCATCCAAGCTGGGTTGCAAACCTTCTCGGATAGACGTCAGTATCACAGACTAGCACTTTTCTGCAAGATGGTCAATAAATTGACTCCTAGCTACTTGTATGACCTAGTACCTCGTGACATCGGTCTTACCATTAATCTTAATCGCCTCAATATTCGACAGGTAAAATTCAGAACCAAACGTCACTGCGATTGCTCCCTTTCTTCCTGCATTCACCTTTGGAACAACCTACCGCTCGAGATTAGGGAATCTTTATCACTGCAACTTTCAAATCCAAATTGAAATCGTCCTTGCTGCATGTTGATATTAAACACTCTTATTTCTCACACGGAAAGCGTTTCCCAAATATTTGTCACACTTAGTTGCGCCTAGGCTGCTCACAGTTAAACTCTCATATTTATTGAGTTTATATAATCCCCTCGCCAGATTGTGCATCTTAGTTCCAAATTTAAGATATCCATCAGTTTTTGTTGTCCTGTCCTCTCTTTTCGGCCTATAGGTATCATGTGTTGGCCACTGTATGTCATATTTTGGCACCGGGAGTAAACCCAAAATTTATCGTACATATGTGTAGCGATCTCCTTATTAGATATATTAAGCAAGGATGTGCAGATTTAAGTCATGATGATAATATGAAAATTTTTTTATGGTGGGCAAGGTTATATCGCATTATCTAGGAGATTTGAATTCTAAGCTATTTATTTTCTGGTGCCAGAAGCATGTGTCCTAGACTCCTTCTGAGTTATGTAAATCTTACTAATTGTACTGTCTAGTCCCGTGTGTTATGTATATAGTATGTGCGTTTTGCTTTTCTGAAGAGCCTCCAGATTAGTCTATGTATTACCCAGACAATACCATAAACATGTGGAAACATAGAGCAGCCCTTTGTTTTCTTCTTTCTAGGTGGTTTGTTTTTTAATCATTATCTTTCGATCGATCAATCAACCGGGGAGGACAGAAATGAAGACGAAAGGAAAAGAACAGACCCCCCCCAAAAAAGCGGAAGAAAAGTTTGCGTTTTGCTTAAACACCGAATGCCAGAGTGTTGTGAAAATATTTCTTTATACAAGTTTTCCGCTAAGGTAAACTTTTCATGCTACACGCTTATATTTGCGACGAGAAACGGCAACACAGCCATAAATCTTTTTACGAAAGCCATGTTTACATCTAATAAAACCACATTTTCGTGGTTTTTTTTCGGTCATTACCTTCCCACGTTTGACATATTGATCCTTATTAGGATGAGCACACATTCCATCTATTGATTTTTGCAGACTGAAATGAAGGCAACTTTATAGTTTGTAAGATGACACCGATTTTCCATTAGTATGGCAATGTTTCTCAGGTGTATATATAGTAATTTATTGATTCATTATACCCAGCATGCAATGGAAAATAATTTCAATCAGTTGAATATTAACACTTCTATATGAAAAATAAGGGTGGTCGAGAGAGACCCACTTTGCCCAACTCCGATGACTCGAGCCAAATTATTGGCGTTTTTTACCGTACGTGGTTTCATGTTAACCAAGTTGAATACATTGGTCGTGCTTGTATCAATAACAAGTCAAGAAACTATGGGCGAAACTTCGAATTTACCTATCATCAGAAAGGCTTAAGTAAACTTCTTGGATTAAATGGATTCTGATCCATAAAAATATTATTCGGAAAAGGTCTAACTATTATTTAATTTCTTAGAACACATTGTCAAGCTGTATGAGATACACAAAGGATCACCATTTACTTCCTTTGACGGGAACTCCAATTATACTCACGCAGGTTCAGAGAAAAATGTGAACCAGAGTTTACTTTTAAAAGACATCATGGTGAAAACAAAGACTATCAATTCCTTTCATGGTCCATGCCACGAGGTTTGGTTAGGGGATCCAAGCATACCAGCTTTTGCAGGACACTTAACTTTGATGTAGCACGACATTCCCCACGCCTGTGTCATGACGTGATTGCATCATGAAGACAGAGACAGGGTTGAATCAAGAACCAGTCCAAAATAGTGATTAAATGACTAAAAAAGGTTCTGAATAGTACTGGTTGCACAAGGAAGGATGAAATAAAACACGCATCACGGCACATTTCACTTGTAAAAATTACGATGAAAAAATTAAAGAATTTCTTCAGGAACCAGCAGATGAAAACTAAATAAGCAGATCCAGTGAGGTAAATTTCTTGAATAATCTAACATTATTTGAGCAAACTTAGAAGTTTAACACAATACTGCAAAGCGCATAGATAGGTCTACTTACACGTATGATCAAGACATCAAAAACATCCGAGCTGGCTATAAAGGTTGGTCCAATGTTGGGCCAGGGTTGGCAAAGATGGCCCAGAATTGGGCCACATTGTGTTGCAAGATGGAATAGCAATACAGCTGCACCTTTTAGACGTATATTACGTACAAAAAGAGTCAATACCCATCCAGCTAATCTGGACGGTATCGCTGAAAAAGGGGTAATTTTATTATTGATCAGACATCTGAAAGAATCAGCTACACTGAAAAAGACTGAAATATATCGTCAATATACTGACGATATATTTCAGTCTTCAGGTTGCCCTATTGCAGTTAGATTTTACAATAATGGACAAGAAGTCTATATGACTTTACATTTTTATATTTTGTGAAAAAATCCTATGTTATTTTTGTTATATAATTGCCTTAATCGCCGCTTTGCACCAATAGTATTTGATGGATACCTCCCATGATAGCATATAGCAGCAAAATTTGATGGTTTTTGTGACACCTAAGACCATACAACAGCCAGCCACAAACTATTCTTACTCGTCTGGATGCGTTCCCCATTGGCAAGAGTCTGAAATTAAACTTCACATAATATGGTGACGGGTGTATCTGGTTAAAGACAGATTATCATCGCCTTTACATATACTGAAGGAAAAAATTAAAGCCTGACATTACTGGTTACTGCTGATGAGGGGGTCAGAAGCTGCAAATTGGCCCGCTAGACTGTTGTAAAACAAATCTTATGCTGAATATCCTGCCAATGCTTAGTTCTTAAGTGATTTCCTCGCAGTGGGGGTGATAGATTTTGAAATCAATGTATATACATGAGCCTCTGCAAGTTCAATGATTTGCTCCTGGGTGGTCACATAGTATACACCCCTGTGGCGGGTCAGGTGTCAACCAACGAGAAGCTTGCGGTGATAAAAGAACTCATCACATCGGTCAGCATTCAGGAGTCATCTATCCCAGATGACAGAAAACAGAACCCCAGTACCAGGCTGTATGCACAAGGGCATGGCTGGGCGTTGGGGGCCTGAACAGAAGCTTACCATCGTCCCAAAAGCTGTTTGCAAGAAAAAAGAACCGCTGTAAGATGGTGGTCCTCTTCCATGGGTGTGGCAGCAAGCAACCAGTATACACCCATGCTTTGTGCTATATGGACAGTTTAGGGATGACACTGAACCACATGGAGAACTGGCAATAGACTTAGACTAAGGCCCTCTCTGGTATATGCAAGCACTTTGACTGTGGAGCTAGCTGAGCACATAGTGTCCCGCCTGATTACTGCTCTGGGCTTGGAAGAAGAGACCTTTAACTGCCTTAAGCTACATCCAGCCTGTGTAGAGGTATGCAAAACAAGCTGTGCCACTTGCAATGAGGCTGGTATAATTGTGAAACACCCCGCTTGAAGACGGGGTCCTTACTGTGGAGCTGTTTGAAGACTGGATGTCATCCCATAGACAACCACATGGAGAAAATGGACAAGCTTATGCATGAACATGTCCTGTCCACTGTCACAACCAATATTTGGGAAAGAAGGATTACTTAATGCAAGCAGATGGAAATTTATTCTTGTTACCAGCTTAGGAAGCACTTAATAAATATTTCTTTGGTATTTGTAAATTTAGATATCTCTAAAAGACACTGATATTTTGAGAAAGGGATAAATAGCCCTGTGTGTGACAGGAATATGCCATGTGTCCTCCGTGATTGATAGGTGCAAACCTCGTGCTGTGTGGTCGGAAATTTGTATGCATGCCTCGTATCATTGGGACATTTTTTTAGGACAGAGGATTCATGAAACAAAACAGGGCCAAATATGACCTGAATGAATACGCAAAAATTCCTAGGATGAATCAATTACATCCCAGGTTGACCATTCATTTATGATGCATTCATGAAATGCATACAAAGTTGAAAGTTGTTGACACTGTGATCATGGATGTTTCGCAGGCAAACAGGGATTTTAACGGAAGACAATCAGGGACAAATACAAGGGATCTTTCTGATATATTTACGTTTGACCATGTTCATTCATGATACATCCCTGAAACCTTGAACAATACGTGACTGAGATAAGCTGAGTTTCAACGGGATTTGTAGACCTACTTTAATGGCTGCTTCGGTCAATGCTATTCCTTGATCATTAAAGCCGATTGAGCTAGGTTCTTTGTTGTTGAATGATATAATCAACGGTGTTCTGGCACAGTTCAAGTAAATATAAGACCATTTGATGGGTAACAGAAACCATGGGTTTTTGCTTCTTATGTATCATATGTCAGATGCATCTTGGAAAGGACTTTTATGCTGCATATTGTGACAGTTGTTGTGTTCAATAGCCAGAAAGCAAGAGGTGAATAAGACTATAGTGGGGAGGGGTCTTTTCGTTCAAATGTTTGGAAAAAATAATGATTGCAAATCGTTTTGTTTTATCATATGAAGGTTGTGGGACCTGCAGGCGTCACAGGAAAAATATAACATATACAGTACTAAAGAAATATATAAACGGCCAGCAAAGAGACCCAGTATAACAATAGGGGTTTACCTTTTCCGACAGAAAATAAACTGCATCAACAAAATTCCTTCATGTTTTTTCGGTGCAGCATCGCATTACACTACTTGGCAAAAAGCTGCAGGTAACTCTGATGACATTGTTGCCTCTTTCGATGATACCTTTATTTATTTATTTATTTATTTATTTATACAATATATTTATACAGGGTAGCCCTGATCAGCACTCAGGCTGCTTTCCATAGGGGCCCTGGGTACACACTCGCATTCATGCATCAATTGGTATAAATATAATATGCTGTAAAATACATGAACAATAGGTAAATTAAAAGTATGAAAAGGTCATTACTAAAAGTAACTAAAAGATTGTGATTTCATGATGAAACGTCAATGATGTATGAACATTTTCTTAATGTAATGACAAATTTACGATCAATAATGCAGGTTTTAAGAGACATCAAATCGTTACACATGGTACGTTTTGCAGTATAAAGATTTAAAAACTGTCAGGGATGGTGCTTCTTTAACCTTATCATTTAAGCTATTCCATGTCTTGGCACCTGTAAACCTAAACGCTCTTTGACCTGACTTGCCTTGTGTGTTAGGGACTGTCAGATTAGCCTTACTTTGCCTTGTAAAATGCCCATGGACTTCCGACACTGCTTTAAAGGCATCACTCAAGTAGGTTGGAGTTTTGCCATTTACAACTTTAAACATGAAAATAGCTCGATGATATTGGTGCCGGGCCCTTAAATCAGTCCAATGAAGTTCCTTAAACATGTCCCTAATTCTCGTTCTACGACCTTTAGAAAGTATTATCCTGGCTGCTCGATTTTGGAACTTTTGTAGCATGTCCAGGTTTTTTGTAGAACAGTCAGACCATGCGACGTCACAGTAATCAAAAATTGGTAATATCAGAGAATTGTACAGGAGTAATACTGAATCTTTTGACACAAATGGGGATATTCTCCTTAGAATACCAAGACGTTGTGAAAGTTTGTTGCAAATATTTTCAACATGTTTGTTCCATGACATCTGCTTGTCAAACCATAGTCCTAAATATTTAAAATAGTCGACCTGTTCAATTTGTTTCCCGTCCACTAAAATATTCAGTTGGTCATTTTCTCGAAGTTTCCTACTAGTTCCTAATAACATACACTTAGTCTTTTGAATATTCAAGGTAAGATGGTTGTCGTTCATCCATTTAGCTGCATTAAACATTTCAATATTTAATGTCCTCTGAATGTCAAGAACCGATTTAGCAGCAAAGAAAATAGCAGTGTCATCAGCATACAATACAACCTTACTATTTGTAATAACAGAGGGAAGGTCATTTATGAAAATGACGAAAAGTAGGGGACCTAGTATTGATCCCTGTGGGACACCATAGGCTATTTCCATGTGGTCAGACAATTCCCCATTGAATTGGACGCATTGAGTCCGCTCGGATAAATAGTCTCTAAACCAACAGAGTTCAATACCATTGATCCCTAAATATTCAAGTTTTGTCAGTAGGATTTCGTGTGACACAGTATCGAAGGCTTTTTTGAGATCTTAAAAGCACACACCTGTAATTAAACCCTTGTCCATATTGGTAAGGACATAGTCATTTACATCTATCAAGGTAGTAGCTGTAGAATGCAAGGGTCTAAAGCCCGACTGGTTTACGTTCAGGAGATTGTATTCCGTTACATAGGCATATAGTTGATCGTGGACAATTCTCTCAAACACTTTCATGGTTAAGTTTATAACTGAGATGGGTCTATAATTTCCTGGATCTGCCATTGGGCCATCTTTATGAATTGCAGATACTTTTGCCTGCTTCCACTGAGACGGTAATTTGCCTGTACGTAACGAACGGTTGTATAAGTATGTCAGAGGACCTGATATCACATGCGCACCAGCCTTCAAAAAAGTTGGATGCAGGGAGTCAGTGCCAGTTGCTTTACTGGTAGTAAGTTTTTGCAGGCCCTGTAATACATTATCTTCAGATACCTCTTGGAAATACATTTTGGAATTGGCTTTTTGAAGCTGGCATGTAAAAATGCTGGTGAATTTATCGCCCAGTCTCGAGCCAATAGTAGTGAAAAAATTATTGAAAGAGTTAGAGATGGACATAGGATCTTTAACTATGAATCCTTCAACCTCTAAAAACTGGGGTTCACCTGTTTGCTTACTAGGTAGAAACTTCTTTAAGGTTTTCCACACATTTTTAGAAGAAGAGTCTGTTAAAATCATCTCATCATAGAAGTCCTTACGCGCCTTTCTAATTCTATCAGTTACCTCATTCCTGAGTGTTTTGTACATATCATGGTCATGCATTGTAGCATCAACTGACTTTCTTTTTTTGTTATAGTAATCTCTTTGGTACATTAGTTCTCTAACATCGTCAGTAATCCATGGAGCGGGTTTACCTCTTACCCTCACTGGCTTACTGGGAGCATGATTGTCACAGATTGTACTAAATATCTTTGTGAAGATATTCTCTCCCTGGTTGTTTCCGTCGAATAAACCCATTTTTTATAATCGTGTCAGCAAACCTTTAATTCTTCATGCCCATATTTTGTAAGGCTGAAAAACATAAAAAAGTCACGTTCAAATATCCCAATATTCGGAGATTGTCATACCTAGTGCACAAGTTCGTTTGTAGAGTTAACATTAGCTTAAGCTTCATGATGAAACTGGGGGTTTTTTTGCTGTAAAATCATTTGCCAACCGTTTTTATTATTCACACGCTGACGAGATGATTGATGTATTGCTTAATCAGTCTTGTGCAACATAGAGCGACCGCCTCCAAGGAATAAGGATTTTCAGTTGTAGACGAATTAATGCGGAGACGATAGTGGTTGTTTGACCAAATAATAATCGATGCCTGCTGTATTGTCTACTTTTGCGTTTAGTGAAGCCACATTTATGATTCGAGAAAGGGAAAACAGATGATAGGTGAAGACTGGAGAGCATTATGGGTTGTCAAAGGTAGAGATCAGAAGAAAGGTAAGCATATAGCAACTTCACTTTGATATTGCATTTTCTCAAATTATTAACTTTTTTTTTTTTTACTAAGGATGTTACTTGAAATCATCTTCTGAGTTATCTAGAATCCCCGCTTCCTCACAAACGTTAATATTTTGTAATCAGCGAACATTTTGGCAACACAAACACCTTCGTTCTCGTCTTGGGGATGACGGTACTATTCCATTACTAAATATTTTGGCAACGCTAGGATTACCTATTCTGCATCACTGTGACTGTATTGAAAATGTGATTCCCGTAGCTGGAGGAAGCCCGTGTTTTCCAGTGTCTCTTTATTTTGCATGTTTGAGGAGGGACCTGTCGCCAAAATGCACCAACCAAACTTCGTCATCAGGAAACGATGAAAAATTCAACTTTATGTCGCATATGCTGCACTTCAAACTAAATCCGCTAGATTTACATGCGCGAAAGCTACACGACTTTCCAAAATTCAATATATGCAGTTTCATGCACGGGTGTGGATACATATGGCCATTTATTGTGCAGTTTTACATTATATTGGTCCAAGATTAGGCCAACCTTGATTGCTTGCTCGGTAAAGTATAGATTCATAATTTGAAGCACCATGTTCATGGAAACCACTGATCTGACAAGCACAGTGCATACCCCACTTTATTTGCATGTGCAGGAAGGTATTATGGGCTATCTGGTAAAATGGCATTTCTGACATAAGAACTACTGACAATCAATAAGTCTTCCGCCTATGCACAAGTTTTTGTTTTTTTTTCTTCAAAGGAGACATCTAATGAGATTAATACTTTTTGTCAAATAATTTTATATGTTGACTTGGGTGATATTACACTACTTCTGGAGGCCTCCCCTGGATTACTCTGGAAAATGACAGGGTCACAATGACCAGACTAATAATCAGTTTGACAAAGGGCTTTCAAAGTCTGAAACGCGACACTATTGCGACGTTTTCTTTCGGATTTTCAGTTGTGTTGTGCTCCAAAGAAATGTGCAGATATTCAGCCTCGGTCTTATCCTGCGGGCATTACTGTGAGGCTATAATATTTGATATGTTTAAAGTCAAAGCACTGCACATTTTGTTTCCCCGAATATTATATATAAGAACAAGAATCGAAAACAGAAAATTCGTTTGCTGTACATTGGGTTTTCTTGTCACAAAGGATAGCAGCTGTCGATAATTATGACAAACGACTCATTCCCATAACCTTTTTTGTAAATATCTAAATTATGTTTGCATACAGATTTGAAACCATTAGAGATATACCTAACACTTTATTAGCAAATTAGAAAACGTTGCGAACATAAATATGCGTACTCGAAGTACACTTACCTTGGGTGCATGAATAATCTTTCAGACTTTTTGAGTCACTGAATAAGCAAAACAGGTAAAAGGTCAATGTGATATAATTGTAGTCGCATAATTGTGTGAACGTGGTTCCGAAATGGGAGTATATATGAATATATAAGCGTTTTAGTTTTCAGTGTTCAAGTGTGGGAAAACTTCAAAGTGTAGGAAAACTGGTAAAATCTTGAAAAAGAAGAGGAGCTGGATACCCAAGAGGAGAAAACCTTCATGTTCGTAGAGTTTTCTTGAAGTCATATATATATAAATATATATATATAAATATATATATATATATATATATATATATATATATATATAATGTGTGTGTGTATATATGTACATATATATGTATATATACATATATATGTGTATATATATACATATATATATATATATATATATATATATATATATATATATATATTTATCATCAGTCAAGATCACTGAATTTATATATTCTGATGCTACGTTTTCGAAATAGACCTGTCTCCCTCTGTCGGAAGTACACCCCGTTTGGCTGAGTCAGTGAGGTGGTTGTTCCATTTACACCATCAAACCATTATGTCTCTGTGTCAAAACTTTCCTTCTTTTTTTCGGTTGTTTTCTATCTCTTTCTTACAGTCGTAAGCAAATTTGTCCGACATTTTATTTGAAGACTATTATATATAGGTAGGAACTCCAAAGTTGATTATACCTGTATACATAAAGTGCAGTCTTTTTGTGAGCCGGGGTGACAGCTTTGAAAAATTACGCAAATTAGGACCATTTGAAAATTTAAATCTTGTTTTTTCCCGAAAACTATCATAGGAAGAGGTACCATTATAACTTCAATTTATAGGTTTGTGTTGTTGGCACATCTAATGAACCCAAAGCAAAAGTTATAGAATTTAAATTAGTGCTGATAAGGGGTACTTGAGAAGTTTATGTGTTGAATATCTTCAAACTTGTTTCAGGCAGAGGTGTCAATACAACTTTAATTCATAGGTTTGTGTTGCAGAGGAGTCCAATGAACCACAAACAAAACTTGTAAAATTTTAACTTGTTCTAGTTAGCACTTGAAGAGTTTAAATATTGAATATCTTGGTAATGACAGGTAGAGGTGCCGCTCCAACACGAATGTATAGATTTGTGCTGCAGGCGTATCCAATTAACCACAAACAAACGTTGTAGAAATTTAACGCATGCTAAAAAGGGGTAATTGAGATGTTTAAATATTGAATATTGTCAAACTGATTTAACACAGAAGTGTCATTCAAACTTCAATGCAAAGGTTTGCACTGTATGCGCATTAAGTGAACCAGGAAAAAAGTTGTAGAATTTGAATTTGTACCTATTAGGGGGGGGGGGGACTTCAAAAACTATTGTGCATAGATGTGCCATTGCGACTTCACATCCTAGATTTGTCCATCATCAGTTTTGTCCATAGTTCAGCATTCACACCCCTGAAGCTAGAATCTCTGAACAGTGTGTGGCTCTATCAGTAAAATTGAAATAATGCAAATTAGGAGCACCAGTAGCAGATTTGTACATTTTTGTGATATGCTATGCTAGCTATACTACAGCGCGTCATCTGTCGTCAGAAGTAAATTACATGTATATGTACATCACAAGGGCTTGTTGTTAACACTAATGTTAGACCTTTTTTATGTCACCATACGGTGACCATTTTGTAGTCAGTCCATGCTGTAGTGTCAAAACTGATCCAAATGAATCACAATTGCAATAAGAAGTGTATTCGAATGAACAAGCTAGAAATTCTTACCACAGGTCCAAACTTTGTATGTTTGCTGACACTGGACATTCTTGTTCAGAATTCTTTCTTAATCTCAGGCAGTTCCTTTTTACCAACAAATTTCTTTTCATGCCAAGAACTTTATTTTTCTACAGTTTTTTTTTCAATTTCATGTTTTCTGTCATGTTTTTTACAACTTTGAGTTCGAATGTAAAAAGCTACATCTTTCCTTTATAGACACATCGACACGCATTTGTTTTGAAGGAAATATTCTGGTTCCTATTAATATAATGGTGGCAACAAATTTGCAATCTGTAAATTTGATTTATTTTGTCTTCTTACTGCAACAATACTTTGCAGCAGTATGTTACGGGTAAAAAACTAACTTACTGCAAAATTACAGTAATTTACAGAATCATTTCCCAATAGTTAACAGTCTATGGTGGAAAATAACTTCTCCTTAATAGTAGGGAAATATAATGTGGTTTCAAAACTTATTATTTACCTCATCTAACCTATTTTCTTCTGCTTTTAATTACGTGTGTATTTTAATGCAGTTTGAATATGTTGATTGAACAGGTTTAAATATGTTATTTAAAAACATTTTAGACTCCGCTTTAGCACGCATGCGGTAGTACATGGCCATGGACACCGAAAGCTCAGCATATACATCGGGATACGTGATAGCCATTTATGTTTTCTTCATTCCCATATTTCTTATTGGTGTGGTTGGTAAGTATTATCAATCAATCAAGTAATAGGGAAAGAAGAATGGATGGAAAAAGCAAACACAAGAAAGAGCGACAGACAAAAAGAAAGAAAGAAAGAAAGAAAGAAAGAAAGAAAGGAGAACAGTTTGTGTTTTGCTTGAACAGTGTATATAAAATAGTTGTATAACAAATTATATGAAACACAAATGTTTTCATTTTTTTATGTTGCAAGTTAATGTTCAAAGGAAAACGGTATTACATTTACAGGTAAACACATTTAACTCCAAATGTGATTCCTTAATCCATAAGACTTCTCTTTATATGAGTGGTATCTAAACAACATTTGCCAATAGTTTATCTTGGCGATTAATCTAAATTTGTGTTACGTGTGATAAAGTAAATATTTCGTGTGATTTTTGTATATTCTTGGAGCTTTCGAAACATGTGGGATGATGTATTTCCTCGTACTATGCACTAGTATAACAGTCAACAGAAGTTATATCAGGTACTACATCAAGTCTGTACATCTGAAATAGATAACGACTTTATTGAAGCTTACAACGTCCATAGGTATATTTTACTGACTTGCTTTACACGGAGAAAAAAAGGATCATACATGTCTTTGGGTATGCTTTAACAGAGCAATTGTGCCTGGGTTATTGTGAATAATTAACCTTTTTTTCTCACCCAAATGGCATAACCAGCAGATGCTCTTAAACCACCATGGACAGTTCACTCTCACTGCACATGTGACTACTATGTCACGTGATTTTGTTTGTTTGTTTGTATTGATTCACGAGGGCAGAATGCAAGCACATGTTGATGGCCAGAGCCAACAAATGCCTGTGAACAAGGTATATGTTTGACTCAGATCGTTGACCCCTGATTGAAGTGGGCCGGTTCATGCCCGTGCAGGGTTCATTTTGGTAATCATGGATAGACATGCAAGCGACCCAATGAATGTATTGTTCATGGCACCGTATTTCTTCTTGAAGTTTAATCCGTAATCTTAACAAATGGAAATGGTTTTGTGCTTTTAAATAATGTGTGTATTATGGCGGAATACATAAATATCAATTGCATTCGATTTACAAGTTTATGTCACTCATTTTGCATGAGACATTATCTGGCTAGTTGCCACTAGATACACCAATCTATCTGCGCTCCACACTCCCCACATATATATGTTCCACACTTCATTATAATTAAGGGTATTAAAAATAACAAATTTGGCTTTAGCTTTCTCAGTGCCAATTTTTGACAGAATCAACAGCTCCATTCGGCACGCTTTGGGTACAATAGGCTGACGAAAGCTGTTGACCTTTGGTCATTCTTGCGGTTTCTGCTTTCATGTGCTGAGTACAGGCACGCTGGTACCTGAATGAAAAGTCTGTTTAGAAACGATATGAATCAAATATCGTTATGTTTACTCGCAGCACATTGATTTTCGTTGAAATTGGCAGCAACAAAGTTACATCCACATGCTGAAACGTGTAAAGGCTTTAATGCGAATCCGGCGTGTACTACAGATGTGTACATAGGGAGAAGGACACAAAGTCAGAGTGCAAATCTAAGGGAAAAACTTGGGTACCCAGGTGTAACCAATTATAACCAAATGTAACTTTGTCCTACTTCCATATCAAATAATTAAAAAAGTAGCACTTTCAAGAAATAACATCTTTCTTGTTCAATATTTCAAAATTTACCAATATTTTTACCTAGAATCTGTAAAAATACACATATTGTAATATATGTGACACAAATCTTTCTTTGTGTGCGTGTGTGCGTGTGTGTGTGTGTTTGTGTGTGTGTGTGTGTGTGTGTGTGTGTGTGTGTGTGTGTGTGCTGATTTATGTAAAACGTGGCTTTATACTACAGGAAATTTGATGGTGATAGGCGTTCCCATTGTCAACCAGGGCATGCGCACCGTTACTCACATATTCATCACAGTGCTTGCAGTTGGAGATTTGATAATCATCTGCTTTTGTATGCCTTTCTCGGTTGTCGGCAGTTTTATTCTCAAGGTAAATTGCCTTTTCATTAAAATATTGCTATTGTATTCTCTACTCTTTTGGGCTGTATTGTAAAGCATCTCCTTTAGTATTGGAGATAATTGCACTAAGTGAACTTGTAGACAATGGTGCATGTGACTGCATGGTTTTACTTATGATGTGTTATCATAATGAAAATTGCAATGTTATTCGTGCTGAGGGACTGGGTCTCCCAGGTCTTAATGTTATATTTCCACTTCCATACCAAATGGTAACGAATATAAAATGAAAAACATAACAAACCCAAATCTGTAAGCCCGAATACTGTTTGAACACTATCAAGTCCGATATTCCAAGAGCAAAGTCCTATTTTGTACTGCTCACTGCAAAACTGTGTAGTTCTAAATCATTATAACAAATAATTTTGTGTAAGGAACAAATCATATTCATAATATTTGAAAGTAAGAAGAAAGTTTCAAGCTTTATTAGCCTTTATATAAAATCGGGTCATCAGCGGGGAACCAGCGCAAGACTTGTTTCGGTGCCATTAATCCCCGGGCAAGTCATTCTGCTAGCTGGCGGCACCATGTGAGCTGATGTATTACTGAAATACGCAAATATAATGTTTCTTTGCTGATAGACTTACTCATGAATGTAGCCTACCTTACATTAATATAATTAAACTACTTTTACAAACATGTGTCGACACGTAACTTCCGTGATTATACCTATCAAAAATGAATCTTTGAATCAATTGAGTATAGTAAACCCCACAGTTACCTATAACGATTGGTTTTTGAACAGACCCAACAAGGCCAACCTAACGGAGCAACGAGATAAAATATCAACCAGTTCTCCAACTTAAAGTAAAACGCAAACGTAATACTGTGACGTTTAAGAGTCACGTCATTAAGTGCGTCATACCTGTAAACTGGTCATCTCAACTTTGTTGTTGTTTTTCAACATTAAAATAGGCCTAATGTTTAAAAACTCACTGCATTTCACAGCCAACGCAGTTACTGTTTGTCACTAAATCTATATTAATAATTCATCAATCTCATTGCGTTTAATTAAAAAGTTCTGAAAATGTAATGCTTAAAGAACCAAATAAAATTATAAATTGAGCACGTTTCAGAGTCCCTAATCCTGGGACATACTTAAAGGGGTGTTTAAAAAAAAAAAAAAAATTGGAGCAATTATTCATGTTTCATTGTTTCTTTAGTCTTAAAATTAAAATCCTGACTGATGATCGCTTATTTCTAAGTAAACGACAGTCCCATGTAGACCTGTATCTAAATTAATTAGTCAAGTTAGAACAAGTTAGAAGTGAATTCACATGTCTGATACCTTCTGCGGCTGAACCCAGCTCGAGGCATTTTTCCTAACCATAGGTAGTTTCGACTCCGTACACAGGAAACAAGGCATGTAGATATTGTACAAACGTAATAATAATAATAATAATAATAATAATAATAATAATAATAATAATAATAATAATAATAATAATAATAATACTAATGATGATGATGATGATGATGATGATGATGATGATGATGATGACGATGATGATAGTAATAATTAAAATAAATTATTCTAAGAACCGAATTTATGTTATAGAGGCCTATGTGAAAAACAAAAAAATTGTATGACAAAAATAACTAGATATAGTAAATAAGAAAATTTTGACATTTAAATTTTTAATGTTGTAATAGAGTGCATTAAAAGTGAAGATGCCAAATTTTAAAACAGATTCTGGATGTTTGCAACAAACAATTTGAAAATATTCCTTTATAAAACTTTATTTCACAACTTCTTGACCTGAGATTATTGCAAGTAAATTTAACGTTAAGATTAATGTAAAATCTATAAATGTATCTAAAACACGACTGAAAGGTAATGTTTGAGATAACAAAGTATTATAACCTAATGTTACCAAGATATTACTTTCTAGAAAGTATAATATAGAACTTCATAATTGAAGTAATCTATATTGTGATAAAAAGTTGTTCACTTTGATATACATCCATCACTGACAGATTGAAGCATTACGAGATCTGCACAGTGGCTGCCAGATAAATCTAGTAATTCCTGGTTATCCCATAGTAACTCTGACTTAAAGGAGCCCCAACTCACTTATTATGTTAACCTATTCATCCCTCGTCCATTTTCAAAAATATCTCTAAGATAAAGTGACCTACTCTGTATACACTCTCCATCACACACAGACTTAAAGGATGTTTATATGCAAGCTTGGACATACGCACTCCCTTTATATGTGTATAATGGTAATTTCTGTTAGTGTTTTGAACACCTCATCACACATAGGCCAGAAGGGGTTTCAATTAGCCTGCTTGTTGGGAAACCATTTTAACATTAACAGTTTCCATCGTATGCAGGCTTAGAGACATATTAGAAATACACTTTACAGCTAATGTGCAAAGCAAATCGTGTATTCTTGTTATCTCCCAGCACCGACTTCAGTCCATACAGTGAAGTTTCACCTTTCCAGGAGTGCTTTCTGGTCTGATAATGAGACTATTTTAATTGATGTAGCGATGCATGCACATAAAACAACCATATATACCTTCCTTCAAAGCTAACACATACTTGAATATGCTTATATGCTCGTATATATCCAAAATATAATCATACACTTATACATGTATATAATATATACATTTATATATGCTGCCCTTCGTTTCTGCATTATTTGTTGATAAAACACTTTATTTAGGGGCAGTTGGGATCCCCACCAGATTTTGTTAAATGTGCAATACTATCACAGTGGAACTGGGGATTATGATCTTAATGTGCCATAATTTCAACTGCTGGACGATGTAAATCCCTCCAATCATGATGCAAAAGGCAAGGGTAGTATCCGCCAAATATAAACTGGGTATCTGACTCCAATTTAGGGATGACAAATTCCTACAAACTTGTGAAGGAGGTTGACAGATACACCCGACAATCTTGACAGACGCTAAAAAAGAAATTAACAGTCTAATAAACAGTGGATTCATACAAGACATGGCCAAAAATTAAATAGTGTGGGAATGAAAGTTATTAACATAAAATGGTCATGTTAAGAATTATCGAATCGCTGATCGGCAATGATAGCACTGAAGTGTATGAGCATAATGACTAATCTGCCCATCATGGGGACAAATTTGAACAATCCTGGCGAGATTGGAATTAAGATTCAGATGCAAGATCTCTTCACACATCTGTTGTCCAAGGGGCAGCTGACAAAAATGGTAAAACTGCATACAATGGTACCAACTCCATGATGGTCACAAACAACAGGTTGATGCCCCTGTTCAGTAACATCAAGTACATGTACCAGCTATTGGGTCAGGAAGTGGAGCACCTGTTTTTCCCCCAGACAGTTGTCTACCATGCTCTGACCATATATATTTAGACAATTTTTCAAGTCACAGGGTACCAAATAGCACAGACAACCATTTTCCATATTCATCAATTTTATCAAACGATGACAGCAAATAGGCACGAGAGTTACTAAAACACACATTCATCTTCCAATACCAATATGAAGAAACAGATTTCAATCTTGACTTGAGACAGGCAGTCACCCCCATTTGAGGGAACTGATGCTTTTAAACCGGTCTTCTCCGCCTTTGACATTTTCTTCCTTAACAACAGACTTTAGTGTTTCCAAAACATGTAGGTCTAGCCACTTTCATCACTTGTGCCAACGGTTATGAGAGACATGGTAGGCCCGTCACTTTTTGGTTCTCCTGACTTGCCAGTCCAGTCAGCTGAATTTACCGCAAAATAAAAAGTTAGGTTAACCTCGTTTCGTTTTTGTGATACTGATGAATCTGGAACATAACACTACCTCCGTTATAATTATGAGTCGGAATACACAGCCCACAGCACAAAATAGCCAATGAAACCTTCATCAAGTAGTACAGAAAAACATTACCCATATTCATCGATTCACCAGAGATTCAAGAGTTGACAAAACATCAACATTCATAAGTAACCCGTTGCAAAGATACTGGTACTAGTGCAGATGGGATACAAAATCAGATCTCGATATCTCAAGATCACAGTCCCCAAAGGTTCCTTTATCTTTGGATCCCATTGAAACATGTATTTGGGTTTGCAGACGAGTGCTTGCCGTCTCAAACACAGCCTCACTTTGGGGAGGAACGGAGACGATGATGGAATTTTCAGAAAAGCAGATGGGGCCACCGGAGAGGTGAAGCTAGAAAAACTGTCTTGGTTTATACCACATATAATCCTGACTGATGCCAAAAATTTCAGTTGTACAAAATGATTGAAGCCACAATTTGGTTATCCAAGCGATGCAGAGACAGTGTGATTCCATTTCAATTCCTCAATCAACCAAGTTTACCTGGAGGTTGACCACCAAGTAGTCTTAAAAAAAAAAAAAAAAAACACAAAAAAACAACCCCCCAACCCCCCAAGATGTATGTAATTATATATATATATATATATATATATATATATATATATATATATATATATATATATATATATATACAAATTAATGGAGCATGGCCCTTCGAAAACGGTCAATTAATTTTACGATCTCGCGTACATGACAGATTCGAACAGCCCTGCACAGCTCTTGACGTTGTTACATTTAGCAGAGTCTGGGCCATGGTTCACAATCGAATAATCTGGGGAGTGGCCCAGAATCAGCCAAATATAATTTCTGGGTTAAGTTTAAATTGCTCGACAAATTTATACATTGTAGGTAAATACGAGTACAGACAATGGGGTGTAGACCTATAGACTAGGGCTTGTGTTCAGGAGTTTGTTATATACTCTTCCATTTTCACCTCCTATGCTCGCTAAAATGTTCGAATGGGGTGTTTCAGTGAAACATTTTACAGAAACAAGGATACGCTACAAGATAAATGCGTTTTGGCAATTACTAAAGAAAAGCATCAGACATTGAATGAAAAACTGTTTTATCGTAAAGAACCATTACCCGATGAAGGAAGCATCCCTACTACTTGCAAGTATAGAAACCATGCTTTCAGATTTTAAATGTACATCTTATAGCATGAATTAAAACATGTTTGCTAGACATATTCTTCTGTGTAAAACAGGACTGGTATTTTGATGAGGGAACATGCAAGATGATCACCTTCACGAAACAATTGGGAGTACGGGTAGCCGTGCTGACGCTGACAGCTATGAGCGCAGAAAGGTAAGTCATTCAGACAAGTACACATTTGAGAAATATCATATTTCACGAATGCAAAATGTGTTCGCCGAAAGCATTGTTTTCCACTTTATAAAGGAAGGGGGTATTCCATCATTATAATACGAAAGAAAAGGGGTATTGAATCTTTATAAAACGAAAGAAAGAAAAATCAGGAAAACTAAATTTCACAAAATATACATATGGCGTTAAAAGGTTGAATCCGGCTGTTTTCTAGGATTTCGATTCTGATCAATCAAATTTAAATAATGCGTGTCATATTTTAGAGGAAAAATGAATATCCAGCACTTCTATACGATTTTTTTTACGATGCAGGTATTTTGTACTGCTTCACCCTTTGCAAGCGAGAACAATGTGGACTCATCGTGTGGCATTACGCATCGCTTTTGCTATCTTTATCTTCTCTGCAATTGCTGTTTCACCGATACTTTACTTTACAAAGGTACTTACGGCAAAGCAGAATAGCACGGGAGTTTTTGTTTTCGCTACACCAGACAACCATGATCAAAACATCTCAAATTTTCGTATCTGTTCTGACGCAATCGACAAAAATTATTACACCGCATCGGCCGTTACTTTCTCGATATTCTTCTATGCCATACCCTTGGTTATCATGACGTGTCTGTACACGAAAATCGGGTTGTTTCTGCGCAGGAGTGCCATGACATCTACCGCCCTGCAAAGTATCTATAAATTAAGAAGAGGGAGGCAAAGAGTTATAAGGCTGCTTGTTGTTCTTGTATAAATGTTCGCAGTGTGCTGGTTGCCTTCAAATGTGTTGCACTTTGTGAGAATAGCACATTCAGAACCTTGGGCTTTGAATTTTCTACCTCAGTTTCAATCTTCTGTCTTAATATCGGCGGTGTTTGTCTATACTAACAGCATGATCAACCCGGTACTTTACTGTTTCATGTCCAGCGACTACCGTTCAATGTTCAAGCAGATGTGCTGCACATGTATCAGCAGCGCCACCTGCAGAATGATACCGAGTACAAAACGTCTGAATTCCGACGATACCAGGCCCATTTCTTCTACCGCCGAAATATGCAAAGAAACTTCCTTACAAAGCAGCTTGTGAGAAAAAGAACAACTGTCTGGTAAATTGATTGATTTTCATAATTTCCATACGATCTCAATACTATGCTTAAATGACAACAAGGGAAGAAAAAGTCCGCATAAGAGGTAACTATTATGACAATTTAATCAGGTTCGTTTCGGCGCCTGCTTTGATGCACGGATCTTATTAACTTCTGCTGAATATATTTTTATTTCTAAATTGATGTATGTGAGTGAAAATTGCAAACATATTCGTCCCGGTTGGATATACTTTACACAAGTATCTATGACATTGTGTTAAGCGTGAAAGACAACACAGCAAGCCGTGTAACACATACTGTGTTCATTCCAATAGCAGCGCACCGTACCAATGAAGGCTTTCTGGATCAAATCTGGGTACTGCGACGGGGTGCACATAATATTCTCCACAGTTAACAGTAACAGGGGGTCTTTATTGTGCATTTAAAGCTTGAGCTGAAGGTACCATCACTGCGGTCTGTGTTTTAAATGGAGATCAATATTTTGGAAAGAAAACAAGGAGGCAAATTGACATTGTACGTTACATTCAAAAAATGCAAAATAAAAAAAGAAGAAGAAGAAAAAAAAAAAAGGGCTGTGCTGCTTTTAAGGCGTGTTGTGATAATTTCGCAATCAGATCCGTCCCGCCTTTTACGTACCGGAAGCCAAATGTACAGATCATAACCGCATGGAGATTATTACTAAGGGGACATGAAACAGCGTGGATCTGCAAACCCAAAATGACTTTTTTCAGTCACCTCTACGTCGTCTAAATTTTTGCAGACATTGATTTATATGTGTAGGAAGATTACACTGATGAGGGCATGACAAACTGAGAGTTATGAAAGTTCATTTTCATCTGGACGTATTGGGCAAACTTGGTGGATATATATATAAAAAGGTTAACCCACACCAATTTTAAAGGGTACTTAGAACAATTTTGATAGTCCCTGCATAGGGAGGCAGTAGTTTTTTTCTTTTTTCAAAATTGGCAAAGAATCTGTCACCAACGAGGGGAAGATTGGCCCAGAATGGGTCAATTTGTGTCTTGATTTTTAACACTTTAACCCAGGATGGTTCTAAATCCACGCTTGTAATTTGAATTTATTCTGTCAGGTTGGAGAGGAATTGTAATACCTTACATGCAACATGAATTTGTTACACGGATAAACAAATGTAGAAAAGTCATCATATTGTTTTGTGGGGGAATATTCTGGAACCCTTAGCGATGGTCTGCATGGACATCGTTATGTTTTATGTTAAGATTCATGTATGTGGGGCCAAAGAAATGTAACTGCCCGGAAATTATCTACTTCCAAAGTGCTAACAAAAGGCAAATTTAGATTACAATACGAAATCTATTTGGCGTCCCAAGTCATGTGACATACAACACTTCCATGCTATCAATACCACATATCTGTTAGACAAGATTCGTACTTTCCCCGTTCGTCTGTCTGTCTGTCTGTCTGTCTCTCTCTCTCACACACACACGCACACACACGTTTTATATACTCTGGAGAAAAAAGTAAACTGCACACACACACACACACACACACACACACACGCGCGCGCGAGCGCGCGTGCGTAATCTTATATACTCTTGAGAAAAAAAGTAAACTGTACCATTGGTTTAACATAGGGTTATATGGATATGAATCCTGTAGCAAATGTGAGTTGCATATCATGTTCATAAAAACCAAGTTAACGGTCCAGCGCAGAAGAGAAACCTTGGCTAGGTATTAAAATCAGACCAAGCACTGGCCTGGCAGTGTTTCCATTGTGGAGTTGAACATAGGCTTCAAAGGGTCTGCTGGCAGCACATTGGGCATCGCTGGCGGTCAACATGTCATTATTGTCATAGTATCATTAGCTCACCTGAAAATTGATTGTAAAAATACTAATGTACACATGGAACATCTTGTATAAGTATAAAAACTTGCAGTTTAGAAAGTTAAATTTAGATTTAGTTTATTACATATTTTATCAGTATTTGAAGGTCATATAATTCCAATTGGATCCTGAATATCTATAAAAAGTACCATGCAAATCCAAATAACTTTGTGTTTTCGTGTTTTTATTGGTCATGTATAGTAAACATATATTTACATTTTACTTTATCATGCTAAAACAAATTAGGAAGATTATTTTGCTTTTCTAATACTGTTCGGTCACGCACAACACAATATGGTAAACATTTATGTAACTTTATATTTCTTCCTTTCTCCATGCGTATATTTCATACAATACAATTGGAAATAAGTATTCTGCTTGGTGAGAACACTCACTTTCACCTAACAACCTGAATTCTATTCTCTACCAGCAGGACTGTTGGGCTGAAATACACAACAGTGTGAAAGTCGTCTACCTTAATTCAAATTTTCACCTGCTAAGCACTTGGCTGAACAAGTTGATAAAGTCTTCTTAATTCTTTAAACAGCAGATGGCATCGTTGACTATGAAACACATCTGAAATAAACATTGAAAGCCATGCTTTTAAAAATACAATAATGTAAATATAAGAGCCACTGAGAACAGGAGCTCAGTCGTAAGATATGCAATCCATAGGCTGGACATAAGATGTGTGGTTGTTCGTTTACAATGGTGTTTCCTCCTAATTTTTTTTGTTCACTTTAATGGAAAACAATATGTTGTAATTTGAAAGACTTGTACCTTTTTAATTGAAGCTTTGCTCGTGTTTGAAGGAAACACATGTCATGATGTAGCAGTGTTGTCTTTGGCGTTTCCAAAACAATATGTTATAATTTGAAAGACCCGTACCTTTTTCATTGAAGCTTTGCTTGTATTTCCATACACCTATCTGCAAAAAATGTATCTGGAATTTTCTTTTTTTTCATAATAGTAAAATAACGTAATAAAAAATAGGAAAATGTTTGCTTTTTCAGATCGATCTAGCATTTATTTTGCATGTGCAAGAATACGCCTCAAATATACTCCTGAAGCATACAAAATCAGCATACTGAATATAAATGCAAGGCAGTAGAATACGCATGGGGTGCCAAATATTGAGCAGTTGAGAGTATTTCCTCTGCAGTGTTTCAATATTCTCCTTGCGATAACGTTGCACATGTCAAAACAACTCAGCTCACCTGGTTCCATGTGGTCGGTGCATTCATTCTAAGTATGTGTGGGTGGAATTTGTGAGGAAGACGTTCAAAGCTTCTGGTGTTTCCAAAATTCCAGACTTCACATCCATGTCGTAAAGCAATATTACAAGTTTTATATCAACGGGTAATCCGAGATTTAAAATCTGTACACATAACACATCGTGTATTTAGGTCTATTGTGCCGACGTAACTGTTGGTAACTTGTGTCTTCCGTGAATTACATAGCCCACTGTCTCTGTATTATGCCTGGTAAAACGGCTGCTGCTGATTTGATATCTTCCGTAGATTCCATAACCAACTGTCTATTTATTCTGGCAAGAAGACTTCTGCTGATTTGTGTCTCTAGTAGATTACAGCTCACTGTTTATGTGTTCTGATAAGAAGTTTATTGCTAAAATGTATCTTTCCTCGTTACAACTCACTGTCTGTGTATTCTGATATAAAGACAGCTGCCGGTATGTGTTTGGCTTCGATTATAACTCACTGACTGTGTATTCTGGCAAGAAGACTGCTGATGATTTGTGTCTTTCTTAAATAATAACTCACTGTCTGTGTACTCTAACAAAGAAAAATGCCAGTGGGTAATGTCTGTCGTAGATCATAATTCTCTGTCAAAAAATAATGGAAAGAAGACTGTAGCGGATTTGTATCTTTCGTACATTACAACTTACTGTCTATGTATTCTGAAAAGAATAATTATGGCAAATTGTGTCTTTCCAAAGATTATAACACATTGTCTATGTGTTCTCACAAAAGGACTTTTTGGTGGTTTGTGCCTTTAGTAGATTACTAATTAGTGTTTATTTATTGTGACAAGATGGTTGTTGCTGATTTGCGTCTTTTATAGATTATTAGTCGCCGTATTTACTCTGACATGAAGACTTCGGGTGATACGAAGATTACAATTCGCTCTCTTTGTATAATGATAACAAGATTGCTCATTTATGTCTTTCCTACATTATAATTCATTGTGCATTTTTATGTGTCTTTTGTAATGACTGCTACCTTGAGGGCAATACTATCATATTTTAGCAGTGCCAAATTTTATTGAAAAAGCAAACGTTTTTAAGCTGAAACTCCTACTTACTATACCTGAGACTGTCAATCTTAGGAGTCATAATCTCATTTTGTGAGAACCATATCACCCAATTTACAATGAGTTAAATCAGCCCCACTATCTGTCCTGTGGACTTTGTGGTGTCTCAGTTATTGCTTGCTAGCCCAGCACAGTACTCCACCGTCGGTAGCACCCTTTTCGTGATTCAGTCATACGCTGCATGGTGACAGGGAACGAGGTGCCGAGCCTCGTGATGTTTCACCCGCCCTGTGTCATCGTCGCTGCTAAAAAAGAGGAAGGTGTTCAAATAGGGCTTGGCCCTCCTTCTCAATTGTGTTCGTTAGTATACTTTATTTCTTTCATGAGGATGAGAAAAGTAGCCTCTGGCTAATTCAAATTCGTCTGCTCGTGTAAATCCGAAACATCGCACATTTGTAAATCTTACAAGTACATGGTGTGAAAAAATTAATTAAAAAAAACCCAACAAACATATTACTAGTAGTTAGGGAAAGAATCAGTCCGAGTGTAGAATTAATACATGAACCAACTCAACAGTTCTTGTATAAACGTATACATGTGCATCCGTCAAACCACAAGATATCAGCAAACATAATAGAATTACAGTACAAAAACATAACACTGCTCATATGGCTAACCATTATTATCAGTATCGTCTCCCCTTAGAAAGCGCTGACACCTTAAGGTGCTGATAATGTATTTTCTTGTTGTGTCCATTATAGAACAATTGGTAGCATATGAAGCAGATGGAGTGCCGTATAATAATAAATTTACTTTTTCAGACTGATGCAAGTTGTCAAGTAAAAAAAAACACCAGCATTATTTATCCTGAGAACTTCACCAACCCTTGTCAAGAGAGTTTGTCTGTGTTCATAAAAACGTGGACACTGCAGAATAAAATGAGTCACGGTTTCAGTTAAAAAGCCACAGGCACAAGCTGGGGAATCGCAAAAATTATGAAAAAAACGATGAGCGTTTAAAGCACTAAACTCCACTCTCAGCCGGCTTAATAAAATGTTCAATATACGTGGCCCACATCTCAGATGGGGCAGTTTTGGAGGAAAGGGGGTTAATTTTATTCAAGTTTTAAAAGTATTTAATGCAGGAACATTTCTCACATTTAACGGTAGTGTATCCCAGAAAGGACCAGTTGATGCAATGAACGAGTTTTTGAAAGCCAACTTGCGTGACACCAAGTATTCGGTCACGAACATTTCGCACGTTGCGCGTGGCATAATTTGCTCTATTCATATTAGCATTTGAAACATTTGGAATCAGATTTTGCAGATACTCAGGGCACAGACCATTTATAATTTTATAATAAAGAACGAGTTTTAATTATTTACGTCTGACTTCTGTGGTGGTCCAGCCAAAACAATTAGCACTTTGGATGGGCTAGAGGTTTTCATTGCTCCACAAACGTATAAAACAGCTTTTTAATGGACTGACTCCAGCACCTGTTCACATGTGTTTGAACAATCACTAAAGACCGGTGTGGCATACTCCAGGACTTGCAAAACAAATGATGTAAAGATGTTCTCACGAGCATTGCATGGAAGATAAGGAGAAAGGGATCTAATGCGACCCAGACGAGATTTAGTACTAATGTAATTTATGTGACTGTCCCAAGACAGATTTCCAGTCAAAATGATGCCGAGATGTTTGTGCTCATGGGCTCTTTTACATGATTATCTACAAAAATTAGCAATTAATGTGCTGGCTTTTTCCTTCTGTTAGAGAAAACCATTTCTTCCGTTTTACAAGGGTTGAAATCAACTTTCCACTTTTTTCTCCAATCCTTACCCACAGACAAATTCTCATTTAAGTGAACGGTATTTCCGCGGGTGTGTTAACCATTTCTAATAAAGACGTGCCGTCAACAAAAAGGTATGCTTTACAAGTTGAATCATCTGACAAATTATGTATAAAGACAAAAAACAACAAAGGCCCTAAGACAATACCCTGAGGATCACCAGATTCAATTGACACCAAGTCGGATGCAAAACAATCGAGTACAACTCGTTGTTTTCTGTAACTTAAATATGATTTGATCCACGACAACATAGGATCACAGATTCCTAGTTCATATAATTTCTGCAGGATACCACGACGCCAAACCCTGTCAAAAGCTTCAGATACATCTAAAAACACCATTTCTATTTCCTTTTTTTTGATCAATTGCATGATGTAACTCATGAACTATGTTAAGTCCCTGATAAAGTGCATGCAGTCAAGTTTTTTAAAGCCACAGTTGCAATGAGTGAGGAGGTCATTCGAAGTGAAGAAAATATCCAATCTCTTAAATATATAGAAATTTCAAAAACTTTGGACAAAGAACATAACAGAGATACAGCTCTATAGTTTTTGGTACAGGGAGGGTTATCCTTTTTAAAAAGTGCACATACATTGGCTTCTTTCCAAGCACTTGGTAAATTTGATGAAGTCAGGGACAAATTTAAGATTTTGGAGGGAGGTGCATAGATATATGCAGCAAAAAGCGGTAGTACTTTATTTGGGAGATTATCCAGTCCACCTGTTTCACATATTTTCAACTTTTTCAGTACTTCATAAACCTCTTGGTCGAAATGTTTCCAAGAATTTGGTCGGGTTTCACGGCTAGGTCAAATAAATCTAATATCTTACTCTCCTGTTGTGACACAAAGCACTAGGCATCAAGGGTTTATCACGTGGTCTGATAGTTACATCCTTATGAGGAATGCAATTGGCTACGTCGAGATGTGAAACTCTTACAAATTTCATTAATGTCCCCGTCAATGAACATAACGTCCCATGGCGCAGCTACTAAAGAATCAAAAACTAAATCGTGATCAGCTTGAGAGTAGTTCCAAATGACCTTCTTATATGCTATACTTTTGCAAAGTTGAACATTGTAGATATGAAAATGCCCTCATAGTCGCACGTGGCAAAGGTGATAAATTTCAGACCCTGCTCTCAACAGAGCTCTTGATTACAAATACTAAATCAAGCAATGATTGATCACGAGGGGATTCATTAACTAGTTGATTTAGATTAGGTAGGTGGGTGGTATTCAAAAATTCATACTAAAAAGTAGATTTGCAATTACCAACAACCCAGTTGATACCAGGTAAATCGAAATCACCTGTAATAAAGACAAGACATGGCGCTTCAGAAATCATTCTAGCCACTGCGTCTTGAAAATGCTCAAGAAAATCAATACTGTCTTCCAAGTTCTGACCTGGTGGTCTTTAAAATGTTGCAGTGAGAATTTTATGTTTATTTGTTGTAGATTCCACAACCAAGAATTCCGAGTTTGGAACATAAAACTCGTTTCTTTGTTTACATATTGATAAATCAGTTAAGTAAATTGTCACCCCACCTCCAAACTGTTACGATCACATCCAAAAGGCGGCTGGAACCCAGTGATTTCTATGTCAAAATTTGAAACAGAGTTGCTAAGTTTTGTTTCGTTCAGGCGGATCACATCTACGTTATTATGTAAACTAACAGAGTCGAGCTCATCAAGCTTATTATTGGCTACTGAACTTTTGATACTTAAGTGGAGAATGTTTGAAACATTCTGATTCTGTGGACCAGCGTTTGGATGTACGTCTTCAGATAAGATTAACAAAATATCACATAGAACAAATGCTATTCCACAATTCATGAAAGTATGCATTGTTGTCAATAATATGTGACCCCCCATGCTGATTATATATATATATATATATATATATATATATATATATATATATATATATATATATATATATATATATATATATATATATATATATATACATATATATATGTATATATATATATATATTAAAGGGCTGATGATGATTTAACTGTTTGGTAAATTTTCCTGACTCAATTGAGCTAAACTTTTTGTAAGAAATAATAACATATCATTTTTGTCTATCCTTCTGTGTGGACAGATGCAGACAGAAACACATTTGATGCCAGTGATTGCTTCTGTTAGTTTTACAGTGTAAATTTGTAGTAGCCCGGGGAGGACTACAGACACGTTTGCAGGCAAACAGGAAATATAACTTAAATTTTGTAAAATTGCATAGAAATAAAAGATAATCGGCATAATAGTGAGATTGAAATTCAACTTTTCATGATAGGAGTGGCGTTTAACATACGAAACACCTGGTGCAGAATCAGCACTGCAAAAATGACTTTAAACAATGGTTGCTTCTTTCTGCAGGACGACGCCCAGGGCTGCCGAACCGCGAGCGTGAAATGCTAAAGATGACGTTTGTAATCTCCCAGCACGTGCAAAAGTTTTATTCGATGTTTCACACTTTTTTTAACATAGATATTGATGGTCACTTTATAAGTTTATGAAGCGAGGCATCATAGGTTAAAGATTTTCTCTTCACATAATTTCCATGGTAGGTTACAACATTGTTGCCTACTATCCCGACCAAGCTATAATACGTTACGCATTTCTTTTAACACTCCACAGGTTTGGAGTAGACAATACACAAAGAGTCATTTATCCGCAGACAAACAAAACTGGCAAGCATGAATATAACATTTTATTGATATACGTCTAAAAATTACAAGAATCTTTGCAATTCAAATAGCCATCTAATTTAAATACTGAAGTTATGATTGAACTATGCTACAAAATCCGTATTGCACTCATTTGTACATTTCAGAGCTTATACTGACAAATATGGCTAGCAATGTATACTGTTTTCCCCGCTGGTATTACCCTCCACCAGGCATTCAAAACATACATTCACAAAAATGGGTATGTCATCACAATGCATAATGACAGAATACATAAAACAAACGAGTAAGCAAAATAATATGAATCTCTAAAAATGGATATAATCGCATAATATCTATCTTGTACATCATGTCAGCATAAGTTACACCATCTTCCTGGCAAGATACTGTTAGTTTTTGTAAATAAATTGACTGTATTATATCTTACCTGCAAAAATTACAAATCTGTTAAGGTGCGTACAATGTGTAACACTCTTATACTGAACTGTATCTTTTTGGGTCTAACTGATACCACAACAAATCAACTATCACTTAATTACAGTGCGGCTACTTTCATTATTTTCAGCAAGTATCTATTTTGTGAAAAAAAAAAAAGAAAGAAAAAAAGGCCCTTGTCCATATATCAAGGTGTCACCTCTGACCGCCAATATATGCCCGAGGCATTGACACAGTAAACTTGGATTTCCTACAACTCGAAATTTTCTTTCCCAAGAGGATGCTTGTATGATAGATAGATTTAAATTCTATAATGTTGATAGTAAATAGCTTTCTCACTAATTCGTCTTCGGACACATTCGCCTCTTCGCCCGAGGCAGTTCCTTCTTCATCTGCGTTGACATTCGTGTGCTGATCAGCGTCTTCCTCCACTTTCTGACACATATTATATATTGCCTCAGGTGAATAAACAGGTGCCGAGACCTAATTTGGTCATGCTTCAGTGAATGCTGCCGACATGAGTATAAATACGATTCATATGTACAAGAACAACAACGTAAAAACCAACAAACCAACAAACAAACAAAAAAAATATTACCCATCCGCAAGAACTGTAAAAAACGAAAGTGGATAACTATGCAAGGAATCGTGTGCTCACGGAAAATGACTGAACTCATTGTTATTTAGCTGCACATCTCAAAGGAGTTTTCTTGGTCTCATCTTGATTATAAGCCGCTCTCATGTGCTTTATTTACTTTTTCCATGAAGTTGTTTAATACTATGTTAACAAAATATACATTACACACACACACACACACACACACGCGCGCACACACACACACACACACACATACATATATATATATATATATATATATATATATATATATATATATATATATATATATATATATATATATATATATATATGTATATATATATCGTACCTGCTATGATTATTTCAGATCAGGCTTCACAGTTCGGAGCTTTGTGCATCAAGTTATGATGAGACCGCTTTATATGTCCTGCTCATGTGTTGATTACGTGCGGTTATCAAATTGAAATAACACAATTTGTTACTAGTTTCAGCCTTGGCGTTTTTAGCATGCTGAAGCATATACCAAGGCAAGATATTGGACATTTTATTCTGAATTATTTGATATCTTTAACTTTTTTTCCATGTCCGTCAGTCAATTCTGAAAAGCCGATACCCTTTTTGTGTGGAGAAATAGGTGTTTGAAAGGTCAACAAATCGTTTTCTTTTCAAAAAGCTAAAATATAGTCAATGTTCATGACAATGTCTTGTTCATAAAATTTTGTGCCTGTTGGCCTTTGTGTATAAGCCAGGAAAGCCATGTTAATTTTCCTTTTGATGGTTTTCAATGAAAATATGATGAGACCGCCTTATAAACACCACAGCTTTCCCAACTGAAAAAGCATTTCCATTGGACTTGTTACTCCAAAGTAAATTGTTGGTAATTTGTAACAGTTTGTAAAATCTATGAAGAAAAACTTGATCAAATGAGAGTATAATGCGGAAGAAATTACATTTCAAGTGAATTAATGGCTTGACTCAACAATACATCTACGTTTTATACATTGAAAAAAAATGCATAGAACACCATATCTAACAATTCATCTACAGTAAAGCTCACACCAATGAGTAAAAACGTATCTTTGACTATTGGTGTCATCAGTGAAGAAGGAACGGGTTTTCGTATCACCACTGGTGATGCTGTAAACACCCGACGGCTATTGACAAGACTACACACAAGACAAATAACAATATACTAGCACTTCTGCAACCAGAGAGACATATTTATTCATGAAAACACATCTTCGGCTTTAATGACGGATGAGTTCATTTGCATTATATGCGAAAACACACTGCATGATATTGCAGCCACTTCATTGATCCAGCACACTCATCACTGGAAGAAGCAATTTTTCTTGAACCAACAAGGAAAGTTTTAGTTTGATTATTATTACTCGGATAAGTACGATATTTGATTCACATATTTCCCTGTGTTCTTTTTTCTGGATACATATTTGCCGGACAGTGTGGAACAGTATGATTTTGGCGTATATTTTGTTGACGTTGGGAAGTCTGTACAAAACAACTGTCGGACAACAGTACTGTTATTCCACAGACAGAAGGATAGCCAGGAATTACGCGTCTAAAACACCGTATGAGGAGGTGGTATCACGAGTGAATCGGAACACCAGGCAACCCGTCATAGCAGGTAATACATATTCTCATTCTTTGGGCAAATATTGAAGATTGTGATGCATCAGTGATATATCTACTCGAGACAAGTGTGATAAAAACTAAAGTGAACAATTCGAAGCATTTATTTCCTCTCTTTGCCGACTCATGATGGTATTATTATTATTATTATTATTATTATTATTATTATTATTATTATTATTACAATAGTAATAATAATAATAATAATAATAATAATAATAATAATAATAATAATAATAATAATAATAATAATAATTATTATTATTATCATCATTATTATTATTATTATTATTATTATTATTATTATTATTATTATTATTATTATTATTATTATTATTATTTTTCTGCACCATTGTTATTGTGGCCCTTGCGTCATTTACATTGACTAATCGGCGTACAGTCTCTAATAAAAGTTCGCCAGGACAAATATCGTATGGGTTTCGTCGGGTGTCTGATTGTAGGGGTAAAGGTGGTGGTCTATTCGTAAACCCAGCATTCAAATTTCCCTCAAAAGCAGCTTTTCCACATTAAGAAAATAGTAAGTTCATTCTTTCCAGACGAACATATAAAGCTCACAAAATCCAAATTCGTCTTCCATTTGCGTTCACATTATTTCGGGTTAGCCTCTCGGATTAGCGCTGTCGATGCTGCTTTCTGTTTGTTTGAGAGTCATGACTGTTTAAAACGAGTGGCAGGCGATTTTCCGTGCGCAAATACCAGTGGATATCCCATTGTATCGCGTCGCACATTTGCAACTTGTTCGAATCTGCATCAATAGTTAGCGTTAATAGCAGTCCGTACTCTGATGTCTTTTTTTGGGATGCTTCTGTGAATCAAGGTGATATTTTACACATTTCCTTTTTGAATGTATTTCATAAAAATATAACTATGGCATGAACAGAATTTAGTAATATTAATAATAATGATACACAACAACATATTCTACAATTATTACAGAAGCATACACACAGCTTTATGGCATGTATATATATATGTATATGTATATATATATATATATATATATATATATATATATATATATATATATATATATATATATATATATATATATATATATATATATACATAAAATATACGCACATGTGGCCAGTTCTTAGGATTACAAATATTTTAGCGCATTGCTTTGTTGTCCACAGACGCAAGATGCTCAAAATGAAAATAATTGATGTTCATGAATTGACACGATTATGTCCCAAACGATTAATTTGTGTTGATGACCTACATACAAAAATGCTTTGAAAATCGCATTATTTATTTTGTCATGTAAAATTTATATACAGTGGGCAGGGACTCAATTTACTAATTAGATAAAATGGGGGTGCCGAATAAGGAATTTAGGACAGCATATGGAAATATGCCCGTTAGAGTAATTGTTGTCCAAATGGACAGGGTAGTTCTGGAGTAAGCAAGCTTGATGCTAATATAACAAAAGGCTGAGTTGATCTGTGGTCCATGATGACAATATATGAATGGAATTGTGACTGCTAAATAGCTTCCGACAAAAGAAAAATGGCAAGATTTTTCAAGTGCAGACAAATTTCTGGTAATATTAGAATTATAATCAGAAAAAAATGTGGAAGACGACCGCTACAACAAACATGATATTTTTAAAAAATGATACATAAAGCCTTGTATGATGACACATGGTTACACGTTTCTTTGGAGGTTTAAAAAGTCCCAGTATTCCTTCATCATTATAGAAGGATGAATGTAGAGCTTATTTCCCAAATGCATTGAGTATATCCTAATAGCGTAAAAAAAGTTTTGCTGTGTCAGATATACGTCATATAATATCAAATAATATATTTGATTGTATTTTTTTAAGTTAAATGTTTTTTCTTTGGTTTCAACATATTTTATTCGCAAAAACAATTGCCCAACAGGCATAATGCATATTTTTTTTTCTTTAAGGAACCGAAGTTTAAATTTCCGTGGTAAACTACAATAAAGTGTTTTTGTTGCCAAACTGCACTGTTCCATTCCTGAACAACAACTAAGATAAACAAATGCTATTTTGCTCAATAAATTTTATTGCAAGTTATTGTTTGACTCCAAGTAACTAAAATTAATGATAGCTTGGGGATTTCATATACGGAACAAATATGCTATCACTTAGAAGTGACAAGGCTTTCTCCCGTTTTTGCCAGTTAATTTAAATTTTAACTTTATTGCTTCTCATGCCCTTGCGTCCTCATAGCCTACAGTAGTGAAAAAAATATATATTCTATACACAATACATGACCAAATACAAAAACAAAACATCAAGAAATAGAATCTCTATGTAAAAATGAAATATGAACAAATCTACACACTTGCTTCTCAACATCGACCTCAGGGTAAAAGTCAAGATTTGGAGATGGAGTTGAAAGCTTTAAAGCGGCACATGATTTTTTGTTATAATATTATACCCTAGGCATGTTAGAAGGAAACGTTTTTCGTCTTCAGTTCTGTTTTGACGAATTCCCTTTCGACATAAGTCACATGGGGACCCTCATCCACCCGCCATATTTAACAAAATGAGAGTCAGCTAAGCAAGCAAGCAAGCAAGCTAGCAGTGGCCATATATATATATATATATATATATATATATATATATATATATATATATATATATATATATATATATATATATATATATATATATGTTGTTCATGCGCCCACCGTGCACTCTGAACACTGTCGTTCTGGCAACTGGGCCTACATTCATGTTAAAAAGAGTGTATCCATCAGTTTTCCCCTAAATTTTATTCATGCTCTTTTGGCCCTTACACACACGTACAGTCCTGTTCGGAGATTAAACGGAAGAAAGCATTGTCTTCCTGTTTTTGGAGATTCAAGGATTCACAATCGATGAATTGTATCTAAAAATGATTCATAAAGTTTACGCATGATATTATGCATTGACAAAACAGTGTTGTGTTTTTGATTGAATAACACCACCATGGTTTCAGCAGCAGGGTGTTTCATTTAACGCAGATTTAATATCGATATCAGACTAATGACTGATGATTTCAATACAATTTTGAACACAGAGCAATAGAGATATCATAATCCTCATGTAAGATAAGGACTTGCATATGAATTGTCCGTAATTCTTATCTTTGTAAAACCGGTGATGGTGCCTCACATAAAATGGGTTTCGCAGTGAAGTTGGGAATTTAACAAATATCTATGTGCTGATTTACTTCCTTATCTTGATCGAAGAGGCCACGTGGCCGAAGTGACGACTCTCAGTCGGCGATGTCAATCTGCTAAAATTGTTATATATGGGGGGGGGGGGGGAGGGAGGGTGTGACAGTGCCATAAACATAGTGGTTTTACGCGTGCTATTTTGTCAGGGATCTTAGTGCCATTTAAAAACGTGACAATATTTTTCATGTCCACCAAATTTAATGACATGTGCTGTGATATTGACGTGTTTGCTCTTGTTATAACATGTAATAAAATACAGATGTGTACCTCCAGTCATATTACGCGTAATAGAAAACACTGACATGTGCTCTAAGTTACCTAACGCGTCACCAATATCACCGACGTGCGCCCTATTAAAGTTACATTACGGGTCAATAAAATCACCGATGTGTGCTATAAGTTACATTACGCGTTATTAAAAACACCGACATGTGCTCCAAGTTATATTACGCGTAAATGTTACCTAGACCTACACGTCGGTGATTTTAATTACGCGTAATATAACTTAGAGCACACGTCGGTATTTTTGATTATACGTGATATTAATCAAGAACATACATAGGTGATTTTGTTGACGCGTAATGTAACTTGGAGCGCCTGTCGGTGTTTTTATTACGTGTAATGTAATTTAGAGCTCACGTCGATGTTTCAAATTACGCGTAATATAACTTGCAGCATACGTCGGTGGTTTTGATGACACATGATAAAATTTAGAACACACGTGGGTGATTTCGGTGACGTGTTATAGAATTTAGAGCAAACGTCTGTGCTTTTAAATACGCGTAATACAGCTTGGACTACATGTCGGTTTATTTGATTACGCGTAATATAACTTCGAGCACACGTCGGTGTTTTTGATTAAGTGTAATCGAATTTAGAGCACACGACTGTATTTTTAGATGTAATTATAAGAGCACACGTGTCAATTTTAAAGGACATGTCGCCCTTTTCGAGCCCACGTGATCAAATTTTATGAGTGGTATAAATGTTGTCACGTTTATGGCACTAAGCCGCCTCACAAAGTAGCACAAGTAACCCCTCCCCCCCCCCCACTATGCCTGTGAATGACGTGTTTATTGAAAAATGAACATGCCCAGTCAAAAATGCAGGCGTCTGATTTCTTCCAGCTCGCGTGGTATAATGAAGTACTGGTGTGCTCTTATTGTGTGGTCATGTTCACTAATTTAAGGCTCGTGTGTATATTTTTGGACACGTCAAAATCACGACATTCATGGCACTGATCCCTCGTCATAGTTATATCAACATTTTTCTTTGTGATGCGTTGCAATGACGTCATTAGCACGCCGTGCAGCAATAGGAGCGCATTCTCCATAAAATACGCCATGACAGTAATCTTGGACTGCTTCTAAAACATGCCAATAGAGTAAAAATAACAAGCTTGCATCGTGATTGAATCAGATGGTATACGGAAAACACCATATAATTCATCACTGCATTTTTTCCTGAAAATCGTAAAATACCAAAAAATGTAAACAAACGCACTGGCATGCTTCTCTAGAGTACATGGATTGTGAATGGAATGCCGACAGGTCATGCAACCAGAGCCTTGTATTGTCTCGTAGATGTAAATATGTTTGTGCCTCAAAGGTTGTCATGTAGGTTGCACGGATTGTGCATCTTTCTATCTTTAGGCCTTCAGTCAATCATGTCTAGCACCTATTGTGAGGCTTTGTATACCTTCATAGCACCCCAAGGCCGTAAAAGACAGCTGTGTCTGTATGTTGCAGCTTTCAGCGTTACTTGATTTAAACATATTTTCATTTGAAAAACGTGATTTGGAAAAAGGGCCTAGCCCTATATAAATCCGTTTCGCACACGGAAAAGTAAGAGAGACAAAGACGATAAACAACAAAACGACACTGGTACAAAGAGTTGACATCACTACACGAAGAGAGAAAACTCAAAAAAGCCACTCAAGGAGAATTTTTTACAAGACAAAACATCATTAATAGAATAAAACAGTTATGAGTTATGCCATAGTGAATACGTACTCGGTTACTCGCATATGGATACTTTTACAAATGGTGTGACTGCCCCAGGCCTGCGTGTTGATTGGATATATGAATGTACAGCGTTAAAAACATTGTTTTGTTATCTTTAAAAGTACAGTTCTGTTTCAAACCAAAGAGTAATTTTTGGACTGTAAATGGTGCCAAAGGGGTTACAATATTTTGCAGTCTATCTCAGTCTGTCCTAAAATTTGCACATTTGACAAAATAATGAAAGCGTCCTCATTTGCACCACCACAGGCACAACTAGGGGAGTCAACAAGACCATTTTTTTTAAACAAGTCTGCATTAAACATGCCACATTTCATGTCCGAACGTAAAATAATGGATTTAGTTTTATCTAATTGCGGTTTAATCTATTTTAAAAATCATCTAGAAACTCAGCATCACGAATAGCAGCCGGTAAGTCGTTCCAAAGACGAACAACTGGTGGTGAGAAGGATGCATTAAGTTTAATAGATTGGTCCGGGCTCGAATTAAAGATACGTTATATATATATATATATATATATATATATATATATATATATATATATACATATACATACATATATATATATATATATATATATATATATATATATATATATATATATATATATATATATATATATATATATATATATAAACATATCCTCGAAAGGGGTGGGAAAAGTCGTCAAAATTCAGAAGCATAACAAATGGCATGGTTCTTTCTGTTTTGTTTTGTTTTTGTATTTGCATCCGCATTGGAAAAAATACGACAGGTATGCATAAACTGCAATCACGGGTACCAGATATAGCGTCATCACTTGTTTTTTTCGTATTGTGATTGAGTCACGTCTTCTTGATATTTACTCCGTATTTTCTTGCAGTAGTCCGAACAAAGCGCACACTTGCTGATAATTCATTTATGGATAAAGGTTAATAAGTGTACATAGCTTGTGCATTTGTAGGTTTGGTAAAGTGAAGTTAATCTGCACTTCCGTGCACCCTGATCAGCAATGGACTGCCACGCATTAATACTGACAAAATTTGTCAAAATGATAATCCAGCGACACCGACAATAAACAGTTGTAGCTTCTGCTGGTCCAGGTCATGACTTATATAATATTTATTACAAATGGAAGTAAACTGTTCGTCTGAAAGAAACATTTCCGTTTCCTTTATTTGTGCGTCGGCAACCCTAAGCCAAATTTCATACCCATCCAATTTGCTGACTAAGACTTTTAAAACTTTTTTAAACCGTGTCCTCTCTGTGTAAAATTGTTTGTATTATCATCAACAGACAATTGTCTAAGGGTCATTATGTTTATCGTGTTAGTAAAAGCTGTTGTACATATATGGAGTTTTATCTAAGTTCACTTTACAAGATGTTGATATTAACTGAAGATAATTTGGGTTGTTCAACCGATTTACCTGCACAATCATCGTCCAGAGATATCCATTAGGAATATCCCTATATATTTGATGGGGGAATATGTGTGCCGAAGAGGCACCACAAATAATAAGGAAGTTCCGTATTATCTTTGATCAGAGACAAGAAACGTTTGTGGTGGATGATATGAAGTGAAAATGGGAAACCTCGCGATATTCAAAGTATTGAAAGATACGAGAAAGGAAATCTACATGGTAATTATGTTTCCCTTACGCACTGTATTAAGGAAATATACTCCCATGATTTTGAAGTCACTGGGACCGAAAATTATACATATGTATGAATTCTATTTTGAAACTTCAGAGTTTGCTGGGAATTATATAGAGCTGTACTGAACGTTCATTAAAGTCCGAATATTTACACAAAAGCAATAAGTTAATGTGGAAATATGCAAGAACAGAATAAGCAGGGGCAAACTTATAATAAATGTTCCGTGTACTCTTCCGACAGAGAGCGCTTTAGCCAGCAGAGTTAGGTGGCGTAATCCGTAAGCAGAATGTGTGCAGAAAACGTGTGTATAACTGCAACTGGTTATCAAGGCAGATGGTACACACCTGGGCTGTCGTAGCTGGAATGTAATTCATTTGTTGTCATGCGGAACTTTGACATAATGTTTGTTGTCATGTTTGCAACCGCTTATCAACTCGTAAAATACCATGTTCTGGTCTTTGAAGTATATTTCACCACAAGAAATAATACTCTACCTGTTTATGTTGTTTGTTTTGGTAATTGTTTCTCTTATTTATGCGTCATCAACCGTAGCCCTGTTTTGACTACTCCTCAAATTTACTGAGCGCGACGTTTGTAGTTTACTTTGTAACCATGTCATATTTGTGAAAAACTGAAAATTAAGCTTTGCAATGTTATCGACGTACAAATCCCCTCAGGGTTATCACATTTGTTGTGTAAATGAAAGCTCTTGTACATATGTGGAGTTTTGGTTTGAGCTCAGTTTACAATATGTTATTACATGACTATTATTAGGGTTGTTCAACCGATTTACCTGCACAATCAGCGTCCAGAGATATTGTTTAGTACTACCCCTTTCACTGTTGGGGAATATGTGTACCGAAACAGCACCGCAGCTAATATGGATGTTACGTATTATCTTTTAAACAGAGAAACGCTTGTTGTTTATAATATGGGGTGAAAATGGGAGACCCTACGAAATTCGAAGTGTTGAAACACACACACACATGTGTATATATATATATATATATATATATATATATATATATATATATATATATATATATATATATATATATATATATATATACACACACATACATACATACATATATACATGCATGCATGCATACATACATACATACATACATACATACATACATACATACATATAATCAACATAACTATGTTTCCCCTAATGCATAATATCAAGGAAATAAACCCCTATAATTTTGAAGTCACTTGGACGGAAAACTTTACAAACGTGTGAATTTCATGTTTAAACTTTAGAATTTGCTGGGTCTTATGGAGCAAATTGAACGTTGAGAAAAACGAGACATTTACACAGAAACAAGAGAGGGTCATATCATTAATAGATAAAAAATTCTATTAGCAATGAGCACGTTATTTGTAATGGACAAATTCCATGAACATTTCAAGTGCAGTAACACCAGATATATCTCGGCTGACGTTGAATCCCTATTTAAATACTCCCCTCTCCCCAAATTTGTTGAGCAACACTTTAGTTATATAATATGTTTGAAAAAATCTTTCATCAAAGAGGGTCAATTGACGCAGACGCAAGATATTAATGATTTTCCAATTTACAATATTTAATGAAGAACAATCCAAATAGCATGACACAAGATGATGGCTTTATCAGTGTTTTCTGGGACCATTGACAATGGAAAATATTAATTTCATCATATTAATCACACATGGGGACCATGCATGTGTTTATTGACGTGAGTATTACGAAGTAACCTTACTAAACAACTTCTGATCATACATTATCGGTTGTAACTCTCTTCCATTTCTTTTTTATATAAAGCAATATTAAGTGCATATTTACAAAATGTAAAGACAATGCTATACCATACATATAAATGCAATGAATTAGTAATATACACTGTCATTTGAGATGGTGCGTCCTCGCATCATGGGAACAGATTAGTAACAATTACAACTGATTGGGACTTCGTAATGGGTTATCGTTTCGCTTCAATGCCCTGCCATGGTCAATGTCTTCCCCACTTGTAGATACTGAATGTTATGCACACCGCACTGATGCTATATAAGTGTCCTTAGGCGGTTAAGTAATTTTTGCCACCTTATTCACAATTATAAATATTTTGTTTGTAATGATAATTATATTTCAATACCAAACGGGTAGAATGTAATTTCTTACGTAATCGTTCTTAATTCAGATGTATAAGTATTTTTACACTTCATTAATTTGGATGCAATTATATCAATGTTTTCCTCCTTGAATATAGAGAGTGTATTTAGGTTTATGTGTTCAACATACTAGTATGGCATTACCATGATGGAATAGGTAAATGCATATTCATAAGATTTTAGATTAAGATAAACCTAATTTGTCCATTGACATTCACAGTGTTCCTATATCCCTAATTTGTTACCTTCTTGGTCATAAATATTTTTCATCAACCATGATTTAACCACTACCAAACATCTGAAATAAGTTCGTTGCATTGATCATTCGGACAAGGATTCTTTTCAGTTCTTCAGAAGAATAAAATTATACTTGTCTTTAAATTTGATACAAGGAACGGGGCAACTTTGAACAACACCTCAATTTGAGAATTTATCACTTTTCACACTCAGGAGGTCCTATAATTGTGATAGATGCTATTTGGGTTCTAAAAATTTGAAAGTTTTATGCCAAGAAATTATTTGCACTGTTTATATTTTACAACAGGATCGTGTTGACCTTGCAGTCCCAATCACACAAAACATAGGGTCACAACATTATGTAGGTTCTTTTGTGGCAGCAACTACATGGGTTTAATCAGAGGATTTACAATTTAGTCACCATATCATTGAGCACGAAAGTGCTGGAACTGCAGGTTATCAACAAAAAATGATACATCTTCACATAGAATAACACGAAACATTTGCCAGTTTGCAAAAGTGCATTGGACCTAACAGGATAGAGAAAGTAAAACCGATCAAAACACAAAGTTTAATTATTTCCGTTGTAATACTGCATTTTTCTTCAGGTTTTATTTTGAGATGTATCAAATGAATTGCTAAAATTATGCATATTTGAACAAATATCAGTTCTTATACAACTTTCATCATTGTTATTTTATAGGTCAGCTGACTTGTCAGTCAGCTGATCTTATCTTATGGTCCTCCGTCCGTCTTCATTCGTCCGTCTACAATTTATATTTTCAACTTCTTCTCAAAAAGCGCTGGCCAGATCCACTTCAAACTTGGTGGGGATGTGTCTTGGGTAGATCTCCACCAAGTTTGTTCAAATGGTCACGGTCCAGTGATTTTGAGATTTTTTATGATTTTTTTGTTCATTTTTTGGCAAAATCTTAATAAGTCTTCTCAGAAACCGCTTGGCAAATTGCATAAGGAACCTTCTGGGGAACCCTAGACCTTAATTTGTTTAACAGGTGGCGCTGCGATTTTTTTCTATTTTTTAAGAATTTTTGTGTGTTTTCACCATTTTTAACTTCTTTTTCAAAACCGTCACTTTGATTATGCTGAAACTTGGTGTAAATGTTCCTTGTAGAAGACTCACACAAATTTGTCCACCAGGTGGCGTTGCTGTGGATCCCTGATTTCTAACGTTTTTTTTCATTTCGGGTACTAATCGGTAGATGCATACATTCCTATTGATCACTATGTTAGTGAATGGGAATTGCAGTGGTAATTCACATTTTCGGCTTCTTCCAAAACTGTCAGCCAAATTCATTTCAAACTTGGTGTGGATGTACCTTGGGTGGGTCTCTACCCAGTTTGTTCAAATGGTCACAGTCCGGTGATTTTTGGATGTTTTTATGAATTTTTTTTTTGGCAAAACCTTGAAAGATCTTCGTCTTCGAAACTGATCGGCCAATTGCTTAGAAATTGCATAGGGACATGTCTGGGGACCCCTAGACCTGAATTTTTTCAACAGGTGGCGCTGACATTTTTTTTTCTATTATTTTATGAATTTTTTTTTTTTTGTTTATGCAATTCTCCATTTTTGCTCCAAAACTGTCACCAAGATTATGCTGAAATTTGGTGGATATGTTCCTTGTCAAAGGGTCAAAGAAATTTGTTCACCAAGTGGCATTGCTGTGAATCCCTGATTTTAAACGAATTTTTAATTTCGGCCATTTTTCTGTTAGTGCACACAGCCCCTTTAATTACCATGGAAGTCAATGTGCATTGCAGTGGTAAATTACATTTTTGACTTCTTTTCCAACACTGCCAGCCTGATCATCAAATTTGTCTTGGTAATTCATTTTGATGATATTCTCTGTTTGAGGTTACATAATTGGGAAAAATCGAGAATCAACACATGTATGTCACATGTCAGCTTGCGGGGATCTGCTAGGCTGATCTCTGATTGCTGGACAGGAACAGATAAGGAGTGTGCAGAGCTTGGCTTGTGCTATTTTTTGTGTACTGTCGAAATGGAAGTGTTTCAGGACGTTTGCCTTTTTATGATATTATTATTGTTCATTTTTTGGCAAAATCTTAAAAAAATCTCCCACGAAACCGCTTGGTTAATTGCTTCGCAATTGCATAGGTGTACTTCTTGGGACACTTATACCTTATTGTGTTCAACAGGTGGCGGTACAATTTTTTAAAAATTTTTTAAATGAATTTTTGTTGCTTTTTGCTATTTTCGACATCTCCAAAACCATCAGTCAAATTCACTTCATACTTGGAGGGGATGTACCTTGGGTGGGTCTGTATGAAATGTATTCATATGGTCATGCCCATTGATTTTAGGATTTTTGCTGATTTTTGTGTGCATTTTTTGACCAAGTTTTAAAACATCTTAACTCTGAAACCGCTCAGACTTTGATATTGCATGCAGTGGCACATGTATGGGGGCCAGACTAAGACAATATATAAGTGACCTTGACCTTATTTCCAAAGTCACAGGTTCACTTTCCTGAATTTAGCTGTATTTGATCACTTCAGACCTATTTGACTTAGGACCTTCACATTGTTCATAGTGGTGGTCCTGTGCTAAGGGCAGACACACAATGTGTGGATGACTTCGAACTTAATTCCAATGCCACAGTGTCACTAGTGTCATCAATTTCCAGGTCACAGCTGAGTATGGCCTGTTCACAAAGGGATATTGTTTTCTATTGGTATCAATAAATTCTCATGACGCCTTGCTGTCATAATAATGTTGCAGATTTATTTAGCTCTGAAAGGATTAAATTTTCTGAAGTTCAGAGAGAGAGAGAGAGAGAGAGAGAGAGAGAGAGAGAGAGAGAGAGAGAGAGCGAGAGAGAGAGAGAGAGAGAGAGAGACAGACAGACAGACAGAGAGAGAGACAGAGAGAGAGACAAAGAGTTAGTTACAACGTCTGTTTCTTTTTGATAATTTTGAAGGTGAATTTGGGTATGCTGATCGGCGTTTATTTGTCAGGATTGACTCTCTTCTAAACTCAAATGGAAAGCGATCCCATTACATGTTAAATGTGGTGGTGGTGTTGCTTGCGTGCTTTTAGCAGTGAGGAAAATGTTTAGGAGAAGAATTTTTTTATGGAATGGCCAACAATTTAAAAAAAAAAATAAAGTCTGAACATAAGACTCAGCAACTATTGTTGATGGGGGTTCGGCGCAGTGTGCCAAAACCAGCGCATAGGGATCGAAGTTGTTGAGATGGAGGCGATGCTATCATTACATGCATTACGTAAAATTCTCAGCAAAATTATTTGCATTGACAAGATATTTGATTAAAAATCATAGAACCTGACAAAACTCTACACTTTTTTACCAGTTTGAGCTTGAAAGGGTTAAGATATATCTCTATTGGTACCGTTTAATGTTTTCCACCGAGCGATTTGTTCTCCATGGGACGCCATAGAAATATCCTAGTTAATATTTCTTCTGACTGGCTACATTGACAAAAATGTGAGCCGTTTAGAGAATCAAATTATGAAGGAATCCCATATACGATGTAAGAGTATCTGTCAATGGCACAAAAGTGGCTTGTTTAAAGTGCACGGCCAATTGGAACGACACAAATTGTTGCTGAAAGAAAGCTTTAAAGCTGAACTGATTTATCAGTGGAGCTCGCGATACGGATAGTCGTTCCTCTTCAGCGATGGGTTCACCGTTTCGCGCTACTGTCATTTCTTGAGATAATTTTTGAAATTACGTAATGGTAGTTAAGAGTAAAATTCGAATAGGGATACCTTGAATGCTTTCTCCAAGACTGTAGACCAGGTCACTGTTTTGTATATTTCTCATGACCTTTTTGTTATTTTTGTTTTGGAAAATTATACACCTTTTTCCTGAAACAGCTCGGCCAACTGGGTCAAAATCACACGGGGACATTTATTGGAAACCCAAGATCTAAATTTTTTGTTTAATAGGTGGCTCTGCATTTTCATATTTTTTCTTTTTGCATTTTTTTTTAACTTTTAACTTCTCCCATAAAACTGGTAGTATTTACCATGGCTGCCCCAAAATACTTTATGGCAATGTACGTCAGGTAAACCTCTAAGTTGTTAACTGACAGGAGCCCGTGCCATTTCCAAATCCTCAAAGAATTTTTACTTTGCCTTTTATTCAGTTAGTGTACACATTACCGTTGTTTATACATTTACACATCAAGAGGTACATATGCACATGTTAGGGCTACGTTGTGTATGAATTTGGATTAGTTTCATGAAACACGCACGCATTTATCTGCACCAATGGCTAAATCAAGTGACAAAACAAGGTCACGAGGTCAAATGTCTTTCTTTGTGATATAATCGTGTATTTTTTATTTCTATATGTAAGCTTTAACTTTTTTCTTCTTGGACCGTGTTTCACGAAACTTGATAAAGGTACATAGGAGAACAGAACTACGTGTCATAAACTAAAGACAGAGCACAAGATCATGTTTCCAGGTCATAGTGAAATATCCATAAACTATTCATCTTGGGACTTTCCTTTTGCTTTGATTTGGTTCCTGAAACATTACGCCACATTGTTGAGGACCAACATACACGTCAGTAAAACCATGTCACCAGGTAAACTATCAGGGTCACAAAAATATCCATTAGGTACCTTAAGTTGGCCTAAAACATTATTGTCATTTGACATGAAACCTAAAGGGGACCTAAGATAAACAATTAGTACAACTAGGTGATTAGAGCAAATATGTGGGGTTAGTGATATCAATAAACTACGAGCCCAAATATTCAATTGAGTTCAGTTTAGCTCAGCTTATCTCAGCTCAGTTCAAGATGTTGTTAAAGCTAAAATTCAGCTTAGGTTGGGACTTATATATTGGGACGCAAGTTTATTGATCCATTGAGCATAATCTGCTCCGACAGTCCTCCTGTTTCCACATATCTCAAGATAGACTTCAGATTCGTACGCTAGATTATAGTTGCACCAAACGGTACATTTCTCATCCATCCCCCTTATCACCTTTACCTGTAAAAATTATAAGTATCCCGGGGTCCAATCTCAGCTCATTTGCTGCATAACTGTAACAAAATAAAAACCGTTGATTTTGTTGTCATTCCGGTCACAATTAGCTTTAGGTCATTTTTCTACCGGTGATTATGGGCACGAAGGTCACAGGAGGTGCCATTGGAGACATTTTTGCACGAATATTATTTATTTTTGCTTCAAGCATATTTATTTGTAAAACTCGACCTTACAATTTCGTTCCGTATGATTTACACTGCGGGAATAAATTTGAAAAAACTGACCATGTAAATGACATAGTAACTGCGGAAATTCCACGTTGAAGTTCATAAAAGTTCTTTTCAACTTCTATTTCGATAAGGTAATAACCCAGCATGCCTTTTCAGTACTGCCATTTGTCAGTAAACAAAAGATTAGCAATGCACAGGTACAGCTCATGCATCAACTGCTTAACGACAGATTATGTAAATAGTTTTGAAAGTGCAAAACAAGCCACCGCAGATAACCTTCAAAAATTAGCTACTTTAATTTAAAAAAATATTTCTTTAGTTTGTGGTGGCTGAGTTTGCTTCCCATTGTGACTAATTGGTTGCACTAAATAACAACTCAACCACAAAGGCGCAGTGAAACTACAGCTGTTTGAACAAGTAAAGCGCGATGTACAACATTTTTTTTCCTGTGGTCTACCTTTGAATGTTCTTTCTACAGATGTTGTAAAATATGAAGTATCGGTTTTTATCTTTGGGGAAATTAATGTCACAATCCCGTTAAACTGGAAACTGTGACCCACTGTTGTTTCCTACAAAGAACTATCGTAACAGCACAATCGGGTTTAATGAGTGTGCGTTGATAATATCAAAATCAGAGTTTGGAAGTGGGAGGTATATATGTAGTGTTTTAGCATCAGTGCAGTCTTCGTTTTTGTTTGCAATAAGAGGGCTGTAACAGTCCTGTGCTCAGCCGACCTCGCACGCACAGGCTGAAGTGGTCCTGTGAACTTCAGAATAACATCTTGGTCGCCCTTGGTTAGGACCATCATCACTGTTTGTAAGACCCGTCTTCATTTACACGGATCACGAGTCATTTTTTGAAAATGGAAAGTAGCCCCATTACAATGACATATGCCATAATGTCAGTTTCAAGGTCTCCCAAGGTCTAAATTAAAAACATCAAAAGAAACCCCATATGTATTTTTCATTATTTGATATTACTCTTTTGGCTTCTTTGTGCTGTGGGCGATTGCTCCGACATAGAAACAATTCTAGAGGTGTATTTACTTTAATACATATAATTAAATTGTCAATCTATGGAAATGCACGACAAGCCACGCCAAGTATTACATCACCCTTTGTCCTCAGTCAACCTTTATTGGGGGTTCTACCGTAGCTTAGAGATCAGTGTTTCGGACTTGCCTATTGGCAAGGCGATGATGGCAAAGATCAAGTGTCAACATCTCACAGTAAGCTGTCGAAAATTATGGTATTTTTCATTATTTCGTTGTTAGTGTTTAAAAGCAACTATAGTCCTATTATCCATCATTACCGAAATACTTGTCACTATGTCACTTTGCAATTTTTGTACCATTTAAAGTCACACAATGTCAAAATTAACAACACCAAACAAATCCCACAGATAATTTCCTGTCAGTATTTAGTAGTCACTATGGGCATAGTATCCAAAATTACAGAGATATAAGCCAACATTTCAGATTTGGTGATATCCCTATTGCATTCCTACAATGTTAAAATCAATATATTACCTTACTGATTGTTCTAATGTTGATAATTAATTTTAAAAAGCAACACCCCCCCCAAAAGCCCCCCCCCCAAAAAAAACAATACCGCCATATTGTGAAAAAAAGTGGACATCATGTCCGGGTATAGTCCCACTAAGTTCCGTGAGAATCCAACGTACAGTTTGGGAGAAGTGATGAAATGCAAAAACGCAAGAAAATCGCATAAAGTAGATAAACAAATGCAGTGCTACCTGTTAACAAATTAAGGTAGAGTTTGGGGGAAGTAAAGAAAAGCGAAAACGAGGGAAAATACGCAAAAAATAGAGAAAGAAATGCAGTGCCACCTGTTGAACAAATCAACGACTAGGGATCCCAAGAAGTGCCCCTACTCGATATCCAGGCAATTGGTGGGGCGGATTTGGAGACAATTCTTTAAAGATTTTCCCACAAAATGAAAAAAGAAAAAAAAAATAACAATCACTTGAGCATGACTTTGTAAACAAACTTGGTACAGCCCTACCCAAGAAACATCGCCACCACGTTTAAAGTGAATCAGGTAGACGATTTTGGACAAGTCAAATCTATGAATTACCATTACAATCCTAATAAACTTAAACAATAACCAACAGGAACGCGTGCATTAACTGACAAGCACCTCAGTTGAAAAAAATCGTTAAAAATAAGGTATCTGAATTATCACAAGTATCACCACACAGTGAACATTTATGTTTGAACCTTCCACAAGCTACATTTCTGACACTCTTTTGTTGGAGAAGAAATAGAAACTAGCTTTAGCGCACAAAATTCTTTAAAAACTTGCAGCACCACTTGTTCAACAAATTTTGTTCTAGCGGTCCCTCAAAAGCGGCCCCATGGGATTAGGAAGATCTGGCAGTTTCGGAGAAGAGTTTTAAGATTTCATCCAAAAGTGAACCACAAAATTCACGAAAAATTTAGATATCACTGGAGCGCGACCATTTGAACCAAAGTGGCAGTTTTAAGAGGTTCTGGCAAACGTTTTTTGACGAGTCGAGAATGAAGTGAAAATCAAAGGCAGGGGACGCAGGGGGGTTACTAAAAACATACCATACATTGCGCTTTTAATCACACAGTGTGCATGCTTAGTCAGTGGAACGCTATACAATTTTTTTGGAAGCATCGGAAAAAATGGTCATCAGATTTATTATTTAGGTCTTATGTGTATTTGCAAAGTTTTTGCACGCATACAATTTTGTTAACTTGCCTTTGGGTTCAGCTTTCCCCTGGGGATATAACAATGAATACAAAAATGACATATTCTTCAAAGATAAATTGTTACTGTATTCGCCAATTGCCGTCGATAATTCTAATTTGCCTAATAAAAGTGCATGTGTTTGAAAGACATAACAATGAATACAAAATCTCTAACTCTTCAAATATAAATTATCACTGTATTCACCAATTGCCTCCAATAATTTAAATTTGATTTATAGAAGTGAGCGTTTTTGAAGAAAATCCCCTTGAATGAAGATTAGGAATGTTGACACTTCCGTGCACGTGACTTTTTGTCGCAGGTGGCGGATGCTTCATAAAAACAAATGGGAAATTGTAACACAAAAAATAAATAAAACGAAATATGAATAAGCCACTGTTTTCAGTGCATATAGCTCGTTGAATCTTGGCTGTTTATACTTTTCATTTTGAAACTACATGTCTCATGTACTATACAAATACATTTTTGTGAGGAAACGTTCCTACAAACTTAGAACGTTGTAGATATCTGCTGGAACTAAACGGGGGTCTTTTTAGGGATATTTTTCAATAGAAAAAGAGAAAAATTGTCACCTGATATTGTCTCGTTCTATTTTGCGTGTGATTGGGGTATAGATAACAGAACTTTCGTTTCTGTGTGCTTGCAATCATTTATGAAATATACAATAAAAATATCTCAAATATTTAACTTGTATCGTTTTACATAAACTTTGTAATATGTACAAGGTAACTCTACGTGCCGATTGTGCAGCGTTTTTTGTTATGTTTAATATGCGTCCCTGTGGTGGGGTGTGACGAGACGGATAAATTCAATACTTGATATAGCGGTGCTTGCAAAGTCTTTATAATTTTGAGCGCCCACTCACCAAGTTTGTAAGGGAGAAAACTTTTTGCCCTTGTATACTTTGAGCAGAAATCTGATTCAGTCTTTTAACCCAAAATACAAATTCATTTTAGAAAATATACCTCTTCGTGAACCTTCCTCCGGTAAAATCGATCGACCGGGGTCAAAATTGTAACTGTAGTCTGCTCTGCAATGTTGAATTTTGCATGTCGACAAGACTTTTCGCATTAAAAAGTTTCCTTCTGAAATCAACTAATACGTACAGCTTCATAATGAAATTTTATTGCCGTACATTGTGTGCTTGGTAGCACCAATGATACGCTAAAGGAAGTGGCAAACTTGGCTTTCTGATTGTTTAACCCTTTCCTGGTAAGAATAAGGCTGCCATCAACGGCTTTCAGTTTCTGGACGGGAATTGGACTCATTGCCAACCTACACCAATGAAATCTATGGGCCTGGGGCATGCTGTCCTAAGAGGGCATCTATAATTATCACCGAAAATGTACTGTTTTAAAGATATGTTCAAGAAAAAACATTGAAGCAGACAACATTGTGCATCCGGGAGCTTTTGGTGATTTGAATGGGAACGTGTCAAGATTACAGATTGATTTATTGATTTATATTCATGTAATGATACGATCGATCCCACGAGGAACAGAAATTTCATATAGCCGAGTTTTCAAAGCAGGCGAGATTGAATTATGGACGAAATGCCATGCAAGAAGTACAACCGCTACAATGTCTTGTTGCCCCAAAATAAAATCTCCAGTGAATCCACGTCAATTGATGTCATCACCGTGGTCAAGGTGTTGACCTGGAACTTACTGGTCTTAAAATTAAATTCCAAATGTTAAATGAAAATCAGAATCGTGTCTCAAGATTTACATTGATACTGTTCGATTGCTCCGCTTTCAATGCGACAGCGTTTATTAACCCTTTTAGTACACAGTTGGCACGGTCCATGGAAACTGCGTCTGCAGTTTTCCTTTGCCTGTTTAACGTGCGCCCAAAAGGTTGCTGAGGGACGCTGTTGACCTGGACCTTTCTTTTCCTATTAAAATAAGCATGTTGGTATTGGAATGAAAGGTGAAATAACAGACGAATTTGAACCTGAGATCAGTATAATAATTCATATAACTGTATTTTTTGCTGTGGGTAGCACCGATATATAGCTGTTACATTTTGTTTGAATTCATGAGACGAAAACTGACAATAACTGCACGTTGCTTGTCAACATGGAGATAACAAGGCGCTTTTCTGTTTGAACGCAGAAAAGCGTATAGTAGGCATGTAATAAAAAGAACTGGACCTTTCGTGGACATATACAAAGAAGGCTGAAAATGTGAGAAGAGAAGCCATCGAAGCAAAAATTAATGACGAAGCTACATGACAAATTTAGACTAGAATGTAATTAGAAATGATCATGATGCAAAAAAGCAATGGGGGCTATCTTTGAAGGGAATCATTCCAAAAAGCTGCCAGGGCATTCAGACTTTCTTTGTATTTAAACAGGATGCAAACCGAAGCAGATCTACATGTTAATCAGGCATGGCACTCGTCATCCAAGTCCTCGCTCTCAGACGAAATTATCCGCATCTCTGCCAAGAATACAGAACCTAATCGTCAGCAGTACAGGTAACTGATTGTGTGTACATAACCATTCTTCACATGTAAAAAAATCTCGCTGATCACTTTTATATATATATATATATATATATATATATATATATATATATATATATATATATATAAAAACATGTATGACTTTCGGGACCTACATAAAATATTCATGTGCATTTCGTGCTCTTGCACGGGACGCTGGCTTTCCACAATATACGTACTCCAATCATATTTATTCCGTCATTAAGCAGAAGGATATCATAAACACGTAGCTGGATTCTTTAATTCTTTATTTTTTATTCGTGTTTCAGGAAACCAAATATGTCGTCAGGACATAGATGCTTTACGGGCATGGACGCTGAAATGGGAGATTACCCAAGGCAAACGATTATCATCGTCGGGAAGGAAAGAGATCCACAGCATAGGTAATGTTATCTCTGGCCATCGCAGGTTGTTCGAAGTGTGAAACTGTTTTACTACTCATTCTGTCATGTGCTGAACCTCGGAAGGGAACAGATTTCCGTGACCTAGCCACCAGGCCTAGATGTGTGGCAAAAGACGGCAAATCACAAATTACAGCCATATATTTGAATTGTATTGCAGAATGTTAATTACACATGTTTTTATTGAACACAATTTATGTTCCCAGTCAGGGTTCTGTGATTGTTCTAAAAGATAATGAAATCAAACTTTTAAATCATACAGTTTTATCTTTTAAGCAAATATTTGTCATTATGTGTTACTTTCTCACTTTTATAACCAGTTATTGAATGCTCCCAATTCTAGGTCAACGGGTATTCAAACAATACGACTCACTGCTGCAGCGGCCTTACTCCCCGGAAATGCTCCGGTTTCGTTTCGTGGATTCTCCTCCAACCATGGACAGTGCGAAGGCTTTCGCAATGGGCCTTTACAACCACTCAGGTTGCATACCTCTGCTTAATATCTTGTTGTTTTGTTTTTCCTTTGGTAGAAAATCAAGTTATTTCTAACATGTTACGTTGATTACTTTTTTTCACTTTAAAGCACATGTTCTTTTGCCTTCAAAGAAAAAATCACCCATTTGTGTCACGTATGTCCATCCATAATGTAGTATAATTTCAATTACTCTGCTTTGTTACTTTGTTGAATATGCAAAACAGAAAAAGGTTGCAGCAGAAAAGCCTGTCAATTTTAACCGCTGCTTGATTCTGTATTTCATCGGAATCGTGGGCTGATGGCATGAAGTACCGACTAAAGAGCTCTCTCTCTCTCTCTCTCTCTCTCTCTCTCTCTCTCTCTCTCTCTCTCTCTCTCTCTCTCTCTCTCTCTCTCTCTCTCTCTCTCTCTCTCTCTCTCTCTCTCTCTCTCTCTCCAATATTTTTTATACTTCATACACTGATGCACACACACTGATAACAAGACTTTATTATTGATGCAGGCGTGGAAGAGGCAGCGTTGAATGCAACAGTCAGAAAAATAAAAATGCAAACAACACCACGGAAGTTAGATCACGTCCTGCGGTTTTATGGTGGTTGCGCCCGGTACATCAAGGTATGAAAACATGCATCTGTAAACATCTAAAGCATTCCCCTCAAAAAAGAACGTCAGGTATTCCCATTTGCAACTGGCATCTGCTTAATGTTGTTTTTCTTTAAAGCAGCAGCTTGTTTTTCTTTGAAGAAGCAGCTTTTTCTAGATGCAATGGTTGAATGTCATAGGCATACTACAAAAAGATGCAACTGAAACAACTGCCAGCACGATTTTGGCAAAACTACTTCAAATATTGCTAATTGGGCGTTTTTCTTATTGTATATGTTGCATACATAGACCCAAATCATTTTTTCTCCTTTATTGATTTGACCGCAAGTATGCGATCAAGCGTTTGGTATTTCAGTAAATCGAAGTAGTGTGTTCAACAGTTATAAACTATCTTAGGACACGATTTCATATTACACGGGGAAACTCTTCTGAGACTATCCACGTATAACCAGTGTGGAGCAGATCTTCTTTTGCACTGTGCGTTTCTTCGTAGAGACCCAAGCAGATATATTTCTCTGAATTATAGGAAACGGCTTTTACATGTATCGCCCAATGAATACCACATTTAATTCCCTGGCCATAATGCTTACGGGAACTAACTACTGACCAACTAAGATTACGATGATTAAAAATTACGTATGAATCATCGAACTAAGGTCCCATAACTTAATTATATCCGATGCGAAAGTAACATATATCAAAGTAATAAGCATCACATTGAATGTGATATTTCAAATACGTGATTGCAGCCATTTAGTAGGCTGTGCTTCCAAATGTCGACTCACATGTAATCCATTTTCGTTAGTTTTATATATCCAAACAGCTTTTGACTTCCATTAGTATTATAAAACAGTATAACAGGCAATTAGAAGTTTACCTAGGTCTGGAGTTTTCTACCAGCAGATGATCTTATTTTAACAAGGTTAACGAGGTACTTTTTCCTATTTATTGACCTCTTGGCAAAGAGTTTTATGAATAGATGGCGGCAGCTTGGAGTTTTGGACATCTGGGACAAAATAAGCAGAGAAGGAAACGACTTATTCATATACTTACACGCTTTCATTTTAGACACAAGCAACGCTGAGATACACCTCTGAAGAAAAGAAGTACATGAATGGCACAATGTATCGCGATATGCAGACAAGGATAACGAAACGGCTGGGTCTGACCCGAGCAGATATAGCTCCTGGTATAAAATCCGTTTTTGCACTTAACTCTTAAAACGACACATGCAACAACTGGTAATTTCGAAAGCCTTTTCGCGCACCGTTTTCACCATATTTGCTCTGTCTTAAATTACTTCTGTCGGTCCTTATGAAAATAACAAACGAGAGAATGCTTTGCCTCTGATATTTATAGGCTAAAAACAACCATCTGGTGGACAAAGTATTTGTCGTAAAAAAATTGTAGCAACTAGCTCATAAAAGCATCACCCATACTCATAAATTTCAACTCAATAATGAGAGCAAAGTTAAATACAACAAAAGGTAGAGAATTGAAAAGTTCCAAAACATCAACATTCATCTTCCAATAGGATATATGCATATTATGTACCGGTCCCAACTGCATACCTGATTGCCTAGTGTTGCTCAGTAAGATATAGGGAGATACGGGTCGGTACCTGTGGAGACAAGCTGGATATTACTTATATTTTCGATATACAGACTACTTATTAAAGGCATATGGAAATTTTTCTTATACATGGCCCGGGAAGTACTAAAGGAATAACAGTTGGGCATTTGTGAACTTAAATTTTTCAAAATATGCTAATTTTGCGAGAAACGAGCACATGACCTGTCTATGACAATGATGCAAGCCGCACGTCCCCCTGTGATCACCAGGCTTCAAACCGTGCTTTTTGGCGGGAAATTAATATGCATACTGCGTATATCAATGTGAAATAACTTTCACCCTTGACTTGAGACAAGCAGTCACCCATAAAATGCAACTGATGTTTTTCAGCTGGTCCTCTCAACGTTTAAAAATAGGTTTTTCATTACTTACAGACGTTTACGTTTGACTTTTACATGCATATCATATTTACAATATTGAACAGGTTATTTGATGTCATTTCAGTGGATGTGGATATGATGTATGAGGCTTGCCGTTATGAGTATGCCATGTTTCGCTACTCCCCCTGGTGTATGGTTTTTACACCAGAAGATATAAAGGTTCTTGAATATGCTCAAGACCTGGAATACTACTGGGACTATGGCTATGGTTTCCCTATCAATCGACAGATGGCGTGTCCAGTTGTCAAAGATTTTATGGATACCCTTATGTACGTATTTCAAAATGCTGCCTCACATGTGGTAAAAGAAGCTACGAACGAGACTGATAATGCATGCATATTTTATTCCTTTATGCGTGGTAATGGCAAAATACCTGATGTAAACACTCGAAATGAATTATTTTTTATTGCTAAATCGACATATGTCTTGTTATTACGTGCAGTACCTTGGTTCATTACAATTCAGGTGATTGTACACGTATGGCACACACAAACCTGTACCTTTCCGGAGCTCCCGAAGTCACTCTCTAGTAGAAAAGAAACAACCTCATCTGCATTTATATGGGTATGTTTAAGTTTTACAAGTGTGGTCTTGTTGCAGAGCTGTGAAGACAAAAGGACAACCCATAGCATCCTTCAATTTTGTATACAGCAACGGCCTATTGGGCGTCTTGTCTCTTCTTGGTCTCTACAAGGACCCTAAAAAGCTACGGGCAGCGAATTATGCTTCACAACAGAACCGCCAGTGGCGCACCAGTAGGATAGTTCCTTATGGCGCCAACCTGGAGTTAGTTCTTTATCAATGTCCTACAGGGCACAGTGTGGCCGCTTACGTCAATGAAAGTCCCGTTAAGATACCAGATTGCCCGGATCACCTATGTCCTTTGTCTACGATAGAAAGAAAATTTGGACCAATTGCAGCACGTTGTGACTGGAATAAAATCTGTGGGAATTTTAATCTCCACTTCGATGATCAGAATAATAACATGCCACATTTGAAAAATGGATTAGGTTCAGGAAGTTCAAGTCCTCTGAACACCAGGACACCATCAACGGTACAAATGATATTCCTCATATTTATATTGTATCTTTGCTTTTAAAGTTTGGCGTTGCAACGTTGCTTTTTTTCTTCTGTATTAATAATTTTCAGCCATCCATGGTTCCAAGCTGTGCACAACAAAGGAACTGATATAGCAGAGCAATGTTTTAAACAAAAGTCTGCACTGTTGTTCCCTGCAATTTCTAAGTGATTTCAACTTTGTATTTGAAGGACTGTGTTGGCAGGCAAAAATGATTCAAATTGTTTGCTCATGAAGTAATTTAGAAATGGTAACTTCGCATTGGACTGATGTATATATTCTTTGGATATCTGATATAGCCATGCATCTTTGTTGTAAAACGATACTGAAATCTTTCTAGTTCATCCTAGACATGCCGTCGATTCTTTCCATATATATGGTAGGAAAAGTGTAAACATTGAAAGGACTAAACGGAAAAACACTAAACGGCAACGGCCAAAACGGATCACTTCTTTGACAGAACTTTGCATTTTTTTAGCAGATGTAATAAATCATGCAAAGGCACAGGATAAACAACTGGAATTACTGGGCTACACACGGGTAAGGTGGATGTTTTTACATCTTTGCTCACAGAATCAGACAAGGCCCTAACACACAGACCTACGAATCCAAAATGCGATTCGCGTGTGGCACACTCATTCACACTTTAACTGGCGTACAACAGGATGTGGGCAGTGCATGTGGGGATAAACGAATGAGGTTAATCTAGCTGGTCAGTTGTCAGTGCTGTTTCATGAAAATTAGACGTCTAAAGATCCCTTATTTAACAACACCTATGTTTCAAAAGAGATGTCCTACAACCCCAAAGTCTTGTTGGACGTGGCAGGGGTCATATTGAATGATTGACGATAACCCGTAAACTACGGGGCTATAAAAATTGGAACAGCCCGTGCTCAGCTGACCTGGAAATTAGGCCACAGTTTTTCCTAGCCTGATCTAAGGGTACTTTAATGCGTCCCTATTCAATTTTGAAGCCATTTGATAGCCACTTCGGAGACAATTTTGTATGTGATTTTGGAAAAATGGCATGCCATCGCAATCCTCACCCATTTGCATAGTTATCAACAGAAATGTATGCATTATCCGACAAGAACCAGAATTGAAAATTCGTTCAAAATCAGGGATCCTGATCACCAACCAGTGCACACCTTAGTCTAACCTTTCCACATGGTACATGTCCATCCAGTTGCAATACAATCTAAGGGACGCTTTTGGAGAAGTTTTAAAAAAGCACAAAGAGACAAAAAATTGTTTAAGGAAAAGAAAATAATCACAGGTGTCCACACAAGAGTCCCTATGCAGTTTTTGAGCAATTGGCCAAATGGTTTTGGTGATTTTTTTTTTACAAAAAGCCAAAACAAAACCCCCCCCCCCAACAGAGTATGACAATTTGAAATAAGCCTTGGTAGATTCGCCAAAGGTGTATCCCTGCTAAGTTTGAAGAGAGTCTGAAAGACAGTTTTGGAGAAGTCAAAAAAGTGAAATGCAAATAGATGGACGGAGGGTCGACTGATCACCACCCATCCTAAACCTTTGCTGACTGACTAGTCAGAAAAGGTTAGAAAAAGGGAATCACAATCAACCTTACTCTTACGTGGGGGGCGGAGCTCAAATGCAAGTATCTGGGCCGTTCATAACACACAAAATCATGGGCGCCTAACATTTAGCAATCCCCAGGCCACCAGCCTGATGGAAGCACCTCAAAGCTTGCCAGTCTTGTTCCCCATCCTCGGCACCTTACTGATCAGCATTCTCACAAATAACTCATTTCAACATTTTAGCCCATCTAAAACATGCCACAAGCGAGAAAACAGCATGCCTAGGTTCACCTCAGATGTCATGTTTCCATTATTTGTGAACCATTTTTCTGTAGAATGTTGTATATCACATGGAAAACAGAACTCGGTACCCATTTTTGCATAAACGTCTGTTTACCAAGTAATTGAGCAAGGTCCACTTGAACAACAGCTCTTCTTAAGGTCATTTCATGCCAGGATGGGAAAGGCTTTTTGTCTGTGATTTTGATACTGCCTTGCAAATTGTGCTGTAGGTTGTGACCTTGCAGTAGCTGCAACATGACGTCCACGTGAATGCAAAAAGCATTGACTTTATGTTATGAATGTCAGTAATTTGCCATTAAACTTACTTTACATGTATCTGCAATTTATTGCGTGTTAATGGGATTGGGCTTAATACAGTAAAATCTTCTAAGCAGATTTGTCATGACCATCAGTAATTGCAAAATCACATTTCACATTGTGATCATCAGAAGAACAACAGGCACCGGTTTATTACTTTATAACTCGCAAAAAGAAAGAATGTATGATAGGAAACGTCATGTTCAAGCATTGTATCATACTCTGTTTTGTGTTATGAATGTACATATATTTAATAAAAATGTGGGGAGGGGTAAATTTATATGGGATACAGGACTATTATCAGGCCCAAATAGAAAAGATGCCACAAGATGTTGTTTATACATTTTATTTTTTTCATTTATGTCACAAAGAAAAGCAATATGAAGTGGCAATGCAGCACACTGGTACTTGCTTAAATTATATAAATGTGTGCGCAGTAAAATACAATTGATACCTGTGTCAGGGCAAACAAAGGCAGTGAATTATTTTGTTTGTTGTGTAAAAATTGTAATATTATAATACTTACATGCAATAAAATAATAATAAACATATTTATGGGTCTGATGTCATCATTATTAAATGAAACTACAGAATCATTTAAAGAATCAACGGCCATTTGAAACTTAATTATTACAAGTATTCCGCCTATTTGAGGAAAGCAAGTAAAACAGGACAAAACATGACACATGGAGACTGCACTGTCACGAAATGGTGCCCTATATACAAGAAATGACAAGAACTGCTACCACCAGGTGGCTAATTATGCATTGATTACATGCATGGCAGGTCAGTGTACACATTCTCTTATCAGCTCAAGAAATGGGTAGCACCTCATCTGGCGGTAACCTGCCAGACTACAAAGACAGGTGAATAAAAAGCGATATATCACATGACCATTACAGAATGAAATCTCACCTATGGAGCACATCCACGATATAACCAGCACATTTCTTCCTGTCCACTTCTTATAATGTTCAAGCTTTTAAATGGCTCTCACTCAGATAATACATGTAGAATGAAGGACACAAAGGTAAACTGAAATTTCAATTTAGTGAAGTACAGTGGTTCCTGCTGCATGTGGCAACCCCTTTTGCCAAGAACGAGCGACCACATACAACTGGTGACCTGTCACCACAGGTAAAATTTACAAAGAAATTCACTATGTCCAAGCCCAGTGACCATCAAGAGTAATGTGGCTGCTCACGGCAGTGGTTGCATACAGCAGGTACCACTGTATGTCACAAAAGGGACATACACAGATGAGACAGTCAAATGAGCAATGAAATTGAACTGTCCCATGATGTCTTCCCAAAGCAAATACTGAAACTAGTCAACTTCTATGACTAGTATTGAAACATTATAAATGGCATTGAAACAAAACTGAACATAGTAAATCACTATGAGTGGTGATGAAACAGTACTGAACGGCGTCAACCACTGTGAGTTTGGTTGAAACCACACTAAATGTTGTCAACCACTATGAGGAGTTAGAAGCAAACTGAACAGGCTCAACTTCTATAATTTGGGTTCAAATCTTTCTATTTCAGATATAATCTGTCATTTCCATCTTTTCCACAGATTTGAAGTCCTTACAGCAGAGTTTTTACACTGACTGGGTCGAAGGTTGAGATTGCAGAATGTAGTATAGACTTAGGAACTGCAAATTAGAGGCAGGCAAAGAAACAGTATTACGTGCCCTGGTAATCTAAACCACAGAAACAGTGAGTCATGTCCTTGATGTCAATTAAAAAACAGCAATTTGGTCAACATAGTCGAGGTAACAGAAGTGCAAGCAATATGAAATATAGGCAGACAAATTATCCATTTCCAAAATTCAGTATTCTGTGAAAATGACAAGTCCCACAACGGGCTGAACTATACTAAGTGTCAACATATTTTATGACATAGTGTAGCTTTGCAGTGACTGTTATTGTCAACAGAAAAACATTTTACATTCATCTCACATTCCATGTACCCTGTAGCTTTAGACAGATAAAATGTCATATTAGTTTGATGATAATGTAATGCTGTGTTTCCGTTGCATCCTTCAATAAAAAACAGGAAAACTATGGTCTCACTTTTTTCTTTTAACCCTGATTTATATCCAACATGTTGACATCAATCTCATGGCAAACTCAAGAATATATTTTTTAACTAGTCAAAGGCCCTCTCACATAACTCCCATTCCCAGGTGAATCACATAGCCCTCATTCCAGGCTGAAAATATCTTGTCCTGGGTTTTAGTGTTGTGTAGCACATCATCTGGAGCACATCATATCATAGGAGAAACCAAAAGTGACAGATCTACCATTATAACTTTTAAGTTCTCAGACTCATAGTTATAATGGTGGTAGACTGTGTTTATAATGTTCCAGTTTCATGAATATCACAAAACAAGGCAGGCCTACTTTCTTTTTTTGCTGTAAACTCGGCTAGCTGACACATCAGGGGAACCAAAAAGAGACAGACCTATCATGTCCTTTTCATCTTTGGCACAAGTGAACAAAATTAAGTGGTCAGGCACATATCTTTTGGAAACACCAAAGTCTGTAGTTAATGAAAAATATTTTGAAGATTGAAAGGAGTGTTTAAAACCACCAGTTGCCTTTTATGTCTGACTGCATGTCTCAAGTCAGAAGATGAATGTTGGTGTTTTGGTAACTCTTCAATCTCTTTGATGTTGCTGTCGTTGTTGAGTTGAAATTCATGAATATGGGTAATCATGTTCTGAACCATTTAATACATATGCCAGAGGTTCCTGTCTATCACAATACCATCTTTAAAGCATGTCAGCGTCTTGACTGCAACAGGATCTGAGATAATGTATTTGTTAGATAAAAACTCAGTGTCTTTGCATTCCGAAGTAGGACAACAGGCAGTTTGTATGTTTGATGGTGCAAGGGTATTGTGTCTAAGTATTTACATAGCATTGCTGATCCTGCACAATGGTCCATAACCTAGTAATGTTCTTATGAACTCTGCTGTCTTGTCTGCCAGTTAGTTGTGGCTGTCCTTCTTTTTTAGTTCATTGTACTTTGGTCCACTATTTATTTTCTGCCTAGCTTTCATTGCTGACCATGCAGAATGCCATCAGTCACTTTAACTGGGAATATTTGTTTTCTTGGATACTTGTATCACTCTGATGGTTTGGCCATGAAAGTGTTCATCCAAGGTAACATTTGCCTTCTTCTCCAAGCATTTCATTCACATGAGGGTGCTTTTCATCCTTTTTGTTTATAGGTTGCTTTTCGACTGGATTGTGAGTAATGTCTATATATCTGTACCAATTGTTTTGACACTGGTGACTGGTATCAGTCATGGTGGCTATTCATTCATTTCACTATCCCTGCTTTGCTTTTGTTCTTTTGTCATAGAACAAACAGTACTTTAATGGTATGGAAGGTGAATGACACGGGGTGCCTGAAACACTTTTCCACTTGGTGCTAACACCTACATCCTGTGCAACATGATATTTTCAGTCAATGACTGGAGATTGTTTTTGTCTATTCCCAGGTGTTTTGACCGGCAACTGCTAGAGAAGTTGCCTGTAGTGCCACCTACACGAAACATGCTCCATTGTTATCATGGTGACAACACTGTTTTGGTAGAGTCTTTTTGGGATCATGCCTTTATCTGAAAATGGTGAGAATTAGTAATAGTTGGATGTCAACATCTCACTGCGAAAGAATTCAATAGATATTGAAGTACAGTTTATATCATAGTTTTTTTTTCCCTACAGAGATGAAAATGATGTCCATTCATATTGAAGTCCACTGTAATAAGTAGGAATTAAAACATAACTCCAAACACAGTACTTCATTTGTACTGGAATAAATACAATGACCTGGGCTGTGTCAATTGTGGCATTCATGCATACCTGGCTCCATTGAACCATTCTTTTCAGCAAATGGGATTTGGTACAGTTGGTATGTGCATTTCCCATTTTCGGCAAGGCGATTGGTGCCAAAGGTTGCTGGTTCGAAACCCAGCCATTCTGTGGTCACACAAGACAACTATATTTTCGGTGCACCTTTGATGCTGGTGGACTAACATATGTATGGTCCCCTGATCTGGAACGACTCTGAAAACAGTACTTCCTTTGTACTTGAATAATACAATGCACTGGGCCTTGTCGATTGTGGCCTTCATGCATACCTGCCTGCATTGAACCATTCTTTTCAGGAATGGGGATTTGGCACAGTTGGTATGTCTGTTTCCCATTTTGGTTAGGTGATTGATACAAAGGGTTGCTGGTTAGAAACCTGGCTATTCTGTGGTCACATAAAACATATAAATAGTTCCCACTATACTTCCTGACTCTAACTTTGGCGTAACTTTACATTGCCATCCGTGGATGTGGTGATGCCGACCAAATGCTGAAGACAGGGGGTGGTTTCAACACACTGTGGAGGCATATTTGTATCAGCATTATTCATGGTACTATATGCTGGTTCTTGTACAGGTGATGATGTTGTTCCAAAGATGCTAGCTAGTATTTAGGACAAGGCTTCTCACAAAGTTCTGATCTGTTTTATTGCTTTTAGCTACTTCTTGCTTACTTTCAAATGGCAAATAACTGCTTCTATCACTGTCCAGTTTGCACTCAATACTCTTTATGCTGCCTCTTGACCTGACAAATTTACACCTTGTCATCCCCAAGGTATTTTGCTTGAGTGCATTAGTGATCAAACATTGTCTTGCAGTTGTAGTTCCATGTAAGCAGCTAATTCAGACTGAACAAGACGAATAATGTGGAGATCACTGATGCAATGTTCCTAGTAATATATTCAAAAGAGGGTTTATGGTTTGCCGGATAGCATGTGTAGACTATCAATGAGGACGTCACTGATGCAATGTTTTGGGTGATGTATTTGAAAAAAGGGCTATCATAGGCCAAACCTGGGATTTGCTACTACGGTAGTATGTCCTTGATAACAGAAAGAAGACTATAGTTGTAAAGTATCACTAGAAATGGTAAAAATGGTGGAGTATTTTTTAAATTAAATATGTATGTATATATTGTTTTTATTATGTGTTTCTCACCGATCATAAAAGTGGGCTTTATATATTCACCACTGCTATGATAGTTTTCTATACTCTAATCCATCTAGGTGTCATTAAGTAAAAGTATGGTTCATTCTCTCTTCAAGGAAATAATACTATGCTACACACAAAACATATTTTGGTCTCCCTTAAAGGACAGTACCACTATATGCACAAACATTAGAGAATTTATCATATTTTCTTGTCAATATAATGCAAGTTAACACTGCACACTGCAAGCAAATAATTCCCCATACAAAGAAAATTCATAGAGAGTGACAATGTTACAAGACTGAGAGTGAGTTTTTTTCTCTCATTTGGTATCCCTGCTGGTAGGGAAAATCATGAGTGACCGTCCTGATTTTCCCACCAACTGCGATTCCTCCTGAGAGAAAAATGGTACCTGACTCTCCAGCCACGTCAGGTTTCATTTATTCTATGTTCAATTGCCCATTCGCAAAAAAATGCTGTAGTCCACTTTCAGCGCCAACCGGGTGTGCCCTGTTTGTTTAAGTTCGTTGTAGTTGTTCCATTTTATGTTGGACGTATAATCAACTATCTCTCTCTCTCTCTCACTTTGATTTTGTCTTTAATGATAATGTTCTCCGTCACTAACGTCACAATTCAGTTGTACTAAATGTTTAGGTCAACCGTCATGCAATATGAAGTGAGTTACTACTTATAATTTTGCTCTAGAATATGATAATTCAATGCCGAACATAGAATAAAAAATTAAATCCAACGTCAAAGTCAGTTGCAACAGTTCCTTGTGCATTTTTCAATTTCTTTGTATTTGTATGTCTATGATGGACATTCAAAAAGACACAGATCTACTTCTAAATAGATAGCAACAAGCTTCTGCAGACTTGTTCAATTCGAAAGCATGCGACTTGCAATTAGTTGGTTCGTTGTACGTATAAACTAATAAATGTACGGCTTGTCCCACATCACACCGACACCTCCGTAGACTTGCACGACTAAAAAGCAAACAACGAACTTCTGAAAATGTAGTGGTTTTAGTATGCGGTGTATCTAACCTTCAGTTGAGCTATAGAACTTTAATGAGACATGCAGCTTTATACATATCTGTTCTTAGTCTTCAACCCTTAATGATCTCTGTCACTGTTTTTCTCCCTTGCACACTTGCGAACAACATGCCGCTTTATTTTGCAACCATACTTATTGTAATGAGCACGAAAAAAAGCACGGCAGCGACAAAAAGTAGTCTGTCAAACACCATGGCCATCAGCTGGTATTCCCGCAGTCCTCTTGTACTCTCATTGGTTCCGTTGACAATGGCCGACGTATCCGAAGTGACGCCATCGGGGGTTGAATCGGCTTGAGTGTGGTTAAACAAAGCAGGAGTGTAGCTAACGAGAACGAGTCTGCCGATTCGGTCCAAAAATATCTAAAAGGTAAAAAGAAAACAGAACAGAATATAGAAGTCAAAGGCTTTATTGATGTTTGAAAGGTATATACAGTAGCGCCAAAAGGCAAAGTGTGGCCACCAAATTTCACATTTTCTTTTTCTTTTTCGAAATGTGAAGAGAGGGTTTTAAGCTGCAAAATGTTAAGATAACAACAAAAGTAAAAATGTGCTTATCTTTTACCAGCAATGCTCAGTTCATTCTCGTTTGCCTGAGTAATACGTCCATGTGAATCTTGTTCCTACTAAGGCATAATAGTAGTGTAGGCTATGCGATATACTGGGCACGTCAGGTTTACACACACACACACACACACACACACACACACACAAGTAGACAGACAGACACAGACACAGACACAGACACAAACACAGACACAAATATATATATATATATGTATATATATATATGTATATTTTGTACGGGTTATTGAGAGGCTGCAACTCATTTGAGAAATGACGGTAGATTTTTTGTGCGTTATGGCATAATGACGCGCGTGATTGAAGCTGGCATCGTGAGCGTGGCAACTTTTCTGCTCGATTACACGAAATTTATAAATCTAGTACACTGAATTAAGAGAAATTGGTTTGCACAGCATGTTCGAGTGTTGAGTTCCGAAAACCCAGGTGGGCGTGGCTTATTGGAATGCGGGCGGGACACATGTGTTATGGTCTGATAACACACTAGCCTCTCTCTGATACCTGTAATGCTAAAATTTTGATTGAATGTTAATATTTCATTATGGCAGCAATTTATCAGATTACAGAGTTTAATATTTTGAGCTGTCCATTGATGTTAAATCAGTCAACGAGCAAGTTAGCACTTCTAGTGTTCCTAGATGGAATTAGCCACAGATAGATGACCAGATAAATGACTGTACAGGTATGCTTCATCTAGTGTTATCTGGCATTGTAGTTCCATGTGAAGCTATACAGTGTAATGGTTACTTTTGTGAAAATTATTATGAAGATATTAAGCTTTTCATGAAACTATTGTAAACGCTAGTATTACGTCGAGCGACTCCACCATTCCCCGCTTCTTTTGTTACTGTGCTTGACAGCGAGGTAGTGCCAGGGTGGGACAAACATCTTGAAGAACGTCGGACACGTGCTTTGTTCTGGCATCGAATTTGGAAAGAACAATCCCCAGGCATGGTATCATTACATAAATTAATAGACGTACCACAGCACAATATCGCCACGCTGTGCATTTTGGCCAATCGCATGGCTGAAGACATCAGTATAGTTTTCTCATATACTAAATATAGGCTGCTAGTCTGCATATCTCCCTTTGTGATTTCGCAAAGTTATTTGTGGACAGGTTTGATATAACTTGGAGAAAATGTTATGTTAAGTGTTGTGCGTTTCATCTGTGATCTACTGTAACTTGCTGGATTTATTGTGCAAGAAATTATCTTTTGATTGAAAGCTTCATAACTGATTTCGTAAATTCTTTCGTCAATGCTTTGTCAGCAAAAATCAATGCCCTTCTCTCCGTGTAAGCTAGCTCTTGGTGGAAGTTGTTCCAAAGCCTGTCATAGCTTGAATTTCATATGTGACAAGTATCAGTTAACAGAGTACAGTACAGTAAATTTATGCAACAGTTTATGTGCTGCAGCATAAGGCATATCAGGTATTTATATATCCATATAAAGATACGCTTATTGACAGCGACATGGTCAGTATGGAATGACATTGCAGATGTTGGGTTTGCGCCACCACAGGGACTGCTCTGTTTTATTCGCCGCTGAAGCGAACGACCTTTAGATCACGTATACTGCATTGAGCAAGTGCTTTTCACAACCACCAATTTTTCTGTAGACATGGATGCTCAAAACGTTGTAATTTTGTTTGATCCTCGTACGTGTGACTGAAATGCGTGTCATAACATAAGAAGGAATAAAGAATTTGCCCAAGTTATGAAACCCAATGCGCTTACGATTTCAGATGGTTGGCATTGACCTAATAATAAAGGTCACAGGTTTAACTCCTTCAAGTTAATTTTCTTATTTACCTGACAGTGCAGGAAAGTGTGTGAAAACTAAACCAAATACAGTCTCATGTTAGACAAACATACAATTTGACCGGCAGCATTTACAACACAGACAAATGATATAAAGTTCCACACGAAAATCTATGGTTGCTATGCTAACTAGAAACCCCTATTATTAACTACCAGTGCGTGAAGGACCCGAAATATGCCTTTTCCCAGTTTTACATACATGAACATTCGGCAGATTTCTTTATTACGTTGAGTCGCTAAAAATAAGAATAGGGTACGTGTGGGAAGGGAGGTGAGAACTGTACGTTAGGTGCCATATTATAGATACATGGGGATAATCGTTTTTGTAACACTTTGATGATGATGATGATGATGATGATGATGATGATGATTACCATTATTGATATTATTAATACTAAAATCTATGTAAAATATGCCAAGACTCATTGAATCTACTCCTGCATATTCATTTCACCCTGAAAAGGTCATATCATTGGAGTCAATCGCTTTTCTTGGCAGACCCTGGCCGCCAGGGTGCGTTCAGGTAAGCTGTTAACAATTGGGATGATATTCTGGAAAGTGTTCCTTAAACTTTTCATCGAAAACATCATGTAAAAGATCAACATCTAGTAAAACAGATGATTTCAATCTATTGGCCAAGGAGTTTCAGAAAATAATATATTTTGAAAAAAAAATTGTGCAGCACCAACTGTTTAGGCCTAGAGAAAATTGTTCGTATGTAAGATTTAGCAGAGAAATGACCCCAAAATGACCGAAGCGTGACCATTTGAAAAGCAGTTGGTGGAAACCCACCCAAGTTAGATCCCCATCGAGTTGAAGCGAGTAGGGCCAACAGACTCAGAGCAGTCGAAACCTTAAATCGTTGACGAAAAACGGTCAGACAGACGGACGACGAACGCAAACCCATCCTATAATCTCAGCTGACTGACAAGTCGACTGTTCTCACACAAACTAGCTTGATTTTTAGCAGTAGGACTATTCCGGCCAACTTTTTAATCCCATCCACTAAAGTATGTTTAACAAACGTTAAAATACATTTTATGATATGATTTAATCTATGGGCTAATATGTTAAAATATATGAAAATATTTAATAATATGTTAAAACACTAAATAAAATAAGAAAATGGCGTTGTATAATTTGTATGTATGCATGTATATATATATATATATATATATATATATATATATATATATATATATATATATATATATATATGCACGCAAATATGTATGTGTATGTACATAACTGCATGCATGAATGTACAAAGACGTACTAACCTGATTTAATATTTTGCTGCATTAGAAATTGTCATTACATTTTGCGTTGACGCACAATGTAACATAATTTGCTAAGACTTTCCATTGTGCGGCTGTGAAGAGGAAAATCATATCCTCGTACATTTTCCGTCTTATGTGCTGAAGGTTATGACTTTTGCAAAAAACATTTCCAGCCACGAAAGATGCGTGCGATTAAATTAAAGTGGAATTGTATAACAACAGGCTACCTTCTTCATCCAGATAGGTGGCGCTCCAGTTCGCGGACCTCGGAGAGCCATGTTGGACAGGAGGGCAGATAAGGCAGTAGAGAAACAGACCAGGATGAACGTGATGTAGTAGAAGTATCCTTAAACAACAACAGCAACAGATGTATAAATCATATTATTAAAACTGATAGTCACATGAGATAGATATCCTTTCCTGACCTCAAGAAATACAGGCTTACGACACACAACAAAACGATCTGGGTTTTGCTGTTAATGCGTATTGAACACTGCGTGGGCTATGGAGCTCTATGCATTTTAAAAACTAAATTTGCTTTATCCAAGATAACCAAAAGCGCTTGTGTCAAGCAATTCTAGATGAAATTGAAAACCACATTTTGCGGTTACAGTGTGATTTTTATGTTTGTTTTCTCCTACAGGTGTCTGAGTCTGTTTGATAATTGCAAGGACGATTTGCGTATATCAAGGTGCCACCATAGCCGTCGCATTGAATTTGGAAGCTGAAAGGCAAGCATGCTCCTTGAACTGCGAGCACATATCTTAATAGAATAGTATCTAGCCCTTCTTTGTGTTGCAAAAAAAGCACACCTTACTACATTCTTACGTGCAGATCGTGGAGTAAATATGTTTCACACGATTTCGTTTGCATTAAACTCTATCGTGTCGGATACTTGAAGTTTCGTGGTGTCACCAGTTGAGGTGCTGTCAAGCTGTTATGAGGCTGGAGCAAATCTATGAATGCAGTGATCTTGCTGGGCAATGCCGAATCCGTCTTATATTGTCATGATGATGGGGGATAAATATGAATGGTGCAATCATCCTGTAAATTACCGAATTTCATCTTATACTGCATGGGGTTCCAGGAAAGGTTTGAATATCGTGATAGTGGTATAATGCTAGCGGAAATTTATGAGTACGTTTATCATGCTGGAAAATACCGGAGGAGGGAATTCATATGGGGCCTTGCCCAGTTTCCCAATTGTATCCTTACGGAAATAAAAACATGTTTAAACCAAAAAACCGGATGCAATCTCATAATGTCATGAAACTGGAAGAAAGCTACGAATGCTGTGATCGTGCTGTAAATTACCGATTCCAGTCTTATAATGTTATGATGTTGGCGGAAACCTGTGAATAATGTGAACATGCTGGGGAATATTGAATCAAGTCTCCTCTTATTATGATGCTGGAGTTAAAACTTCCACATAGCTTACTGCTCAAGGTTGCTCTTCGTTTGTGCGAAGAGTATCACAGTACAGTGTCATTTAACTATAATACAATAAGTCTTTACTTACCTAGGATGGAGTTGCCCGCTTGTGCCTGACCTATGTAATTATCTAGCATCATCATAAGGAGGAACAATATGATAAGAATGCCTACACCTGAAAACAAAATATGATTCACGGGTATGTATCATGATCAAGGATGAAAAACGCCATATTTAGTTATAATCCAGACATAATTTGCTGTTGTCCATTCTATGGAATAGTATCTGCAAGTCTGCTTCATGCACAACATACAATTGCAAGCCAATGTAAAAATCACTTCAAATAATACAAGGAACAATTGCGCATACAATCAGCTGTGTTTACTTTTCCATTAATAGGACATACAAAATTCGAGTGCGTGTAGTTGTGCCTTTGCATTGGATCTCATTTTGACGTAATATTGATTTAACTGGTTATTTGGCAGTTTAAGTATGACCAGTAACGATACACTTATTGCTTTACCACGAGGATTATGTATTTAGCTTTTAACAGCGAATTAGAAATAAAATATAGAAAGGCACAACCACAGTTTTACAAATTAAAGCGACCTCCACTGGAATTGGATGGCCAACCTTCTTGATTTGTGTTACCCATGTACACAGTTATGAAAGAAATACAGCACCTGGAGGAGGAGAATGTGAAATGGGATTTTCAGGAAGAGAAAAATGCTGTCACGAAGAGTACGTATAAAAAAATGTTGAACATCGGTTAAATGAAAATGGTACTTTTTATCATACGAAGATATTATACATAAGTGGAATATTAAACTGATTTCATTGTATATTTTTAAGTAATTGCAGCTATACCAAATATACAGAGACAAATAATACCGGTTCCTTTTCAAGACATAGATGCGAATGCGTATACTTTTTCAGTTATTAACTAGAGAACCGTTTAAACAAATTCAAAATGCATATAGAAAACTTGGATTTGCATGCAGAATTTTCGAGTTTTCACAAAATGGGAAGCAGAATTAAGCTTAACACATTTGGAAGACGATATTGAGTTAACGTTCACCTGTATTTACCAATATGTACTGTGTGTTCTAAACTGAGATTATTTCAGTTACTGAGATTATTTCAATTTATGTTTCTACATAGATGCTGCAAGAAAAATCATCTGTTGAATAAAATTGGTATAATAGAATCTAGTAGTAGTGGAACTGTTCGAGTTCTTGAGGTTGAAAAGATAACTTATCTTTTCTGCTAATGTATGGTGACACTAATCTTCTGGAGAAAAATTGTGGAATGGTTGAAAGAGCTAAGTGGTATTGCTGTTTTCGCCAGAAATGTTCAGATATATTGATAAGAATATCAGTTTATTAATATGCTTTTAGAGCTACTAAAATGTATATCTGGCAGTCGAGATGTTCAAATAGAAAACCATATTTTGATTCTTTTATTCAGGTACTTAAGAAATACATCGATACCGAAATGTAAATTTCCATACAGAATAGCAAGCTTGACTACTTCCTTTAAAAAAAATGGAGACTTGTTTTGGACCACTACTCTTCTTAACAATGGTGAGGTTAAAACTCAAGCTGTCCCTTAAATATTCGCGCACTTTACAACTTGCTCTCTGTCCTGATGTATTCATGCATGGATGGAATATGACACTGTACTGTGCTGTATGTCGACTAAAAAAAAAGTACAGGAGTACGTACAAAATCAGGTCAATATAAGATATGCATTGCCTGCCATCAAAAATGCTTGCGCTTCGGTCCCAGTCATCGGGCCCGAGAGCATGAAATCATCTGAAAGATAAACTTTATAAAGGCCGAAAAATGCAAAAGAACTTCAAGTGCAGTGTTCCTAGAAATATCTAAGAATTAAGCCTTAGGTTATAAGACTCGTTGCCTACAATGCAAGTACATATGAACAAGAAGGCGACTTTGGATACCATAGTGAGGCTGGGCAACACAACTACTTCAGCTTTTTCAAACAAGAAGAGTTTAACTTCCTACTTAAAAACGTTTTAACTTAATATTTACTTAGTAACGTAAAAAGGACTTTTCAGTCCTTTATGGTAGAAGAAAAAGAGTTTTACATACACGATTATTCATTATTGTAGATAAAATGCTGTTCCAAGCACTGTTCCTTGTTATGAGCATGTTGCTCACAAAAATGCACACTTATTTTGCTTGCGTGCAGAGCGTAGCACACTCCATAGATTTTTGCCTACCAAGTCTGTCTCAGCAGGCATCTTCCAGGGGCCTAGTCTATGAAAAGCATCGACATCATGATAGATACTAGGTTGAATTGCACTTAAAGTTACGTTCAGCACACCAACTGGGAAGAGCACGTATAGAAGTTTCCCACATCTCTCCTGGAAACGGCACTTCGGTCAGGAAGGCCAAAGCTGTGTATTCCCGTATATATTTCTATCATAATTTGCAACTTAATAATTAAAAAAAAAAAAAAAAAATGAAGAAGCAAAAAACTTTTACCTAGGTGTACAACTTTTCCCATTTCATTAGCCTCAAAAGTAACCAGTTTACTTCAGATTACTTTCACACACAATCTGATGGGAATACGCATTTTTTGTAAAAATTTTGTGTATTTCGTGACGTAATCAGCCGAATATACGGAATTGGTAATTTTGTCCTCTTCTTTTTTACTCGTCTGGACACAAATGATACCTAGTATTCGTATTAAGAATCAATAACAAAGAAACACACACACACACACACACACACACACACACACACACACACACACAAATAACAAAAAAACTTAGCGTTTACAAAACATTTCTCCTGCCACTTTCAAGTTTAACCAAGAAATCATAATATTGTTTTGGACATCTGTCAGGATCCATTCATGATAGTTCACTGCAATATTTAATGTTACGACCACGCTTCAAAACATACAATTGGTATCGCCCGCAATCACCCAATGCGGCAGACTTAGCACACGTAGCCGCAGAACAAACACAGGAATTAGTTTTTACTCTTTCCATTTTCTCACAAAAAGTATATCCCAGACCTCATATCCATGAAGAAGTGTTTGAAAAATCATCAAAAACAATATGAAAAAGTAGCTTAAAAGATAGTCTTCCGCATTTATTTCAACACGCCTTAGTATTCATATAGCTTTCTGTGCCTTGGCTGCTAGATTCTCGGCTGCTTTAGACCAACAACCGACTGAAGAACAAATACCTTAATAACTATATCAGTAGACCACTTCTAGTACTTCAATCTTTCATTTTTGCGAAGAGGGCCGACATTTCTGCACACCATAACTTTGGTCACTTTAGCATTTAAATTCATTTACCCATTAATTGCAAAACTTCGCAAGTACAGTTTCTTGACCCTGCAATGACTGCAATATCACTGCACATTCGAGGGCTAATACATTGAATCTCTCTGGAGGTAAATATACACGCCGTTACTGCCTGTTTTTTCTTAATGTAGCAAAAAAACCTTAATACATATGTAATTAAGAGACGCGGGCTGACCTTGCATCCTTGACGGGTTCCAATACTACAATGAAAATAATGTGAGACCTTCTGGTGTACAAAATACATGATTTTAATTGTGCAAACAATGATTGAAGTGCATGTAACACGGTACCATGTGCCATATTCGGTAAGTCGGCGCTGAAAAATAATCGTATCTAACTTCCTCAAATGCTTTAGAGACGTCGATAAATAATAAATGTAATCTACCACCCTTTTAGACAAATGTTTTCCCTAAGTGCACGTGGAGTAAATATATAATCGACAGTAGGTCCATTAATTCTAGCGCCGTACTACGACTTATGGATTTTGTTAAGTGTTTCACACCATTCAAGAAGTCAGTTGTTAATGATCTTGGTAAAAAAAGTTTACTTGATAGTGCTAGGACAGAAATACCTGTGTAACTGTCTTTTACTTCCCTTGAACCACCCTTATGATTGGAGCAAAGAGCAGCTTAAGACCCTCTTGTAAGGAAAGTTCCGAGATTAAGAGTACTGTTAAACAACATTTATAGATGTCCAATTTTCTCCTTGAATGCCTGAATATTCTATACTCCTATCATCAGCCCGGGAGCATTGTTATATTGCATATTCAGCATAGTTTTTTTTATATTTCTATTTCTTCAATGGGTTTGTTTATACTGGATCCTTTTCATAACAATTTTCACATCGAGTACCATGGCCATTTACCTCCTCCTACTCCTCCTGCTCCTTAGTTCCTTTTCAATGCTGTTGTCATCCGCATGGTGATTAAACAGTGCTTTGAATATTAAAGCTAATGATCTGATGTTGTATTGTTATTTCTTTGAGAAATGTTTTTGTGTTACCAATATTTGTTTGCATTATCTGTCAGTAACACTCTTTTTCAGTTGTTTATCTTTCATCAAGTATAGATTACATTATGAGTAAGCTAATTTTATATTAAACTAAAGACACGGAACAAAACCAGGCAGAGAAAGATTAGTACTTGCGGGTTAGAAACTTGAGAAAATGTTATCGTCTTTTCATAAATTTTAGCCGTGAGCGAACTTTCTTGCAACATTGCTGAGTGTATTTTCGCTGTCTAATGCTTGGTCAAAATTTAGACTAAAAAATTTGACACTTCTTTCCAAATTTATCTCAATGTTATGACTGTGACAAAAAACGTTATTCACTTTTGTCATCATTCTTTTCAACCAAACAGAATACACTCGGTTTTACATGAATGTATGGAAAGTAGCCATCAAGAAACCACTTATCGCAACTTTGAAGGAGGTTTATTCCCAGCATGGAAATGATCTCTCTTGGACTTAACAACATGCTAACATGCTGGTATTGTCGGAGGACAGGAGGGAATGATCAGGCATTGGTTCAGAAAAGGGGCAGGCAATTTGGGTGCTATAGTCTGTATAATTTTAAAGATTGTTTTCTACTACATACGATCAAATAACTGTGGTATATTTAAATAAGATACATACCTAGGGTAGTCTTCTCGCCTGTACCGGGAGGAAGCATAAATAAGAAGGGGGCTAACATCGCCATTAGCGCCGCTGGCCCAACAAACAATCCCCGGTAGAGAAATGATCTTCGTCCAAGACGGATTGTGAAAGTTACATCTTCGTAAGGTTCTCTGCAACATGGGTAGTATTTCGCATGTATCCTTGCCGAAGTTTTCAGAACTGTCCATTCGGGATGCGTCACATAATGAATTATGCCCACGTTACTGTCTCCATTGAAAAAGGTCAGGTGAATCTGCAAAAATGAGCTTTTCTCTTTTCAATCTTCACCTATAATAATTAGTTATACTTAAAGACAGTAAAAGATACCCCTATGTGTGCAGTTGTAGCTAAACAAATTAGAAATTATTAATAGTCAAATGCGGGTCACCTTGGACGAACGATGCGTCTGGCCGTTGTGTGTATTAGTGGAATCTATCGGATTGATGAAATAAAACGAACACGCATTCGGCTGACCTTAATAGGGATAAATGCAAGGATTTAGATCGGCAGAGGCTTTGCTCAGTACACATCTTTTAGAGAAAGAAAAGATATACATATATACATACACTCTAAATTTTTACTCTATCATGTTTTCATTAAGTTATTGTCCTGGGCCTTTATATCGCACTGGCACTGACGAGTGACTTGACTTGAATATTGTATGTCACAGTTTCTAACAAGAGGTCTACAAAAGTCATTTGCCCAGCAGCAACACACAATAAACTGAGTGACCTTTTTTCATTCAAACTTTCACTCGTAACAATTTTGACACTTTGATCTTTCAATGTCACTTCAGGTCAAAATTAACAACACCGAAAGACCCCCCACAAGAACTTTCCTATACATAGTTCGGTGTTAACCATGGGCCCAAGATCCACCACTGAGGAGATATAGGCTAGTATGTCAGATAAGACCTCTTAAAGGTCGAAATTAATAACGCCAAAAGGATTCCCGTCGGTGTTTTTCTATCAGTGGTCATCAGTGTTTATGGTAACCCTGAGCCCATGATCCACGTTGCCGACATGTAAGCCAATGTGTCAGAGTTGCTGATGTCCCGAAAGTATATAATGTTAGCATGTACATATACCCTTATCTATTATTCCTAATTCTGACAGGTCGTTACAAACCAGCAAATGCCAACAGCACCATGTAGTGAAGAATAATGTTTAGTTTAGTTTGTCTAGAGTAATAAGTTTTTCTTTCCCAAGGCTTTTGACCAACCACCGGCGGTCAACTTCACGGGATACAAAGAGATTAAATATAGGTTAATAGGCTACAGCAGCCTCCGGGGTAGTTCCATTCTTAAATGGGGGTGTTGTTATAATACACTATTCCATAGGTGTGGCAAGTGAAATCTGCCTGGATCTTTGTTCAAACACGGCTTATGTCTGTTTATGTGTATTAGCTTATTTATTCCTCGTTTATGCCGATTAGCCTTGGGAAAGAAAAACTTGTTACCCTAGTTAAACTAAGCTTAGTTGTAAACTAATCTGAACATTATTCATATGCAGAGTAAACTCATGATGTTTGCATGTAGTAACGCAGTTTAGACGAGATGGAGTCCAAGTACAGTCCCCAGCTTGAAAAAAAATCCAACATGCAGTATCAGAGAATTAAAAAAACAGCGCATATACGCTCATACGCACACACAAAAAATGCCGCCGTCACTTGGTGAACGAATTAAGGTTTAGGTGTCTCCAGAAGTGGCAATTTCAAAGGAATAGTAAGATATTGAAATACATTTCCATGCCTTCCGTAGATTGGTGTGACGATCGCGTGCATGACGGATCACAGTTACCCCACTGCAACTACCGCTCGGTAGGTCGCGTTTTCCTTTTTGTTGGAGACTAGAAAAGGGTAAATCATGCTTTAATGTGTCCTTCGTTAGCTTGTCCAATTTCATTGAGTCTGCAAGTAGTCTGGAGATTTACAGAGACATATTTGAAGCACCGAATTGCCTACAAAAATTAATTTCCACGTATTTGTTTGTTTTTCCACCTTTACTTCACAAGTTATAATGGTATGCTCTACAGAATGTGTCCTACTAATCGCGTAGAACTGCAAATCACTAAATCCTGGTGATGGAAACAAGTTCTGGACATTTCGTCACATAAGTATTGGGAACGTGGGTTTCGAGAATATATTTTTAGGATTTTGTCACATTTTTTTTGTTAAAGGCACTGACGTGGTTCATGGCAAACGCATGTCAACATCTGCAAGCCATAGGCTCACACATGCAATTGTATTTGTGTCTCTTTGCCCAGAACCAGTTCCTAGTAGTCATTACCCTATTCTGCAGTCCGAACTCTTTACTCTCCATAAGCTAACCTGTCCCTGTCCAACCTGTATACATATGGAATTACTATTGTCCATATTGCACACGTTCCTCTGTAAAACTTTGACATAGGCTGTATCAGCCCAAATAAAATAAAGGGTCTTCAGCGGGTAACTACTCAGCGTGTTTCGGAGCCTGTTACCCGTACATGTCTCGATGAGTAGCGGCTCTTTGTCTAAGCTAAATATTCAGCAATGACAACCCACATAATAATGAATAAATATGAACGTGGCAAATGATGAATTAGCTACATGCGGGAAGTTTTCTTATACATGCAGAGCTTCATTATGAAAGAAGAATACCTGTCAATGAGAACGAAGATTATTTTTCAGTTGTAAACATACTGCTGAAGTTTAAATCGTGACACATTTGAGAATGTTATCTTTATGTTTGATATACCAATAGTGACTTTCATTTTTCTCATGCACACCCGTCACACCGGCTGTATCAGTAGATATCTTGCATCCTGCTCCTGTATTCGGTTCGCATCCATTTCAAAGTATTTACCTTCTGGGAGTATTGGTGCATTTAAAGTATTACAAGTTTCACTTCCCTCTTTACGGCTAGTGCTGTATGCCCACTTAAAGCACTGGCCTACCGCAATGCGCAGTAATATAACTTAAACCATGCTTCTTTTGTTACAACCAGTGGCTTATTCTTCAGTTTTTCAAGTTAACTGACAGCAATCATCTTTTGTATTGGCACTACTTTCGGTGACCAGAAATGTGGACTTTGATTTTACCACAGAGAACTTTTGTTCTCCGTACTTTTTACGAAAAGAAAAAACAAATCCTTCATAGTACCCAGCGGGAATCGAAGCATGCCTGATAATCTACAACGGTTTTGTGAGCTGACTTCTTACCCAAAACACAAGCAGGCAGATCTGGTTTATACCCAACCTGTTTTAGTGCTTTCAAAGTGGTCACTTTTGCATGTAGCGGAAAACTTGACGCGCACGTGCATTGGTGGCTCAAAAATAGTTCTGTGCCGTGACCCTGATAACAAGAGTAAACGAGCGACTACAATATAAAATAATCATTGAAAAGATGACATGGTTTAAGAAGGAGATACAACTCATAGTCGTCGCACGGGAAGAGGCGGGGGGGGGGGCTACTCCCATGTAGGATTGTACTGGGCATGAGCCGCGGGGAAGGCCCTATTTTCGTTATTCCCAGTATTCTAAAAGCCCCTAAAATGTACACAGCGGGATAAGGATAGGGGTGACAATTATTTGAGTGAACTGAATGTCTTATTCATTTTTCAAACAAATGTATAGATCTTGGATATAGGCTGGAGATATAGGATATAATTAGTAAGGTCTTCGGGGGGGGATTTTGTGGTAAGGAAGAATATGCTAAAACTTGTTTAAAATTGGAACATTGGTCTCCAAAATGCACCAGAACGCGGATTAAAATAGGGTATTGCATGAAATTGTCCTAAGCTCACACCCACCCTGATGTTGAGCATGTGCCCCCCCCCCCCCAGTCGTGGGTTTTTGTATCCGATTTACGAATACAGGACCCCACTCCTATTCGTTGTATCTCCTTATCCTATGAGTAGGTCAGGAGCATTTCTTCAGCCACGTTGGGGACTGTGCTGTATTATATCAGAATTTTACAACATCTGCATCCGCCCTGCTGTTATTTTGGCATGGTGACTTTCATTGGAATGACATCATTTGCTTTTCGGTAAAATGTGTCAGATATCTGAATATCTCGGAAATCTTGGTGTCTTATGACGAGTCGCTGTTGTTATTTGGAAGGGCAACAAGTATGATGTATAACTGGTGTGCTACCTGAATGTCTTTAATTGACACATTTTGTCCCTACCCCGGTGGTGGGGGTGGGGATAGATCTGAAAGATATCAGTAAAATACTTGTTACATTTTAAGTACTATTTCTTGTGTTCATTATGTGATCTTGCTGTTTCCAACCTTCGGTGATTGATGTACTTCAAACCCCCATAACAAAAATACATACGCTTCTTTCGAAGGCAATCAATTAGAATTAATGTAAACATGGTAAATATAAGTATGCAACGTCACTAATTGGGAATTGATATTATTCATAAAGAAATTGCCAGTTGTTTGAATATTTGCCATAATGTGCTCCCAATCATTATGATTTATACAGAGAACAGCCATTTCATCCTTTCTACCATAAGATCCCAATTTGCGCCGTTCAATTATACAATAAAACAACCGCACTGGGTGTTAACGTACAAGAAAGCCGTGGTAAGTCCATGAAGCAAATGTCAAGGAGCAATCCTGTTCATCAAATGGAAACCAAGTGAAGTCTAGAACGCAGTGCGACTTGGCCCGCATGGGAGAAATCCACAAGACGCCACCATCTGAACTCACAATCGCCAGTGCATCGTACCAATAGCTGGAATCTCGGCCCTCCATGCTGCAAAGGTATAAGGTCGTGGGCTTGGCAATAAGGCTTTTCTGTGGAGTCTACTGGTTCCAGTTTTCACTGCCGTTTTTTTCAGCATGCGCAGAAGAAAAAGATCTGTGCAAATCCGAACAACTCGAAATGGTGAGCTCGTTGTAATCAAGATCCATTCTGCCCAGAAAAAACTAATGTCGCTTCATTCTGTATCCATTAATTATATGTATATAACATCTGTACATATTTATCACGGGAAAAAAAATCAAAGCTCACGTGTAGGGCCTTGTACTGTAACGAACCTATTTTTTCGACAACTATAGACTATGTAACTGGAAAAGACCGATTAGTTGGGTTTGGTGCATATCATTTTCATTTAATTTATAAAAAACGAGGATTAAGACTATCCAGGTCTGTCAATATTACATTTTAACATCAGGAAGCAGGCCTGGGATCGCATAATAATGTCTCTTGAGAATGCTCACCTGTTGTACAGTAAAATATCTGGCGTCCACAAATCTTTGGTATTCATGCGAATTCTAGAAACTTCATATTCCGTGGTATTCCATTTCAATCGGAAATCTGTCCAGTACTTGAAAAAGAGAGAACAATTTTATTCGGCGAGTTTAGAAATGCTTGCATTTGGTACTTTAACACACCACTATTGTTGTAGCAGTGTTTAATTGTGTTGTGATACAGAAACATCTATTATGTAAATCAGTATCTATTACGTCTATAAACTAGTCTATTTTGAACCTTTCCCACGCCAAATATTTTCTTCGTGAGATGAAAAAGAAAATCATTCATTGTTTTTTTTAATTGATTGTGTTGCTCGAATGCACAAAAAGCATATTATACCTATAGCTTATATCTCTTTGTCTTAATTTTATTTTTCGGAAAGCATGGAATGCTTCCGAAGCAACTAGATCTTCTCATTGGTTACTTCTCTTGATCATCAAAACCTGATTTGACATCCATATGAAGGATAGGGATCACCTTGAATATCGTAGTTTGGTTCTTCAAACCAAGAGCGAGGGAGTGGGAGTGGGGTGGGAGAGGATTGCAGTCACGGCGCCAACCTGTGCTGCTCTCCGTGGAGGTAGAGCTACCTCCCCGTAAAACTCCAAGTCCTTTTGATGTCAAAACCAACTAATCTGCCCTCTACTCCATAACACAATATTATGTTTTCTCACATTGCCATATGTTTGTAGAAGAAACCATAATAATTGGATTTGGTTCCTGTATTTGGCGTGTCCCTTTTTCTATTTCACATCCGGACACATTTTGCAGGTATGAGAGGTTACGGTGGATATACTTACATGTCTAACCCACAGGTCAGTGGTCAATACCTGTCTTCTTGAATCCTATAAATAAAATAATAATGATAATGCTACTGAGGATAATGATAATGCTACTGATTATAATGATAATATTTTTAAAGAAATATTCCCGTTTGCAGCCGATGAAGCGCAGTTATTTTGATAATGCGTTCAGGACATTTACAGTGATTTGATTGGCTGAATATTAAATGGTAGTAAGCTGTCCATGAGGTCAAAAGTGATGGGGATGGGGGGGGGGGGCTGCGTTCAGCTTGGAGTTGTACATATATCACTCTTCATGTAGTATTTTCTGCTATTTGCTTGCCCTTTAATGTATGTCAGGTTAAAAAGTTCAACATATATTAGTCACACTTTTAGGTTTCATTTCCCTTGCATAAAAACTAGAGATGAACCACTCATTCGGGCAAAACTCTAGAGAAGCATGTCGACATATCCATGTCACGCTACATACATAATGCAACAAAAAAGCAGCCATCATTTGCATATTGATATTTACAAATAATACACATTTATTATCCCATCTTACTCAATCGGTCTCAAGACCTACACAATTTAATCCAGCTTTAAATTGTAGTCTTGCACGCCCAAAATGAAAGGAAAGGTAGGTCAATTTGCGGGAATGATAAGGAATGAACTGAATACAAATGATCAAATAAAAGTAATCCCACTTCGCCAGTGCATTTTTTACGCACACTTTTGTCCTCGGCAGGAGGGAGTCAGTGCTGTCTCCTGCCAGTACGCTACAATTTAAAAATAACGGCAAGCGATCTTTATGACAACTCATAGTGAATGTAAACCAGAAGGCTGTGTGAACAGCTTTTATCCCATGTATGTGTAGTCTAGAGTAACCACAGACGGGCCATTCTGCACCATGTAGAATTTACTGCCGATCCACACACGCGTGTAGAACGGTTGCGTGCATGCCCTACTTTCGTGCTGACCACTTTTTCATGCGTGCGCACCGAGGATGTTGATTTATCGTCTGCTGCGATATTTGTCGTTGATTGCTGTTTCAACATAGCACTATCACTTCTTTTAATGTGAAATGGTAGAGAATACTCTGGACAACACATACATGGGATAAAAATAAAACAACCCTCTTGCAATTACCTGGCCGTGAATTCTGCATGGCACTCGCGTACCCGTGGAGCGGAAGGATACACTCGATGGCCCGCCTGCGGCGCGCTGCATCTCGTGTATCCTTCCGCTCCACGGGTACGCTCGTGCCATGCAGAATTTACGGCCAGGCACTCACACTCGTGTAGTTTTATTATCTTCCTCAGCTTACCAATACATTCAACCCATTATAAGTCCCACTTTAGTCTAGGATAAGTGAAACTTGGAGTTTCAATTGCAATCCCCATTGACTTACTTGCTAATTAATAGGAATGGATGCATTAACTGGGAAGTACCCAAATTGAAAAGTTCGTTAAAAATCAGGTATCCATTGTGTCACCACCTGGTGAACAAATTTGATTAATGCTCCCTTAGCATGTTCAAGCTACATTTGCACTACATTTCAAAACAATGTGAATGAAGGTTTGGAGAAGTCTAAAATGGGAAAGACACTCAAAAGATTCGATAAAATATATAAAAAATATGCATCGACACCTGTTGAGACGAAGTCGAAAATATTAATTTCCATTGCAACCCCTATTGACTAACATGGTTAACAATACGTATGCATGCATGAACTGACAGGTACCCAAATTGAAAAATTAGTTACAAATCAGTGATCTAGAGTATCACCACCTAGCACCCAGTGAACAACTTTGTTAACCTCTACCACAAGCTACATTTTCACCACGTTTCAGAGCAATCTGAGTGACGGTTTTGCTGAAGAAATCGAAAATAGCCTTAACACGCAAATATTAAAAAAAAAAAAAAGAAGAAGAAGAAGAACGTGAACGAACTAAGCGGGGCAAGGGGGGGGGGGGATCCCAGAAATGTCCCAATGTAATTCCGAAACAATTTTATGAGCGTTTGTGGAGAAGACTTTCTAAGAATTTGTCAACTACTGAACAAAAAATCATAAAACATGCAAAAATCTCTGGGGCGTGACTATTTCAACCAATTTGGCAGAGACCCACACAAGGTACATTACCACCAAGCTTATAAATCTCGTACATAGTTATAAAAAGTCGAAAATGTGAATTTTCATTCAATTCTCATTGACTTACATAATAATCAATAGGAATGCATGCATTAACCAACAAGTGCCCGAATTGAAAAAAAAAATCGTTAAAAATCAGGGATCTACAGTATCACTTGTTAGTAAACAGGTTTGTTTGCCCCTTCAACAAGCTGCGTATTCACTATATTTCAGAACAATCTAAGCGACGTTTCTAGAGAAATCGAAAATAGCCTTAGCACACAAAAATCTCAACGCAATTGGCTAAGAGCTTTTGAGGACGACTTTTAAAATTTTGCCAATAATGAACAACAATTTCATAAAAAGTCCCAAAATCATTGGACCCTGAATATTTAAAACTTGGTATAGACCCAACCAAGGTACATCCCCACCAAGTGCTAAGTGAATCTGGTTTAGGTTGACGGTTTTGGAGAAGACGTCGAAAATGAATATTGTGGACAGACGGACGACTGAAAATGGACCACACTATAAACTCAGCTGAAATGTTAGTTGAGTTAATAATAACAGCAATAATTTCTAACAATTAACCACTTACCAGACCAATGAGATTTATCACACGAACTCCAAATGCCAATTCCGTTGTATTTAAGGATGGGCGAACTATTTTATTATATCCCACCATAAGTTTATGATAAAGTTTTTCCTCTGTCAGTACTAAGCGGTGGTCTGATTCCGGATCTGCAAAAAAACCCAGCAAACACCATTATTATTATTATTATTATTATCATCATCATCATCATCATCATCATCATCATTATTATTATTATTATTATCATCATCATCATCATTATTATTATTATTATTATTATTATTATTATTATCATCATCATCATTTACATTATAGTTATGATATTCAAAAATAAAAATTTGAAATGCTCCTTTTCAGCATAATGGAATGGACAAGGGTTTTTTGGAACTTGACCACTGGATTTGGATCTTTGGAAGGAAAAATAATTATGCTTTGGCACGTGTTTAGTAGGTGACCAATGGTCCATAACTGACAGGTGTAGGGCACCTCTATTAAAGTACTAAAAATTGTCAAGACTTAAAATTTCCTAGTTGGTGTAATTCCTTATTACCCTAATTTTAAATGGTACGATTTTAGTTCAATATGCAATTCTATGATTATTGTTAGAATGCACGTGATTAGCATAATTTGAATACCATGACTTTATGTGCAATGTGCTTTGGGTCGGCAACGTTTAAAGATCTAAAGGTTGATATTGGAATGGCATTTCCACTTTTGTTTAAAAGATGCTGCAACGTTACAATATCAAATCCTCCTTATTTGCATAATTCCAAATGCTGCAGGTTTTGTTGAATACCCGGTAGATGAAGAATGGCCAATATTTTAAACAAAAAGAGAAAATGTGGAAATGGATCTCTGTTTGGTCTCTCCCTGTTTTAGTTTAAATTATTTTTAATAGTATAAATGTGGAATTCCTTTAACGCGCATTGTTTAATACGCTATCGGTTTTTGTGTTGTCTTTTCAAGAGATACATAGAGGACCTTTTTTTTTTAGCACAAGACAAATTAATAGTCAATCAATTTTGAGAGTTTCTGTGAATTACGGTACACTATAAAACTCCCAAACCAATTTAATTTGTAATAGAAAGAAAGGAAGAAAGGATTCATGAAAAACAGACTGTTACACAATATGTCAAGTCCTTCTTATGCCTAACATCACTTACAATCTGTGTTGCTTAAAGGGCATAAATTCTTTATTTTTGCCTTTTCCGCTTTAATTTATGCATTTTGGCTCATAAAATAGACACTAAGTACTAAAATATTTAATTAACCTCGAAATCGCAAGTAAACATATTGATGTTAGAAGCAATTAAGTAGTTCAGTTTCATTGATCGGATTGGCAAGCAAACATTTCTCAGAAATTGAAGCCATCCTGGATTTATACCCTTTTTATTATCACAGGTTTCCGTACAGTATGTCTGAAAATACCAATCTATGTCTCCAATTATGTAGTTGGAAAATATGTCTTTTATTGTGGAGGATCTTTGGAACATACCAGCAGAGAAAACCCGGATGTTTTCGGATTTGTTGTTAAAGTATTTAATGTGTCCAATTGTCTTATACTTTTATTATATTGGGGATGGACGGTGATTTTGTGATTAACTTCAAAGGAAACTCTGCATACAAACTGCTTTTTCAAACAAAGATAACTACCAAATCATCCTTCCTAGTTAGATAATTTTCCTTATTCCATGTTAGTATAGACCCATATCTTTTAAATGGATTGCAAAACAGGCCAAGCCTATATTAATCACCTCCATGGCTCAGATCGTGGCGTATACTTCCTACCTACATGTTTGGTGGAGGAAACCAAAGGACTCGGAGAAAACCACAGTGCACAGTCAGAGTGGTAGGAACTCTCTCCACATGCTTCCCCGGCCTTTGTTGGCGCTTGCCTGCGAAGCAGACTCTGCTTTTGTATGTTCTGATGTTTATGTACAGAGCGTGCCGCATATGTAAAAGGAACCCTGTTACAGAAGAGAAAGCCCCATTGCATTAGCTCCCAACGGGAGTGTAAATGGCCCACTCATCACATGAGCTTTGTGGCAACCAAGGCCGGGTGACCAGTTAGGAGCCATATTCATATCAGGCTTAATTGCTAATGAATAAAAAACAGAAAGTCATGGACAGAACAATCATGGTGTCCTGATTATGTAATGCCTACTGTAAACACTTTCTCCATGTGGGCAGTTGTGTTCACTCACTGTGACCCACATGAAGCAGAGGCAGCTACTGTTAATTGAATTCACATCATATGTATATTGTGGTCCATACTTGTTGTGTGTATGAGGGTACTGGGGTAATGGGATTAGCAGAACACCACCAGTACCAATAAATCACATTTTAGAGTCCATTTTCATAGGAGTAATATCAGAAGTACATATTTCTGAGTCGATTTTAATTGGAAAACAAAAACAACATGGGAGTCAATGGGATACATTACACGGTGTGTCAGCTAAAAGAGTGGACCACTCTGCGCCAAGCGGCTATGATCCTGCACACATACCACCATGGAATGCAAGAGTAATGGAAGCAGCACGCCAAAGAAAAGTTTATTCAATTCGTTGACAGCAGAGTCTCTTTGTTTAATTTGTTGGCAGAACTGCAAAGTTAGGGACAGTGGTTCAAAGCTTAGCTACAAACAGATATTTCCACCGCCAAACTCCAGATTCAAAGTAAGAGACTTAGGACCAAGGCTGTCCACGTTACTCACGGTTACTGTGTACAGGAGTGGAAGAGTTCCATTCCACTCTCTAATGCGTGAAATGAGAAAGGAAAATATGGCAAGTGGAAAATGCCTGAGCTGAGGAATTACAACTCAAATCAGTGTAGCATAAGAGCAGAGAGGATACTGGTGTGCGCCAAAAAAGATTGTCTACCCCCGTAACTATCAATGACATTGATAACAAAAGAAGAAAACCAGCACGTTCGCTGGATCAAGCTTTGGGAGTTCCATAATATGTACCAGCTTGACAGACAGTCCTGTTCCGCTTCTTAAAAGTCCGCTATCCATGTCACAGCAGGATAATTTCAACTTGGATCCAAACAGAATTGAGGTAAGAAACTTTTTAATTCAAATAGCGTGCATTATTGTGGTCACTTGTAATCATAATCTAAACTATGAAATATTAAATGAATGAATAAATGAATGAATGAAAGGTGGCCTGGGTGACGTCCAAATTGACCCGGAAGAGATTCAGGGGTCACCATGATCATATTACTAGATTATCGTTCAACTCGTGAAATGTCGAAAACAAAAACGCAAGCCATATTGTTCTTGTTTGAATCAAGATGCATGGAGGATTTGGGAAAATTTAAATGTAGTTTGCAACATGTGACAATATTCTGTAAGACATGTTTTACATGTTCGACTCTGCCATGTTTGTCAGTGAAAGAGTGGGTGGATTACATTGGTGGTTTACTGCAGCCTTCGCTGGAGGCAGAAGGCCTGCTTTGCAGACAATGTTGGAGCCCGATATCTTGCTATTCTTCATGCCCAGGTTACGCATGCGCCGCAGTCAGCTGAATGATCACCTTTTCAAGAGATTCTCCACTTGCTCATGCAACCACGTTCTTGAGGATGTTTGGCACTACATTTTCTCCTGCCTATTATATATCACCTAGAGAAACCATTTACATTTGACTGTCATTAACCTGACTCTCTTCAGTATTCAGGCATTATTGTATGGATCAGAAAGTTGTAATTTAAAGTGCAATACTTTTATATTTCAACCTGTGCAATTTTTTTATAGAAAATGCCTGCTTATTTCAGGTTCAAAAATCATAGTGGTGTGCTTGATACCAACACACAAGATAGCACCATAATTTCAAATACTAGTACGTGAGAGATAGTGATGTGCTTGATACCAACACACAAGATAGCACCATAATTTCAAATACTAGTACGTGAGAGATAGTGATGTGCTTGATACCAACACACAAGATAGCACCATAATTTCAAATACTAGTACGTGAGATATTTCCAGCTCCTATGAATTCCAGGTGTAAGATACATTTTCTATTCATGTTGCCCCTCTCTCTGCCCTGCACTGTCACGTCGACCTGGGCGGCACGATGCGCTGAGAATCGGTGAAACAAGCCCATCTCTGCATGTGGGATGGGCAGGGTTGGCTGCCGAAACTGTAGGTGCAGTGTACGGAGCTGTAAAATGTGGAAAAGTGCCTTCTCCAGCTTGTGCGTCTTTTTGCTGTTGTTTTTTGTGTGGCTGCTGCTTCCTGACAGTCCGTTTACACGTGGCGGTTTTCTCTGCCGTTAAATTTTTCAACTTCTCAGCATTTCTGTGCTCAGATGATGACAACAAGGAGTATGACTCAGACAGGGAAGACAGGCGCTCAGCGACAAAAAACAAAAAAAAGGTATGAGATCCAGGCGTGTAATGCCCTCGGATGACATTATCAAAAAAAAAAAAAATTGAGTGGCCTCATTTTCATGTATCCACTCCTAACTACATGGATCTAACAGTGTAGGAACATGTATTTGGCTGTTAAATGTGCATGGCAGACACCAAGAAAGAGGCCACAAATCTATAATGATCACATTTCTATAAAGTTAGTCATGAATGTTGATCAGTCGATAAACAGATTAACCAATCTATCAATTAACTAATCGACGGTTCTATCTATCTATCTATCTATCTATCTATCTATCTATCTATCTATCTATCTATCTATCTATCTATCTATCTATCTATCTATCTATCTATCTATCTATCTATCTATCTATCTATCTATCTATATCTGTCTTTCTATCTATTTATCTATGCTGTACCTACCGACTCTTAGTTTTTCTCTCAATTTGATTGAAAAAATGGTGCCTTGATGTATTGTTTTTATTTTTATTCCATTTGGCTTGAAATAAAGATCATTATGTCTGTTTGTCTGTCTATCTATCTATCCTGAAAATGAATTTGAAATTTATTCACTTATGTCAAAAACTAACCATAATTGATTGGACCAAGGCATGATTCATTTAGATTAAGTTTCAAGATAGAGCACAATTATCAGTTATGTGACACACAATATATTCCAGCAAAGAAAGACTTAAGGAAATAGATGTGAAAGACAATGTCGTTATTAATTGAAAATAAATAGTCAATATATGTATTTCAAAGCGAATGTATGGTTTTCTGCATGTGAGGATCTTATAAAATTATTGCATTATCTTTTCATAACTTTGCTGCCGTCATGCATTATTACCATGGCGTTCAATAGACCGTTTTAACCTTAAGATGATAATTACAGATAATACGTACCTACGCAAAACGTCCGTTATATATATATATATATACATATATATATATATATATATATATATATATATATATATTTATATAAATGTATATATATGTACAGTGAAACCTCATTATAATGATACAATTTTTTATGGAAAAAGTTTTCTTTGTTACTTGAATCATTTATCTGGCATATTCTGTTATGCGACAAATTTCTATGGGTACTGATGGTGGCAGTTAAATGAGTTTTCACTATATCTTCATGATGGTTCTTATATATTATGTCGCAATTTGCCAACAAGAGGATTTTTATGACGCTACGCTCTGTGTGTGTGGGGGGGGGAGGGGTGTGTGTGTTGGTATGTGTAATCGTTTTCTTTGAGTGATCATTTTTCGACCTGGAAGAGAGACGAAGAGCCATGGGTAAACCAACATTTGCTCATTTGTCGTACCCGGATGAACTCCCAGATGCACCTATGGTGTCAGGGAATTCTACAGACTAAATGAAGGAAAAATTGAGCCATCAAAATGCATGGGAATTGAATTAAACAGACACTACGAAAAACAGTTAAGACATATATTTGCAGAAAAATAACACTATAAATAGATAATGCAAGTAAATTTACCTGCAAAAAAGACAAAAACACATATCAAGTTTTTTTTTATAGCTGGCAGAGACTGACGTCGCGTTTGTTTGCATGTTTATAATGATACCATGTTCACATCCCCACTGCAGAGACCTTTCATCCAATTACCAGAAAGTTTGAGAAAAAGATTCACGACACAGTTGTGTCCCAGTCAACTGCCCCCCATTCGCACTTCACGCGCATTGCGAGAATTACACCGAGGCAGCTGTTCATGTGAAAGAGTTAAGAATTTTGTATACAAATCATATTAATATACTTTTGCTTTTGCAGATGCAAACATAAATTAGAACTAATGTGCGAGGTCTTATACTACTATTGCAGACCTTCTGTATCATGTACATGAAAGACATCTGTTAAGACCAAAATTAAATAACAGATTTAAAGTTGTATCGAATAACTTAATGAATGAATTGCTCTCAGTTGATACCTCCCTTTAGAAACATTACAAATAAATATACAACTTGATACGTATACTCATGTCACGCGGGCTGAGAATTTTTTTATTCAACATTCTTGAATTTTCGTTATAAATGTTTAGACATGCAGGTCCATATAGGCATGTGTAGATCTGCAGGTCCATATAGGCATAGCCTTTATTATAGACAACTTTGTTTGTGCTTTCTGTAGCTGCTTGCCCACTTAAAGTCATATCCGCAGACTTCACATTGATGAACGCGGCTATCACTGTGCACACGCATATGATGGTATAAATTCTATTTAGTGGAAAACATCTTCAAACATATTCTATAGGTAATTTTCTTTTCTTGTGAGTGCTGTTGGACTTTCGAAACGTGGTTTTTCGTGTTTTGGTTGTTGCAGTATGCTTTATCGCAGATTCCAGGGCAGGGCTTCTTGGCACCATGCTCAGCATGCATGTGCCCAAGAAGGTTCTCCTTCCCAGGAAAACCCTTTCCACAAGTATCAGAGTGGTGAGGTAATTTCCCGTTCTGTGTATTCATATGTATTTTTAATCCAAAAGAAGAACGGAATTATTTCTGACATGTTTGGCCCGTTCCAACGCTTTCTCTTCTGTGCTCACTTCTCACATGGCAACCCAGAGTAAATTTGTCACGAAATGACGAGGCACAAATATGGCACTTTGGGATCTTAAGTGATGTATCGTGGACAGCCTGGTGTCGTTTTTAGAAGAGAATTACTTGCGCAGATCTTTCAGATTGAGCATGGAAACCCAGTCATAGCCTGTAAAGTTATACATGGACATTCTGCATTCGATAAAAAATGATGATGATGATGATGATGATGATGATGATGATGATGATGATGATGATGATGATGATGATGATGATGATGATGATGATGATGAAAATAAAAAATAACAACATTAACAATAAGTTTCTAAACTACCGTTTTTGCAAAGGACAAATGCATGGGTTTAGCCCGTGGTGACAATACCACTTTAATAAGTTTTCACTTGGGTAGGTGCTATTAAGAAAATCTCACGTACTAGCTTAACATCGTTATATCATAATTATATATGAAAGCAAAGCTGGTATACCCAGTTGAAATTGACGCATATATATATATATATATATATATATATATATATATATATATATATATATATATATATATATATGAAACCAGAACTTGGTATGCCGTCTGTTATAGATATATGCTTGTACTGACAATTTTTTCCACATTATTATTCCAGGTGTTCATTTAATTGTTGTGGTTACGCAGTGTGTAGAAACTAAATTTTACACATGCGTTTCTCACCATTCCTAGACACTACAAAGCTTTTGAAAAATGGGACAAACTCCCTATTTTATCAGCTATATATTTTAACAAACATTTTTGGAAACCATTTAATATCCAACATATACAAAAGACATTGTAGATATGATTTATAGAAACCTAATATTTTTCATGTTTAACAAATTGGAGCTATCGGGTATCTGTTTATAACATATACTTACGTTCGTCATGATGAATGAAAATTTGTTTCAAGATTTTTTCATTTTTGTTTCCTAATGTTGAATCTAAAAATTATTGACACTCCGATGGGTAACAATTTTCCGACTTCAGCATTTTATAAATTTTGTATGAGAAATGAATCAGTTCTGTTGCTCGGACTCAGTCAGACTCTAGTGAGTAGGTAGGTAGGTAGGTAGGTAGGTAGGTAGGCAGGTAGGCAGGTGGGCAGGCAGGCAGGCAGATAGGTGGATAGAAAGATAGACAAAGTGAACGGAAAGCCAGAGATCAACTAGAAAATTTGATTTGCTTGTCAGTTAATTCGTCTGTGTGTCCAAAAAAAACCCGTGAAAGATTGTCTATTCAGTATTAGTTTAACTCCTGCAGCAATAACTGTTATTGAAATGTCAAAATAACGACTTGAACAATGGCGTTGTACAGAAAGACAATCACTCATTCCACCTATACCCTTTCCCTTCCTCCACAGTATAAGTTGTTTTGATCAAATGGGATCTTAACATAATACGGAAGTTGCAAAAACCTGTTGATCTGAAGATCAAGTCAAGAGCAATGTACATTTTTACCACAATGCAAGCTTGCATACATAATGATCTACATAATCAAGACATGAAATGTTTGCATGGGAGCATATTTGGCAATTAGCGGTAATATGCCTATAACTTGCAGAACTTTAACATCATGGCTGTTCCAAACAATATGCACAACTTCACCACTAGGCCAATCACCGTGCCAAGTTTGGTACTTTTTAGAACAATAGTGTTCGAGAAAAACGTGAAGTTATTCCAGACTTAAATTTTGTGTATTCGCCTAATTTAGATATTTCAGAAGGCTATAATGTGCGTTCATATTTCATCGGATGCGGCTATGTCACAAACCTATCAGTTCACGTTGGAGTAGCATCTTTATCTGTAACAGTTTTGATGTTATACCTGATTCAAATTTTGGGTATTTGGGTAATGTGCATAAATCTAAGTGCTACAGCTTTGGTTTATGTTTCTTCAGGTGCGGCTATGTTACCTACCGATTGAAGTTGGAATGGCACAACTTATCTTTTTTTTAGCTTTGGAGTTATTTAAGCTTCAAATTTTGTGTAATCTCCTAATTTTCATAAGTTGATATGCTACAATTTTGGCTCATGGTTCAATTGATATGGCTATGTCACAAACCCATTAATTGAAGTTCTTTGGCACCCCTGATTTTAGTAATTTGGGACAAATTCAACTTTTTAATTTTTCCATCATTTAAAATGCTGCATTTTTTGAGCATTGTTCATTAGATTGGCAGGTTCACACACCTGTATGTACAAATTGAAATTTTGTGCCTATCCGTGATCGGTTCGAAGATATAGAACTTTTAAAACTTAAATTGCCCCTGATTTGCATAATTTTGAACATCATGACTGTTCCAGACAACATGCGCAGCTTCACTACCAGGTCAATTATCATGCCAAGGTTGGTACTCTTCGGAACAATAGTGTCCGCGAAAAACAAGTGACAAAATAAATAAATAAATAAATAAATAAATAAATAAATAAATACATAAATAAATAAATAAATAAATAAATAAATAAATAAATAAATAAATAAATAAACAGACAGACAGAGAGACAGACAGCCACATAAATAAATAAATAAATAAATAAATAAATAAATAAATAAATCAATCAATAAATAAATAAATAAATAAAGTATTTGAGGAAAACAGCAAGTCTGTGTTCACACAGAAACTTAATTAAAGTTAGACATCTTTTGTAAAACGTTGAAAATTTCTTTTTCTACTTAGAAGCTCTTCCATGTCTTTAAAAACATAAACCTCGTCAGTGAAAAAATGTATCGTTACTTCCGTGAGACTTTGTCATATTTATAGACAGAAACATAAGATAACGTGAAGGGCATACAAATCATTATGTATAGTTTCTATTAATGAACATGCGTTCAATAGAAGCGCACTTTATTTGTGGATGAATGGTTTGAGATATGTGGAACAGGTCACGCATGGATTTTGAGAAAGGCTGCATTTAGATTACAAGATGTTGGTTTATGGAAAACAAATACAAATAAGGCACCACATACAGAACTTTGACATGGCAATTATTTTCTAATGTATATAATTGTAAAGTATTTTACAGAGATGATATTACATTGTATCAAAGATTACTTAATTTTGCATCTCCTGTCTATATGTTTGCATGGTGACTTCAAATAAAATCTATATCTGCTCAGACACAAACATATTTTGGTATTTTCTCATAGTATCAGTTACACACAAGCCACAACTAGGCATCCATAATCTGTTTCTAAATGGCTGAAATACTTCTATCCGTAACGACGGCACAAACCACGAGCGGTTTGACCGGCCGGGTATGCACAAACCGGAGCCGTCGTGCACGTAGGCTTATGTAATACTACAGAAAAACATGACCCATATTCATAAATTCCAAATCCAACAATGACAGCAGAGAGATTCCAGAGCTACCAAAGCATCAACATTCATCTTCCAATACCAATGTGAAGAAACAAATTTCACTCCTGACTTGAGACAGGCAGTCACCCATAAAAGGCAACTGATGGTTGTAATACGATCCCCTCAACCTTTCAAATATTCGTCATTAACTACAGACTATGGTGTTTCCAAAATGTATTGGCCTAACCACTTAAAACCCAAGTTTTATAACTTCTGCCAAAAAATAAAAAGAGACCTGGTAGGCCTATCACTTTTTGGTTATCCTAACTTGTCAATCAGCTGAGTTTTCAGTAAATATAGAAGGTAGGCCAACATCATTTTTGTCATATTTATGAATCTGGAACATTCTAAACACACTCTACCTCCATTACAACTATGAGTCCGAGAAAACAGCCCACAGCACAACATAGCCAATGAAGTATTTCTCAAACAGCACAGAAAAACATGGCCCATATTCATAAATTCCAAAACCAACGATGACAGCAAAGAGTTACCAAAGCATCAACCTTCATCTTACAATACCTATGTGAAGAAACAAATTTTCACCTATTCTTTTTTGATAGGGCAGTGAGTGTAATTTCGCAAGGGGTACGAGATACAAGATACAAAGCTTTATTTAAAGTTGACACGCGTACAAAGAAAAACATTAGCCAACCGACGAAATACATACAAACTTTATTTGACATATATTGTTTAGAGGTGTCTTGTAAATGATTTAGGATGTGGTCCCCAAGAGCTTTGTAGACTTCAATGGAAAGTAATCAGAGTCTACCAATTGAAAAGGTGGACAAGTTTGCCTTTTTCAAAAGTGAATGATAATCACTTTTGTGATCGTTGCAAACAAAACTTAGGCCACGTTCCTGGAGTTTTTCCATTGTCAGAGTAGTACCACAAAAGTGCCAGACAAGAGAGCAGTAATTGAAATTAGATAAAGTGAAAGACCTGGAGATCAGTAACTTACATTACGAATTTAAATAACTGCTTAGTCTTTTTAGGACATTGAGCTGTCTAGCAGCTTTCTTGCACAGCTCAACAATATGAATGTCAAATCTGAGCTTGTTATCTATATTTATACCGAGGAGTTTCACATGATCCTCAGTACTAATGACATCATCCCTAATTCCAAAATTTATATTACAAGATTCCTCTGTATTAGGGCATAGAACTTTTGAATTTTTCAGGATTTGCTATCATTTCATTTTCTGTAAACCAATCCAGAGATTCGGA